>JAJQQW010000010.1:17802500-18480000 GCA_025583905.1 Ia io | reverse complement strand
AAATATCCAGAAGAGAGAGAACACAGGCAGCAAAGGTGAATAAAGTATGAGTGAAAGGAAGAAGGCAGGAAGAATTTAGGAAAGTTTTTAGTACTCTCTAGGCAATTTTTAAGGGACTAAATAAGATTTACTTTATAAATAATCAATATATTTAAAACTTTGCTGTGGTTTTTTAAAAAAATATTTAATTTATTGAGTAAAGATCATAGATAGTTAATGTATATGACTTGAAGAGTTTGAAGATAAATAGGCATTGTTTTTGTGATAATACTATTTTGATGATTTAATGAAGAATGGGATTCTTCAAGTGCCCTTCCTAACATCTGTATGGATATTTTCATGATACTGGCTTGATTCTGCTTTACATTTATGAGTATTGAAAAATATCATTAGGCCCTCTTGGTTTATATATCACTTCAAGAGATTCTTCAAGAAAGCAGTATTAATGTGCAAAAATATAATAGCATGTAATATAGTGAGAGTGAGATTATTAGAAAAAACTTAACCTTTAAATTGAGTTTGTTAAAAATTGATCAAGAATGTAAAATTTTTGTCACAACACATTTACAATACTTTTAGAGTTGGTGGCAACACAGAACTTTGGCCTAGCATGTAATGTGGCTATTTATAAATAATTCTCCTCATGGTTGGGTGCCAACAGAACCAGAGCCACTCAGTTAAAAAATTACAAAATTACTACCTTACATGATCATTTTTGTCATTTAGGTTTTCAAAGAACCTGCAGAAAGCACAAATGTTATTTTGACAAAAATGTGTATTTGGATAAAGCCACGTTCTTAGATTTGAAACTCAGATTTTCTAAATTGATTTTATTATTTTAATTTCAAATGTAGGTCATGATTGCTATGAATGATTGAAATGTTCTATAAAATGTCTTGGGAAAAATCAGTCTACATATTTTAGGGGGTAATGTTTCCTTTTTTCTGAAACTTTACAGAAAGAAAATTCACTCATTAAAATACATTTCTGTATTAGATATGAGTCAGACATTCCACTCATAGATATTTACTCAAGAAAAATAAAAACATGTGTCTACATAAAACTTGTACACAAATGAATAGTAGCATTATTCATAATTGTCAAGAAATCAAAATAACCCAAATATCCATGAACTGATAAATGCACAAATTAAATGTGGTATATATATATACAATAGAATATTATTTAACAATAGTAAGAAATGGAGTAACAGATACATGCTACATTTTGCCATGTGAAAGGATCCAGTCATACAAGAATGCATACTGTGTTATTTTATTTATATAAAGCTTTTGAACATTACTCATATAAAATTGACAAATCTATAGAGACAGAATATAAAGGCATGGTTGCCAGGAATTGGGAGTTTGTGAGGAGAGAAGGAGATGACTGATAATGGCCATGAGATTTATTTTTGGCATGATGGACATGTTCTAAATTAGATTGTGTTAGTGGTTGTGCTACTCTGTAAATATAAAACAAAGAATCATATACTTAAAACAGGTGAATTTCATAATATGTATATTATATTTCAATAAAGCTGTTTAATTATATACATCTTTTAAAGATTAAAAGGGCTTAATATACTAAGTAGTAAAATTGTTTTATATTTTAACAAAAAATCTTGAAAATTAATATAACATAAAGTCATTTACTTAGATATCTTCATACTAAAATATTCCAGGTTTAATATTTTCATTGATCTATCCTTATGAATATTTACTAAAGCATAAGCACTAGAAATAACAACTAATAACTAATTTAAAAGATATAAAAGTTTAAAAGCTCTATATTTTATTTAAATATTTCTATTAACATACGTGTTTGCTATTTCACTTTAATATATAAGGTAGTTAGTAAATAGGCTTTCGCTTCCTTTGAGAAAATCTATACTAATAAAAGGGTAATATGCTAATTATACCAGGAGACCTTCCGGATGTCCTTCCAGACAAAGCCATGGTGGTGGGACCAAGGCAGAGGCAGTTAGAGGCAATCAGGCCAGGAGGGGAGGGCAGTTGGGGGTGATCAGGCTGGCAGAGGGGAAGTTGGGGGTGAGCAGGCCAGCAGGGGGGGCAGTTAGGGGCGAGCAGGCTGGCAGGAGGAGGCTGTTGGGGGCGATCAGGCCGGCAGGGGGGGCCATTGGGGGTGATCAGGCTGGCAGGCAGAGTGATTAGGGGTGATCAGGCAGGCAGGCAGGTGAGCGGTTAGGAGCCAGCGGTCCCGGATTGCGAGAGGGATGTCTGACTGCCCTGTGGGATCGGGCCTAAACCAGCAGTCAGACATCCCCCGAGGGGTCCTAGATTAGAGACGGTGCAGGCCGGGCTGAGGGACAACAACTCCACCCCTGTGAACGAATTTTGTGCACCAGGCCACTAGTATTAAAATAAACTAATAAAATTCAAAGAATTATAATAGGCTACCAAATAAATTTTATTTGTTGTTACATGCTAAAATAATTTGTATCCAACCACATTTCTTTAGCAAATTTTTACTCTTTATTATTTAAAATGTACTTTATAGGTCATTATTGTCACACCAGGATTACTAATGGCTGAAAAACATGGTATATAGGTCCCAGGTTTTCATAACCAAAGAATTTCATAAGAAAGTTTACTTTCAACAGAATCTACGTATAAAGCTCGATCCCACAAAAGTATCTAACTTTTCAAGAAAAGGGATTCTGTAGCAAAATATTGACTCTTGTTATGATTACCCTTTGTCTGAGGGTAATCAAAATTTATAGGAATATACATTTTAATATAGGATGGGTTATAAAATAAAAATCAAACCAAAACACTTAAATTATTTTTCAACTATTTTTTTTCTGCAAAACTGAAAACTCAATGTGTTCAAGATAGTGGAAAATCAAGGAAAAAGAGAGACATTTCCTCCTTTCTTTTCAGACTGAACATGGGGGTTCATTTTAATGTTGCAGATACATCACTGGGTTGGTGAGGGGGTGGGATAGGGGTACTGTACTGGTAGCTTAAGAATTTATTCTGTGAGCTGTGAAAGTTTGATGCATAGACAGTGATTAAACGAGAACCAGTATAGCAATTGTCATAGGTAAGAGAACAGCATGCATAACAATGATACTTTCAGAATTCATAAGATAGTTGGAAAGTAATTGTTTTCTCATGATGTTATTTTTATTAAAAAATAATCACGATATAGTCTATGGTTAGATGGAAAGGTAAATTTTTAAGGAGACCTCAAGTCCTGGAATCCGAAACTTGCTCTTTGAAGTGTGATTGCTGTTCTACATTTAATCCTAACAGCGGCTATACCAGGTCAAGAGGGAATTGTAAAGAACCCACAGAAGCTGCCGCCCTTACCTGAGCCCTGCGTTATCTATTGTGATCTCAAGAGGAGAGGCTGTCTACTCTCCCACATCCCAAAGTCACACTGAGTTTTAATGTGTTCTTTTAGCCTCTTTCAAAACACAAAGCTCACTTTTTCCCTTTATTTATGACATCTGGTTATATACCAAAATTCAAGTGCTCATGTTTGACCAGGTTTTACAATCTCTTGGTCACTGATATTTATTTCCTTTGACTTTGTAAAGTGACTTCCTTTCTACCTAAATGACATATCATCTTGTATTTGTGCTTGAATGACTATGTGGATGATTTATCTGTTTTAATCTCCTTCTGTTGAAGTACCACCTTAAAATCATAGTTATAACAACACAACTTGTATTGTTTTTTAGATTGAAGATAAGCTATGTTTTTCTCGGTTCTGTTCTTCTCTAAGGAGTTATTATTCTTGAACTCAGGCCAAAAGAACTGCCTGCATCTGGGATGTGCTGTTCTCGTGGTCCAGGGCAGGTACAGAATGAAACAGAGCTAAACCATACAAGTGCACTGAAGGTTGACAAAATATACTCAGCCTTCAGAAAAGCATGATGAGGATGGGGAGAAAAATTAAAAACAAAACAAAAAACAAAAAACAAAAAAACAGGAACAATTCATACTTTCTACCACAGCCACTCCCCTAGTCAAAAATATTTGTTTTCACTTAATGCAATTAAACCTACCTCCTCTGAAAGATTCCATCCAATTATTCTATCAGACTTAAAGTTTAGGACCTCATGATCTGCATCAAGTCAATAAGTTATCAATTTGGAAAGAATGAAAGAGTAGATGCTTACAAGTCTCTGGTCAAAAGCAGGTTTGAAGACCAGACAAAAGTTGAAAAGTCTCTTAAATAAATTCCCATTTATTTAAAGGAGCATTTTATTTGCATGAGATTGTTTTGGTGTAAGGGATGATGGCAATCACCAGATTCCATCTCTGTACAATGCAGGTCCTCTCTAACTTCTGACTGTCCCCAGTGCAGGGACAATCTCCAAGCTTCTTAGCCTCCCTTACAGAGAGTATGTGTGTTTTTACCATTAAGGATAACACACCCAGGTTATGAAAAGGGTTTATTTTGGGAAGTTTTTTCCAATTCCTCCAGGCTAAAATATGAGCCCCTCCCAAGTGCTTTCTGCTGCTTTTCTTGAGTAAAACTTTGCTTCCCAATTGACTTCTATTTGTGCTGCTAGATGATTTTATGTTCTTTAAATAAGGACCTTCGTTGACCTGTTCTTTCTGGGAATCAGCTCTCAAGTTGTGTTTCTCTTATACTAGATGATTAATACATAGTTGGACTTGGCGAATGAATAGTTCTATAATATCAACATTGGCAAATCTAAAGATACTTTTGAAGAAAACATTGAAGGTCCAAAGATCAAATTTCTTTATGAATTTTTTACCAAGATTAGTTTCTTTACAAAGTTGGCATGAATATTTGTCTAATAAAGTTTTCTATTTTTGGTTGGAATATTAGAGTTCAACATTTGATTCATGAATAAAATATGATTGCATACACCTTATCAATGGACCCATTTAAACATCTTCCTTGTTTACTTTTCTTTTTAATTCATTTTTCTTATGTGCATGACCACTGGTTAGTTCCCCTCCCTAGCCCAAAGGAATAAAGTTCAGCTTTCAGTAAAAAGTTTTTTTTCCAAAATTTTTACATTACTCAAAATTTAGTTAACTTGACATTAATAGATATTACACATTATCACAAAGCACCTGAGATTCATTTTTAAATAAACACAAATAGTTAATAAATTTAGAAAAATCATAATGCTAGAAAAATTCATTATTTTTAATACAACAAACCCTGTCTTTTTTCTTTTAAAGATTATAATCATTTGTGAGCCCTTTTATAATATTCTAAGACATCCTATCTTAGACTTTCAATATATAGTACAATTTCTAGATAGCACTTGTGTGTATATACAAGATATTGAACTAGTTGATGCTTTGGTTATGTGGAGGGAAATATTGAAATTAAAACTAAGTAAAAGTTAAAATGACCTTTATTAAAGACAAGGGCTAATTACAGATGGCTAATGAAGTGGAAAAAAAACCTGTTTCTTAGCTCAAAAATTCTTTAGACATAAACTGAACACTAAAATCTTACCTGGCTACAGAAAATATATTAGTCTATTAACATGTGTTCATATGAATATCCCTAACTTAACTAGCAATCTAAGTTGTTAAAACAAACAACACAGAAATAAAAGTGCCAGAGTTAAGTTAATGGACTAGGAAGATGAATTCTCATTTATTTTATTTAAAGAAAGAATCAATTTATGTTGCCAAGCAGTTTTAATATTCCATTAATTTGTTTAACCCATGGTGTTATAAAAACAGGTTATTGGGATGACTGGATTAAGAACTCAGAAATACTAAAGGCATATCTAATTTCAGTATTAACCATCTGTTACAGTTCGAACTGTGTGTCTCTGAATTCAAATGTTAGAGTCCTAACCTCCAGTAACAGAATGTGACCTTGTTTGGAAACAAGATCAGTGCCAATGTAGCCATTGAAGATAAGGTCATACTGGAATAGCATGGCCCCCTAATGCAATATGAGGAGTGTTCCTGAAAAAAAAAAAAAAAAAGAGTTTTAGACACAGATGCCCATACAGAATCCCATTCCGAGACAATGTCATATATATATATATATATATATATATATATATATATATATATATATATATATATATATATATGTGTGTGTGTGTGTGTGTGTGTGTATATATATATATATATATATATATATATATATATATATATATATATGGCTAATATGCAAATTGTCCACTTGGGAGTTCGACTGGTAGAGTGGGAGTTCAATCACTCACTATGACATGTGCTGACCACCAGTGGGCGGCACAGAACATAGTGGGTGTCCAGCAGCAGCGGTAGGGTACTGAGGGAACGAGGTAAGGAGGAGGCAAACAGGTGGGGAGGCCAGGCCTAGGGACCCTGCCCTGCACAAATTTCGTGCACCAGGCCTCTAGTGTGAACATAAAGGCAGAAATGGGAGCAATGCATTGATAAGTCAAACAATGCCAGAGATTGCCCGCACATCACAAGAAGCTGGGAGAGGCATGTGCTTCAGCACTCAGAAGGAACCACCCTTGCTGAAACCTTAATCTTTGACTTGTAGCTTCCAAAAGTGTGAGTCACTAACATTTTATTGTTTAAGCTACTCTTTACTTTTTTATGGCATTTCTAGGAAATGAATACATCAGCAATTAATTTTCTCCCATTGTCTTAGTTAAGTCATTGTCTGCAGAGGAATTACCACTACATGTTGATCATATCCTTTCCATTATGACTACTGTGATGGGTTGGTAATCAGATACTATGTTTGCATGGTTACTACCTGTTTCCTTTAAATCTCACCTACAGGGGATAGCTCACTCAGCATCCTGAGTAGGACATTTGAACTGACCCAAAGATACTCTGAAATGTATATACACTCTCAATTTCTCTATTCTTGAGAAAAAATACTCAAAATTGTATGCATATTATTATTACAGTGTTTTTTAAATTTGTATCTCTTTTAATTTAAAAAAATGTGTAATAACAATGTTATATTAAGTAATCAGTGATATTGATAACATTAGATTTGAAATATTAATATATCAATGACATTTGTATATTTTCATATGCATATTATTTTTAACCTGAAATATTTTACGTTTTAGTAATATTTTTGATTCAATGTTCTCTGATACAGTTTCTCCTACTCTTTATTAAAATTACAACTTCTGATTGAGTGCTTTTCTTGGAAGATGTCAAGATGACCTTTTTGTCCTAGAATATCCTGCACTATCAGCTGAAAAATAGGGAAAAAATACTGGTAACAAGTAAATAACATTTTGTTATGGTCTATTGTATAACAAGGACTAGTCTTATTAGATCAGTGGTTGGCAAACTGCGGCTAGTGAGCCACATGTGGCTCTTTGGCCCCTTGAGTTTTTAGCAAAGGCCAGCTTAGGAGTACCCTAATTAAGTTAATAACAATGTACCTACCTATATAGTTTAAGTTTAAAAAATGTGACTCTCAAAAGAAATTTCAATCCTTGTACTGTTGATATTTGGCTCTGTTGACTAATGAGTTTGCCGATCACTGTATTAGATTATTGAAACTTTTGTGGAAATTTAAAGGTTAAAGTGATAGTATGTGCATATGTATGTATGTGTGTATTTTTATGAATATAAATATAAACATATATATGTATATACATAATTATAAAATATTATATATATTTTTCAATAATGGCACAAGTTGCTGAATTAATATATGTTGGAGCATAGAGTGTGCATTGGCGAATAATAAAGAAAACAACAACACTTGTCTTTCAGGCTGGAAGTGTTTTGCTATTTAAAACTAAAAAAAAGAGAGGTCAAGAAAGATATCTCATTGCCTAGTTACTGTGGAAAGCAAAATATTAAAAATCAGTCACATTATACATCATCACCAAGTATGCATTCATAATAAATAGGTATTTTATACAAAGAAGATATCTGACTATATTATACTAAGACCATCACATAAATTATTTTAATATTCTCAATAATATAATCAAACTTTTTAAAAAATGAATGCTGTTCTCAGTAACAATAAGCATACCTCATGCCCAAAATTTTGGTTTGCACTACCATTCTTCAATTAAAGGAATTAGCATTTCTTAAAAAATAAAACTGATTCTAAGACCAGGGCAGGAAATACACAAGATGAGTCTAGAATATCTTGTAATGATAATAAATAAGAAAGCACATGAACACACACACAAACACACAGACACACACATACACTGATGCGATATGTCAGAGAGACACAAGTGCCAACTGAGAGAGTTCCCTAGGACCAAAAAATGAATAATTTGAACATTATAATTGATAAAATCATATTGAATTAACCCCAAAATATAAAATAAATCCCCAAAGTCCGTATTATTAAAAATGGTTGAATAAGTAAACAAATAACAGAGGAAAATAAAGTACCCATGCAGGAAATTCCTATCCATTTATATAGACACATCTTCCTCAGAGAAATGCACCATGACCCTCCTCTCTTGAAGCGTGGGCTGTACATGGTGGGTTACTTTAGAAAAGTACATTATGGGGAAAAAAGACATAACTCTACAGGGGAGAAACATGACAACATGACCTCAGAAAGGTGATAATGTGAACATCAGCAGTGACAATTCATGGTGATAATACACACTTAGGATATGAGAATGGCATTTTCCACTGTGGTCTTCCTCTCCAAAATGCCATAATCATAGTGTAATCATGAAAAGAACAGCAAACAAAACCCACTTGAGGGGTATTCTATAAAATAACTGACTGGTACTTCTCAAAACTCTCAAAGTCATCAAAAAACAAGCTAAGTCTGAGAAACAATCACAACCAAATGAGCCTAAGGGGACATGATGACCCCATGTCCTGTGGACTCCTGGATGAGATCCTGCGAGAGAAAAAGAACATTAGGTCAAAAGAAACAAAATATGAATGACGTATGGGCTTTAGTAAATAAAAATGTGTTTATATTGGTTCTGTACTTGTGTCACATGTAACATACTAATGTAAGATGTTAATAATAGGGAAAAAACAATTTTACAAAAATTTTCCATTTTTGTGGAAAACCTATTTTACAGAGCAGTTTCTAAAAGCAGAACACAAATTGAGTAAGGAGTGGTACTTCACTCTTGGAAAGCAGAACATCCGTATTACCTAGATCTAGCCAAAAAAACAAACAAACAACAAACAAACAAAAAAACAAACAAAACAAAACAAAACCAAAAACAAAGAAAAACATAACATCAGTTCACTTTACCAAGAGTTGTACAGAAAATATTAATGGCCAAAGAGGGGAGCAGAGAAGCCAGACTGGCTCAGTTTCTGATCCTTACAGAAGAATCACAGCCTCCTGGACTGATTACAGTTCTGGCTGAGAGACAAGCCATAGCAGCTCCATGCAAAAGGGAAAATTTTTGGAGAAACAGAACTTCAGACAGAGAACCCTGGTGACTTTATATTGTGTTTTCACCCTAAAATTCTTCCTGCTATTCTTGTGGTTAGCTCCAAATGATAATCAGGCCATGCTACATTCTTGAGCTATAAAGATTACAGTTTTAACATTTTAAACAAAAGTCATGGTTTGTGGAAGTCTACATACAGAAAGAAGCTAACTGTGTGATGTCTGTCTGAGACTCTGTTCTATTTTCTTTTCCTTTTGTTGTTCACCGATACAAGGTAACTAACTGAAAAACATTGTTGTAAATGTGGTCAGGTTTTTATTGCCATAATATAGCATGGCACCCGATTCTATCTAATCCTGGAGAAGATGGAATGAGTGGGTAGAAATATTTTGGGAAGTGAAGAAGCAAGAGTCCAAAAGTAGCTCAGTTCAACCCTGTACTGCTTGTTAAAAAGGGGGGAAAAATTGTGAGGAGATATAAAAAGTAGGGCCCAGCTCCAATAATTTCAAGATGAAGACTAGAAAGTGTAGAAGTTTTAAATAGAATAAAATTGTTCTTTAAAAAGTGTTTAAAACAACACGATTTATAAGGTCAACTAAGAAAGATAGAAACAGGTTAGATATTTCTTAAAAGCTTTCTTGGTTCATATTAAAAAAACAAAGAGAAAGAAGAATTAGAAAAATGACAGAATATGAAGGGAATTTCACTCATTGCAGTGAGAAAGACGGGACATTGAATATTTTAGTTGTTTCTTTTTCTTTTTCTTTTTTCTTGAATGAGGCTTCTAGAATTTATTCCAGTTAGCACACCATCTCTGGTTATCCTCTGAATTAGAAAATATATTGATTTACATCTGTGACATCAAAATTGGAGATCAAAATAAGCACTACAAGTATATAACTTTCCCAGAAAGTAACAAAGGACTTAACACTTCTTTATGCTCACCTGTTTTCTAGACAATATCTCATTGATTTCATGCACATTTTATTTACTGTTAAACAAATCTCATCTTACCAACTACATGCACACTTTTTAAGAGCAACAATTGAGCTTTATATTTCTTCCAGTTTATTGAACATAATAGGACCTCATTAAATTTTTCTAAAAGGCAATTTATTTTTATCTCTGTAATGCTTTCTATAAATAGCAAGTAGATTGCTGCTAGTTGATGCAGTGTTGACATCAATTATACCAAGAAGTTTACTTCATCTTATTGATAAATAGTTACAAGATTCTTAAAAAAATGAAGTAACAGATTGGAGTGCTCTTCAAGAGACTTGAACGTTGGTATGAACATTTAACAAGATTTTTGGAATTAGAATGCTTTTCACATCATTTATCTTCATTCTCCTCCAGGCAAATTATGCATCAAGGAGATTATGGATAGTAGAGGCAATTACACGTGTCTAACCTATTAAAAGTGTTCTAAATTCCACATAAATTAAACGTGTTTCCAAGTGTTAATTAACTAAATGTATGAAAACTTGATTATAATTTGGCCTCTGGCATTTGAAAATTATTAATCCCCTTAAATCATCTTCCTCATTGCTTCCCTTTTACAGAAGTTCTCTAAATACAGTAAGATTATAAATCATATAACCAAAAAAAAAATGGTTTGCCTCTTCTGGATTTGAAAATTACACACTTGCTTTCAAATCATAACACTGATCATCCAAGAAAATCAGTTGATGTCCAAAAGCCAAAATTTGGAAAAATAGTACCCGAGGCTTTAAAACTGGAACTTACTTTCACTGAAAAGAAAACACTTTGTTTCCAATTTAACAATTATGAATTTTGGTCACACGCTTTTGTTTTAAACAATGCCCACGGCAGGGACATGGGGAGCCTTCGCAAATGGCAGTTTACAAGAATATCATCTCTATCTCATGAAGAGAGATTCTGGTAAAAAGACCCTAATTCTCTCCATTCCAAGTCATCAATTTATGAGGAAGGCCATATAATTATCCCCAACTTAAAAGAGGGCCTGTTACATGTGAAGAGTTTGAATTTTCTTTTCTTTTTTTGTGGGGAACTTGAATAATCTGCACCTACTTGATATTACAGATAATTGCAAGTTTGGCATATTTCTTTCTCATCAACTCATGTTGAAAGCACCTACGTATATTTTATAAATTAGGTATCTACACTAATAAAAGAGAAACATGCAAATTAACCATCATTCCGTTATGCCCACCAGCCAATCAGGAGGGAGTATGCAAATTAGAAGGAGAAAGATGGCAGCCACCCAGCTGGTCCAGGCGCTGAGTGGCCAGGCAGAGCAGGATGCCTGCTATGAGAGAGAGGGCGGAAGGGGCGGGGGGGCAGGGGCGCGGCGGGGGGGCAGGGGGCGAAGGGATCTACAGGAGGGGCACTCTGGCCACAGCAAAGACAAAGACTGCAGACTCCGGCCGGAGCAAAGGCCTGGGTCCCGGGTGCTGGAGGAAACCAATGCTGGAAGCCAAGGGAAGGAAGGCCTATTGCACGAATCTCTTCGTGCAACGGGCCTCTAGTATATGATAAAAGAAACTAACACATCTATGTTCCAGAATTTGTTTAAAGGAAAACAAATAATGGATTGCTAGCTAGGCACAGTATTATTGGTGTTTATTCCTTTATCTTCCTTATCTCTTAGTTTAAGATGTTCTTACTCCTTCTGATTTTCTATTGTTACTAATAAGTCAATCTGCATACATGGGCCTATTTTTTAAATGTATCTTTATTGTTAAGAGTATTACAGATGTATTGCCTTTTTTTCTCCCATTGCCCACCTTCACCCAGTTCCTGCCCTGCCCCAGGCCTTCACCACACTATATTGTCTGTGTCCATGGGTTATGCATATATACATATAAATTCTTTGATTAATCTTTTCTTGGTCCTCCTTCCCCTCTTTCCTCTGAGATTCTTCAGTTCCTTCTAAGTTTTATGTTTCTAGTTCTATCTTATTCATCATTTTATTTTGTTCATTAGATAGGCCTATCTTGAAGACGAAAATATTTTCCTCTAATATTAAAGTTGCTTTTACTTCACTTACTAACATACTTCTTACTAAAGTTTCCTGATTTTGCTTCCCAAAACCCTATTACATGTTCTTTCAGAATTTCTATGCTTTGATGTCTTTTCCTTATTCTAGTTCAGGGTTTGATAATCACACCTAAAGGATCAAATCTGACCCTCTGCCTGCTTATGTAAATAAAATTTTATTAGAACATAGTCATGCTTATTCATTTCTGTATTGGCTATAACCTTTTACCAGAGCTAAGTAGTCATGACAGAGACATATACCCAGCAAAGGCTGAAATATTTACTATCTGGCTCTTTACTTAGAAATGTCCAACACTTGATCTAAATAATCAATTAAAGGCTGTTAAGCATACCCACTTCCAGTTCAGTGCAAACAGAATAATCCTTAGGAAATAGATTTACAAAGCTCTTAGGAAGCTCTTATTGTTTTAATTTAATATATTCCACCCTCCCCCCCCGACCCCGCCCGCCCCGATCTGGCTATATTTAACCAGGAGCTAATATTAGCTTCTGAGAAACCCACGTGCAATCTCTCTCTCATTCGGCTAACCCTATTAAATGCCATGTCTTCCCTTTTGCTTACCTATGACCCTGTGGCTCACGAGCCACATGTGGCTCTTTGGCCCCTTGAGTGTGGCTCTTCCACAAAATACCACGGCCTGGGCGAGTCTATTTTGAAGAAGTGGCGTTAGAAGTTTAAGTTTAAAAAATTTGGCTCTCAAAAGAAATTTCAATCGTTGTACTGTTGATATTTGGCTCTGTTGACTAATGAGTTTGCCGACCACTGCCCTAGTCTGCCTGGAGAATCAGGTGAAGCTGCTCAGGTAGCTTACCTAACAACAGGCATTCAAGCAGAGGGACATTGCATGAGGCAGCTACTGGTGACATGCTAGATCAAGCATGTCAAACTCAAAGGCTGACCGGGCCAAATAAACAAGATTTAAGTTTATGTGGGCCACAAAAAAACAAAAGCTTCAAATTTCGTAGAAACGTAGGTATATTTAGAAAAGTATAGTATAAAAAAACAAGAACAAGAGCAATGATAACATTAATGTTTTCTTCCTGACACTTGGCATCTCTTTTCTGCAACTATCTTTCCTACTTCAGGGGAAATCCTGTTCACAGTGATTACTTTCCAAACTGATCCACGGTGAATGTCCGTAATTCTGGATCTGGCAGGAGACTTATTTCCTTTCATAATTGTAAATAACTGCTCACACCATTATATTGGCTGGGCTGCAAAAATATTCGTTGTGGGTCGCTTGCGACCCACGAGTTTGACATGCTTGTGCTAGATGGTCAGATAATAGGGCAGTGGTTAAAAACTGATGGAGGATAGGTGAAAAGTAGCAGAATGTAGGGTTTCTGAAATTCAGGCTCAGGGTGGGAAAGAGAGCATGCATCATAAAGGACATTGTCATCTCTTTACTATACCTGGTGTTAACTGCAGCCCCTTCCTTCCTTCATTTCCAAACATCCTTTGAAAACCTGGAATTTAATGTTGGTGTTTATAGAGTATTACTTAAGAGGATGTGGTGTTTCCTCCTTATCACAACTAGGCAAATCACTCCTAAATGTATTACTGCAAAGCATAAGATTGATAAACCCCAGTGGAAATAGTAGCATATATTTTAAATACAGATTTGTTTAATCAGAATTTATAAATTGCAAAAAAAAAGATGAAATATTATTTTTAAAATTAGAAAGATCTGACAAACTAAAGAGGGAGAGGTGGTTCTAGAAATATGGCCACCTGCCCTCAGGCCTCACTTCCATCTTTAAGTCAACTACAGAACACCTGCACTGGTGCAGCAGTGGCTGGATTGAGACGTTGGTCCAATAATTTGGGCTATCTGGGTTTTTGAAAGAGGGAGTGAGTGCAGGACTTTATTTTCTTTGGTGTGAATGTAGAATTGGGCCATAGATTCCTGAGGCAGTGATCAGAATTGCACAATTCCCAATGAGCACTTGACCTAAGGAGGTCCATAAATCCCAGACAATGAAGACATGAAGGCACCAATCTGTGTGTGTGTGTGTGTGTGTGTGTGTATGTATGTATGTATGATTGAACATCAACCTGATCATAACCTCTAGGCTCACAAAGCATCCCTAAGATGCTGTTAAACCTGTGGTTCAGAATCCATCCTAATCCTTAGCCTGGGCTAGTATAGGCTTTGCAAAAATGTATATTGAGAACATAATAGAAAGTGAGCTTACTACTAAATACCAGGGACCCAAAGGGGGAAAATGCAATGTGACAGAGAAGTCACATGGGGAAAGACAGACATCTGGAGGCACCTTTCAATGACCTATGATAAGAACTTCAGTAAAGGTTTGCTTAGGTATTATCAGAGCATCAACGTAGGGCTAGTTCAAGTTAGTAACTTTGCTGAAAAAATTCCAATGATTTCCTGCTTGTACTTTATTTAATGTTCTTGGCCTGGATTTAAAAACCATGATAAATCCTTGGCTACACTAGGTCCTTCTTTCTAATAAAATATAACTTAAAATCTGTGACACTATGTCATCTAAGATTACAGGTGTATTTTATAATTTCCCTTTTCATTTTATTCTGATGACAAGTTATTTGAGGGAGAAGTCATAACCTAAAATCTTCATTATAACCTCAGAAAACATAACAGGTCCCTAAATTATTCATAAACTACCTCCAAACAAAAGATCCAATAACGTTATGTTTGGTAGTGTTAGAAAAATTATGGGAAGAAGTAAAAAGAAAATGTCTATGCCTGTTGTAGAAAGCCAGAATTGTATTTAACTTTGTGTTAGTGAGTCAGACAGATCATATTTAACCTTCTAAATAAATTAGGTTCTCATGTCTTGAGTTGTACAAATTAAACTGAAGAAGAACACAGGATTTTTGATAGCTTTTTTTTTCTTCTGCTTAGAAAGAATGAATCATTCAAAGTATAAGACCAAACCGAGAAATATTGAAAATAGAATTTATAAAAAATAGAAACAATAGGGCCATTGTTTCCACAAACAAGCAACAAAGCCTCTTTTTAAATGTTGTGAAGTTCTTAGAGGTTTTAAAAATAAAGTGAAAACTAAATCATGTTGACATCATAGCCTGCAGTGGAAACACACTGAGCCTTAAATATTAACATTTGGTGCCATTTCTAGTCCTATTAACGTTGCGATGAAGACCAACTTCAACTAATCTGTCTTCTCACAGTTCAATGTCACAGTATAATTCCAGACATGGACTAAAATGAGCTAAATATTCTGCACACTAACTTCTTCTCAGCAATGATTTATTTTCCTAATAAGAAGTAACCAGTATTTTCTATTTTGAACAAGTATGATATAAATTATATAAAGTACAGAAAATGGAAAAAAAGAAAACAGGCCAACATATTACATACAGAAAATTAGTTTTGTATCATAGGTTTAAGAATCTAAGGACCTGAAGTTCATTTCAATCTACACTTGGGTGAATTTACCCAAGACCCTGGGGGTAAAACAAAAACTTGTTATTGCCAGGAAATGGAATTGACTGCACCATTTTATTGTAGTGAGAGTTTTTCAGACATGATAAACTATACACTGGAAATGACTGTGCTACCTCATTATGAAGACTGTAGTTTTGTGTGTCCTCTAAAACTTAAAAACAAACAGAATTATGTTATAATATTGAATGTGGGTTGTTCTCAGAAAGTTTTCCATTATCGTGTGTTTTTTTATTGTCACACATAGTATCAGCAAGATAGGAGTGACTGCCAATGTGTGCCCAATTTATATTTTAATCAATATTTTCCTACCTCTAACATTTAACGTATCATAAGCATAACATGTTGTTCATAAAAATAAACTGAATATATTAGTTTTCTATTGCTGCCATAACAAAAACACCACAAACTTTTTTGCTTCAAACAATCTATACTTATTATCTTGTAGTTTTTTTGGGCTTTTTTTTTTTGCATTTCCTATCTAAAGTCTTGATGATGGCAGGGGCTGCCATTGCCTGGGACACGCTTCTATTTATTCTGCCAGTAGGTTAAATTCTACTGGACTTCATATCTCACTGTGCACTCACTTTACATCTTCAGGTAAGTCTTTAGGTTGTTATGTCAAACTCTCATTGTATTCTTTATTTCTGGTTATTTTTTTAAATACATTTTTATTGATTTCAGAGAAGAGAGAGAGATCAAAACATTAATGATGAGAGAGAATCATTGAGCAGCTGCCTCCTGCATGCCCCATACTGGGGATCTAGCCCGCAACCCAGGCATGTGACCTTCTGGTTCCTAGGTTGACACTCAACCACCGGGCCATGCCAGCCGGGCTATTTCTGGTTGTTCTTAAGCATTCATCAAACAATCTCACTGGTTCAGTCTTCCTCTGACCTTCTAGACTACAAGCCGCACAAGGGCAGAGATTGAGTTTGCCTTCTTCTCCCCTGCATCCTTATGGGTAGCACAGATTGTCATAGACAATCAGTGCTCATTGCAGCTTTATTCAAGAATGAGCTAATGAATGCATGAATGCGCTTCTCTCTATTTCTTCTATGTAGCTTCCCCTCCACTTTTCCTTCACTCTGTAGTTTATAAAATTGAACATACCAGTCCTCTGCCTAAACTAATTCTATGGTTCGCCATCAATTTAAGAAGAATGTTCTCATATCTCACTATGGCACATGTGACCATTGTTTTAATTAGGAGAAAATACTTATTTAAACGATGAGCCCTACAACTCCATTTCCCACCCTCTATTCCAAATAAAGATAAGGCAGACAAAATAGCATGATTAGAATTATGGAAATAGCATGGTTTCTTAAAAGATTCCTCTGAACTTGAACAACTTCCTTGGGGATTAAGGACCCTGAAAAGTACCCAGATTTGAGGAATCATTGAGCAAAGAAAGTTTTTTCTTATTTCCTTTGTATTTAACTTTTCACCTATATTCTGCACAGCCCAGTTCACTTGCCCATTCAGGAGCAGCAGCCCTAATAAAACACAATCCTGGACATTCACCAGGCCCTTTCTACACACCATTGCTTCCTGTCTCCTATTATTGTTCTGCTGCCCAAACACAGCAGAAACAGCTTTACCCAGAATATCTCTTCTCCAGCAATTTCAAACTAATTACAGTTGCGCAAATTCACCACATTCTATCATTCACTCAATAAATATTAATCAAATGCCTACATCATGCCAGACAATTTCCTGTTCTTGAGATACTACAGTAAATAAGGGAACCATACTATGTATAAAGTTTGCATTCTAGTATGCATTCATATCTTACATAGATTAGAGCCTTTCACTAAAATGTAGTTACCCAATTCTATATGGATAACCAAATGCCACCTTCAAACCCAGATTAAACATTATATCTCAAGGGAAGCCCTCCATATCTGTTCCCTAAACTCTATGCAAACCATTATTACAGAACTTAATATGCAAAATTATAATTGCTGAGCTATTTTTCCATACAAGGCTATAACCGCCTTCACTGTGGAGACTATGTTCTCATCAGTTTTATATTTGCAGCTCCATTCCGGTCTCAGATGAGACATTTTACAAAAATAATAAACAAGATTAAATCACTTTTAAATGCTATATTTCTACTTGGCACAGGTCATGGGACAGCCCATTTGGGGTCATGGACTACTACAAAATGTTACAAGTGTGTGTCTGGTTCAATGGATAATAGTAACAGAAGTGTCTTTGATAAGACTGAGCACAAGCTAGCTATACCACAATCATGTTTATTCTGATTCTATTCTGGTGCAGATGTGTTTGTACTCAGAAGTGAGACAGGTCCCAGTGGATTTACTTGCTTTTTGGTTAAAGTTATTTATTTTAAGTCTCTTCAGTGTCTCTTTTTACCAGAATCATAGAACTTTAATTTTAGGATTGAATCTTGATTTCTACATAGATGCCCAGATTTGTAGCTGAGAATATCATTTACCTTTTGATGGAGAGGCATATTCTATCTTTTCCTTTATCACTCTCTGAGCCTGACGAAATTGAGTATTCTGCATGTTCAAATTAGTTGATCTTGACCCTATTATGACCCAATGGAGCAGCATGTGTTTTGAATAGACTTAATTTGAACAGACCTTAATTTGAGACCATAAAGAAGAAGAACATCACCCTAGTCAATTTGGCTCAGTAGACAGAGTGTCAGCCTGCAGACTGAAGGGTTCGATTCCAGTCAAGGGCATGTACCTCCTCCATGCTTCCTCCTAAGCTTGGGCCCTGGTCAGGAAATACACAGGAGGCAACCAATCAATGTGTTTCTCTTACATCAATATTTCTCCCTGTCTTTCCCTGTCTCTTCCACTCTCTCTAAAAATCAATGAAAAAATATCTTCGGGTGAGGATTAAAAAAAAACAAAAGAAAAATAATTTTCCACTTACCCCTCATCCCCCTGGTAGCATGTCCTTATGATTCTTTTCTATTGTTAACTATGTCAGTATTCTTATCATAGACCATTAGCCTATCTGGACTACACTTTGTTGCAATTTCTTCTCAAGTGTGTGAAAGCTGAATGAAAGACTACCTCTCTAGACATTTACTTAATGAGCATGGATATATATATATATATATATATATATATATATATATATATATATATATACACACACACACACACACACAATTTTCCTTTAGCTGACTCAGTTTTGTAATTTTACATCTTCATTTTATAGTCTCTTCTAGCAGGTAAAAGTATAAATCAGCTAAATAGAGGGGGCAAGAAAGCTGATGGGTGATTTCAAGACAATTTCACTTTTATCTTTCCCAAGGGTAGAATTTAACCATTCATTACTGGCTAAATTTTCTACATTTACTATGAAAATATGTTCAGCTGGTAAACCTAAGTAATGAGATTCATATTTCAGAATCCAGGGAAACTTTGTGTAGTTTAAAGTAAAGGAATCAAACAACGTATTCCAACTCATTTTGGCTCGTCGATAACCATGGTTGAGGTCATCTTTGTCACTATCTGTTTTGTGTAAAATTAACAAATTTGAATAGCTAATTATTGGCCCACCTTCTAGCAATTGCACATTAAAATTGTAGTTCTTTTCCTTGGTGACTATCCATATCCAATCAAATACATGGCTGAGTAGCAAAGTTGACCTGATGATACTAAGACCATATATACATCACAAACAGTATGCAGTTAGAGACATTGATTGTAGAATCAAATGGACTGACATCACCCCTTTGGACCATAGGACTTGGCACATATCACTTTGTTTCCTCCAGCTTAGTTTCTTCCCTATAAAATTATGAAAATAATATAAACTCTGAGACAATGGAGTAAGAATTAAAGAAAATAATTGATGAGAAGTTCACAGTACAGTGCTTGGCACAGAAAAATGCATAATACATATAGAACTTTATGGTTTATTCTATGAGTTTTACAACGGAATTGATCTTGGATAGGGAGAAATAAACTGTTGAATCTGCCTAATCCACCTATATATATTGAAGGTGGGACATCTTTAAAATGTTTCTTTCCAGTTTTTCTAATAAGAACTAGATACCCATTGATTGAAAATGTCTGTGTGGGATTCTTTATAGTAAAAAACAAGTCTTAGATGGTGATATAATTTGGAGATTATAAGTAAATTGGCTTTACACACTATCTAATAGAATTTAGATGTATATCTGTTATCATGGTATAATAATTAATGGCATCCTTTCATGTTCTCAAAATGATTTGGTTTAGACAAGTTATATGATCGCACTAATTTTAAAAGACATAGAATCACATGAATAACTTCCAGGATCTTCATTAACTTTATTTTTTGCTCAATCACATTTTACACAGGTATATTAAAACAAACTATAAAAAAATGATATATTTATTCACTAATCAACAATTCTATTGGTCTATGTGGCTAGTTAGGTATAATTGCCCACAAATTATGATCTATTTCATTATTTTTAGCAATCTTATTTCCCCCAGAATATTTTAAATCAAATATTCAAAGTCAACATACTACCAACTCATGACCCCACCATGTGCAACAAAAATTCCATTGAATTTTAAAGCTATTCTACTGATAAGAAACACAAAAATAATAGTGACTTTAGATATAGGTAGTTTTCTAAAATTACATTTTTATGGTAATGAAGCTAAACATAATAATTTAATGTGAAAAATCCAATAGTCTATGGTTGTTTTTAAATACAGAAGTTATACTGCTATTGCTGTTCATCAAATCCTCATGCTTTTTAGAAAATTAAGTTATTATATTACTAGAGGCCCGGTGCATGAAATTCGTGCAGGGCGGAGCGGGGGGAATGGGAAGGATGCCTCTCAGTCCGGCCTGCACCCTCTCCAATCCGGAACCCCTTGGGGAATGTCCGACTGCTGATTTGCGCCCGCACTTTTAACAGATGATAGCTCCATTGCTGTTTCTTTCTTTTCCTGCTTAAACCCATTGGAATTAGTAGGTATTCAAAGTGTGTATACATTTTGGGGGGACACCCTGTATATCTCTAGTCAGCGGTGAAAGGAACCAATGGTGGATTTGGAACCCCCAGACAGGAAACCTCACTCACTCCCCGCATGTCTCCCCACTGCACTCCCCGGATGTCTCCCTCGGCGGCTGGCCCAGAAAGGTGGGAGGCTTGGCTTCCTTCATCACCCTGGGGAGGCTTGGCTTGGGCGACAGCCATGGAGCCAGGCGGAGCAGGCCGGAGACTTGGCTTCCTTCATCTCCCCAGCAACGAAGGAAGCCAAGCCTCCCGCCCGCTCTGCTGGCTCCATGGCTCTAGCTGGTGCTGCCATCTTTGTGGCTATGGGCACTGCCATCTTTGTTGTGGAGTGACAGTTAATTTGCATATTACCCTTTTATTAGTATGGGTGTATTTATGTACATGATTATGTATGCTTCATGTTTAAACTGAAAAAATAAGAGAACTATAATCTATTTGGGAAGATAATTCTCTATGGACTTCTTGCATTTCGGCACATCATGTGACCAGAGAAACTGAGAGCCATTTTCATTGACTGCGTTTTTATGGATGTTTGTATAACAAATAGCCTTATGAGATAGAGATAGTGGCTTTCTCCAAGGCAGAAGACAGGTGTTCTAAAGTTTAATAAAGATAATGTCTACCCTCTCAGCAAAGTTTGGTAGGATTTGCTGGCATCTTTTTATAAAAGTGTAGTATTTCCTAAGTTTAGCGTTACTCAGCTCTGATGCAAATCACAACCCTTGAGGGACCAATCTAGGCCCCCTTGCGTTGTGTCCATGGGTTTGTGGTGCATGGAGAATGGTGTAAATATGAAGCTTGTGTTCCCTGCTCTAATAATAATTAAGTCCTTTGTCACTGACCCAGGAGTCTTGATCTTCTGCCAGCATTTCTGAAACTGTGGCAGGTTCATTGGCTCATTTGCAAGTTGCTAAATGTCTCTTCACGGAATCATGATAAGAAACATATTGATACTATGTCTGTGACATTTAGGTTTTTTAGTAGGCATGTATATCTTCCCAGGGATACAACAGCACAAACACATCTATGTATATTTACTTCAAGATCTAAACTGAGTTTTCATAGAAGGTTCAGTATTCTCATTCATTTTGATACAATCACGCCCACTTTTATTTCTTTATTGGGTTATCCTGATTTAACCCAATAAAGAAATAAAAAATATAAATTACTTTACAAGTTAAAAAATGTTTTTTATACTGGCAAAGGATGTGTTTGAAGTTTAAATAAATAAGAAAAATAACTTATTAATATAACAGATTTCTTTTAAACTATAATTCTGAGTTTCATTCTCCAACCAATTTTCAGTCAAGACTCCTCTCTTGATTCAAATGTTCCTGATATTTTTTACTGAATATCAGCAGTAGGTGCTACAACATTTGCTTGTTCTATTTTATATGCTATCTCTGTTAATGACACCCCCACCCCTGATTTGCTCAAGCTAGAAACATAAGGGTCATCCTCAATATTTCCATCTTACTCCACACAGGCAAGTTATATTTCAACTGGATATGATGCATTATTGTTCTTCTTCATCCCAACTGCTATTGACTTTTATTTAATCCTACATTCTCTGAATTATACTGAATTCTTTTTAAAAAATATATTTTATTGATTTCAGAGAGGAAGAGAGAGGGAGAGAGAGATAGAAACATCAATGGTGAGAGAGAATCATAGATCGGCTGCCTCCTGCATGCCCCTCATAGGGGATCAAGCCCACCATCTGGGCATGTGCCCTAAGTGGAATCAAACTGTAACCTCCTGGTTCTTAGGTGGAGCCTCAATCACTGAGCACACTGGCCGGGCCGTGAACTGAATTCTTGACATATATTAATCTCTGGTCATCAATGGAATTCATGGAAACTTGCCTGAAATTCATGGAAACTTGCCTGAAATTTTTAAATGTTAACTAATGTAAATTCCAATATTCATTTATTAAACATAGCTGAGATCAACTATATATTGATTAGATTCTGTATTCCTTGCATGCAGAAAACTTTTTTTTTTTTCATTTTTCCTTTCTATCTTTCTGGTTATAACTTCATAGTCTTTTTTTCAGCCATTTGCATTATCCAATACGTCTCTAACATCATTTGGGAATTCCTCAGATACTAGGAAATGGCAACCAATTTTCTTTTCTTTTAGTTAATCAACTCTTTCTACACAAAATTATAAATACCTACTATGTTTTATTTTCTCCCAATCTGCACATTCATCCTCTTTACAATAGCTCTCATGCTAATTAATTGCCTTTTAGTACATAGATATTATCAAGACACTACTTAAAACAAGTCCCATTGCCTAAAGGATAAAGTTCTACACTGTAGCAGAAAACGGATGCTTTTTTCTAAACTGCCCCCAATCTAGCTTGATGATTAAATCTATTACTTCTCTCCTCTGATTCCACCAACCATGATTAACTCTTCAATATACTTCAAGGGAGACATTTCCTTTCCATCTACCCCAGCCTTTGCACATGCTGATTGCTTTTTCTGTGGCACTTCCCATGCCCTTTTCCCTATTTATCTACTTCGAACAGTTCAGTCTAAATTTCACCTCCTTTTGCAAACTGCCAGGACTTGTGGGAGCAGAATTAGTTGCTCCATCTGCTTTGTTTCCACAAGAACCTTCACAATTCTTACATAAACTGTAGACTCTGATTAAATTTTTGTTTATTTAAGGAAAATGACTAGTATTTGCAGATCTTTGCACTTAAAATTATTCACAGGTTTTCTTTCTTTATGGAAGATTTTTTTTCAGATATCAACTTGCCTTGGTCAAATTGTTCAGAATGAACACTGCCTTCTTATTGATGTCTTATAAAAGAGGAATCAATCAATAAAAATGTTTTTCTCTACTAAAGTGAAAAGTAAAATAAGAAAATATGAGATAACATACTCAAGTACTCTCTGCTCATAAAGATTATCTAATGTTCCACAAAGTTGCTTTTTCCCCCTTAAACTTAATCAGATATTTCTCTGACATCACTAGCTGATGCATAGTGCTTATTATTAGTTCATTAAAAAATCACAAAATTATTATGAATCAATAATCTCCATATTGTAAGTGGGGAGATTTCTAAGATGCCCCCTAGTATTTCCTTCCCCTGGTGGTACACACTATACAGTTCTCTCCTCTTAAGTGTGGGTGGGAACTGTGATGCTTCTAACAATAGAATATGGCAAAGTGATGGGTTATCATGTCCATGATGAAGTCTTACACTGCACAAGGCTCTATGTTAGCAGAATAGAGACAGGGAGGATCTCTTGCTGGCTTTGAAGAAGTAACCCTCCATGCTAGTAATGACTGTAGTTAACCTTTAGATGCTGATACCACCTTCACACAGCCACAGGGAATTTTGTCAACAACCTCAGTAAACTTGGAAACAGATTATTTCCCAGTTGAGCCTGAAGATAAGAATTCAGCTTAGCAGGCAACTTTACTGCAACTGTGTGACCCTGAAGAAGGAGGTGGGGGGGGGGGACAGCTGGGTCATGCCTGGATTTCTTACCCACATACAGAGTTGGGCAAAAGTAGGTTTATAGTTGTTCATATGGAAAATAATACAATAATTGATAAATAGTAATGCAAAATTAAACTCTTTTGAATATTCAGAACTATATCCCTATCTAGTAGGCTGTGTGGTAATGTATGTGTATTGTTTTAGGTCACTAAGTTTTTTTTCATTTTTTTATTTTTAATCCTCACCGAGGATATTTTTCCATTGATTTTTAGACAGAGTAGAAGGGAGAGGGAAAATCAGAGAGAAAATATCAATATGAAAGAAACACATCACTTGGTTGTCTCCTGCATATGTCCTGACTGGAACCAGGGCCAGGTACATGCCCTTGACCAGAATGGGACCCAGGACCCTTCTGTCTGCAGGCTGACACTCTATCCATTGAGCCAAACTGGTTAGGGCTCACTAAGTTTTTTGTTTTGTTTTGTTTTATATCAACTTGTTATGCAACTTTAGAAAACTAATACAGAACAACAATAGAATTCTAATACATACTTTTGGTTGCTAAAGTCTGATGCAATCTCCTTCTCTGGATCAGCTAATGTGGAATTCTTTTATATTAAATACTGTAATAATTTCTTTTCAATATTCAAAGCATCTTAAAGACCTATTCAAGCATTACTCTAATACTATTAATCTCTGATCAAAATACTATTTAAATACATTCATATCTGACCATGTTCATTTCAATTTCTTGCTTATAAGATTTTCTTATCTTATTACTCTTGACCTTTCATTCCCTGAAGTTCATTTACTCGGAAGGTAATGTGTTCACCTGAACACATTATTACAAAATATACAAGAGTAAAGATTTTAACCACACTTATTTAAGATTACTGCCTCTTTAACCTTTGGCTTCCAGTCTATACAGTCCCCTTCTGGTGGATAAATTTGGATGGCTACAGTTAGATGGGGAATTCAGCTATGAGAAGGTGATTTGGCACCAAGTTAGTTATAACTTAGCCTGATACATTTATATTCAGAGTAACTTTCATACATTTTAAAGTTATTGCCAACTTTCCTGATATCTTCCAGAAATATTTCTATGGCCTGAACTTTTGACGAATATAAAGGTGTGAAACCAAGAATTTGTATAAAATGTGCTATACCACGCATTCTTTTATTCTAATCAGAGGAAAAGTTGCCTTCTCAGTATCCAAATTTGTTGGCTCTTCTTGGTACTTTGTAATTTTTTATATATTTTTATCTAAAGTTCATTTAGTTGCCAATTTTATTTTTTAAAGTGTAATGAGATTATCAGCCAACTGTAAAGCTGTTCTGGTGTTGTAATATAGAAATAAAACCATTTTAAGCATTCTAAAGATATTTTTAAAACCTGAAAAGTGAAACCCAAACACAATATGCTGAAATTTATTCACAAAGTTGATATGGCTCAAATATGTCATTCAACTGCAATTCTAAAAGACATTTTGGAATGCTTTGATAAACACATGAGAAATAACAGATGCCTGAATGAGACACTTATGGGAGATATTCCTTTTGTTGGATTAACATTTATTTATTAAAAATTTGAGAAAAAAACTAGATTAAAAAATAAGTAAAATGTGGTATAATAAACAGAAAATATTTTGACATCAAGAATGAAATTGTAACAAAATGTAGTTGATATTAAATATAGTAATTCATTAAGAAGATGTTAATTTTAAAGTAATTAATGAATAAGATTGGGTTTTGTGAATTCATTTATGTAAAAGAATTTATGATAATAACATATACCAAAAATTTAAATGTATTGTCATTTGACATAAAACGCCAGTATCAATGGAGGTAAGATAAAACTAATAAAATGTCATTTCCATAAACATATAAAAGGCAACCTTAATAAATGAATACTTAAGATTAGTCACTGAAAAAGAAATTGTGAAGCACTGTGAAATTTTACAGGTCATGTATCAAATATATTTAATAGAGATGTCTCCAAACTTAACAATAATTCTAAAAGTCATATGACAATATGTAAAATTCACTCATGAGATCTGAAAATACTTTTCTAACCAACTAGTAATAACAATAATAAAAATAGATCACATATACTGTAGGAAATGTTGAAATATTTTCCTCATCCCTTTAAAAAATATAGAACTTTTAACTATTAGAGGATGATCACAGTATGAAGCCAGAAATATTACAGAAAAATATAAAAGCACGTCTGGCAGTTAATAAAAATATGCTATTTTTTTCTAGCTCTGGAATTTGTGAGTCTTAAAATTTTAATATGTTTTCTTCTCTCATTTTAACTATATAGTACTTGCATAATTTTGTAGTCGCTTTTTTTTTTTTTTTTTCTTAAAATGGTACTTTTTGCTATGTACCTTTGAATCTATCCCAACTTTTTTTGTGGAGAGTTCAGCAGAGCATTTTCCTTGGAATTACCTGTTTTCCACTGAGAGGCAGGGGATGTTTTATATTGCATCTTTGAGCAGGTAGAGTTAGCAGTAAGGACATGCAGTCAGGGATGCATTCCCTCCCTCCAGGCAGATTAGTCCCCAACAATCACATTACACAAAAGGCTAGAACAGTTTTTTGTTTTTTTTAAATTCCTCACCAGAGGATATTTTTCCATTGATTTTTAGAGAGAGTGAAAGAGAGAGGGTAAGACAAAAATATCCATGTGAGATAAACACATCGATTGGTTGCCTGTTATATGTGCCCAGACCAGGCCCCAGGCCGGGGAGAAGCCTGCAAGGGAGGTACATGCCCTTTACCAAAATCAAACCTGGGACCCTACAGTCTGAAGGCCTATACTCTTTCCACTGAGCCAAACTGGCTAGGGCTTGAACCATTTTTGAACAGAGGATTCTTAAGGGAACTTAGCAGGTTTTTAATGTTTCATATGCTGCAACAATGTGAAAAAAGATGGTTGACAGGGTGTGAGGATTATTTCCTTGAGTATAGTACTTAACAGTGACTGTTGGGGTTTGTTTATCCCACATTTCATTAGTGGTAAAGGATACACTAAGAGGTGATTCTGTGAAGCACATACCATCTGAAAAGTCAGACTCAATTTCTGCAAAAGCTTTAATCTTATGAATTCTTGGAGAAATGGAGAACGTGACAGTGTGTGTTCATTGGTTTCATGGGATTCATTAGTCCAGTCAGATTTTGATTCAAAGAGAAATAGTTACAATTGCTTGTTTTCAACATCATCATTGGTACATCTATACTAATAAAAGGGGAATATGCTAATTAGACCGGATGTCTTCTGGACCACCTTCTGGATGTCCTTCCTGACAAAGCTGCCACAGCTGTGAAGGGCTGGAGAGGGGAGACAGGGCCTCTGCAGCCGCTATACACCAGAAGTCCCGCCTCTGCACGTGAGCTACATAGGAAACACCTTTTTTTTGACCGCTCATTGGCTAAGCTCACAGCACACCACTCACAGTGTTCTTGATAACTTCGGTACTAAGAATCCAAGAAGGTGATCTAGGGTTTTCCACCTCACTCCTGGAGGAAAAAATGGAGGTCCGCTGCTGGAGGGGCTAAGCAATGTCATATCCTGCCCTAGCCAGTTTTGCTCAGTGGATAGATTCTGGTCAAGGACCCATACCTAGGTTGCAGGCTCCTCCCTGGCCGGGGCCCAGGTCAGGGCTCATGCAGGAGGCAACTAATCGATGTGTCCCTCTCACATTGATGTTTCTCTTTGTCTTTCCCTCTCTCTTCCACATTCTCTTAAAATCAATGGAAAAATATCCTTAGGTGAGGATAAAAAGAAAGAAAGAAAGAAAGAAAGAAAGAAAGAAAGAAAGAAAGAAAGAAAGAAAGAAAGAAAGAAAAAAGAAAGAAAGAAATGTTATATTTTATGAAAGACACATCTTGAAAATGCCTCAAGAAAGTTGTCATTTTTTTGTGGTGAAGGGACTGGAGTCTGTGTTGATGAAAACACCTTGGCCGCTGCAAGGGCTGAGGGCCGGCAGCTGCAGTGGCCAGCAGTGGCAGCAGCAGCAGCAGGGTGATGGGGGCAGCGCCTTCCTTTGATTGGCCAGTCGCCTCTCACAGAGGGAGGACAGGGCCTAAGTTGTCAATAGGACATCCCCTGAGGGCTCCTGGATTGTGAGAGGGGGCAGGCCAGGCTGAGGGACCGCCCCCCCTCCTCCAGTGCACAAATTTTCAGGCACCGGGCCTCTAGTACATATGATAAAGTTCACCTGCTGAGGTGTGCAATTCACCTGATTTTATGTCTATTTACCATTGATGCAACCAACACCATAATTTAGCAATACTTTTCCATTACACCCACTGCTGCTGTCTCCCCAGTGCCTTAGCCTTCACCAGCTATATGGAGCCACTGATTTACTTTCTTCCAGATATATTTTCTTATCTTGAATATTTCAAATATATAATCATACAATGGCATCTCTTGTGACTTGCTTCTTTCAATTAGCACAGTGATTTTCAATCCTTTTCACCTCATGGCACACATAAACTAATTACTAAAATTCTGCAGCACACCAAAATTATATTTTTGCCAATCTGACAAAAATTAGGTACAATTTTGATTGGTTTATTATGATCGTATTAGTGACAATAATAATAATAGTAATAGTAATTACCTACTCTTTTTGCTCCAAAGTGACTTTAAAAAAAATCAAGTGTCTATACTGGTATATAGGGATTTCTGATACCAAGAATTAACCAATCAAATGCAATCTTATTCTAGGACATGACCAGGAAGATGCAACTGCATTATATAACCTATATATTTAGAGTTCAAGACAGGACATTCACACCAGATAGCTATTGTTATGTTGGCTGTTGTCATTTTTTTATTTGAAAATCTAAGGGAAAAGAGGTCAGTACCCCTGACTAAACAGTCTAGTATTGCATGTTTTAAAAAATTCTTCTGGCACATTGGTTGAAAACCAATGCCTTAGTATAATGTTAATCATTACTATAGCAAGTTTCCATACTGCACTCATTCTATTACCAAATTATATTCCAAAGGAAAGATATCCACATTTTGTTTAACAGTTAATCAGTTAATGGATATGTGGGTGGTTTTACATATTTTAGCTATTAGAATTAATGTTACTATGGACATTTATAATACATGTTCTTGTGTGGACACAGAATTTCTTGTCTCTTGGGTGGATGTTTAAGAGTGGAATTGCTAGAATACATGTCAACTTTCTTTTTAAACTGTCAAAACAATTTCCGAAGTAGCTGCACTAATTTACTTTTCCACCTGCAATGTATGTAGGTTCCGATTTCTCTAGATCCATGTCCGAACTTCTTACTGCCTGAATTAGGTTTCCCTAGAGAAACAGAATTTAAAAAAATGTAAAAGGAGATTTAGTAAGAGGAATTGGCTCATGCAATTATGAGGGTTGAAAATCCCATGAGCTGCTGTTCCTGGAGACCCAGGAAAGTCCCTGATATAATTCAGTTCAAGTCCTAAGACCTGAGAACCATGATAGCTTAATTCCCCGTCAGGGGCCGGAGAAGAGAAGATGACTCCTTCCAATACTCCCTATTTAGAAAAGTGTTTTTCGCTGTCCAAAGACAATTGGTTGTCTTGTGTTCATTGGTCCCCCAAAATAATGGACTTTATTAATAATGGATTAGCGCCATTAGCCCCATACTGGCCTGTTTTAATGGACTTTCCCTCTCCATTGAGTTATGCTACTGAGGTTACAGCAAGCCCATAGAATTATGACACTGTCACTTCTTTGTTCTGCTTCCTTTGGGGAGAATGAGAAAACATTGAATTTATCTTAATTGTACAAATGTCTGCTTTGAAACAAAGGGCCAGTATTTCCATGCAAGATGGGCATGGAACATTTACTTATTTGTGTGGTTAAGGGGCCACATAATCTATCAAGTAACAGGGCCCATCTTATTCTCATTGTTTTTGTTTTGTTTTTACCATAATTGAGGACAAAAAGATGACAGAAATACTTTTCTAAAAATCTAAAATCTCTCTCTCTCTCTCTCTCTCTCTCTCTCTCTCTCTCTCTCTCTCTCTCTCTCCACATTCACTCTGAAATAAGTAAAACCATAACAGTAAGGTTCTAGGCCAAGTTCTTAGCTTTCCTATAAGGAGTCATATTTGTTCAATGCCAGTTCTGCTTCCCTGGAATCTCTGTATATTTTACACAAGAAATCTGGAAATGCTCTCACCACCAAATATTTCCGCAATTTAGTCACTGTCTAAATTTTTTATCACACATTGATTTTTTTCAGAGAGAAAATAGCCTCGCCAGAGGCATACGTGTTACTTGTCAAGTTGGATTTGTGTGTTTTTACACTAATAGCTAAAAATCGGGGCCCTGTGCTTTAGAGACTGAACACTGAGTCCCTGGAATAGAAAAGCTCTGTACTATGAAAGCAGATATTCTACAAGTAATGGATGACAATATTTCAAGCTGAGCGAATAACACGAGAGGAGATTGATAGATACAGAACCTGTAACGGACAGATGCTTTAGATAGTTTATCTATTGAACATTCCATGGTGTTTCTGTACTATGGATCACTAAAATCACCCTATTAGTCTGCTGCTATTATAGAAACTTTCATGATTAATGATCTGAAACCAGCCCAATAAATATAAGAATAGAGGAGGATATTCCATTCAAGGTTGTGGAATATATTATAGCTCAGTAAGTACTGGAGTGGCCACAGACCAGAAAACAAGTGGGTGTCATGACCATAATTTGTTCTGGATGTTCCATCACACACATTGTCCTTTGTGATGGCTATTCTGTGTGCAATATACACTCAGTAACAAGATTAATGCTTGTTGCGATATATTAAATCTCAACAAATTGAGGGACAAAGGTTGTGCAAAACAAATTGTAAGACTAAAATAAATCTCCTGGCATCGGCCTACTTGATTAGTCAAGATAGACCAGGTTATATTGCAAAAGCAAATATCAACGGCTACATTCAGCAGAGGTGTATTTCTTGCTCACGCCAAATACAGTCTTGTGTTCCATAACTTTTTGGATATCTGTCTTCCATGTGGTGCCTCAGTAATTCAGGTGCTTCTACTCTATTGCTCCTCCATATCAAAATATGGACTCTTGGACACCACAGACTCCTGAGAGAGAACATGGAGTGCTCACACTTTTTCTTAAATGCCTCATTCTGCAGTTGGCACAGGTGTTTAGCTACAGCCCATTGGTGAGTACTGGGCAAGTGCCCCACTAACTACAAGGGGGCCGGGGAATGTGAGTCACTCAGGTGTAAGAAAACGGTGGACTAGAGATACCGCAGTGCTACTGGAGAGATGTTCGAGTTGGTTTTCTAAATGAGGTCTTGTTGGTAATATGATGTTGACTGTTACTTTTGCTATCATGTTTACATTTTATTTAGTGTTATAAAACACTTCTTAGTCAATCCTGCTAGGGACTGGACTATTGCCTGATTAAAATATTCACTGAATTCTTAGTTACTATGTTTAGAGAAATTAATTTACCTATACAAGAAAATCATAAGATTACATCTGATTGTACAAAATACTATCTAGCTGGCAAGTCATCTTCTGTTTGATTTCCACAGAACCCATATTCCTACACTGTTTTCTTCCCACCAATGCGATGCACAGAGCTGGGAAAGAATTAAGCATATAATAAGGAGGCAGTGATGAACAAAATTGAGAGCTGGTAAGAAAGCAACTCTTATTTCTCTCTGAAGTATATTTTGGTCTCCTCATGCCACCTCTAAAGTAGGTTGCAAAAAAATCAGCAACTCCACAGCTCTCAGTGTCATGCATTCACTATGGACTCTATGAGGACAGATACGCAAATGCCTGAGCCAAATTTCTTCTTTCCTGGTCAGCATCACTCTCTGGACATAAAATAGAAAAGATTTAGCACTTATTTATCCCATCAAGGGACATATAACTTTCATTCTTCTTAAATTGAATACCTTTATAGTGTCTAATATCAAGAATCTACATGGGTTTTTTAATTCCATAAGATTCTTGGGAGGGTAGGTGAGGGGAACTTATAGAATGTGTAATTACCATTATTTTTTTTTTTTAGTTCGTGACTATAATATTAAGGTTAAATGTATTTAGGCCTAGGCATTTTGGCTCAGTGGATAGATCTTTGGCCTGTGCACTGAAGAGTCCTGGGTCCAATTCTGGTCAAGGACACATGACCAGGTTGTGGGCTCCATCCCTAATAGGAGGCATGCAGGAAGCAGACAATCAATGATTCTCTCTCATCATTGATGTTTCTATCTCTCTCTCCCTTCCTCTCAGAAATCAATAAAAGTAAAATAATAATAAAAAATTCATTTAAATAGTTCAAAACACAAATATTTATTGCAATTTAATTATAGTTTATAACATTTTAAGTTTAATGTTTTTAGGATTTGCAAACTGATTAAATGTCTTTACTTTTCAATAATTATTAAATATTTAGAGCTATTTCTATTTCCAAGGAAAGTTTATTTTTAATGTGATGTGTAAAATTTTGCTACTAAAAGCATGCCATAATACATTAAATGGTGCCCTTGTTTCATCAATATTGTGATTCTTTTAATTTAGTGAAATTTTAAATGAAACATGCTCCATTATGATTATATTTTGCTAAGTAAATTTTGGAGCTGGAATAATTATATTCCAAATTATCTAGTACATTCTTACATGTTTTGTTCTTTATTGCTTCTAATATTTGTCTCTAGCACTGTCTCTAATCTCATAAAATCTATGCTTACCTTACATTTTCCATATTAAAATATATATGTAAGGATAATATTAGCCAAGGAATATTTATTTTATTTAAATTTGTGAGACAATGGGATAAAGGGTCAAGCAATTTGAGAATAAAATATGGGTGCAAATTTCATATCAATTGTTAATCTTATAAATCAGAGATTTTCAATGGGTGTGCAGCAAAAATTTTTAAAACATACAATACCTGACTTTTTAGTAAGGGGATTGAGCTATTTTACCTTAGATGTTAAATAAAAAAAAAAAATGACAAATAACACAACAATACCCGTCTGGTATGAACAAATCAAAACTATACTTTTTTTTTTTTTTCAAATGGACAAAAAATACAATATATTTTTTGTGTGTGTGCCACAGAATTTTACTAATTATTTTATGTGTGCCTTGAGATGAAAAGGTTGAAAATTCCTTATTTAAACACTTGTATAAATAAAAGAACAATTTAAGTTCCATTTTGAAAATGTAAGCATTCCATTCATTAATACATTGACCTATAGAAAGAGAATGCTTTTTTTTTTTTTTTTTTATTGTAAAAGTATGCTTATTTCCTAAATCCTCATGTCTGTAAGGTCAATAATATATCTTTTTCCCCCCTTGTAATAGTTAATTAAAAAACAAACTCATTATAACACCTCAGTAAAATAGCACTTCAGGCAAACAGACATTTTAATAAATCCCAAAGGTTGAAAGAAAGGTGAGAATAAAGAAAGCCAATAAAGTGGGGACAAATAAAGTCTTCAGTCAAAAGGAAAGTTTCTTCATTTCTTATTTTAAAATATTTGATATGTATATTTGTAAGGTAAAACATAGTAGTTTGAGAATAACTATCCCATATCTATTGAAAACCATCTCTAAGTTTTTCTTAAATTTTTCATTTGAAGTTTTGCTATTTCTCAAGGAAATCTGAAAGTTTATTTTCTCTCTCACTAACATCTGAGAGATAAAGTGACTTGCTCACTACAGTTACTTACCTAATCTTAAGCTACCATTTCAGGTTTGGGATGACTTCTTAAGATATTTGTGGACAGAAGGTAGTCTGTTTGAAAGTTTTGCTGCTATTAATTACTACATTTTTTAAGAAAAGATTTTGAGCTGTCAATCATTTCAACTATTCATCAATAAGAGGAGTAGTTTGGCGCTTCACGTTGTCTTTAGAAAACTGGGTGGAATGACTTTGAATTATCAGAAGTCAAACAGAAGTCATGTTTTTCACCCATCTTCCAGCCTGCTAATTAAATCTAGAGAAAAATTTAAAAGAAAACAAACAAACAAAACAAAAACTAATCCTCTAAGAGTTATAAGACCTTTATGACCCAATTTATTTTAAGCATCTTCCTTGTCACAATAGTTCTAGCTGTATTCATACTGAGAAGTTGGTGGAAACATCAATTTGCCTAAAACAACTACTTCAAATTTAATTATGAAAGGATGCACTAGTTGTTCATCGATTAATGGTAGAATTAATTTATAAAAACATTCATTTACCTTTGCTGTTTTTATGATATAGGATTGACTTCCTTGTAAAATATCCATAATTGTCTTTGTCAGTAAAGTGCATTATTAAGATAACTAGAGGCCCAGTGCATGAAAATTCATGCACTGGAGGGAGGGTCCCTCAGCCCGGCCTGCCCCTTCTCACAGTCTGGGAGCCCTCAAGGGTGGGAAGCTATCCGGTGATCAGGGGAAGGCAATGCACCCATCACACCTCTGCTGCTGCCACTACCAACAGTGCAAGCCTGGGCCAGCCCTGGTTACCTGAGCCTCAGGAGGCCCTGGGTGGCTGGGCAGCTGACATCCAAGGCTTGCCTGTACCTCAGGCTGGACCTGGGTGCTGGGCAACCACCATTTGATGCTTGCCTGCACCTCAGGCCAGCCCTGGGCGGCTGGGGCGTTGAGAGGACTGGGGGACTCTGGAGGTAGGTGCATGGAGTGGCCGGATCCACATGGGGGCCGGCCTGGCTGTGCTGTGCACCTGCCTCCCCGATGGGGCTAAGGGGACTGGGCACCGCCATCTGTGGCTGTGGGCACTGCTATCTTTGAGGGCGTGGCAGTCAATTAGCATATTTCTTCCTTATTGGCTGTGGGCGCTGCCATCTTTGTGAGGGTATGACAGTCAATTATTAGATAGGATTGTTCTAAAATTCTGATTGAAAACAGCCTGAGTCTATATTACTGTTAACTTCAAATAGATTACATTTTGAATGTTTTTTTTTTAATCTATCTACCTATCTATTCACCTATTTATGATGCATGTTATTACATTTTGGAGTTCCTTGTGAAAATTAATTGCATGCTTCTAAGTGTTGTTACGGGATTCCAGGGCAGGAGGAATAAAGAAACTGAGACAGGGAAGTTAAAACAAGGCCAAACAGTGTGGGTCATTTGCAGCCAGCTTGTAACTAAAAAGTATTATCTTCCCCAGGCAAGGACACCAGAGCAAATGGTTAAAAAACTTCCCTGATGAGAGAATGCAGAAGGAAGGGGGAAGGGAAAGGAATAAAAGGGCTGTTTTACTACCTAAGAATTGAGAAGCCAGCAGTCTCAAGACTTGGCAAGATAAAGTTGCCAGGTGCTTTTCATGAATCCTAGGAAGGCCACAAAAAGTAAAAGAAGGGACCTTGAGGATTGATCTGTACAAAAACAGTCAGCAGAGGAATTCTGAAGCCTCTGGACAGGAGGGTGCATGATGCCTAAGACCCCCACCCAGCCTGCTCTTCAGATTAGCTGAGAGCCTGTTTATGCTTCATAAACCAGATGTACAGATTTGCTTGCTTTGCTTTTGCTTTTTTTCAATAAAGATGCATGCTTTAATTGCTTTAACAAATTGGCTTTTCACAACACAGTCAGGGTCTCTCCTATATTCATTGGTTGGGGACAGCCCTCTCCCACTGGTTCAGGGGGCTGTCCTGTCCAGTAACACCTCTCTGGTGTCTGTGAGAGGTGCCTATAACAGTGTGTGATTGTTTTATGATTTCCACTCCTGTAAAAATGAGATGTTGAGTTTTACTAATTCTCCCTTGATTTTAAATCTTTAACATAAGTGAATAAAATTGCTTGTCATCTAATACACCTTACACTATAAATTAAGAAGACACTTGTTATGTTGAAATAATGTGATATAGTAAACTTGGTATAGGCACCTCTTTTCTTTAGTTTTAGTATAAGTAGGCTTTTTCAATTTCTTTCAGTATTTTGCTGTAGTTGCTGAGTAGTTTCTTAGCAAGGAAAGAAGGATTAACTTGACTAAAACTCAGTTAAAATGCAAATGAAATGAATTTCTGGGCAATAAAGCATGCATTAAGCTGGAACTCTAATGAACATCATAGTAAAAAGCCCCTGAAATATTTTATGCACATCTATCCCATCTTTATGCTCATTTAGATGTAAGTCTTCCAATAATTTTAGAGGCTTTGTGTTTCTGCTTACCTCAAACATGATTAACAACGTTATTGCTCCGTTTTCTCCAGAGATGGTTTCAAATCTACTTCATTTTTCTCTCCTGAAACCAAACCATAAAGCCAGAATTTTATCTGACTTCTAAGATTTATGCTCATTTCATAGGGACTATTGAAATTCAATATTAGTGGCAGTATCTATCTATACTAATAAAAGAGTACTATACTAATTAGACCGGACATCTTTTGGATGTCTGACTTCCTTCCGGACAAAGCCACAGTGATGGGGGCCAAGGCAGAGGTGGTTCGGGGTGACCAGGCCGGCAAAGGAGCAGTTAAGAGGCGGCCAGGCCGGCCAGGGGGCAGTTACGGGGTGGCCAGGCCAGCAGGAGACCAGTTAGGGGATGACCAGGCTGGCAAGCAAAGGCAGTTAGGGGTGATCAGGCAGGCAGGTAGAGTGGTTAGGGGTGATCAGGCAGGCAGGCAGGCAAGCTGGTTGGAGCCAGCAGTCCCAGATTGTGAGAAGAATGTCCGACTGCTGGTTTAGGACTTCCTTCGAGGGGTCCTAGATTGGAGAGGGTGCAGGCCGGGCTGAGTGACCCTCTCCCATGCACGAATTTCATGCACTGGGCCTCTAGTATATATATAGAAAAGCCAAGTGACTGGAATGACCAGTCACTATGATGTGCACTATGGCAGGCCAACCAGCCTGATCCCGATGGGGGTGGGGCTGGCTAGCCTACCCCTCGCGGCCCCTCCCCTCGGCTGGCTGGACCCCACCCATGCACAAATTTGTGCACTGGGCCTCTAGTATAATATAAAATAGCTAAGTATAGTTATGAGGCTTTGGTGTTTGTTTTGAGACACATTTTATATTTAAAATAATGGAAATTTAATACTTGTGTTACATCAGTGCTTTAATCATTAGGCTAGAGATGGGAGGAAAAGGTTTCAGTGTAGAAATAGAGACACTAATTCCCATTATCAGCCTGAAGATAGAAGATAGCTATTTGTGGGCTGGAGAGGAGAGTCTTTAAACTTGATGAATGGATTTTGCTGAGTCAGGTGTCCCTTGTATTGAGATAAGCTAGTGTTTAAACAAATGTGACTATGTCATTTCTTTTACCTTGTTACAACTATTCACATTTTGCTAAAAGGATTTTTAAAAATTAAGAGGATTTTAACATATTGTCTTATTAAATAACTGTAATCTATTATACTAGATTGTAAAAAAGCACAACTATTATGGAGTAAGGACTATTCCAGAACAATAAAATGTTCATAAGTGCTCAAGGTCAAAAAAATATAGGGTAGCTTGAGAGCTAAATCTACAAAAGCTGGTACATTGTGAGTTTAAATAGCTGCAAAAGATTCATGAAGTCTATTCTATGCCAAGACCAGTATCCCTGAAACTAATTTAAATGATTAGTTTCACTGTTTTTTCATGTCCATTCATTAGAAAGCATATGGTATAGCTTCCATGACTATAGCAATAAAAAAGGACCATTTGCTAGTCAAGGCAATGCTGTGACTATGAGATGTAAGGTCAAATAGAGCAAAAGAAAAGTAGTTTTAAAACTAAAAGCCATAGTAATGTGTCATTTAATATGCATTATCCACTTTATGTATAGTTTGCTTTTGATATTAAAAAGAAGGTATTTTGGCCTCAATTCTGTGTTTCCATCTCTCTACTGTGGGAAAAAAGAATCAATGAACTAGGTGGGACCAATGAATTACTGAGTAGGTGGCCCCATCTACTCACCTAATTTGGTAGACTATCTTTGGTCTCCATTTTTCTGAACCTGGAATATTAGCTTTGCCAACTCTTTCATGAATAAAAGATGCTTTATCAAGTATAAGCTCTGTCCTCTAAGAATTACCTCAAAGAATTGCCTGGTGACTCAGAGAGCACTTTTAAATAGCTGAAGAAAGCTAATTGTTTTATGGTCCTATTTAAATTATTTTTCCTACACTTTGAATTGAGCTGTTATTTTATCATAAAACATGCACTTATGTACTCATTTACATTCATATAGTCGTGGAGTTCTTAATCTTAGCTTCTTTGGAACAATTAATTCTATTCCAGTCATGCTCTGGGCATTGCTTTTCCCCCCCGCCATCCCTATCTGGCTCTACCTCTGCCTTCTTTTTGCATTCTTCCCTGTTATTAAAGAGAATAGTCAAATATGCACTTACATGAATATGCATTTACAGGGCTTATCTGAAGCAGCAGTGCTTTGTCTCTATAAAATGTTTCTGCTTTCTAATTTGTAATGTAGCATTTATATTTTATGATAAAGCACTCTTTCAGTCACTAATGGTGGTGGTTGACAGTCCACATTCTTAGTGGATACTTGCCACAAACCTTCAATTTTTAAAAAGCAGAATATGTGCAAAACTCAATAAAGGGAAGTGCAATAAAACAAGGTAAGCCTGTGGTAAATGGTTATAGAAAGCCCAAATAAAGAAATCAAAGGTCCACTCTGGCAGTAAAAGCATTTCCCATGTGGACATATCTAACTTGCAACATAGCAGCCAGTGAGTTATTTGGTTGCTAGTAGTTTTTGTTGTCACATGAACCTTCCCATTCTTATCTTTTCCCCAAGCCCAGACTATAAAATGATCAAGTGTCATGAAGGCTTGCTAAGTAACAGAAAGACTATAAATTTGGTGTTCAATCTGTAGCCTATTACTTTTGAAAAATCCTGAGAAATGTGGATGAAGCACCTTGCCTTACTTTAATATCTCTACTTGAAGATTCACTATCATTTCGTGGTTATTTATAAGCTCTTGGCAGCTATTTTTTCCTCCTTTTATTTTCTTTATGTTACTTTCTATCAGAAAGCATTATTTTAAAAATGGTTTCTTCAGCATTCCCTTCTGCCTTTGACAGCTCACCACTAATTTCTAGATCTTTCTTAACAGTGATGTGTCTTCCCGGGTATTTTCAAGAATATTCAATTCAGTGTCATTTGACATTTTTAAAATAAGTGGTCTGCTGCACACTCCTTATCTCTTCATTCAGAACATGATTCAATGCCATGTATTTTTGGTTTTCTCCAGCTTTTTGTGTGCTGTCCTATATTCTTAAAATGGGATTTTTATCCCATTGAAAATTTGAAAAACTGATTTAAAAATCCATATATATATGTATATATATGGATTTATATATATATATAATAAAAATCCATCCATTTATATATATATATATATATATATATATATATATATATATATATAAAAAAAATCCATCTACCTCTCACCAAAGTGTTTTTATTTATTAAACACTAAGTGTCTTAATATCTACCATAACAGCCAATATTTAATGAACAAATATAAATAAACAGCAAATATTTTATTTGACTGTTAGGAGTTAATGAGTTCTTATTATTCATCATGAAGTTTTAGTATTTGTTAACTGTCACACTCAGCCTATGGTGTGAGTATTACAGCTCTCCACATTTTACTATTGAAGAAGTTGTGGCAAAAAGAGATTGAACAAAGGGTGTGTCCCGACTGTTGTCAAGTCAGAGATCTGATTCTGGAGTGCTCCACTGTCACTGTTAAGCTATATTGGACTCTAGTGTGCTTAGTTACCTGACTCCAAATACGTATGCTGAGTTTTGTAGTGCACAGTCAGTGACTAGCTGACACCAACTTTTGAAAATTTCATGTTACGAATCATCCAGAGAAAGGAAAGAATGCCACCAAACTCATTTGACACATGGAAACCTTGAGTGCTCAGTGTGCTTCCACATAGCAGTTGCATAAGCCATAGGATAACCCGAAAACAGGACCACAGACAGAGTACCTGCTTCAATAGGACATTCTTTGTAACTCTAAAATTTTCCCATCCAATCTCTTTCAGTTGTTGATGAGTTTTACCTTAGCAAAGGCTTGACAAGACTAAAATAGATATATAGTGCCATAGAGGAAGTTTCTATAGTAACCAAAAAATACATCAAAGAGAGAAGCACAAAAATGTAGCATTCAATTTACGCTGAAAGATAAAGCCATTCTATTTATAACTCTAATACCATGTTGGACTCAATTTTAATTCTCGTCTCCAACATTTGCTAGTTAATTTGTCTTAAAAGCCTATATATCATTGGTACTTGAAAGATAATTGAAGTGAAGATATCCACATTTTCTATCATGAAAGGGAAATAGAGAAAAGTGAAAACAAAAAACAATGTTTAGACATGAATTTAAATCTCCATATGCTTCTCGAGTGCCCCCATTTATCCAGCCCTCCTCCCACCCACACACCAACTTCCTAAGTAGTCTACATCCTATATTCCTGAGCACTCAGCCCATGAAGACCATTATGCTCATTTACCACAGTTCTGACCAGATACCCAAGTCTCTCTTCTTTGTAGAGTTTTTATATATCTTAGTTTGACCCAGTCTAACACCATCATCCCACTACATACCCCCCTCTATAAAATCTCACCCTCAAGTTCCTAAAATATTGTTTGTTATAAGTTAAATTCTTATAATGATATCCATTTCTTTTATAAATCTCCTTTTAACTTTTAATTTAATTGAAACCTAGTTATTCCCTAAAAGTGTGACCTCGGTGTGTATGTGTGAACTAAGTATATGTGTTTTCATACTCCATGTACCTGAAGTTGACATAGGTAAATCCCTTACGATGCATTGCTTCCTCTCAAACATGATTCATCTTTAAAAATACCACTATCTTTAAGACTATATTTAAGATGATATTCATACTATCTCTTATTGTTGAGAGATAATCTCTTCCCAGGGAATTCTTCCATTTCATAATGTATTTGCTTTCTTGATTTACTGTCTTTCTCTTCATCATTGCTCTTATACACTTGAATTATAACTAGCCATTCTTACATAATTGGCCCAACATATAATCGTGTGTACCTAAAACTCTTCTCTAAGTCATTTCTCTTGATTTCAACATCTCAATTGATGAGCTCATCATTTTCCTACCTAGGTCAAAATCTGGAGCCTTGCATAACTCATCTTTTTCTTGCACTTTATTACCTACTCATCAGCAAGCCCTATAAGAGGTAGACATAGAAAGGGTTTTAGACCAACTCAAGTAGTCTTTATTTTATTCTGAGTATGATTATGATCCATTGGAAGTTTCTGAATTATGAAATAGATTTGACTGTTAAACAAATATCTATTGTAGTCCATAAAGGGCTGATTGAATTAGAACACTAGTGGAAGCAGAAAGATCTGGAGGAGGTTTTTACAATTTCAAAATGAAATAAAATATTCGTACAGTCATAGGTGATTGCAGCAGATGAGAAGTGGATACTCTTCCAGATGTTCATTCCAATCCGCCCAAGCAGCTTTTCATGCTAATCCTCAAAAAAAGGAGCTAGCTCTTGCCTTAGGGTATTTCCATTTGTTGTTCCCTAGCCTTTGAGGACATTCCCCAGTTCTTTTGCAGGATATCACCTGATTTCATTAGAGTCTATTCAAATGTCACCTCACAGAAGCCATCTTAATATATTTTTAAATATTCCCCTCAGTCATAATACATTTCACAGTCTGATTTTATTTTAGCTCGCATATATGGTAAATGTTATATGTGTATAGCATACATGTGTGTATGTATATACAATGAATGTATTATGTAATGTAATTATTTCATACCATTAATAATCAAATGACTCAGAAATTCCATGCTTTAGATCTTCTTTTCAACTACAAATGTTAACACCTACAACAATAAAAAATCACATGATATTTCAAACAATTATTGGCCGAAATAATGCAAATTTTGTCAAATTTAGGGCTTATAGCAAAAAGTAAGATAGATTCAAGTGAGGGAAACTTATATCAACTTTGTTATTTTTTAAGTAAAAAAAAACTTGGGCCTGAAGAAAATAGGCAAAATATTTAAGGCTATAACTAAATTATTTCATGGCTAGGCCTAAAACAAATTTTCAGTTCAAAATCTATACCACTTTACACAATGCATTAAACAAAAAAAATAAGTATTTTAAGTGAGAAGGCAATAGGCTATGTAATGAGATATATCTGGCTCAAAACTCCATAATCATCTTTTTTACAACTATGAGACCTTGGGAAGATCATTTAAACATTTTGAATTTCAGTTCCACAATCTGTTCAATGACAATAACAGAATTTTCCTTGAAAATTGTGGCAGGATTTGTCAAGTCTGTATGGGAAGTACCTAGTTGTGGACACATGTCACTACAGACTTAAGTGTAGCTTTGCAATGGTGTTGGTGGGATGATGGTGTCACTTTTGTTTATCACTGCTACTTTGAACCAAAGAGGCTACCATTTGAAATGGTTAAATCTCTTTATAATCAGCATTCTAATAATGAGGCATATTTCTCAGTATGACTATCTTGTAAAATTGTCCTAGAAATGAATTACGCATGATTCACAGGAAAAACAATTTGTGTTTTATTATCAATAAAATCAATACACATACTTATGTATATCAAATTAAATTGTTTGCTTAATCAAATAATCCTTCTGCCAATAATAAATCATATTTTATTTGAATTTTAGCTATGGATGTATTAAATTATATTAATTTCTACTGTATTGCTATTATCTAATCCTGACTTAGTTTTTTTTTCACTAACAAATAAATTGTTTAAGAGTAGCTATGCTATTATTTTCTTCCTAAACAATGTCAGATGTGTAGTTTGTTTACATGAATGCCATAATAGTTTACCTAACTTAAAATGCCCTCTATGCAGTATGTTTGGGCATTTATTTTAGCCTTCAAAGTGCAATGATCTTCCCACACATTTCCAGCTGTCAAATAGCAGGCATATCATTGTGCGTGGGAGTGTTGTATGACAGCCTAATAGATAAATGACATATTTAAACTTTTACTGCATTAAAGATTTTTGTCTAAAGCATTTTGGGGTTACTTTTACTCTCTACAGTAAATGACATATTTGAGAAACTTGAAGCTGATGTTTCTTTTTCAACCTGTCAATTTCAGTTTCAGAAAACTACAGTGTTCAAGAGTCAGTGCATAGATTTTACATATTCTGTATATTGGTTCTGTTTTCTTGAAGAAATAACTTGTAGAAGTCTATCATATACATATGTCTAATTTTTAAAAATAAATATTGATTATTTATATTGGATTTTTCATTGAAGAGATCATTTAAGAATAATTTCAGTTAAATGCAGCATATTACTAACATTCCTCATTAGAATCTCCTCTTTCTTCTTTTGTTTTTGAATTATACAGCTTTCTTCTTCAAATACTACAAGTCGCTCTTCTAATTGGCTAACTCTTCCTGTTCTTTAAATGTTTATTATATTATTCAATATTTAGTGTTCTTTTCTATGTTGTTGTTGTTGTTTTATTACCTTACCCTCCCACCTCCAAAAACTATATTTGGGTCAAATGTTTAATGGTCATCTCTCTGCAGATAAAAAAAATATACAGTAATAGAAAGATGAGCCTTTCCTTCTTGCTCAGAATGTTGTCCAATGTTCTCTATGTGAATAACTCTTGTTCTGAAAGAAAGTCATCCAGTGATACCTAGGGAAAACATTTCCTGGAGTAAAAACAATCACTACACCAAAAATCTGACCCTAATCTCATTTTAGTACACTTGTAAAATAGGGCTTTTGATAAATTCTGAAGCAGATGCCTCTGTTGTCTGTTATCAATGTGTGTGAATTCCTTCAGTGAAATTTATATCATAAGGACTCAAACATATGTAAGTATATGTGTATGTATATGTGTAAATTCATGCATGTATTCACTATCTATAAAGCGTGTTTCATGCATACACTGCATTTCATCAAAACTAGGTTGCCACTGTGTTACAGCAAAATTTCCAGGTGGTGGGAAGATATACAACCAGGCACTCAGACAATTCAGATAATGCATTTTATTTCAGGAGCACCAATGTTGAATGGCTCAGGGGAATAGGTTCCCAAAGCTGAGCATTGAATGAAGCCAGGCTCTCTCTTATAAAGGGTACCAAGTTCTTTGTCTGCTTTTTCGCAGGCTTTTACAGCCCCTATGATGGTTGTAAGGGGGAAGTGAGATTAGGACCAATGGCCCCAGCTGGGGCCAGCAGTCAAACCCCCTGTGGGGGCTGTGCGTGGTTTATGGCCCCTGTAAGATAAGCATTCAGGGAAACCAGTTTTGCAAGGCTAGGATACAAGCAGGAAGGAGGTTGGGGCTTAATCATAGGTTAGCATATGCATCAGAATGCAGGTTGCGGGGGCAGGGACTCAGGCTGCTAGCCCAAGTTCCTTTCACAACTGATTTTAAGCTGTGCCATTGTTTTATTTATTATTAAGAAACAGTGAAGTAAGTTTATAAATTAAATTTTGGCAAACAATCCATTCTAAGACACATTTCAATTTTAAAAATATAAAATGTAAGGAACCATTATATGGGGTCAGAAAAATACCATATTTGTTTTTATATCTTGCAAAATATTTTGATGAAGAACAATAAATACTGTATGATTTTCATTTCATATGTAAAGTTCAACAACTAGAATAACTCAGGAATGGAGGTTAAGCCAAGAGAGTTTTTGTTACAGGAGCTACATAAGGACTATTTTGAGGTACTAGAAACATTCTACTATAGGAAGAGATTGCATGGGTGTGTTCACGCTAGCTTTAGGAGTTGTTGGTGTATACTTATCTGGGTAAATGACTGTGCATATAATTTGTACGTTATATGTAGTTATGGCTGTGTATCTGCATTCACACTGGACTTCAAATTATAAACAAGCAAACCAAAAAGTACGGACTTTGGACTTGTACTAGCCAAGTAAGTTCTCAATTTCTAAACACTTATACATTATTATAATATCAGATGCTATTTTAACCTCTCTGAGCTTATTTCCTCATGGGTGAAATCAATAATATATTACTGAACTAATAGATCTGTGAATAATAAAATTACTGTTTTTTATATCTTTTTATTGCAATCCTTATGCATTATGTGCAGCATTCCATCAACTCTCATAATAACACCACAAGGAAAGTGCTGATATAGCTCCTATTTGAGAGATTTGGAAATAATTAAATATCTTGCTTAAAAGGATTACAGCTAGTTAAGTGACAAAGCCATGATCTTCTTTCTTATATTCTATATCATCCTTACAAGTACAGTATTAAATGTCATGATGCATTTATAATACTACTAATAGCCCTGCGCATGAATCCGTGCGCCAGTAGCTCTCTGCGGGGCCTGGCCGCTCCGCACCCGCTGCCCAGAGGCTCTCCACTGGGGCGATGATGCAAGTGTTCCTTGCCCCGGCCTGGCCAGAGGCTTATGCGAGGCTGGGAAATGCAAACAACTTCCCTCCCTGTTCTCAGGAACTCCGATAAAGGGCTTCCTTCCTCTTCCTTGGCTGGCTTTCACCCCTGTGCCTCCGCCACCAGCCCCTCCTGTCATACTATCCTCCACACACGCCACCCTCTGGCCACCCAGACTTGACCTTACCTGGGATTCGTGGGCCACTCAACTCTGCTCAGCTTGCCGGTTCCTTCTCTACTTACACAAGCATTCTGTGCCCTGGCGTGGCAAGAGGCTCACCCACGGGAGGGCGCGGAACGCTTGCCTCATCGCCACGGTGACGAGGCAAGCATTCCGCCAGGCTGCTCACGCTGCCAGCTCTCAGCGGCCACCCCCCTGGGACTAGGGGACTCAGGCGGGGCTGAAAAGACTGGGCGCCACCATCTTGTGGCTATGGGCACTGCCATCTTTGTGATGGAGTGACAGTTAATTTGCATATTACCCTTTTATTAGATAGGATAGTGATTAGGAAGCTATGGGCTGCAAATAAAATTTCAGCTCAAATTGGCATAGCAGAATGATTAAAATGACAATGAGGTATCACCTCAAACCTGCCAGAATGGCTACCATCAACAAATGACAAGTGCTGGGGAGGATGTGTAGAAAAAGGAACCCTAATACACTTCTGGTGCCACTATGGAAAACAGTATGGAGTTTCCCAAAAATATTTTAAAATGGAGCTGCCATTTGACCCAGTGACCCCACTTCTAGGAATATATCTTAAGAATCCCAAAACACCAATCAGAAAGAATATTTACAGCCCTACGTTCATAACAGTGCTATTTACAATAGCTAAGATATGGAAATGCAAGTGCCCATCAGTAGATGAGTGGATAAAAAGGCTGTGGTACATATACACATGAAATACTATGGGACTGTAACAAGAAGAATCTCTTACCCTTTGGGACAGCATGGAAGGATCTGGAGAGTATTATGCTAAGTGAAATAAGCCAGTCAGAGAAAGACAAGTATCACATGATCTCATTCATATGTGGAATCTAATGAACAAAAATAAACTGATGAACAAAATAGATCCAGAGTCATAGAAGCATGGAGCAGAGTGACCAATCTCAGAGGGAACGTAGGGAGTAACGAGTGGTCAGAGATTAACCAAAGAATTCATATGCATATATGCATAACCCATTGACACAAACAATAGGGAGGTGAAGGCCTGGGGGTGTCTACTGGAGGGGGTCAATGGGATAAATGAGGGGGGGATCTGTAATACTTTCAACAATAAAGATATTTTTTCTTAAAAAAAAAAAGAGAGAGACTTTATTATCTAGTAAAGAAACTTGAAAAATAGGCAAGAGGGGACCTCAGAATTAGCAATGTCTGGAATAAAGCAATAGCCTCCTAACACATGCCTCACTGCTTGCTGTCAATCCACAGAGAAAATTCTGAGCACATTGTGGCCAGAGTACTGTCATATTGTTATGACTGGCTGTCCACAGTAAAACACTGTGGCTGGGGAGCAAGGGAGAAACAGCTCCTTACATGTAGATGTGTGTGTTCTCTGAATTGTATTTGTATATTAATACAAATAGAAATATTTTTAAATGTTAGCCATTGTAATCATTTGCGTTATGTTTAGAGAAAGATATTCTCATCTTTGTTTTCTAAACCTTTCTCATATTTTAAAAGTAAAAACATGTCTTCTTTCCTATGGTCATTTCAGCCCTTTTTCAGCACATGCTATCGATACTATTTCGACTTCCATAATTCCCAGAATTTAAGGTTCTTTGAAACACTTTCTATGTAGCTAGCTTCTTGGACTGAGGCATATAGGGAAAATAGAAAGAGGAATTGTACCTCTGTGTAGGGGGTAAAATTGTGATTCTTCTCTCCCAGTCTCCTTTTTACCCATAATTGGGAAGGAAAGTGGCACCCATCAGGTACTAAGTATGCTAACTCAGGCTTGCCCCAATAACACTTCTATAGATGATCCATAGTTTCCTATATCTCTTTGTCACCAAAGTGAGTTTTAAACTGCTGACAGTAGGGCTAAATCAAGAATGGAAGTTAAATCGATCATATGATTGCTTTTACCCAGGGCTCCTCAGTGTGTCTCTGTTTGAATAGGAAGCTCAAATTCAAAATCCAAAGGCAAATAATCTTTTACTTATTCATCAGAGATTAGGCCTGTGGGTTTAGGCAATCTGCAGCTGACTCAAATGCCCTAGTGGCTTAAAGAAATTAATAACTTCCGAAATTAAGTCAGAGCACTGGGGCGATATGTTAAAACAGCGGTTCTCATCCTTGGCTACGCATTGTAAATGCATTGGCAGCTCTTGGAAATTTCAATACCAGTCTCTATAACAGGCCAATTAAAACCTAATCTCAGAGGGCACATCCAGGAGTAGTATTTTCTAAAATGTTCCCTCGTTAATTCAAAATTCTCCCAAATATTACCTGCATAGTAAGAGAAATAAGACATCTTGTTATATAAAATACTGCATCAGTGTCAGGAAGCATTTAACTTAATAAATGCCACATCTTTTCGGTTTACTTTAACATATTTTGGAAATGGTTTTGGGTTACATCATTTGCATATTTAAGCAGAGAGTAGAGGAGAAAGGGTTTGGATTTCCCCCCTCTTCAGTATGTAGCACTAATGAATCTGAGCACAAATGCTGAGTCAAACCCCTGCCTCTTTTTCATTTGTCTCAGCTGAGTAGAGACAAAATGTACATCAGTTAGGGAAAGGGAAAAAAATACTCTCAAAATGCTGAACTTGCTTTTGCTATAAGTAGACCCAATTACTTTCCTGGTTATTCTACACACATAAAAGGTATCTGATGCTCAAGCAAGTTTCAAGTTACAGGCAGGAGCTGGTCTTACTTGCAAGTCTTAATCACCTGTGGCAGTGTCTTTTCTAGGTCATAAACATGCTTTGTCAGCTCTTATTTATTTTTTTACAAAGATCTTTGATATTGTCATTCACAATATGCCTATAGTATATTTCTTCATCAAATTCATAAAGCTTTTGGAATAATGCAAAAATATAAATAAATAGAGGCCTGTGCATTCACAAATGCATCTCATTTTTCTACTTAACGTAAAATTTCTCCCAAATAGTAACTTCACTACTTCTTCATACTCCAAGGGCAATAGTTTAATTTTCTTAATACCTTTCCTTACAAAGACTTTGCTTTGTTTCTCATTTTCCATATTATAAATGTATGTGTGTATATTTAGATATACAAATGTGTATGTGTATGTGTGTGTACACATTACACACAAAGAAATATATATATACACTCTCCTTTATGAAATACATATGACAAATATTTCACCAGTAAACTTTACTTTTACTCATTGAAATGAGATAATGCCTAAAGTTACTTTTTAAAATGAAAGAAATATATACCTTCTGTATATCGTATAATGTGTTCACTACCCCAAGTCAAGTCTCCTTCCATCATCATTTATCCCCCATACCCTCTTATGTAGTTACTTTAATTTTGTCTGGGAAATTCTACTAAGAGGGAATAATTGGGGAGGAGGAGTTGCTTTATTATTTGGCTGGCTAATTTACTCAATTTTTCTTTTAAATAATTTTTAAAATATCTTCTACATTTTTAAAAATAAAAATTTAAACACAGTACTACATGAAACTAGAATGTATACTCTTATAAACATCTAGTTTCATAAAAAAATATGAGAGAATAGAACATTGTTTTCCAATCATAATGAATGTGCAAATATAATGTACTTTTTTTTCACTTAACTTTAAGGTCTCTATAGTAATTTAATTATGAGAAACTAGGTACTATCTCTAATTAACAAGTCAAATTTATATTGATTTAAACATAGAAATGAGTGATATTAAGATTCATGTAGTCTGTGCCTTATAGCTTAAGTTCAGGTACAGACTAACATAAATGACACCTCATTTGTGGTAGTTGGGGCCTTCTGAGCTTTTAACTGGCCTTGAATTATCTTTCACAGATGGCCAAGGTGTTAAGCAGATGGCTGTCTTCCTGACCTTTAAAAGCTTTGTTTTTCTTTTCATAGTTACCTGTGCCTTTTAAAAGATCAAATTCTTTTATTTTTGTATAATTAGCTTTTATATTTCTGTCATGTTTAAAGTATTACTTAAAATAGAAAGAGTGCACATATTACTGAGTAGACGATTTCAATAAAATATAGTTTCTATTGTGTGAGGAATTTTGGTGTGAAATAACTTTCCTAAATTAAAAGACATATGCATTCCTTAGCACAGTGTGCAGATGGAATAAACATCTTTCCTTTTCTCATCTCCTTAAACTGAAATTTATATCTCACATAGATGTGATATAGGAGGGAGAAAAGAGAGGGCATAGTAGGAATAAATACTCCATTTCCCACAATGAAGACAGAAAGGCCATTTTATAAAGGATCTATGACTAGATCTGGTTAAAGAGGATTGTCCTCAACACTTGTCTAGGCAATGTGTCCCACAGAACTAATACCTCAAGGAACACCTTGATACTAGGGGCCCTTGTGTTTGCTCAGAGATTTCAGTATTGTGGAATGTTTCAGTTATCATGTACTTTGAAGCTTGAGAAATGTTTATTATTTTATCATATTAATTAGATATTCTTTGTCAACATGCAGATGAAAGTATTTGAAATTTCTATCCAGTAGGTAATCATTTCCAGATTCTTGGGGGGTATGTAAGTTAAGCAAAATGTGATAACAATCATAACAATTGATGTTTTCTAGTGCTCTCCCTCATTCATGACACCCATCCATACTGGTCATCTTTCTTTGCTTAATATGAGAAGAAAGTTCACACCTTTAAGTCACCTCATTTCCACTTCCTAGAATTGAATCTCTTGTCCCTAAATCTTCTCATGTCTGGCTACTTCTCATCATATATTTTCTTACATCGCTTTCCTTCCTCTACCCAGTTTTATTTATGTCCTGGTATTTATAACAGTGTGAAAATATTTTTTTTTATATCTTTGTTTATTCAAGTGTTTTATTTTCTCTACCAAACCATATAAACTCTTTGAGGTCAGAGATTATCTCTGCCTGAACTTTAGCACCTCAACTCCAGTACACAGATTAGTATCTCACAGAAAATAAGCACTCAAGAAATATTTTGATGAATGAATAAATAACTAATCTTTTGCTCATGCATATTTATAAACATCATTCTTTTCCTTTTTCTAGATGTCTGTTCTAAGAGTTATTTGAATTTTTAGTTGATTTTGGTCATTTTGTAAAGTATTGTGTTCATGTTGAATCAAAATTCTATTTGACTAACTTGATGGCTGTACTAATATTATGATTGATATATTTATGAGAAACAAGTTTGATTTTTATCTCATTCAAAACATTTTTAAGAATGCCTTTATAAAAAACAATATTTAGGTGTTTTTTTTTTGTTTTTTTTTTAAATATATTTTATTGATTTTTTACAGAGAGGAAGAGAGAGGGACAGAGAGTTAGAAACATCGATGAGAGAGAAACATCGATCAGCTGCCTCTTGCACACCCCCTACTGGGGATGTGCCCGCAACCAAGGTACATGCCCTTGACCGGAATCGAACCCGGGACCCTTGAGTCCGCAGGCCGACGCTCTATCCACTGAGCCAAACCGGTTTCGGCAATATTTAGGTTTTAATGTCCCTCTGATTATTAATAATTTTGTGTATGGAGTACGCTCCAAACACCAGACATACATCTAGTTTTTTCAATCTTGTGCAAAATTATACCTGTGTTTCAGATGAATTTTATTATGTTGAGCAAAATTAGAGAAATTAAAGGCAAACATGGTAAACTTTTTTTTTCAACTCGTTATGCAAATCTTATCACAACACTTATGAGATATAAAATAATTTCCACTGTACTAAAATATTTATCATTAATGTTTAGTTTTTGTTTTTAAACATAATAAGAAAGTAAAAATTGCAACATCACACCTTGTGGAGTTCTAGAGAGGACCATAATGTATGAGACACTGCCTGTACTGCATATATAAGAATTCAGTTTATATTAAATATTGTCATTAGTTCATTTTTGCTGTTGGCATTGTCTGTTATCAGATGTACACTATTGGTTACACAAAGGCCTTAAGAGATCCTATAGGCAATAATCTAGGTTTTTTCTACTTGGTTATTATTAAGGCCATCTTTATATAAACTATATATTTCTCAAGTTTCAAGAAAAATATAACTTTTTTCAAAAAATTTTTAAATGTGTGTGCCCTTGCCATTAAAAAGAGTAAACGTGAATAATTGTCATATAAAAACTAAAGAAAATAAATTAATAAAATACATTAAAATGATAACATTGGCTCTCAAGAGTTGAGCTCTTGCTAATATTCTTTTCTACTTTGATTTTTTTTACCTCATATATTTTTCACATTTGATTTAGAAAGTTCAATGAATATTTTTTTTCCTGTTTTGGCAACTCCTTTGATTTGGGGAAATCTCAAGATATGTCGAAGCCAACAAAGCCATCTGCTGTGGAAGGTGGAAAAGTAGGTAATCCCTTCTGTTTCCCTTTGGCAGCATGAAATCTCAGTTCACCAGTCACATCTCCTCCCTCCCACCGCTAAAGACTTTGAATCTTGAGTAAATAAAGCAAAAGCTCTATGACATTTGGATATTTTTTGATATCAGAATTAACAGAGTGGGGAGCCTAATGGCCTAGTGTGAAATGTCCAAGTGAAATGAAACCCAGCAGGAGAGTGGAACAGGTCCAGACATAGTTGCCCCAGGGAAGCAGATAGCGAGGGTCAAATTGGACAACTGCAGTGTTCTGGGGTGGCTAATTGGCAGTTTTTCACAATCATTTCCGTATTTGGAGCAACCAAATTCTCTATCAATAAATTTCACTCACGATTAAGCTCACTAGAGTTTCATTATAATCACCTGGAAGCAAGACTTGTGACCAGTTTAGGATTTGTACTAGAAGAGCTAGGATGCAGAAGGCAAATACTGAAAATTCAGCTAATTTTGAAAAATCTGGCAGGCAGTTTTCAAGCATTTAATAAATGTCAACTGAAATAAAGTTCTGATGAAAGGCAAGTCTTATGGAACCAATGTAATCATGACTATGCAACACCTATGGCACATGGATGTGTAAAACACTGGTGGGTGTGATACCGGTGGGCAATGAAGAAAGCAAAAAAAAATGTCCAATTCTCAACTGAAGTGGAAATCTCAAACCTTGCAACTACCTTGCTTTAGAAAATTTCTTGTTCTTATCTCTTTACTGAAACAACCAAATAAGGTTTCTGATACTCCATGTGCTACTTGTTTAGGCAAGCGTTTTCTCTACACCAATAAACTGAGAACACAGAAAGCAATCAAACATAGGTCACAGTACTCCTTTGCTCTGTGAGTTTGTATCACTCTCCATGTGTTAATAAGGAGAGATATTGCTTGTCTTACCAGGACATCACAGACTCCACTTCATAAATGACATCTTGTTTATGGGACCTGACAGACAAAAAATATGAAGCATTCCAGCTGCCTTGGTTGGGCACATACATGACAGATCATGGAGATACACCCCAAGAAAATTCTTCGGCCTGCTACCAAATTGGAGACTACATTGCCCAATCAAAGTAAAAACCACAGTACTACATTTTTTACTCTGACTATCCTACTACAGAAAAAGAGAAACAGCCATGGCAGGTTTGGCTCAGTGGATAGAGTGTCAGCCCACAGACTGAAGGGTCCCAGGTTCAATTCCAGTCAAGGGCAGGTACCTAGTTTTCAGGCTCCATTTCAGCCCTGGTGCATGCAGGTGGCAACCAATCCATGTCTCTCTCTCTCTCCCCCCCCCTCTCTCTCTTTCTCTCTGTCTCTCTCCCCCCTCTGTGTGTGTGTGTGTGTGTGTGTGTGTGTGTGTGTGTGTGTGTGTGTGTGTCTCCCCCTCCCTTTCACTCTCTCTAAAAATCAATGGAAAAATATCCTCGGGTGAAAATTTAAAAGAATAAAAAATTTTTAAAAAGACAGAAACAATTATTCAAGAGTCTCATTGAATTCAAAGGGAATATCTGCAATGTTTGGTTGTACAGGTCTGACCTACTTAAGGCTTTGAATGAATTCCAGAATAGAAAAAAATTATTTAAATGGCCCAGGGTACAAATCAAAGAACTTAGTCACTTGGCCCTTATAATCAATTGGATCCAGTTTCACTAAATTTGTGTGGGTAATATTGCTATGCTGTATGAAGTCCACAGTTTGTGCTAATCTGTGATGGAATATTTACAGCACTGATGCCTATGTTTTTGGATAAATTCCATACCCTCTTTGGTAATAACAATAATAACCTATTCTTTATTACAAAAATGTTTTATTTTTCTTTTTTATTGAATTTATCGGGGTGACATTGGTTAATAAAAGTATATAGGTTTCAGGTGTACAGTTCTATAATACGTCATCTGTATTGTGTCCACCACCCTAAGTCAAGTTTCCTTCAATCACCATTTATCCCCAAGGCTTATGTGGACACCCCTACATGTTGATTGGCCTTGCAGTACTAGTATACCAGTCAGTATCCAATAAGAAAAAACAAAATACTCTCGGTATTTTAAGCAGACATGGATTATTTAATCCATGCAGGAGCTATGAGACATAATACTCAGTTGACTTCTGTGGCTTGCAAACAAGAAACATGAATGGTGAAGATGTATTTTAGGTTTATTAAATGTACTGTATATTAGGTACACATGGTATAAGTTATATACCATATATTAAATGTATTAAATTATATTAGGTGTATATTAGATTAAAATGTAGTAAAGTGTAAACGAAGTCACAAATATGGTGACAGAAGATTTGACTTGGGTGGTGGGCACACAATGCAATATACAGATGATGTGTCATAGAAATGTGCACTAGAAACCTATATAATCTTATAAACAACTAGAGGCCCAGTGCATGATTGAATCATGCACGTGTAGGGTCCCCTTCACGCTTTTGCTTTCGATCACGGGGGAGCTGGTGCACCAGGTCTTTCAGAAGCCTCCAGCTCGGCAGAGGCTTCTGAAAGGCCTGGTGTGGGAGCAGACAGGCACCCAGCTCCCCCGCTTTTGATGGTCCGCGGCGGGATGTGAGGCCCCGTCTGTCCCGCAGCACAGCCATGGTGCAGACGCTGAGCTCGCGCCGCCACTGGCGACGCGAGCTCAGTGTCCTGTGGGCCCAATTGGCTACCCCAGCCACCCCAAGTCCTGCCCCCTGTGTCTCCCTCTGGCCCAATCGTGAGTGTAGCAGAATGATGGTAATTTACATATTACCATTTTATTAGGTAGGACTAGAGGCCCGGTGCACAAAATTCATGCAAGGGGTTTGACCCTTGCAGCCGCAGCGGCTTGCCTCGGCCCTTGCAGCCCCAGCTTCGTCCGGAAGGTTGTTTGGCTGTCCGGTCTAATTAGCATATTACACTTTTATTGTTACAGATTGCTATCCAAAAAATTTAATTAAAATGTATTTTAGGTATATCCTATCTAATAAAGAGGGAATATGCTAAGTGACCCTCATGCCATTGCAAAAATGGTGGCACCCACAGCCACAAGATGGCAGCGCCCAGTCCTCTCAACCCCGCCAGAGTCCCCCAGTCCCCTCATACCCCCAGCCACCCAGGGCCGGCCCAAGGTGCAGGCAAGCCTCACATGGTGGCTGCCCAGCCAACGCCCGAGGTACAGGCAAGCCTCAGATGTCAGCTGCCCAGCTGCCCAGGGCCGCCTGAGGCTCAAGTAACCAGGGCCAGCCCAGGCTTGCACTGCTGGCAGTGGCAGCAGCAGAGGTGTGATGGGGTGTTGCCTTCCCCTGATCACCTGGTCTCCTCCCACCCCTGAGGGCTCCCAGACTGTGAGAGGGGGCAGGCCGGGCTGAGGGACTCCCCCTCCAGTGCATGAATTTTCATGCACCGGGCCTCTAGTAAGTTTATATTAAATGTACTATTGATATTTTGCTTCTTTCATCTTTTATGCATTATTTTATTTGTAATTCAGTAAATATTTTTGAATATATATGTAACATATTTCAGTATCTGTGCTGAATTGTATAAATCTATAAATAAGCATGACAGATGCAGATCCTGATTTAATCTAATTTTACTGTATTCTCATCCCATATCCAGTGGGTGTCTCACCCCTACTTCTTTGCTTATGAGACTTTGCCTGAAAATTCTATTTAAAAATTGCAAATCTTCCCCCAGATACTATCTCCTTTTGCTATATCATGTTCTCATAGCGCCTGACACTAAGTGGATTATATAATATTTAAATTAAATATGTTATGTCCTTTTTCCATCCTAGAAATAAATGTTGCAGACAAGTAGATGTTTTCCCTGTTTAATTCACAGGTATATTCCCCCAAACCTAGAACAGCTTTTAGTGCTAGTGGGTACACAAATAAATATTCTTTGTAGGACTGAATTCATCAGAACTTATTTTTAGTTAACTCGAAGACTCTTGGAAAAACAAGTAGTTTTATTTCACTCATCAGAAGAAAATGCTTTATATTCAAAGGTGTCTATAGAATACACTATGTTCTTAACACATGAAAACAAATACTTCAGCAACGTTATATTTCAAATTCACAATACTTTTGAATTTTATTATAACTCTTTTATATTAGTGTTTCTGGTTTCATTATACTTTCAAATAGTATTATTGTTAAGGATTCATAAGCAGAGAATATACCCAGAGTGAACCCAAATCTAACAAATTAGTATGTAATAAAAGAGACCAAGTGAGGGAAATTTCATGCAATGTCATCATCTTCTCATTCAGACTAGAAAATAATTGTAAGTTATAATTTAGTGATAGTGGACCAGATATGATTTAACAGAAAAATTAATCATTATTTTAAATGTCTATCAAAAATAGATGTGCTTTTTTTTTCATTTTTGTCAGGATTGTATTGGGTATCTGTACTGGGAAAAAAACACTTTGGGAAGTTTTAAAGCATAACATATTTATTGAGAAATCATTGCTTTGGATAAATAAAATTTTAAAGTAATATGCCTATGAAAGTAAAACAAACTCATACCGCTAGCATTTTTATTATAGAATACAAAGCAGTTTCCTCATTAGTAAATGTTAGTAAGGGGACTACAGTGTCAACCATGGTGAACTTGATAAATATGTGAGTGGATAATTGAACAAAAATATTAAATTTTAAAGACACTGCCTATTTCATCAAAGATTTATTTAGTTTGACAAAATCTCATTTGGGTGAAATAATTCAATAAAATAACCTAATTCCTTTATTTCTGTGCATAGGACCCTGACATCTCCATTATGAACGTATGAAAACAGCAAATAAGCAAGAACATTTGTTCAGTTATTTGTTTAATAACATTGATCAGCTCCTAAACTGTGTGATTTGTCTGATTCTTTGCTTGGAGATTTGCACCAGGCAGAGTATTTAGCACCTGGGAGTAGACACCCAATACAGCTTTGTGTAATTACAGTAGTAATACAGCACATTTATAGAAATGTGAATTTGATCAAAGGAGTAGTGGTATGGATAGAAATAAACTTGGTGTGGCGTGCTAGAGTGGAAATGTTCATAGAGTAGCCTGTGGGGGTGGGGGGGAAATGGAATGTGGAAAGGAGAAATTAGGGACAAAAACAGGAAGTTCGGGTCATAAAGAGTACAGGACTAAAAAGCAGAAGAAAAACTGGAAGGAGCCTGGCAAATTTGCCGATGGCTCTCCAGTCACCAGGAGCACTTCTGACAGCTGCTTAACAATGTGACGCAGAATCCTGCATCGTTCGCAGGGTTTCCTGGAAGCTGTTCATGGTGATGGCTCTTTAGGTCCCCAGAAATTATAAGGCACTATTTGGTTCCTATGTTTGTAATTATTTCTGGAAGTATGCAAAGACATTGAACATCAGTGGGTATGATTTTATTAACCCACAAATCATATACTTCTCGTACTAACTGGGAGAGTTAATATACATCATATATTGTGCATTTACTAGTCTTAATAATAATGAGTTAAAAGGATTTACTGCAAATTAACTCTATATAACTGAAAATTCCTAGAAACAAAAGCTTTTTATTGAATGGTCTCTGAATTAATGCTAGACACACTGTGAAATCAATCCCTAGACTCTTGAAAAAACTGTAAATGTTTTCCTAGAACATATTTGTTTTTTTCTTTCATATGGTCTCAATTTATTTAAAAAGGTGTGTCGGGAGGTGTGATGGTGCTGAGTTTCTATGCAATATCATCCCACAGAGAACCTAGTTGGTTAATAGAAACATTGCTAAAAGTACAGCAGTACATACAAGATTTTCCCTTAGGCTATAAATAATACATTACTTTGGTGTTTAATCCAATGCTGACAAGAAGAGGAATGAGTTGGCACCCATATGGTGAATATTAACTACATTTCTAGCTATTGTTGCACTTAAATATTTAAGGCCTTATTTATAGAGTGCAATAAAATGAAATAAGGAATTAGTATATTGCAGATGAAATTGTAAACAAGATTGTGTACAGTAAAGACAGAAAATATTTCTTCTCTACAAAATCTGTGTTTTCTGCTTAAAAGAAAACCTGCAAAAGCATAGCTTATCAAGATGGTAAATTTATCTCTTCGCAAGTAATTGGAATCCTGATTTAAGTATTGTTTATGTGAGAATTCATGGCATGATGTCATGGTGACAAATAATTGTTTTGGTTTTCTAGGCTCTGCTGCTATCTGTGCCTTCATAGCAGGACCCATTTTGCAAGAACCTCAGTTTTGTTGTATGTACAATAAGAAGAAGAATAATGATTCTACATTGATGGTATCATTATAACAAAAGAGATATTTTCTAAAATAATATATAAGTTGTCTGAGCGGAGTGGCTCAGTGGTTGAGCATCAACCCATAATCCAGGTGGTCACCGGTTCAATTCCCAGTCAGGGCACATGCCCGGGTTGTGGGCTCAATCCCCCGTAGGGGATGTGCAGAAGGCAGCCAATTGATGCTTCTCTCGCATCTCGATAAATGAATGCATACTTTTGACCAATGCATCATATTTTCTAACTTCTACAGGGGAAACTTCACTATTGCCAGCAAACCCCTTTGAAGTTTTTATTTTGCATCATTACTAGTAAGTCATAGAATTAATTCTGATTTCCCTTAGGAACAAAATTATCCCTGTACATTCTACAATGTTTTTGTTGGTTTAATTTTACCCTCTGCTGTATTTGTCCTTCATACTTTTTTGGGCACTGTGGTGTTGTGGAAGAGGCTGAGTGATCATTATAACTTTATGTAGATTCTCACAAATACTTCAGCTCAATTTTCTGCATAAGTAAATCTATACAGTGTAGTCCCCTAGAAAGTGTACTTCAGTTGCATTTACAAGAACTTGATATTAAACCTGGACCTACCACATACTACCTATGAGATCTGGGCAAATCAGCCTTAATTCCTAAAGTTAGATTACTAGTATCTCCTACCTTATTTTAGAGGGTTGTATGTGGATTTTCAGAGCATGATGTTAGACCAAAGCTCCCATTCACACATGGCCCATACAAGTTTAGAATTGGAAACAGAAAATGGACCATAACCTTAAAGATTTCCTTTGCATATGATATTAGGAGACTGTTGGTCACCCTGCAGAAGTTAATTGGTCATCCTGCAGAGGTAATCATCCCCTCACCCCATTATTTGGTTCACATTCCAAGACTAATGATGCTACGCATGCATTAACAGGGTAAGAAAAGATTTACTGCTCAAATGATGAAGCTTTCTGGGAGAGCAGGGAAGTCCCCTAGCAGTTTGAAAATAGCTTGAGAGCCTGGCTTAGGGTGCTATGTTTTGTATGGAGTGGGGATGGAGTAAGGGTTCCCTCATATGGACCATGGCTTCTGTGGTTTAAACTTTCCACCAGAACCAAAAGAAGCTCCCAGGTTTTCTTATCAGTTGCTCAGATGTGGGGACAGAGGGAAGACCTGTGACGGATCTTAAAAACTGTAAATAGTCTAACCTCAATAAAAAAGTCAGACAATTTATAAAATTAACCCCTGATGTTTAACTGAAGATTTAAATTTGTCATGTTTCATTTAATTGACTTTGAATTTGTTTAATTAAGCTATTAAGGAGCTCTATGAGGCCTATAGCCTGAAGCTATGACAATGTGGTAAGGGAGGTAAAAATTGCCACTGAATGTCTTATTTAAAAGCCCAGCATCTTGTATAATAAGTTAAATGAGTGACTTGGTAGCTATCAAAAAAGCCTAGGGAGAGGAAGATGGCGACCGGCAGGAAGGTAGGGAGGGTGAGTGTGTGATCGAGTGAAGGAGTGATAGAGGTGTGTGTGGACGTGTGTGGGTGTGTGTGTGAGTGAAATAGGGACAGTTAGACCCTGCAGTTCTTCCAGGGGGCTTCCAATCCAGGCAGTCTTGGTTGGCAAAACCCCGCGGCCACTGCAAACACTCCGGGGAGGACACCAGTGGCACAGAGACCCCGCCATCTTTAAGAACGGAACTGCTAGAGACTAGAATCCTAACCTTACCACCACCCAGTCTGGTCTCGGAAGCAAACCTGGTCACTACAGCCACTCTGGTAGAAGACCTGCCACCCCAGCTGCAGATGCGTGAACGCTGAGACCTCCACCTCCAAAAGTGCGCCGCTGAAAGCAGTAAGTACAGCCTCCCCCCCCTCCCCAGCGCCGGAACTCAGGATTCGCCGCGTCCCCAGCCCATAGGCACCCAGGCACTCCACTACCCAGGCAGTGCTTGGGAGCCACTGAGAGCCCCCGAGGGGGTGATTCTGCACAGTCAACGGTGCGCGGCCCTGCAGTAGAATCTCTGAACTGCCTCTTCCTAAATAACTGCCCACGGACACCCCTGCGGTGCAACTTCAGGGCCAGGGTGCATCAGAGCTTTGCGCCGGTGGGCGCGCCACCGGTTCGCGCACAATCAAGGGCAGGCAAACTCACAGCCACAGCAAGGGAAGGCACCCTGAGCCCATATATCCACAGGGTCCTCTGGGGAGCTGCTTTGAGCCCCTGCTGGGTGTGATTCTGTACAGCCAAGGACGCGCTGCCCCACAGCAGAAACTCTGAACTTCTTTCTCCTGAATAACTTCCCACATGCACCCTAGCTGTTTAACTTCAGTGCCAGAGTCTCTCAAAGTGCGTCAGAGCTGTGCCCCTGCAAACACACAAGGGAAGGTGCCCTCCACAGAAGCGAATTTACAACAGGCAGGCACCCTGAGCCTATCTACACCCACAGGGTGCTAGCTGTTTAACTAGTGGGAGCCACTGGGAGCTCTCCCCTGCAAACACACCTCCACAGAAGCGGTTTACCTGGGTGCCTATCTACACTGTGAGTTCCCACTGGACACGCACCTGATTTCAACTAAGGGATTTCAAGGGTGCAGACAAAAAAACTGGGACACTCCATAGCTGCTGACTTTTAGACACCACAGTTGTGCCTCTCAAGCTTGCAGGCCTACACCAAGAGAACCCAAGTAGCTCAAGTAGGGAGCTACACTAGATTACCAAGCCCAGGAGAACTGAGAGATTACACCAGTAGCACCATCCCCAAAAGAACCTGGGTAGCAAAGCAAGCAGATCTACAATTAAAACATTACAGGAAAACATGGGGAGAAAAAAAGGAAATTCCCAAAGGGAGGAAAAAGAGGAATCACCAGAAAGGGAGCTAAATGAACTTGAGGCTAGCAGCTTAACAGAGAAAGAATTCAGAGTATTCGTTATAAGGATGTTTAAACGGATGGATGACAAATACACACAACTCAATGAGAACTATAAGGAGCTGAATGAAAATGTCACCAACATGAAAAGAAACCAAGAGGAGATGAAGAACGACATAGCTGCAATAAAGAACACAATGGAAGGCTTAAAGAGTAGAGTAGAAGAGGCTGAGGACCGCATCAGCGAATTAGAAGACAAGGTAGGAAAAAACACACAAAACACAGCAGCAACTGGAAAGAAGACTTAAAAAGCAAGAGGAGAGCCTAAGGGAGCTTTGGGACAACACAAAACGAAACAACCTTCGAATAATAGGGATAAAAGAAGGAGAGGAAGAGAAGCAAGGAACAGAAAACCTGTTAGAAGAAATAATGACAGAAAACTTCCCTGATATTGGCAAGAAAAAAACTATCCAAGTCCAAGAAGTACACAGAGTCCCAAACAAGTTGAACCCCAAAAGACTGACACCAAGACACATCATAATTAAATTGACGAACACCAACGACAAAGCAAGAATCTTAAAGGCTGCCAGAGAGAAACAGAAAGTTACCTACAAGGGATCTCCTATCAGAATATCAACTGATTTCTCAACAGAAACACACCAGGCCAGAAGGGAATGGAATGAAATATACAAAGTGATGCAAAACAAGGGACTGAATCCAAGAATACTATACCCAGCAAGGCTATCATTCAAAATTGAAGGTGGAATCAGAAGCTTCACAGACAAAAAAGGGCTAAGAGAGTTCATCACTACCAAACCAGCAATGCAAGAAATGCTAAAGGGGCTGCTGTAAAAAGAAGATAGAGAGAGGCAAGAAGAAACATAAACACTAAGGAAAAATATGTCAACAAACAGGTACTTATCAATAATAACATTAAACGTAAATGGATTAAATGCACCAATCAAAAGACATAGGGTAGCTGAATAGATAAAAAAAGCCTAGAACTCCAAAAGGGATGTGTAATATCTTGATGAGGTTTATATAGGAGGAATACAGTATTGTTTGCACTAATATCAGTGGACTCAATTGATCAGTAAGGATTTGTATTCACTTGTCTGAAGTCTACATAGTTTGTTAGAGTTATATCTGATTTTGCTTAGTTATATTCTTAAATTCTTATGTGTTAGCTGCCCTCTTGAAATATATTTTTAAAATTAGTATCATATGCTTTTGTTTCAAGCAGTTTGGTCTCACCTTTAGTTCTTATTGCACCTTCTCCCATTCCACATACAATTTCATTAAAAAAAAATCCTGTTAGTACTACCTTTGAAATATTTTTATACTAGTGGCCTGGTGCACAAAATTCATGCCCGGGGGGGTAGGGGGGAGGTAGGATCCCTCAGCCAAGCCTGCACCCTCTACAATCGGGGACCTCTTAGGAGATGTCCAACCGCAATCTTGGACCACTGGCTCATAACTGCTCACCTGCCTGTCTGTCTGGTCGCTCCTAACTGCCTCTGCCTGCCTGATCACCGCTAACTGTCCTCCCCAGCTGGCCTGATCTCGCCCCCAACTGCTCTCCCCTGCCAGCCTGGTTGACCCCAACTGCCCTCCCCTGCTGGCCTGATAGCTACTAACGGCCTCTACCTTGGCACCCACCACCATGGCTTTGTCCAGAAGGAAGTAGGACGTCCGGAAGATGGCCGGGTGACCCGGACTAATTAGCATATTACCCTTTTATTAGTTTAGATAGATTATATAGGATAGGATTGCTTAAATTTGGGGGGGGGGCTTTTTCAGCAGGAGGAGATGCTCTTGGCAGACAAAAATACATAATGCCTATATCTGGACTGATAGCCAGCCATATGCACTATACTGCCAAACTGGTCATTAAAAAATTGAACCGCTTTCTTACACCTTACACCAAACAGTTGTTGCCCTTAAAACCACTCCTCAGCCCCCATTTTAGGTTCTGCCTTCACAATTCACCCAGATTAGGTTCTGATTGGCTGGTTTCTAGGCCAGTCAGCATCAAAAGCTCCACCTCCTAGGCAGCCATTGGCTCCTCACACTTCACCCATATTTTGTTCTGATTGGTCAGTTTCTATGCCAATCAGCGCCTCCAGGCCTATCAATGGGCCTGATCAGAGAGGCAGGACTGATCAGCAGCCCCCATGGAGGCTTGAGAGAAAGAGAAGTGCGGTTGCTGGCCAGGCCCTGAGAGAAAGAGAGAGTCAAGGGTTGATCAACAGCTGCTACGGAGGCTATGGATCAGACCCTGCTTCTCTCTCCCCGGCCTTTCTTCGGGCCTGATCTGCAGCCCCCTCAGCAGTCTATGCTAGGTCGCAGTGCCCACAGCGGCAGCAGTCAGTGCTGACTTCCAGTAGGTCGAGCCTTCGGTTGTTTTGGATGTTATGATCCTGGATTTTTATATATTAGGATGGCTGTGAAATGGAATTTTTGGACTGGATCCCAGATTCTTTGTTCACAGGAGTCAAAGAATGATCCACGGACAGAAGATGGTAGAGCAAAGGGGGAAATTTATTAAAGAACAAATACAGACTCCCACATAGGGAGGGGGAAGAGTCCCACAGAACGGAATCCCACATAGGGAGGGGAAAGTGTCCCAATGAGTTCTTTTTCCCTATGGCTTATATATCAAGGCACCACTATCCTGGTGCCTTGATATCCTCTCTGATTGGTCACTATTCCCTTAGACTGGTTACAATAGTAACTCCTGGGCTCAGGCCAAACCTCACATGGGACATGTGAGGTTCTCCCCCACTCTTTCCTTATTGTTTTCCTATTCCCTTTGGGCTTTCTTCTTCTCCTTCTGAATGAAGGGCTTCCTTCCCATTTTAAATATAGACCCTTTGCTGTTCCCAGCTACCTCATTCTATGGCAATGTACATGTTGCAGCTTTTCAGCTTCCCTATTCTATGGAAATATACCTTCTGCTGCTCTACAGCCCTGTGCTTTCCTCCATTGTCCCCTTGATTTCTAAAATTTTCTAAAACCTGTCTTTTTCACCCCTAAAAATTAATGTTTCAGTTGTACATAAATAACCAAATAAACTAAACATGAATAAATTTTTATGTAAATTCATAGAACATTTCGAGATAAAACTGTCTTTGCTTCATTGTCATGCAAGGAAACACATACTAATAAAGAAATTTGCAAAGAGCAGGAGGATGAGGGTTCATGCTATGTTAATTAGGATTGAAAGGTTTACAGTTCGGTTGAGGTGGAAAATTATCAGAGTCCATACATGGTTTGTTCAAACTAATCCCATGTTCATTGGCCAGCAGATTATTCCTTGACTTCCATTGAGGATCTGGTATTTGGGCTCAGACATAGCATGTTTGGTCATTTTCTCCTCCATCCTCCCTTCATAATTCCAGAATGATATTTTCATCAAATAAAATATATTAAGAAATACCATCAGAATTTACAAAATAATGTGATCTGTTAATATGTGGCCTTCAAGAGTATGTAATACCACTATTACTGTAATACTCACTCCTAAGAGTATAGACTTAATTTATTTAGTAGAAATCAATCTGTGATTTGGGGAAGTGGGAAAGTAAAGCAGAGGATTAGTTCATCAATGACAGAATCTGAAGGGAAATTATACCAAGGGACAGGTAATTAGTGCTGTTATTTTGTTAGAGCAGTCTAGAATTTCACAAATGAGACAGAATTCTGAATTTAGCAAGTTTTCACAGGATCATTTTTAAAGGGACAGATAGATTGGAATATTTAATTATTAGGAAAAATGTCAGAAGAAAATTAGAATAAAATCTTAGTTGGTTAGTTTCAAGATTTCTAAGAACTTCCCAGATAATAATCATCTATTTACTGGTACTATGATAAATAAGCATATAAATATTCCTTGAGATACTATACAAGTGTTGTCTCATATTCAATCAAGTCACTAAGCTCAGTCAAAGTTCAAATGGATGCAAATTAGTCTCTATTTGTCATTAAGGATTATTAGCAGAGATTTTGTGGAGAATGTCATGCTGTAATACCACACTTAGGTGCCTCAGTTCATGTACCACCTATAGACTGTAAATGGACTCGGCATCTAGACTTTCTAACAATGGCCCAGACATTGGGGACAAGACCTATCTGGGTACTTCAGACCAGCACAAACACCAAGAGGATAAGTTGGTGAGCCTTGAGACTGCAGTTATAATATTTTCCTTTTACTTATTGTCTTTGAAGATGGGCTTTTTGGGTAAGAAATTTGTTCTGGACAGGGTCTACACTCATCCCTCCTCACTGAAAATCAAGAACTTTAAGTTCTTGGGATATTGTCATCTGTTTTCTTTCCAATATTTTTATAAGAATATAGATCAAAAATGCTAAAAGAAAGAAAATATAACAACCTTTCCAATGTACTGTGCAGAGTAAACTGCCACCTGATGTTAATAGCCACTCTCCCTGACTCACTCCATGCTTATTTATCTACCAAGTCACACATTCCTTTGCAAAGGAATAGCTTCTGTGCAAAATATGAATCACATTTCACAAGAAATTCTATGTATTCTTTTTACCAAAACGTTGATTACGTTATTTATATCTGTTGCCACTTTGCCTTATCTCTCCCCAAATTCATCATAGATCTTTTTAAGTTTAATAGACATAAATTGCCTTGTTTTATTCCAATGGCTGCCTAACATTCAATTGTGTGGATATGATAAGATTTATGTAATCATTCCTCTTCTGAATAACACATGAGATTTTTGCACAGATTAGCTATTGTAAAAAATGCTGCATTGACTAGATTTACACTACAGATCCCATGCTCTAGTCTATATAAAATAAATACTTCTAAGGGAAATTACTGAGCATTAAAAAGACACATTTAATATTTAAGAAATACTAGTCAATTGTTTTTCAAAACTGGGATTAATTTATAATCTGCTCAGCAATGAGGGATACTTATAATCCTTCACTGTCTTCCCAACAGCACTTTCCAACTGCTTCTTAAGAATTTTGTCAGTGTTTTCACTTTCGGAGCTTTCTCTATATATCACTTTAAATTTTACTGTTTACGACGATTGAGAATAATTTAATATATTTTTTACCATGTGTATATCTTCTTTGACAAATGGCCTTCTGTTTTATTTTTGCTTGTTCCTGATGGCATAGTATGTAAGAAACTGTCCATCAACATTACTTCGTCTTTGAAAGAAAGAGCAAAAATTTAAAATGACTGTATTGATTTCGGCATTCAGAGATGCTAACTGTAACTCCAGGTCAACAATTTGCATTAATGTTGTAGTCTCTCACATTTTTGTGGTACTCTCAACCTTCAACCAAATATTGGGAACTGTGCAAAGAATAACAAGGATCATCCTGGAGAGTTAAGCAAAAGAAAGAACTAGTAATACCCATCTTAAGGACTTTGTTTTTTTGATGAACAATCAAAATATCTTCAGAGAAATATAGATTGAGTGACCAATCAATTTTAAAAGTTCATACATGCTAAAAATAGAGAATACATTGTATATGATTAGGACGGGAAATGCACAGACAGGACAATGAGAACATTTTACCTGTGCAGATTAATTGAGTGGGTGACTTGGAGTATGTTAGGGGCAATGGAGATGAAAGAATTGCATTGGGTTTGGACAGATTCTGAAAAAAATTGATCAGCATTTTTTTTTATCAGATATGGCATGTGAGGGAAAGAGAGAATTAAGAATGATAATATTTATGAAAAAATAAGGATATTATTTACTGAACAGGGAAAAAGTCAGAAGAGTGTAACAACAAGTTAAATAGGTAGACATTTGGGGATATATTGATGTGAGGTATATCTGAATATTATTTTATTATTATGTAGAAAATGTTTAAATAAATCAGTATATATTATTTCTCATCTTTACAGAACTAATGATGGTGATTTCATTTTTAATCACATGACATAAGAGTCAATTTATTAGGTATATCTATAGGTTATATTACATGGCCATAACTGAGTTTAAAAATTAAAAGTACTTTCCATGAAACAGATGATATTATCTATTTTATAAAGCCTTTGTCCAATTTAGTTTCTTAGATGTTTGAATATAGAGTACACAAAAGTAAAAGCATACAGAATTCTAAATAAATTATGATCTTTACTGAATCAATTACTTATATATATTTTCTGGTCTTTTCTTTTCCTTGCACATTTTTTTTGCAATTCAAATAACTATACTTACTTTGTTAAATCAGTTATCTTTAAACTGATGTAATTGAAGTTCTTCTCTTCTGTAGTTTTATTGAATATAAAAGGTTACATTACCATTCAGTCACCAATTAACTGTTGCAACCAAAAAGGAAACACATAATATGCCTGCATACCTAGAAAAATAAGGGCAAGGCTTAATGGAATATTTTAAAGGTGAAGTTGAAAGGTTGAGAGGAAGAACAGAACAAAAGAGGGAGGGGAAGAAAGTCCTAACTGGAGAGAGCAAACACAATTGTGCTTTGCTATTTCTTTAAGACGGTGCTTCATTCTGACTCCTCTGGAACATCAGCTTTACATCCCAGGGTGCAGTTAAATATTTTAAAAAGAGGAGTAAAAGAAATTATCAAAAAGGTTCTTCCCGAAATTAAAGTGGAATAGATCAATGAAAAGGATTTTTTCGTGCAAATCCCCTGCTTTGTAGTTCAGCATTTCATTTACTGTAAAATTACAGTAGCCTTTGAAAATTTGATTCCATTTATGTTCTCATTTACCCTTGGTTTTTAAATACTATTAATCCTATTTTCTTCCGTGTTCCACCAGGCACATTTTCATATTTTTATTCTCAGTACATTTTCTTTTTGTAAAATGATACATTGTTTTCATTGACAGTATTGCCAGTTTTTTCATGTGTATTGATAACTTTTTGTTCATATTTATCTAAATAATGAATAGCTTTAGTGCTTACATCACTTATTAGGGCATTAAAGGATCAATTTACTTATAATTATGTATGTTCTGTTTGTACTAAGTATCTTCGGAACAATCTTAGACTGAATGGTTAAATGTGAATCACAGATTTTGTTCCTAATGGATTCTCATTGAACTGTGTTGACCTTTTAGTTCATATCTTTTTTATATTCCATGGACTCACCTCACTATTTAGTGTAATGGGACAAGCATGACTTCACAAATATGACCAGAAATTTATCTGGCTACATAGACAGTAAGCTGCCAGGGAGTATTTCAGTTCTCTCAGCAAAAGGGGTTACCCCCAAATTATTACCTGACTAATAATTCTCTCCATCCCATGCACCTAAATCCAACTCCCAACAGGCTCCTGGTTCATAGAAGTAGGGCATGAACTAAGATTTAAGTTGCCTCATTAGTATATTTGTTCACCCTAAGTCACTATCCTTTTGAACTATTAGAAGAGAAAGGAACCAGAGTCTGGGTTCTCTTTTCTAGGATGCAAACACATGCTGTATATCGATCAGCATAGCCCGACCCTGGCTCATGGCTTTCTGATTGTAATGAGAGTCTAAGGCCTGACTCCTGACTTGCATGTCCCTTCAATAAAGCTTTTCTTCTTCTTCTTTTTTTTTAAAAATATATTTTATTGATTTTTTACAGAGAGGAAGCGAGAGGGATAGAGAGTTAGAAACATCGATGAGAGAGAAACATCAATCAGCTGCCTCCTGCACACTCCCCACTGGGTATGTGCCTGCAACCAAGGTACATGCCCTTGACTGGAATCTAACCTGGGACCCTTGAGCCCACAGGCTGACGCTCTAGCCACTGAACCAAACAGGTCAGGGCTAAAGCTTTTCTTCTTAATGCATACTATGTAAAATCGTGGAACTGGACCAGAACCCACTTGGCTATCAGGTGTCAATTGCCTATCTCACATGATGATTACCCAGCCTAATTTCAATGTCACTTTTTTTAAGTTAAAAAATGTATAAATTTCCAATGCACTTGTTTCATGCTCATTTCAGTGTCATCATCCAGCAAAAGCTCAATCTTAGGTAATTTATCTCTCAGGACTTTTCTGCAGTACAGTGAGGCCTACCTGGTGAAAATCACAACCACAGGAACTGGTATCATTTGAATAATAATTTATCTTTAAGTCATCACTCATATAGTTAGTCTATTACCTTTCATCCAAGTATCAACACTTTCCCCTCCAAATTCAAATCCAGCAAATTCTCTTCCTATTTATTTCATTGAGTAAACTGAACCATTAGAAAATAACTTCTACAACCTCCCATTGTCCCATCCATTCAAGGAGCTACATCTGTGCCTGTAAACCCTGCCTTCATTTCTGCCATGAAAACCATTTAATGACTTCCACTTGGACACAGTAAAATGCCTATGAGCTTCCTGTGGCCTGTAAAAGCCTATGGAATCTGCTTCCTGCTGCCTCTTAGATGTTATCTCCCACCAGTCTCTACCTGACTGACTAGTCACAAGATGGATACCTGCCTTTAATGTGCCCTTTGCTTGAAATGCCCTTTATCAAATGACCACATGATGCACTCCCTCATGGCCTTGAATATGAGAATCTGACTCACACTAAACATCTGCAAGAAATGCTTCATGCAATCCAGACCTCACACTGGTTATCTAAAGTATGTCAGTCTGATGGTGAGAAATTTGCAGTGGCAGGAACAGCATATCTTCCTATAAATAAATTATGTGGTAGATGTAAACCCATCTTTAATTTTCTGTCTGGATACTTCTATTAACAACAAAAAAATTATGATTGTGCATATGTCAAATTCACTGTATATTGCAAAGAAATTGAATGGAAATGAACAAAAAGAATTACAAATATATTGATGCAAAGAAACAAGATTTACAATGTGAAAACAAAGATTTAGCTTTGCATTGAATTCTATAGCAATTAGCAAAATTATTTCAATTATAATGATAGAAGAAAATAAACGTGATAATTTTGTGTTTGTTATAGTTTCCTATTGCTGCATAAGGCATTTTCAATTACTTAGTGGCTTTGAAAAGTACCCATTAGGCCAGCCAGTGATGCTCAGTAGTTAAGCATTTACCCATGAACCAAGAAGTCACTGGTTTAATTCCTTGTCAGGGCACATGCCCAGTTGCTGGCTCCATCCCCAGTGAGGGGTGTGCAGGAGGTGGCAGATCAATGTTTCTATCTCTCTATTCCTCCTCCTTCCTCTCTCTCTAAAATCAATATATATATATATATATATATATATATATATATATATATATATATATTCTTTTTTTTTAAAGCACCCATTTATTATTTCACAGTTTTCATAGATCATAAGTCTGGGCACAGCTTCAGTGGGTTCTCTATCTTACTACTTAGATATTACAAGACTAAAACAACACACCAGCTTGGTTGTTAATCCTCATCTGAAGCTTGAGACCTTCTTCCAAGATCATTCAGGTTATTGACAGAATTTAGTTATTGCATTTGTAGAACTGGAGACCTTGGTTGCTTCTTATCTAAAGAGAGCCATGGATGCTATCAGTTCCTTGAGGTTACCCCAACTTTTAATTCCTCCACAGGTAGGAGTTTTGTGTTTTGTTTTTTGTTTCCCTAGTTAGTTTCTTCAGAGAGAATCTATTTGATTTCTTCTTGTCAGAGTCTCACATAATGGTCTTAAACAAAATTTTCCTTTCTATTTTAAGAAAGTGTCAGAATAAATTTTTTTTTATCACAGGATAAAATTTCTTCTAACCAAATAAAATGACTATAAATTGTGCTAAGTTTGTGAAAGTGCATGAACATTAAATATAATATTAAAAACAGTGAGGGAGGCAAAGGTTGGATACAAAAGTGAAGGAAGGAACATCTATCTAGGTCAGCATCTCAAGTGAGACCTGAAAGGTAAAAAGGAGCTAGATATCTGAAGACTCTCAAGGTAAATATTTCAGGAAGCAGAGGAGGAAATTCAAAATCCCAGAGACAGAAAAGTTCCGAGGTCTTAAAGAGAGAGAGAGAGAGAGAGACCTGTGAAGCTAGAATCAAGTTAGTAAGAGAGAACTCATTAAAAAATGACACTGATACTAGTTATCGTTCAAATTTTATTCGTATGATTTTAAAAACCATGTCCTTCTTCCTTATTCCCCTGGAGGATTTATATGGGCAGAGAATGTAACCAATTTTTCAAGCATGTACATCCCTGGATCTTAGCACACTATATAAAACATATTGTATATTTAATATATTAAGCTTTTAAAAAATTTCCAGGGTTCCCTTCATTCAAATGTAAAATGAGAAATAATGAAGTCTAACTTTTAAGTGTTGATATAGAAATTAAATATAATAAGGACTAAATAAAATACTTGACTTATAATAAGTACTGAAAATTGTTAAATCACGTCAGATCTCATAAAGTTTGCTTTTTTTTTTTAAATATATTTTTATTGATTTTTTACAGAGCAGAAGAGAGAGGGATAGAGAGTTAGAAACATCAATGAGAGATAAACATCGATCAGCTGCCTCTTGCACACCCCCTATTGGGGATGTGCCCGCAACCAAGGTACATGCCCTTGACCGGAATCGAACCTGGGACCCTTCAGTCCGCAGGCCGACGCTCTATCCACTGAGCCAAACCAGATAGGGCTAAAGTTTGCTTTTTAATACAACATTCAATCTCTGTGTGTTTAGTAAGACTGTCACTGTATTGTGCTAAACACTGAAAAATAAAATCTGTTAAAGCATACAAAACACATATTGTTATCATGATGTAGATTTGTAAAAACAGCATTATATTTAGAGAGACAGGTATTAAAATTTTCCCTTCCTGATTTTCCAAGTGTTTGATTTTGGTAAAGAACTTATCCTTTCTTAAGGCCTCACACCCCTGGGTCCGGGTGAGGCCGTGCGCCCCTGGATCTGGGTGAGGCCACGCGACCATGGGTCTGGGAGAGGCCACACACCCCTGGATCCGGGTGAGGCCGTGTGCCCCTGGATCCGGAAGAGGCTGGGTCCTGGGTCCGGGTGAGGCCTCACACACCTGGGTCCGGGTGAGGCCATGTGCCCCTGGGTCTGGGAGAGGCCACGCGCCCCTGGGTCTGGGTGAGGCCACACGCCCCTGGGTCCGGGTGAGGCCACGCACCCCTGGGTCCGGGTGAGGCCACGTGCCCCTGGGTCCAGGTGAAGCTGGATCCCAGGTCCGGGTGAGGCCATACGCCCCTGGGTCCGGGCGAGGCTGTGTACCCCTCGGCTCGGGTGTGGTCACACACCCCTGGGTCTAGGTCAGACCTCACACCCCTGGGTCAGTGTGAGGCCGTGCGCCCCAGGATCCGGGTGAGGCCACGCGACCATGGGTCTGGGAGAGGCCACGCACCCCTGGGTCCGGGTGAGGCCACGCGCCCCTGGGTCCGGGAGAGGACACACGCCCCTGGGTCTGGGTGAGGCCACATGCCCCTGGGTCCAGGTGAGGCCACACGCCCCTGGGTCCAGGTGAAGCTGGATCCCGGGTCCGGGTGAGGCCGTGCGCCCCTGGGTCCGGGTGAGGCCATGCGCCCCTGGGTCTGGGTGAAGCTTGATCCCGGGTCTGGGTGAGGCCGTGAGCCCCTGGGTCCAGGTGAAGCTGGATCCCGGGTCTGGGTGAGGCCGTGCGCCCCTGGGTCCGGGTGAGGCCATGTGCCCCTGGGTCCAGGTGAAGCTGGATCCCGGGTCCGGGTGAGGCCGTGCGCCCCTGGGTCCAGGTGAGGCCATGCGCCCCTGGGTCCGGGTGAAGCTGGATCCTGGGTCCGGGTGAAGCCACGCGCCACTGGGTCTGGGTGAGGCCACGCGCCCCTGGGTCCGGGTGAAGCTGGAGCATCCCAGGTCCGGGTGAGGTCGTGTGCCCCTGGATCCAGGCGAGGCTGGGTCCCGGGTCCGGGTGAGGCCGCGCGCACCTGGGTCCAGGTGAGGCCACGCGCCCCCTGGGTCTGGATGAGGCCACGTGCCCCTGAGTCCGGGTGAAGCCATGCCCCTGGGTCCGGCCAAGACCAAAACAGAGGGTGTCGGACCTGCATTACCACCATTTGTCCACCATCCAGAGCTGAGGGGTCAGTACTGACATGTAGACATAAGGAACAGGTGGACATTGATATGGGGTCTCAAAAGAACTGTTGGTCCAGAAAGAAACTCACTACAGACTGATTCATTTGCCTGTCAGCATAACTATTATTGCTCGTCTCACATTCAGTTCTTATAAGTATATCTCTAGTGACACATGATCTTGCTCATCTAGGGGAAATGATGAACAACATAGACTGATGAACAAGAACAGAACCAGAAACAAGGAGGCATCGATCGGACTATCGGGCCACAGAGGGAAGATAGGGGAGGGTGGGGGGAGAGGGGAGAGATCAACCAAGGGACTTGTGTGCATGCATATGAGCTTAACCAATGGTTAAGTTCAACAGGGGGTTGGGGCATCCGTGGGAGGGGTGTGGGATGGGAATGGGGGGATGAGGACAAATATGTGACACCTTAATCAATAAAGAAATTAAAAAAAAATAAAAATTAAAAAAAAATAAAAAAATAAAATAAAAAGAACTTATCCTTTCTGAATGTCACTGTTTTTATTATTTTTTTAATGGTGGCAATAATACATATTTACAGGGGTTGTTGTGAAGATTAAATAACATCCTATCTAATAGAAGAGTAGTATGCAAATTGACCATACCTCCACTACACCCACAAGCCACACCCACCAGCCAATCAGGAGCAAGTATACAAATTAACCCAACCAAGATGGCTGCAGCCACAGAGCAAGCAGGAGGCTTGGGTTTCCCCAGCAATGGAGGAAGCCAAGCTTCCCACACACCCTGGCGGGCTCAGTCCTCCGCTCAAGGCTACAAAGTTTCAATTATAGAAGATAAATAAATCCCAACAAAAATGGGGGCAGCCACGGAGCTGGAGAGAGCAGGAGGCTTGAGTTGCCCCCGACAATGGAGGAAGCCAAGCTTCAGCAGCCCTGACCAGCCCAGGCTTACACTTAAGGCTACAAAGTTTCAATTATAGAAGATAAATAAATCCCAGATACCAGGGCCTCTGCTTGGGTTGCTGGTGGGCATGGCCGGCCTGCAAACCACCACAGGGCCCTCACCCAGGACGTTCCATGCCCCAAGTAAACCCCACCCTGATCCGGGACACACTTCAGGGCAAACCAGCTGGCCCCTACACATGCACCAGGCCTCTATCTTATCTAATAAAAGAGTGATATGCAAATTGACCATCACTCCAACACACAAGATGGATGCCCCCATGTGGTCAAAGATTCCTGCCCCCATGTGGACACAAGATGGCCACCACAAGATGGCCAGCAGGGTAGGGAAGTTGGGAGGGACCAGGCCTGCAGGGGAGGGCAATTGGGGGGGGACCCAGGCCTGCAGGGGAGAGCAGTTGGGGGGGACCAGGCCTGCAGGGAAGGGCAGTTAGGGATGACCAGGCCTACAAGGGAGGGCAGTTAGGGGCAAACCAGCTGGCAGGGGAGCAGTTAGGCATCAATCATGCTGGCAGGGGGTGGTTAGGGGGTGATCAGGCTGGCAGGCAGAAGCGGTTAGGGGCAATCAGGAAGGCAGGCAGGCGAGCATTTGGGAGCTAGCAGTCCTGGATTGTGAGATGGATCCAACTGCCCATTTAGGCCCAATCATGGGATTGGGCCTAAATGGGCAGTCGGACATTTCTTGAGGGGTCCCAGATTGGAGAGGGTGCAGGCTGGGCTGAGGGACACAACCCCTGTGCACGAATTTCATGCACTAGGCCTCTAGTAATATTTATAAAGCCCTTTGACCAAGAAAGACATTAAAATATTATTTTTATATACTATTGAGGAAAAGATTAATCTTCCATGAAAACTGACTTAATTACATTCAAAATATTTCATATTTTATATTTTCTAAGAAACTAATTGGTTATAGGAGAACTCAAAATCAATGTCTATACTGACCACATATCATTTTATAAAGTTCCAAAAGGACCTATTTCACAAATGCTGTGCCCATAGACTATCACTGACTTAATAGTGTGAAACTAAGATAAAAGTAAGCCAAAGAATAGTTTTATATGTAGATAAATCTACTTTATCAACTAATAAGTGAATTAGAAATCTGTAAAACATCAAATATTGTCACCCCAAGAAGTGAAGTCTGGATACTCTAATTAATGTCATTGGAAAAGTTGAATACTTGAAAGATTGCACAACACTTTGTGTGCAAATAATGACATTTCACAACTCTCTCATAAATACCTCTTGAAGAGGAGTCCATGTATCACTTGAGAGTATATATCAGTTCAATTTCATCTGAACCAAATGGCATTTTCAAGAACTTTTATATCTTTATTTGATGGTTTCTTCCAGCACTATAAGTATTAATAGGTGATCAAATTGAAGAATGTTTGTTCTGACCTTCACATAGCTCCATTTCACCATTGGCTTAATATCTCTTACAAAGCACCTGAAGTGCATTAAGTAATTTTTCATTTCTCTATGATTCCATGATGCCTTTGTCACAAAACAAATGATAAATCAATAGATGTGTAGAAATCCAAATAAAAGAAAAGCACACAATAAAGTATCTTCTACTTTTTATGACACCTTAATTCTTAAACTTTCAGCAGAAAAACATCTAGATACCATTTCAAATCTACTCTGCTTTTGTAGGCAATTTTGTTCATTGCTATATATTTGGTGAAGAACAATAGCTATATATATATATATATATATATATATATATATATATATATATATATATATATATATATATAATGCATGTATATTTTTAATAAGATAAAAGCAGGAAATAAAAATGATCAAGGAACAGAGGTATGGCACATATGAAAAGATATATAAGAGATCTTTTAAACAAATCCCATAAAGTCATATTTATAAAGCAATAGTTCATAATCTTGGATAGTATTTTTTGTTTGAAAGGGCATAGAAGGATGTGTCCACAAAATGATGAACTTACAAAAGAAGAGGTGAACATGTTAAGAGGACAAAGTTCAGCCAGCAGAGTAATATGGAAAATACTATGAAGTTAAATTTGCATTCAATCAGAGAGTCAAGAGTTCAGATAAAGAAGCCTACCAGAAAACAAAAATCATGTTAAGTCAATTTTGAATAAATCTATTAAGGAACAATGTGAAAATTAATATAGAAATGGGCATCCAGATAACTAACAAAATGGAAAATACAAGGCAAGTACTAATTTTAGCCAAATAAAAGAGTAGAAGAGGAAGGTAAGTTAATAACAGCATTAATAACATTTGGCTCAGCAGTGAACAAATGTTTACTTGGAGGGAGAATATCACAAGCGATGAAACTAGACGGCTTGGAATTGAATGTCAATGTTGCCTCTACAGGCTGTATGACCATATGTGAAGCCATGGACTGTGTGGCCTCGGGTTCAAAAACTTGGAGAAAGGGCTGATGTGCAAATTAATACACAAGACAAGAATATAAATTTGGAAATTATGGGGGAAGCCAGTTGTGAGCTTGATACAAGGGACCAAGTTCCACTGAGTGTCCGTTCCCATCTGCTTTTATTTACTACAATACACAATTGCCTTTCAGGAATGCAAACAAACATATCAAAGGTGATTGTTTAGTAAACAGTAAGAGTATCAGGTTGGGGGAGTTTGCTTTAGGCCTTTGAGTCATCAGCAGTAGGTAATAAAATGCTGATATTCACCCTGTGAATATCAAAGAGCCCCATTCAGCCTTCTGACCTGAGTTCTCACATTTATATTAATTACTGTTGATCTTGGTTCTCAGCAACCATAACCTTATTATCTGCACTTTTGTTTCTTTACATGTACATTAATAGTTCCTTTATCATTAAGTGCCTTCATAGAAATAACATGCTTAGAATAGTGCTTTTCCCTGTTGTCTTCTGTTTTTTGGTATGATACCTACTATGTTAAGTAAATTGATAAAATAAATCATACAGAAAAGGTGAGATAAAAGCATACGTGTGTTTATCGAGGAACTTTCAGATCTAAATATTTTATTAATTTTTTTATTAAACTTACTGGGGTGACATTTGTTAATAATATCATATAGATTTTACGTGTACATCTTTAATCATACTAATAATCAATAGATTATTCCTTAAAATCCCAGAATTGATCATTAAGTAAATTATCAATATTAATTAAGTTTAAAAGTATGTAAGAAAAAATACTGATATTAGAAAGCCAAAAAAAAAATGCTTAAAGTTTTTATAAGTAGCAGGCCTAGAAGGTATGGAAGATTGTTTTTTTCTTAGAGGCATGTAACTTCTTTGATTTTTTAAATTTATATGCATGAGTTATATTTACAAATAATTAAGATATACTTTGTAAATATATTATTAAATTATTTATAAATAATTTTTATGTCAGATTGATTAATAGAGAAAAAATAGATGAGAAGAAATGCCTTTACTCTTCCTTTTGTTTTCCTCTTCTATTATGTGGTGTTTTCATATTCCTGATTATTTTTGACTGTTTAATTATTACATTTAAAAATAAAAGAAAAAATTAGAGGCTGGGAGCATGCTATCTTTCTCTAGAAAACATTTAAGATTGCTTCAGATAGGATATAAGAGACTTTTGCAATCCCTGGTGACTTCAATCTAATTGTAACAATTGAGATGTTTTGAATCTTCGTTTTAGTCCCTGTGAAGGCTTTACTATTTGCAATTATCTTTATCCTAAAGGATATTGTTTAGAGCCTCAATTTGAAAATATATGATATTTGCTAGGAATCCACTTATACAGCAATATCTGAGCTCCACATTTTGTGTCCCTAGATATGACACACTCAAAAACTCCAGTCATCCATTTAGTCTCTCAGCTACTTCTTCCTCTAATCTGCCCATGTTCCCTGATAAACTACCCAGAATGTTGGGCTAATTTATTTTTAATTCCTTCTCTGAAGGGATCTTGGTCCATAATCCATCCATGCTTTTCAAGTTGATCTCAGAAGATTTGTTCTTTTGCATTACCTAATCCACCATTACTAGCAGTAAAAATATGAGGTAATTTTCAATCAAGGACAAAATATAAAAGACACACAGAATGAATAACTTTCTCTTTTCATTATGGAATTGGTGTCCTTGGGCTGGTGTAAAAATTTGCAGCAAATGAAACAACAGAAATGTTTTTCTCTGAAAGTTATAGAGACCAGTGGTTTGAAATCTACTTAGAAGAACCATGTCTCCTCCAAAAACTTGAAGAGAAATCTTTCTTGCCTCTCCCAGCATCTAGAGGTTCCTCATTCCTTGGCTTTTAGATGCCAGGTTTCTGCCTCCATCTTCCTCCATGTATATGCATTTTCCTTTTCTGTCTACCATGAGGCTATTTGCCATTAAAAATAGCACCCACCTGCCCCCAGTTGGCATTGCTGAGTGGTTGAGCATGGTCACAGTATGTGCTCGGTCAGGGCACATACCTGGGTTGTGGGCTCAATCCCCAGTGTGGGGCAAGCAGAAGGCAGTAGATCAGTGATTCTCTCTTATCATTGATGTTTCTATCTCTCTCTCCCTCTCCTGTCCTCTCTGAAATCAATAAAAATATATTTAAAAAATAGTACCTACTGGGATATGCTGGATGAACTCATCTCAAGGTCCTCAATTTAATTATATCTGTAAAAAGGCTTTTATCCAAATATGATCACATTCATAGCCTCCAGGAATAAGAACAGGGATATATCTTTTGGGGTTATATCTTATGCAAACATGAAATTTACTACAAATATATTGAAACATTCTGGGTTTTGAGGAATCTGTGGTTTTAGGAATTAAAGTCAAAATGTGAAACTTAACTATAATACTAAATAAAGTATTTTAATTACATGGATTAGATATAAAGATTTAAAAAAAGAAACAAATAAAAAACCAGCCTACCCAGTTTGGTTCAGTGGATAGAGCGTCGGCCTGCGGACTGAAGGGTTCCAGGTTTGATTCCGGTCAAGGGCTCATGCCCGGGTTGCAGCTCAATCCCCAGTAGGGGGTGTGTGGGGGGCAGCCGATCCATGATTCTCTATCATCACTGATGTTTCTATCTCTCTCTCCCTCTCCCTTCCTCTCTGAAATCAATAAAAATATTAAAAAGCAAGACAAAACAAAACAAATATTGCTAGTTTTCTTCTATCCTTTGAATAGCCATCAGTATTTAGTTTTCTACATATATAAAAGATTACCATTAACATAAATTCATAGTAAATCACATCCATAGTAAAAGTTATAAAGTACATAACCTGGGTGAGCCTCATTTGGGGGTCTATGGGGATTGGTCCAGAACTGGCATGGGCTGAAACCCCGTTTCATGAGAGCCACCAGGAAGCTGAGGCCATAGGGCGGCTCCCACGGTGGGGAGTCTACGTGAGCTGACTTTAACCTAGAAGACTCAGGGGCCAACCAGAGCATTGAGTATGACCTTGAGGGGGGGCTAGAAACCTGGGGCCACAGGGACAGCCCTGGTGTTGTACTGTGCTGGGGGCCTGGGCCTGTGGGAGCCAGCCTGCTGATGGGGTGGTTGGAAAGTCTGGTTCTGAGGTTATCAGCCTTGTGCTGGACTAGCTGGATGCCTGGGTTTGCATTGAAATTTTTTGGGTCACCTTTATATCGGCATCTATTTTATTGGCCACCACCATGCATGGGATCTCTGGCCTGACCTCCCAAAGCTCTGTATACCAGGTGCCCAGGTTCTTGTAGGTGGCTTTCCTCTGCATATCGAACACCATAATGCAGGTGTGGGTTTTGTGGCAGTAGGAGGCATGCATACTCTGGAACTGCTCCTGGCCTGCTGGGTCCTAAAAGTCCACAAGCACAGTATTGCCGTCCACTGTAGCTATGTGTTTGTATAGGGTCAGGGCATATGTGGAAAGCAGCTGGGGCTGAAATCCAACCATGAGAAATCTCTCCATGAGTTTGGACTTGCCCACAGCACTGTCCCCAAGGCAGATGAGCTTCACATTGTCATCAACTAGGATCCCAGGGTTACAGGAATCAGCTGGAGCCTTGCCAGTGCTGGAATGTGCCAGATGCCACCAGATCTGGCTTTCTTGGAGTCAACCAGGAGCCTGGTGTCACAAGAGCTTCCTGGAACTGCAGGAGATGGCAGGCACCTGGGTGTGCTGGGGGGCCTGGGCTCATGGGAGCCCTCCAAGAGCCGGCTAGGCTGGGGGCAAAGGCCTGGTGCTGATGAAGTAGGATACTCCCTTCACTTTCCTTCTCCCACAGGGAAGGTGTCTCTCTGTTCTGGTCTGCTTCAGCCTGGTTGGAATTATGGGGATAATTCAAATCTATCTTTCCTACCCTCCTTAATGCATCTTTTCTTATTCATGTGCTTCACCCAGGTACTGTCATCTCTCACCTGGAATCCTTAGATCTTGTGAAGCTGTTTTTATGCATGGATGATTGCTTAAATTGATGTCTCTAGGAAGTAACGGGTGCCAGAAATTCTTATACCATCATTTGGCTCTATTCTTTCATTTTAAAATTTCCAAAGTAAAATTGCCCCACATAGGCAGACATTGGCCCATCAGTGCTTTCTAAACAATTCCTCATATATTTTACTTCTGAAAAAGAGTCTCTATGAAAAGTCAGCATCCCACTGGTTCACTCCAGGCTCTCTGTTTATAATGCTAGACATGTTAAAAATGAGAACTTATTAGGCTATCATTACGCTCTAGCTGTGTCTATTTGTAGGAAAGTGGCTTATACAAAGTTGTACAACTGGCAACTCTCAAAAATGTGCAAAAATAACTTAGTAAACTGAAATTTAAAAGCAAGATTTAATAAGGGAAATGCACTAAAGCATATCAGTAAGTATTGAGAAAAAAAAAAATATATATATATACATATATACTGAGTGGCCAGATTATTATGACCACCCCATCAGTACTTCTTTGGGCCACCTTTTGCCTTCAATACTGCGGTGATTCTTCTTGGCATTGACTCCACGAGATGTTGAAAGGTGATGGGAGGAATCTGACACCATGCCTGATGAATAGCACTGTCCAGTTCTGTGATATTTGATGGTTGTGGAACCAGCTGCCTGATGGCTCTTTTAACTTCGTCCTACAAATGCTCAATTGGATTGAGATCTGGTGATTATGGGGGCCACCTAAGAGGGTAAAGTCCCCCTCATGTTCTTGAAACCACTCCTGCACAATACGAGCACCGTGGCATGGCACATTGTCTTGTTGGAAGAAGCCATCTCCATTGGGATACGCCATCAACATGATAGGATGAACTTGATCAGCAATGATACTTAGGTATGTTGTGCTATTCAGATGTTGTTCCACACAAATTAAAGGGCCCAAATCATGCCAGGAAAACATGCCCCAAACCATAACAATGCCCCTACCAGCTTGAAGGGTTGTACTCATGCATGTGGGGTGCATGCTTTCATGCTGTTTCCATGAAATTCTCACTCTGCCATCTACATGATGCAACTGGAAACGTGATTCATCAGACCACATGACTTTTTTCCAATGCTCGACTGTCCAATCTTTGTGTTCCTATGCGAATTGTAGACATTTTATCTTGGTAACTGCAGACAGCAAAGGTGTTTGAACAGGCCTTCGGCTTCCATATCCCATATGATGCAGTGTACAGCTAATTTGCCTATAAACGTCAGGTGGTCATAATAATCTGGCCACTCAGTATATATCCGTGCTGGGGGGGGGGGGTGGGTGTCTCTCAGCCTGGCCTGCCCCCTCTCATAGTCCGGGAGCCCTCAGGGGATGTCCTACTGACAGCTTAGGTCTGCTCCCCTCAGGGAGTGGGTCTAAGCCACACTCTTGCCTCCCTCTGAGGGAGGTGACCGGGCTGATCAGAGGAAGGGGCTGCCCCCATCACCCTGCTGCTGCTGCCACTGCTTCCCTCAGCCCTCGCTTCTTAGTGCTGGCCCCACAACCTGCCCAGTGGTGAGTGGGGGAGATCTGGGGCCAGGCTGGCTGGGGGAGGGGTGGGAGGTTGAGGTACAGTAGGTCGCACTCCACCCAGCCTCTGCGAAGGTGTGGCACTGGGACCGGTTCTGCGCTGCTGCCTCTGTGGCTGCCTGTGCAGAAGAGGCAGCACTGGGACCGGGACCAGGCAGCCCCCTCTCCCACTGCCTCTGCGGAAGGGGTCGCGGCTCTGGACCAGCCTGCGTTGCCACCTTTCCCATGCCACCGGCCATCGGCCCTCACAGCAGCCGTGGCTTTGTCCAGAAGGATGTCCAGAAGACATCTAGTCTAATTAGCATATTACCGTTTTAATAGTATACTAGTGGCCCCACATTAAAAGGGAACTAATTAGAAGAAATATTTTAATATTGCTATTTGCCCTTTCTCTATAATAGAAGTGTCAGACATGAAAGAAAATTAGTAAAATGTATATGAAAATCTCCCTCCTGTCAGAGACTCCGGCGCGCCGTGGGACCCAGAGTCAAGTCCCCGCCTACCCACTCATGCCTCGAAATCGTATAAGACCCAGACCCAGCCAACCCCATCCCCATCAAGCCTCACATCCCCTATCAAGTCCTGCTGAGCAGGGGACACAGCCTCATGTCCCCCATCAAGCCCCACCGGGTGGGGGACGAAGCTTCCTGCTGATTGAGCATAACGACCATTTGCATATTATTAAGATATGCATTACCTATGGACAAAGACAATAGGGTGGTGAAGGCTTGGGGCAGGGCAGGAACAGGGTGGAGGGGGCAATGGGGGGAACAAAAGGAGACATTGTAATATTCTCAATAAAGATTTAAAAAAAAAAACCCAAATGGTGTTGCTGTGTTCCGATAAAATTTTATTTAAAAAGCAGGTGGAGCTGGATTTGACCTGTAGGCTGTAGTTTGCTGACTTATTTTATTTTATTTTATTTTATTTTATTTTATTTTAAAGAATAGTTTATTGATTTTTAGAGAGAGAGAGAGAGAAAGGGAATGGGGGGAGGGAGAGAGAGAGAGAGAGAGAGAAACATCAATAGGCCCACAGCTGGGGCGTGTGCCCTGACAGGGAATCCGGCAACCTCCTGGTGCAGGGTAAGATGCCTAACCAACAGAGCCACACCAGTCAGGGCTGCTGACCCCTTTTAAGTAAATTTGCATTTCTGCTAGGATATTATCTAAGTCTAAGAACTTTTTTGTTTTGTTTTGCTCATTCTCAGAGTGTTTTTTCCCCCAAAACAGCATAAAATTTTTATTTCACATGTGCCATATGAAAGGGCAGAGACTCCAGTTTTGTGCAAGGCCTTTCATCCTGTCCCCAGAATAACCTCCCTTCCGGGAAAGGCCGCGGGAAAGCAGTTGGGCCCAAATTAGGCTATACCGTAGCATGCTCCTTTCCCCATCAGGAAGTAGCAAGGCATAGCTCAGACCCGGGAATGGGTTAATCATTCCCTATCCTTGGCGCGCGCGCCGCAAGGACCTGCTGTAAGACCCTGCTGAAAAACCCTGAAATAAAACCCTGACCTGGAGCTGACCAATCGAGGTCAGCCAACTCAGGAGCCCACCCCTTCCCCTGCCCCCAGACCCCCATAAGACCTTTGTCTTGTTGAAGCTCGCTCTCTCCCCACCTCACGGCTGCGCCGGTGTGTGTGCGTGTGGGACTGAGCTCGAGCTAGCTCGAATAAAGGCTCTTTGCTTTTGCATCGGACTCGGCTCCCTGGTGGCCCTTGGGGATCCCGAAATCTGGGCATCACACCGTATATTTTCCTAAGTCTGAATATAGTAATAATAGTTTTGTTTTTAAGTTTCCCCGCCCCCCCCCTGCATATTGTTTCCTCAAAATTCTGTTTGTTTTTGTTAAATTAGACGTTTTTTTCTCAAATATTGATGACCCCTGGTTATCTGCTCATGTCTAAGAGATTGAATAGCATAGCGGTTGCCTCTGTGGTGGGGGAGGTGTTGACTGGAGCATGACGAAACTTTCTGGGGAGATGGAAATGTGCTGTATCTTGAGTGAGGTATGGGTTGCGCAGGTGTACACAATTGTCAAGAGTCATTATACTGACCACCGCATTTTCCTATAATTGCTTAAAGAATATAAAAAACAGTTTATGAAAGCAAGCTGCTGAGTAGCCCTATATGGGGGGTTATGAGGGCTGGTTGACTCAGGGGCTCAATACAGAGAGTTGGGGTTGGGCTGTTTCGTTGGGAAATCTCTGATGCCAACCTATTTAGGTATTCTTTTCTTGGTGAGTTGGACACTGAAAGAGAACTAATACAAACAGGGGGAAAAAAAAACAATTTGGAGAAAACGGTATGCAGGGAGAAGAAAACGAAAACAAACAGGAAATGAAAGAACAGTAACAAAATACTTTGTTAATATAGTCAAACATTGAAGGGGATAAATTCTGGAGTGTCCTGTCTGGAGAGTTTAGCCCTCACATCACTGTCTGGGAGCCAGAGGGGAGGGGGCCCCAGGTGATGGGACAGGAGGCAGGCTTCATGCATTCAGGATGGAGCAGTCAAATAAGCCACTGGTGGATCACAGGGCTGCCCCTCCCAGTTGTCCTGCTGTGTCCTGGGTTCAGAGACCCTGCTTTATCCTCTCAGGACAATGAACCTTCTGTCTTTGTTGGGGCAGGGGTGGGGCAGCTGCCCAGCTGTGCAGAGTGGAGAAGGAAATCTGAGGATTAGAGCCCTTTGCAGACCAATCCTCTTGTTTTTGGCCCCAGCTTTGCTCCCACTTCCAGGGGCACTTAGTTCATTAACATGGGCGCCTTTGGGGGTTTTGTGAGGATAACTCCTGGCTTAGGGTTCACTTCAGGGGCAATGTCCTCAGGCTGATAAGGCATGGACCACATTCATCCACCTTCCAGATTTAAATGTTTGTTGCTGTTGTCCCTTTTCACTTTATTCTTTCTGTTTCATACTGTGGTAGGCAGAATAATGGCCACCAAATGTTGCCTGTGGTGCCGCCTGCCTCGTCCGGAGCCAGGTGCACTCCGAGGGCAGGATCTTCCCACAGGCCTCGCCAAAAATAGCTCGGGGAGGGCGCCTCAGGGCCAGTGGGACTGACCGAAGTGGGGGTGTGGCATAGAGGTGGTACTTGTGCTTCTGTTAACTTTCACAATGTGTTTTATACCACAGCATGTGGCGGTGGCTGTGAGAGGCCAAAGTGGAGCCTGCAGGCTGAGCTGAAGCAGCACCTGCGGGCCATCGGGAGCGCTCACAGCCATGGGGGAAGTACAGGCCACCCTCCGCAGTTCCCCCCCGCCGCTGCTCAATTCCCCACCCACCCGAGCCTGCTGTGTGCACAGTCTGAATGGTCATTATGTGACAGTGTCCTGGGCAATTAGCATATTCCTCTACATATGGTGAATATATATAAATTCACCATACCCATTAATGCCAACAACTTATTATAAAAGTAATGGTAGAAAAACTTTAAAAGTTGGAAAGGTGATCAGTTTTTGTAAATTTTGGAGGAAGATGAGAAACCATTTGTACTGCTTTGGCACTATTTATTGCAGTCAAATGAGTAAGGGTCATTCAATTTAAACAGTTTATTTAAAAGAAAAAACAAAGAAACAAACAAAAATAACAACCATAGGCCCTGGCAAGGTAGCTGGGTGGCTCCCCAGTCAGGGCACATAGAAGAATTAACCAATTAATTCATAAAAAAGTGGAACAACAAATCAATGTTTCTCTCTCCCTTTTTCTCTCTGTAAAAATCAATCCATAAATTTTAAAGATAAAAGAAGTAAAAAGTAAAAAGAAAAACCTACAGTTTTCTGAGGGAAATGTATATGCTACATGGGGAGCAGCTAAAGAACCTGAAAATTAACAATAAGAAACCAAGATTTTTCCCAAGATTTAGGGGAAATTAGGAAGTATATAATTAGGAAGTATATAAATTAAGAATAGCTTATGTAGTATTATATATGTAGTAAATATTTTAATTGATAAACATGGCAACAAGTTAAAAATTTTCTAGAAGATAAAAGCAGCTCAAAATGAGGAAAATTTTGTAATAATGAGATCTGTCTGAAGATGATATGACATCATAAGGAAATGGTTTTATTTTTCTAGTTATATACTAGTACTAGAGGCCCAGTGCATGAAATTCATGCATGGGGGGGTTGTGTGTCCCTCAACTCAGCCTGCACCCTCTCCAATCTGGGACCCCTTGAGGGATTTCTGACTGCCTGTTTAGGCCCGATCCCACGACATCTCTCTCACAATCCAGGACTGTTGGCTCCCAACTGCTTGCCTGCCTGCCAGCCTGATCACCCCCTAACCACTCCCCTGCCAGCCTGATCACCCCCTAACCACTCCCCTGCCAGCCTGATCGAAGCCTAACTGCTCCCCTGCCAGCCCTATTACCCCTAACTGCCCTCCCCTGCTGGCCTGGTCGCCCCTAACTTCTCTCCCCTGCAGGCCTGATCGCCCCCAACTGCCCTCCCCTGTTGGCCCAGTCACCCCTCACTGCCCTCTCTTGCCAACCTGGTCTCCCCTAACTGCCCTCCCCTGCAGGCCTTGTCTCTCCCAACTGCCCTCCCCTGCTGGCCTGATCACCCACAACTGCCCTCCCCTGCTGGCCATCTTGTAGTGGCCATCTTGTGTCCACATGGGGTCAGCCATCTTGTGTGTTGGAATGATGGTCAATTTGCATATTACCTCTTTATTATATAGATAGCCTGAATGCATATTTGGAAAACTTAAAAAATAATTACTAAATAGTTACTTGAATTGTTTGAATAGAAAACCTTTAAGTCCAATTTAAACAAAGTTATTTTATTTTCAGTCTTACAAGTATCCTCAGGCCTAAGGTACCCCATGCTCTGACCGCTTCTTTGCCTTACCATGCACTTTTTGTAAATCATATTGTGCAGGCTGCCCTTTCCCATAAAAAAACTACCAACTTCTTGAACTGCTATTTAATTAAGTTATACATGGCACAGTTTTAAAACACATAGGCTAAATGAGCATCCTCAAATAATGTTTAGTACATATATTTTAAGTTGAAATAAAATGTAGATGTTAATTATGCTAGCCTAAAGCAAGGTAAGCAATAGCAGTTAATATTTAAAAGTTTATAAATGTTTAATAACATATTAGAACTATAAGGGAATTCTAACTCAAGAGCAATCAACCTTGTTCATGGGCATTGACTAAAGTTTCACTATGGAGCAAATAAAGGGACTGTTTATCCTTATTTATTGAATACTAGAAGCCCGGTGCACGAAATTCATGCACAGAGGGGGGTTGTCCCTCAGCCCAGCCTGTACCCTCTCCAATCTGGGACCCCTCGAGGGATGTCCAACTGCCCGTTTAGGCCCGATCCCGATGGGACATCCCTCTCACATCCAGGACTGCTGGCTCCCAACTGCTTGCCTGCCTGCCTTCCTGATTGCCCCTAACCGCTTCTGCCTGCCAGCTTGATCAGCCCCTAACCACTCCGCTGACAGCCTGTTTGCCCCCAACTTCCCTCCTCTGCTGGCCTGGTCACCCCTAACTGCCCTCTCCTGCAGGGTTGATAACCTCCAACTGCCCTCCTTTGCAAGCCTGGTCCCTCTCAACTGCCCTCCTTTGCAGGCCAGGTGCCTCCCAACTGCCCTCTCCTGCTGGCCATCTTGTAGTGGCCATCTTGTGTCCACATGGGGGCAGGATCTTTGACCACATGGGGGCAGACATATTGTGTGTTGGAGTGATAGTCAATCTGCATATTACTCTTTTATTAGATAGGATAGAGTCCTGGTGCAGGAGTGGGGGCTAGCTGGTTTGTCCTGAAGAGTGTCCCGGATCAGGGTGGGGGTTCCTCTTGGTGCATGGGGCATCCCAAGCGAGGGGCCTGTGGTGGTTAGCAGGCCAGCCATGCCCCCTGGCAACCCAAGCAGAGGCCCTGGTATCTGGAATTTATTTTCCTTCTACAATTGAAACTTTGTAGCCTGGAGCGGAGCCAAGCCTGCTGCTCCCTCCGCGGCCTGCAGCCATTTCTGTGGCAGTTAATTTACCTTCTATAATTGAAAATTTGTAGCCTTAAGCAGAGGCTGGGTCTGGACAGGATGTGCGGAAAGCTTTGCTTCCCCTGTTGCTGCCGGCAACCCTGGCTTACTCTCTCAAGCTCCGTTCTGCCGCCATTTCTGTTTGAATTTGTTTACCTTCTATAATTGAAACTTTGTAGCTTGAGTGGAGGCTTAGGCCTGCAACAGCTCGCGGAAAGCTTGGCTTGCTTTGTTACCTGGGAAACCTTGCTCTCTGTGGCTGTAGCCATCTTGGTTGGGTTAATTTGCATACTTGCTCTGATTGGCTGGTGGGCGTGGCTGGTGGGCATGGCTTGTGGGTGTGTCGATGGTACGGTCAATTTGCATATTACCTTTTTATTAGGTAGGATTGCTTCTTTTTAAAATAATCATGAATAAATTCAATTATTTCATATGCATTTATGAATATACTAGAGGCCTGGTGCACAAAATCCATGCGCTGAAGGGGGCCCTCAGCCCAGCCTGCACCCCCTTCAATCTGAGACACCTCGAGGGATGTCCTACTGCCCATTTAGGCTCAATCCTTGTGGGGGGGTTATGTGTCCCTGTGGGATCGGGCCTTATCGGGCAGTCAGACATCCCTCTCACAATCTGGGACTGCTGGCTACCAACAGCTCACCTGCCTGCCTGCCTGATTGCCCCTAACCGCTTCTGCCTGCCAGCCTGGTCCCCCCACAACTGCCCTCCCCTGCTGGCCTGATCTCCCACAACTGTCCTCCCCTGCTGGCCATCTTGTGGAGGCCATCTTGTGACCACATGGGGGTGGCCATCATGTGCAAGTGTGTGATGGTCAATTTGCATATTACCTTTTTATTATATAGGATTTCTACAGAGAGAAAAGCTTTGTAAACTCCAGATTATGTCAATGGTAGTCTAATATTAGATGCTTCTTAAGTGCTCAAATCCTAAAGAAGTTTAACAAACATAAAAAATTACTATTATTTTTACATCTTGATTGGAAAAATGAACTTCCTTCTCTCAAATAATCTTATCAAGTTAAATTCTAAGGTGAATAGTTTTGCTTTAATAAATATTTGGGTTTAAATAATCCTATCTAATAATAGAGTAATATGCAAATTAACCATCACTCCACGACAAAAATGGCGGCTCCCATAGCCACAAGATGGCGGTGCCCAGTCCCCTCAGCCCCGCACCTGTCCGATCAAAAACAGAGCCGGGAGACCAGGGCATGGCAGCTCCTGATTGAGGCAGCGGGGAAGCCCCAGGCCCTGCAGACAGAGCCGGGAGAGCAGGGCATGGCGGCTTCCTTAGCAATGCAGCAGCGGTGAAGCCCCAGGCCTGCAAACAGAGCCCAGAGCCCGGAGAGCATGGAGGATTCCTGATCCTGGTCGGGAAGTCCCAGGCCCTACAGACAGAGCCCGGAGAGCAGGGCATGGCGGCTTCCTGATCGTGGCAGCGGGGAAGTCCCAGGCCCTGCAGACAGAGCCAGGAGAGCAGGGCATGGCGGATTCATGATCGCAGCAGCGGGAAGCCCAAAGCCCTGCTGACAGAGCCCGGAGAGCAGGGCATGGCAGATTCCTGATCATGGCAGTGGGGAAGCCCCAGGCCCTGCAGACAGAGCCCGGAGAGCATGGCGGATTCCTGATCCCAGCCGGGAAGCCCAAGGCCCTACAGACAGAGCCTGGAGAGCAGGACATGGCGGCTTCCTGATCGCGGCAGCGGGAAGCCCAAAGCCCTGCTAACAGAGCCCGGAGAGCAGGGCATGGCGGCTTCCTGATGGCAGCAGCAGGGAAGCCCCAGGTCCTGCTGACAGAGCCCGGAGAGCAAGGCATGGTGGCTTCCTTAGCAATGCAGCAGCAGGGAAGCCCCAGGCCTGCAAACAGAGCCTGGAGAGCAGGGCATGGCGGCTTCCTGATCGTGGCAGCGGGGAAGCCCCAGGCCCTGCAGACAGAGCCCGGAGAGCATGGCGGATTCCTGATCCCAGCCAGGAAGCCCAAGGCCCTACAGACAGAGCCTGGAGAGCAGGACATGGCGGCTTCCTGATCGCGGCAGCGGGAAGCCCAAAGCCCTGCTGACAGAGCCCGGAGAGCAGGGCATGGCGGCTTCCTGATCGTGGCAGCGGGGAAGCCCCAGGCCCTGCAGACAGAGCCGGGAGAGCAGGGCATGGCGGATTCCTGATCGCAGCAGCGGGAAGCCCCAGGCCCTGCAGACAGAACCGGGAGAGCAGGGCATGGCGGATTCCTGATCGCAGCAGCGGGGAAGCCCCAGGCCCTGAAGACAGAGCCCGAATAGCAGGGCATGGCGGCTTCCTGATCATGGCAGCGGGGAAGCCCCAGGCCCTGCAGACAGAGCCTGGAGAGCAGGACATGGCGGCTTCCTGATCACGGCAGCGGGAAGCCCAAAGCCCTGCTGACAGAGCCCGGAGAGCAGGGCATGGCGGCTTCCTGATGGCAGCAGCAGGGAAGCCCCAGGTCCTGCTGACAGAGCCTGGAGAGCAGGGCATGGCGGCTTCCTGATCAATGCAGCAGCGGGGAAGCCCAAAGCCTTGCTGACAGAGCCTGGAGAGCAGGGCATGGCGGCTTCCTGATCGCAGCAGCCGGGAAGCCCCAGGCCCTGCAGACAGAGCCGAGAGAGCAGGGCATAGAGGATTCCTTAGAGCAGAGGTGGCGGAAACACCCCACATCTAGCAGACAGAGCCAAGACAACAGGGCTTGGGGGCTTCCTTAGTGTGGCAGTGGCGGCGAAGTCCACAGACATGGCAGTCAGAGCCCGGATAGCAGGGCATGGGGTCTTCCTTAGCAAGATGGCAGTGGGAATACCCCCAGGCACCGCAGACAGAGCCCAGACAACAGGGCATTGGGGCTTCCTTAGTGCGTCCCTGTCCGCGAAGCCCCCAGGCCTGGCAGACAGAGCACACTGCAGGGCATTGGGGCTTCCTTTGCATGGCGCATGGCAGCAGCAGGCAGAGAGTGGACAGCAGGGCATGGGGGCTTCATCTCCATGGCTTCAGGGAAACCTCCCAGCCTGCAGAGAGCAGAGAACCATGGGGAGTGGGCCTAAGCCATCAGTAGGACAACCCTGAGAGCTCCTGGATTGTAGAGGGTGCAGGTTGGGCTGAGGACCCCTGTGCATGAATTTCGTGCACCGGGCCTCTAGTGATATATATTTTGAAATACGATCAGTATTTCCTTTTCACTTTTGAAATTGCCCTGCATAGATAAACTGGGATTGTGAACAATGCTTTTTGTTTGTTAGTTTGTTTTCAAATATACCTTCATTGATTCAGAGAGGAAGAGAGAGAGAGAGATAGAAACATCAATGATGAGAGAAAATCATCAATCGATCAGCTGCCTCCCACACACCCCCTAAATGGGGATTGAGCCTGCAACCTGGGCATTTGCCTCGACCACCTTGACCTCCTGGTTTCATAGGTCTACACTTAACCACTGAGCCAGGCAGGCTGAGTTGAACAATGGTTTTAACAATAGCATTATTAACCCTCTATAGTGGACTCAATCTAACATCATATACAGACTTCCAATCATTTACAGCTCTGTGGTCCTGTGTAAGTTTCTGTATTCAATGAGCTTAGGATCTTTGTTTGTAAAATGGAAATAAAAATGGAATAGAATGCTTTTCCATCCTACCTAATAATAGAGTAATATGCAAATTGACTGTACCTTCGCTACACCCACAAGCCACGCCCACCAGCCACGCCCACCAGGAAACCATCACAGGGACTTTGGGGTGCGGCCAAGCCCAAGGCCAGGAAAGCCTCCGGCCTTGGGCACCAGCGGGGAGCCTGCATGGATCGCAGGTAACCACCGGGGGTCGGCTCCTACGATCCGTAGCAGGGACTCTGGGGTGCAGCTGAGCCCAATGCCACTGCCCGGGGCCAAGCCCCGACCCTGAAAGAAGGCAGAAGGCAGTGGCCACAGCCAAGGCCTGGGTCCCCGGTGCCGGCAGAAAACTGGTGCAGGCAGCCAAGTGAATGAAGGTCTATTGCACGAATCTTCGTGCAAACAGGCTGCTAGTCTTATAATATAAACTTGAAGTGTTATTGAGAATTAATAGAATTAAATATAAAAAACAACAACAATATTCTTGAATGACTTCTGCTAATTCGATACGTTTTGTGAATTCTAGTTCTTTTTCTGTCAGCACCATATTCTCCTACAGCCTCATTTAGATGATCTAACCCAGAGTTCAGAAAACTATGCAGAGAACCCTTATCTAACTCACTGTCTCCTTTTTTTAAGTAGTATACGTATATTAGAACACAACCCTGCTCATTTGTTTGTTGTTAATCTTCTGTGGATGCTTTCATACAAAGCAAGTAGTTGCAAAAGACCACATGGCCCACATAGACAAAATTATTTACTATTTAGCTCTTTAAAAAGAAAACAGTTTCTGATCCCTAATCTAGAGGTACAGAAATCTATGAATATGCTTTTACCCAAATTTCTGATGAATTCATGCACAACTACTTTTATCATAGCTTCATTTACTCTGTTCTGAAATGGTTTTGAAAATTGTTGCATTTACATTTTCAACTTATTATATTTCTATTATTATAACTGATAAGATTTCAACATACCAGCAGTATAAAATTGATTGTATGTAGTATACATTTATGATTTTCTAAGATTTAAATTGTGCAGATAGCATACCCTTTTCAAGATTTCTAAGTTTCAAAATCTTTTAGAATTCTGGATGTTATTGCCCTACCCGCTTATCCTTCAATGTTATTTTACCTTTATTCTATGGCAATTAATTTATTCCAACTTTGTAACTCTTCTAGTGTTACAAAGGGTGTAGCTAGATTGCTGATCACTCCTTTGCAAGTGTAGAAAATACTGTAGGTGTGGGACCCTCCATAGCAGATGTTAAGGAACTCAGGTTGGTACCTTTTTGGCAGAATACCACTTACCTATATCTATGCAGTAATCCTGGACAGCGATTCTTATTATTAAACTAGAGGCCTGGTGCACAAAATTTGTGTACTTGAGGGCAGGGGATCCCTCAGCCTGGCCTCTGCCCTCTCACAGTCTGGGAGCCCTTAGGGAATGTCCGACTGATGGTCGTCGGACATCCTTAGCGCTGTTGTGGAGGTGGAAGAGGCCGTGAGCCCAGCTTCTGGCTGAGCAGCGCTCCCCCTGTGGGAATGCACTGACCACCAGGGGGCAGCTCCTGCATTGAGCATCTGCCTCCTGGTGGTCAGTGCCCATCATAGTGACTGGTAGTTCTGTGGTTCAGCCGATATGCATATTAGCCTTTTATTATATAGGATTACCTTTTTTTCCTCAAATTTTAGCCAACTTGTAGAGTCGGTTGACTTTTTCTCCAGGTGGTTGGTTGAGAAAGGTATTTTCTTATCATTATTTTTGCTCCTTTTGTATGTATTGTTGCAGCTCTACTCATATTATTATTTTGAATAATTTAAAATTTATACTACAAGGGGCTTTTTTATTTTGCTTTATATATAAATTTATATATATATATGCATATATATATATATTTGAAATCAATATCTTGTTTTGATCAGTTCTACATTTTCAGGTCAATTTAGATATTTTATTTAATCTCATTTTTCCATTTAGATTTATTTAGTAATTTTATTTCTAACAATTTTATCTTAATGATTAGTTTTATTTTCTTTTAAATCCTCACCCAAAGACATGCTTGGAGAGAGAGATATAGACAGAGAAACATTGATGTGAAAGAGAAACATTGACCAGCTGCCTCCTGCACGTACCTTGACTGGAATCAAATCCTCCACCCCCTGGTGTATAGGATAATGCTCTAACCAATTGTGCCACACTGGCCGGGGCTCTTTTTTTTTTTTTTTTTTTTTTTGTGTTATTGGTCTTTAAATGGCTCAAATTACAAATAAAACAACTGGATGGTGGTATCAGCCCAACACATGTAATGCGTCTTTGTCAGTTGGCTTTTAGACCTCATTACCCAGGATCGGAAAGGTCTAGTAGCAAAGTCACAATGTTAGTGGTTGGGACCCTTGGATAAATAAGACCGTGGGACCAGTGTTACTTTGCCACTTAATTCTGAACATAGCATACCATATGAAATAAAAGATGTACATCTTAAACCCTTTAAGGACAAATATTTAACATGACAGTCCACGTGCAATATTTAAAGAGTTGGGTTTCTAAAAGCATATTTTGTTTACTTTATACACACAACTGTTACTTGTAATGCCTGAACCCATATTTGACTTATTGAGATTAGGACTGACCAAAAAATAGTAAAACTCCGTGAACCAACTGTCTTAGCTCCATCCCAAAGAATAAAAGGAAATCAGACAGTGGTAGATGTCTCTGTGAAATTATGTTTTAGTCTTCCAGCCAGAACACTATACAATGGTAGCACGGGCCTACTGTGTGGGCTGTGTGTGCTGGACATGCTTCCTGCACTATACTCAGGATTGATTGCTTGATGTTAACTCTAGGAAAATGTAGCTGCAGCATTCTTCTTTATGAACACAAACATACTACAAATAGTCCTAATAACTTCCATATAGCCAAATAGTAATCTCATGAGTACACATTTTAAAAATTGACAGGTGGCAAGCATGACTATTTCCCCAAAGTGTTCTAGTGAAAGATGCATTAGCACTATTGATGTCTTTCCTGTGTCTGCTCCAAAGAGAGCAAAGCTTAGCCCATGCTTTCTACTTGCAGAAAGGGATTTCCAGGGACTGGCATCATAAAGAAAAGAGGTTTAAACCATAACTGGTGATGAATCCTCATAGTCTAAAATTATTTTAACAAGTATATTCTGGCCTTTTATTTTAAACTACCATGTAGTTAATTAAACGCAGTCAGGAGTTCTGGAAACTTACTTTTGAAGAACCAGAGTATAGCACGCATTTTGAATTTGGACAGACCCCTAGCAGATAGTCATTTCACAAGAATCTTCTATACAAAAGTGTACTCTTTGCTAGGTACTGTATATACTCTCTCCCTGTTTTATTCAGGAGAGTTCATCAAAAGCTGATCTACTTCAATGTGTTGTAAACATAAGCTTTGTAGGTCCACATTTATGTGAAGGTAAAAGCGAGCTAAATTTAATTGTTGGCTAAGTACACAGAGTAGAAGAGAGTGTTATGAATGAATGTCCTGCACATCACTCACTGTGACACACGTGTGCACCTGAATGCTCCCAAGCTGAATAGAGATTCAGTTCAATATTCTTGACATCTTAGGAGTGATGGGTCCATGGCAGGGCCTGTGCTTTCCTGAGCTGATGAGGAATGTGCTGCTGTGAAACAGACAGCAACTCAGCGCTGAATCTATCTCAGAAACATAAGCCCATTTTTTAAAAAGTTAATGTTCTGTTTATTTCCTACTTTATTTACTTTTTTAGTATTTTAAATGTGAAACGTAGGTTATCATCTTAATTTAGCAATGTTTCAAAAGCTCTGAAGAAATTATTTTAATGAGAGTTTTAAGAGAGCTTTTAAAGAGAGTTGATTATTCTTTTTAGCATTATTGTAAGAATGGTTTTACATAATGGACATTTTATTTTATTTTATACATAACTATAAATAAAAATAAGTCAAGCCCAGTGCTTTTGATGTACTGCTTAAGGAACAACTTCAGAGTTATGATTAGAGCTTCTACACTGTGTTTTCCTTGGCAGCCTAATCTCCGTTGTCACACGGGTTCGTCATTTGCAGTCCACAGGTCTGCTTGGTTGTCTGTAGGCAGCACAGAAAGTTCCTTCAACTGTGGAGGCAAAAAGATGCATTTTCTTAATTTTACTGACCTCTTAATGAGAAGTAGCATTTTTATTTCAAAAAGAATCTAGGAAAAGTCTTTAGTAATATTAACAGAACATGTGAATCCGTCATCAACAAGAACGACAAATATTTCGCTAATATTGCAGATATTACATAAAAATTAGAGTAATTATTAGACCTACCATTAAATCTTAGTATTCCACATTTTCAGAACAAAAATGAGTGTTTGTGTGTATATGTATATACATATATATCATAAATGTGTTTATGTTTTAATAGTTATATATCCAGTATTATTAGTTTATTTTATCATATATATGATAACTTATCCTATAAAATAAAGAGGTAATATGCAAATTGACTGTCACTCCAACACACAAGATGGCCACCCCAATGTGGACACAAGATGGCTGCCACAAGATGGCCAGCAGGGGAGGGCAGTTGTGGGTGATCAGGCCTGCAGGGGACGGCAGTTAGGGGTGACCAGGATGGCAGAAGAGGGCAGTTGGGGGCAACCAGGCCTGCAGGGGAGGGCAGTTGGGAGGGACCAGGCCTGCAGGGGAGGGCAGTTGGGGTGGGGGACAAGGCCTTCAGGGGAGGGCAGTTGGGGGCAACCAGGCTGGCAAGGGAGGGAAGTTAGGGGTGACCGGGCCATCAGGGGAGGGCAGTTGGGGGCAATTGGGCTGGCAGGGGAGCAGTTAGGCATCAATCAGGCTGGCAGGGGAGTGGTTAGGGGGTGATAAGGCTGGCAGGCAGAAGTGGTTAGGAGCAATCAGGCAGGCAGGCAGTAGAGGGAGCCAGCAGTCCTGGATTGTGAGAGGGCTGTCCGACTGCCCATTTAGGTCCAATCCCTTAAACGGGCTTAAACAGGCAGTTGGACATCTCTCGAGGGGTCCCAGATTGGAGAGGGTGCAGGCTGGGCTGAGGGACACACACCCCCTTGCACAAATTTCGTGCACTGGGCCTCCAGTATTATTATAAAACATTATAATATGGAGTGTATAGATTATAAAAGTAAATATACTTGAGAGAGAGAGAGAGAGAGAGAGAGAGAGAGAGAGAGAGAAAATCAGAGTGAGAATAGAATAAAATCAAAGTGAAAAAAATAGTTAATATATTAACCAGTGTCCCTGTTAGCATAGGCTAATACACTAGCCACGATCAGGCTTCAGTGATCCCTAAATTTCAGTGGCTTACAAAGATTTATTTCACTCATGGTGAATTTTTGCCATGAATTTGTTTCATACTGTTTTCCCAGTTTCAAGCTGATGAAGTTCTTGTTCAGTTTCCCTGACAAGTTAGCATGATCCACAATGCTTCCCAGGAATCTTTGTTTATTCTTCTATGAAATAGTATTAACAGTAAATATTCTGTAAGATGGCTGCAAGAATTGACTAAGAGGCAAAGAACTTCATCTTTAATAAATTATAAATCACTGGAAAACATCTGTTGAAGTTGATTCTTAGGATTTGATCTTTGTAAATACACTTAAAATAATAACACTTAATTTCTTTTAAATATTTCTTACCATAGAATAGTATTTGTTCTCTTTGGAATTTAAATGGAACTGTGCTTGGTCTATTCCAAACTTTTATATATTTATAACCTCTCTCTAAAATGGTCTGTGTAATGACAATTTATACATCATTAACATTATCACATGTATTAGTACATTCTACAAATCAGCATGCATACTACAAGTCTGCATAACAGTGCTCATGTTTTCTGTTTTGTTTTCTTTTTCTAACTAACAAAATTACTACATGTTTTTCTTAGGTAAAAATTATTTAGCTATCATTAGACAGTAGAGTAGAGTGGGAAAATCCCCAAGGCAGGGTCACTGAGCTCTGGTATAAACATGACCGTGGCAGTCTGGTCTGGAGGAAATGTATCACTCAATGTCTCTGTATCTTGGATTCCTTATGTGTAAAAGAAGACGGTCTTGGGATAGACTTCTATAGTATTTTGAGAAAAAGTATTATGTTAATTTTCACTGTTGAATAGTTTGGGGACTTATTTCCATGCATACCCTAACAGAAAGGTTGGCCTGAAATCCATTAGGAAATGTAATATTCATACTGTGTATAATAGGGCAGGAAAAATAAACTAAATAATGTACTCATAGATGTTCATCTTATAAAATGTTCATGAGAATAAAGGCCATTTATTCATCTTTAAGTACAAAGAAGGATGTGTAAAAACTGGGCAACAGCTCCTCAAGCTCCTGCAAAATACATGACTAACTTTTCTCACTAAAAATATGTAGCTATGCAAAGTGAGAGAAATAGCGTCATTTAGCTAATGGCAGTTGTACCTGCATATTTCATATAAAATAATTTAAGTGCATTTTCAAAGAGGTCAATTAAAAGAGCAGATATACAAAAATACGTTATAATAGAAATTACCTTAATTATTTAAAAATCAAGAAAATACCTACAAATCTGGTTTAATACTTATTTCAGGATTTGATTATATTTTAAAAGCTAATTTATTCAACATAACTTACTTTTACATTATAAAATCAGCATTAGTTTGCCCTGTAAAAAGGAGATATTCTTTTTTATTGTTGACACTATTACAGATGTCTCTCATCCCCCCTTTAATCACCTCCACCCAGCCCTCCACCCGGCTTCCTCTGGCCACCACCACACTGTTGTCTGTGTCCATGGGTTATGCATATATGTTCTTAGTCTAATCTCTTCTCCTTCTTTGATCCTGCCCCTACCATCCTCCTCCCCTCTAGCTTATGGGGTAAAGCAATTACAAATTGAATATATTATATAAATTACTATGTAGATTGTTAACCATTTTTCTGAGAGTAGTTTAAAGTCATAGAAACAAATATCAGATTGAGATATGTAGAAGAGTAATTGGGCAGGGACTAAGGATGAGATAATTATGTTTATGGAGATAAGTTAAGTAAAAACAAACAAAACAACTCTAGAACCATCTAAATAGTAATGGGATTGAATGAGAAGAAGGAATAGCAAAAGAGACAATATCCTGGCCAGCCAGTGTCGTTCAGTGGTTGATCATCGACCTATGAACCAGGGGGTCGCTGTTCTATTCCTTTATCGCCCTTCCACCAGAATCTTATCTACTGGCTCTGGAATTCTCAAGATATCATAGAACCAATTAATATTCTGAGGAAAAAGGGGAGGTGTGGATTTAGAAATTTGTGGAAAATTTAGATTTTAAGATTAATTATTCAGAAAGCAGGGCCAGGCTCAGATGAAATTATAATATTATTTAGACAAAATTAGCCATGATTATAACAATCTGGATGTATGACTTCTTCATTTCAAGATATTTTAAACACTGGTTGAAGTGGTTGACTATGGTATCTATGGAAAAGAGAATGAAATGTGAAGAAAGGAGATGGAGCATACAGGGTGTCAATTAAACTCCTATTTTAAAATCGAAGGATTCTATTTTTAAAAATCCCTAATATAGGACTGATGCATATAATATATTATCAGTATTAGTCAGGATTGGGTAGGTTCTACTTTAGTGATAAAAGCAAGCAAAAACAAACAAACAAACAAAAAAAAAACACCACCAAAATGTTAGAAGTTTAAGAAATTAAGATTTAGCCCAGCTGGCATAACTCAGTGGTTGTGCGTCAACTTATGAACCAGTTTGAGTCCCAGTCAGGGCACATGCCTGGGTTGCAGGCTTGATCCCTGGCGTGGACCATGCAGGAGGCAGTGATTAATGATTCTATCTCATCATTAATGTTTTTTTCTCTCTCTCTCTCTCTCTCTCTCTCTCTCTCTCTCTCTCTCTTTTCTCTCTCTCTCCCTTTCCTCTCTGAAATCAATAAAAATATATTTTAAAAATAAAATAAATTAAGGTTTAGTTCTTCTTCTTGTGCCTGATGGTGTTTAATGAGTAGTCATCCATATGGCAATTAAGGAAGCCAGGGCTTTTCCGAAGGGTTTTTTTTACACTAGATTCTGTATTCAACTGACCAATTTAACGACTCAGACTGACACTTCGGCTATAATGCTTGTTTTGAAAACAAGGTTGTTTGTTTTTTAGAGTAATTGATACCTTAGGGCAAAATTGAATATAATGTAAATTTCATGTTTCCTCATGTGCAATTTTATCTCCAAGATACACCAGAGAAACATTAGTTAAATGCATAAAACTGCACCTAGCTGAATCTAGCTCCAGAGGTCACACAAAATGCAGGCACCCAGCCCAAACATCTACCAGCTCATCAGCATGGGTTAGATTTTGGAAATATCAATATCCCTAAAAAAAGAAAAAAGAAAATAAACTCAGACTTAACCAAGTGCTTTACAGGAGAATCTAGGATGGAAAGTAGCGTACATCACCTTTGATCATATTCTATTGGCCAGATCAAGTCCTGTAGCATTAAGATGACTATAGTCTTTTAGCCAATCCTCACTATGGTAAATTTAAATCATATGTATCTTATAATTACCTTTATATTAAAATTCATAATGTCAGCAATGAAATCTGTTTTTTTAAATAATCACTATATCGGAAGTGACTTTTCAACTGTAATAAAATCAGAGGTAAACTAACATATTACACTTTCAGTACTGCTCAAATTAAAGGGAAACTTTGCTGAAATGTGGCCTTGAAAAATAGAATCTATTAAGGAAAGGCAGATCTCTTAATAAAAGATGAGGGCCAGTAGTTTAAGAAAATGTATTATCTTACAAATAATAATTTATGCAGAATAATAAAAATCCCCCAAATATAATTTCACTTGGTACAGGATTAGGTACAGAAAATTTTGATTTTTTATGATTTGTTTAAAACATAAGAACTATCAAAGTAAAATAACACAGTCTTTATAATATTCATAAATAAAATTAGCATGATACATAAAAACAAAGCAATGTATAAGAAAATCAGGTTAATCTCCAAAATTTACAGGGAACTCATACAACTTAACAAAAGGAATATAAACAACCCAATCAAAAAATGGGCAAAGGACCTAAATAGACACTTTTTGAAAGAGGATGTACAGAAGGCCAAGAGACATATGAAAACATGTTTAAAGTCACTAATCATCCAAGAGATGCAAATTGAAATGACAATGAGGTTCCATCTCACACCTGTCAGAATGGCTATCATCAACAACTCAACAAATGACAAGTGCTGGAGAGGATGCGGAGAAAAAGGAACCCTCTTGCACTGCTGGTGGGAATGCAGACTGATACAGCCACTGGAGAACAGTATGGCGTTTCCTCAAAAAAATTAAAAATGGAACTTCCATTTGACCCAGTAATCCCATTTCTAGGAATATCCCGAGAAACCAGAAACACCAATCAGAAAGGATATATGCACCCCTGTGTTCATAGTAGCACATTTTATAATAGCTAAGATTTGGAAACAGCCTAAGTGCCCATCAGCAGACAAGTGGGTTAGAAAACTGTGGTAAATCTACACAATGGAATTCTATGCTGCTGTAAAAAGAAGGAATTCTTACCATTTGCAACAGCATGAATGGAACTAGAGAGCATTATGCTAAGCAAAATAAGCCAGTAAGAGAAAGAGAAATATCACATGATCTCTCATTTGTGGAATATAATGAACAACATAAACTGATGAACAAAAATAGAATCAGAGACATAGAAGCATTGAACAGATTGTACAACCTATGAGGGAAGGTATGGTGGGGTGGTGAGGGAGTAAGAGATCAACCAAAGGACTATGCATGAATATGAGCAAAACCAATAGACACAGACAGAAGGGGGATGAGGGCACATGCTGGGGGTTGGGAGTGGCTGGGGAGAGAACAATGAGGGAAAAAGGAGACATATGTAATACTTTAAACAATAAAGAATTTAAATTTTAAAAAAATCAAAGCAACCTTGCATTAGTCATTTATCTTGTACTAGACTCCTTTGGTATAAAATCTATGTCATCCTGCCTTTGAAGACCTGATCTTAAAACATGGGTATCAATGAATAACAGAATATATGTGTGTACTAAAAAATAATACAATTTATGTATGTGTCCTTATATCTATGCTTCTAAAAGGACAATTTCAGGTTCTATTCCTTTGCTTTTGGCATGCTGACTTTATGCACTGACTGTGATAAATGCTAAATAATGTATGGGACAGATTCAGCATCCACCATTTCATCTCTAGACTTAAAATATTGCTCTACTTATGCTGTTTATTACAGTATCAAGAGAGGACAATTTTCAAAAGTGGCCACATTAATGTGTATACAAATCCTAAATTGATGTTTGTAATGGATCCTTAGAAGCATAACATTGATAATGACACCACAGATGCCTATATATATATGTGGATATTTTATTTAAAAATCACTGTTGCCTACTATTTTAAAAATCTAGTTGTACAGTGGTATTGGCCAATTACACTTAGAAATGATTCAATGTATAAAATATTTTAGACTAAATGAAAAAAAAGAATCTTGCTTCTTTTAACACATTATTAATATTATTAGTAGTAGTATGTTGAATCTTATATGGGTATTTGATATAAAACAACATATTGATTATTATTGACAGTACCTTATTTGCATATAGTATCTGGATTATTTTGTTTTACTGTGTTATATTGAGCAAAGTTATACATTAATTTTGATTAAATAGGCTATGTTAAGATTTTCATTTTGCAGAAAAAGAGAACAAGATTATGACTAGATTTTTCTTGGTGACTTTCCTCTTGCTTTGTTTTTTAAAGACTTCTACCATAATATAATGTTTTTAAAGCCATCAAACAACTTCAAAACTGACATGTTATTTCATGTATCATAAAATGTTATGATTTCCAGAAAATCTAAAAACACAATGTATTTTATAATCTATGAGTAAGAGAAAACATCTAATATTTCTATGAAAACTATAGAATTGTAACTACATAACAGTCATTTCAAGACAGACAATATTTCTTGCATACTCAAAGGAGTAGAATTATCTTTGATGGAACTAAAATGCACTTATTTTCATGAAACATTGACTTTATTACTCATATCTCACCATGTTCTCTCATGTGGATAACAACAAAAAAATACTCTGAAGATCAAGAAGAAAACAAGACTGTAATGTCGAGCTGTTATTCATAATGGTTCCCCTAAAATGCAAATTTTGAGTAGAATATATCTATCTACCTCACAACTGCATTTAATCTTTTTGAAAGATTACTAATTGACCATAGAAAAATAATATTAATACATTATTAATATCCTATATTAATAAAGAGGTAATATGCAAATTGACCCTCACGCTGTCGCACAAGATGGCCACCCCCATGTGGTAAAAGATGGCCACCACAAGATGGCCGGCAGGGGGAAGGTAGTTGTGGGCAATCAGGCCAGCAGGGGAAGGCAGTTAGGGGTGACTAGGCCAGCAGGGGAGGGCTTTTGGGGGTGGGAACCGGGCCTGCAGGGGAGGGAAGTTTGGGGTGACCAGGCCAGCAGGGGAGGGCAGTTAGGGGTGACCAGGCAAGCAGGGGAGGGCAGTTGGGGGTGACCTGGCCTGCAGGGGAGGGCAGTTGGTGGCAACCCGGCCTGCAGGGGAGGGCAGTTGGGGGCTACCAAGCCTGCAGGAGGGGGGAATTTGAGGGGGATCAGGCAGGCAGGGGAGGGCAGTTGGGGGCAACCAAGCCTGCAGGGGAGGGCAGTTAGGGGCAACTGGGCCTGCGGGGGAGGGCAGTTAGGGGTGCCTGGACCAGCAGGGGAGGGCAGTTGGGGGCAACCAGGCCTGCAGGGGAGGGCAGTTAGGGGTGCCTGGACCAGCAGGGGAGGGCAGTTGGGGGCAACCAGGCCTGCAGGGGAGGGCAGTTAGGGGTGCCTGGACCAGCAGGGGAGGGCAGTTGGGGGCAACCAGGCCTGCAGGGGAGCATGGGAGGGCAGTTGGGGGAAATCAGGCTGGCAGGGGAGCAGTTAGGCATCGATCAGGCTGGCAGGAGAGTGGTTAGGGGGTGATCAGGCTGGCAGGCAGGCAAGCAGTTGGGAGCCAGCAGTCCCGGATTGTGAGAGGGATTTCCGAATTGAATTAATAGATATAAATCCTTTAGAGACCTATAAAGGGAACAAAATTATTTTAACTATTTCACTTCCACTATTTCATTCATACCTACAATGCATGAGTCTATCCTTGTACTTGCCTATGAATTATCTTATTTAAGTTTTAAAATTTACTAGATATGCTTAACCCAAATTTACATGAGTAAAACTGGAGCTTAGGCTCATATACATGTACAATTTATTCAATACTAAGGCATGCTGAGGATTTGAATCAAAACTCCATATTTCCAAGCCAAGCACATCTGTCCTTGCACCATGGTCTCCTTGGATTTCTAGCACCAGTTCTTCACAATCATACCTCCAGTTTTGGGAGCTTTGCTTTCAGCAGTTTCATTCTGCATCCTTCATTAGAGGGTTGTCCTGGTCTACTGGAGTTGCTTCACTAAGATTCCACAGAGTTGAGAATGACTGGGCAGGGGTCGAGAGTTACATCTTGCAAGACAGCCTAGAGAGACTAACAATAAACTGTAATTTCTCCTCCAGGTCTCTCCATGACCAAGCTAAGGCTGAGACTTCACCTGAGACTGTACTCTTGACCATGTCTTCCTCATCCTCTGTTTTCCGTGCTCCCTTATTAATTTCCGCAGGTGGAACTTCCTTTAAATATTACTCGCACCAGAACTTTTATGCCAGGGTATAGTTTTAGAGAATGAAAATAACCCAAAGATTGTTAAGCACAAGTTCCTGGGCCCCAACTCCCAGAGATTCTGATTCAGTAGGTCTGAAAGGAGACCTGAGAATTTGCACTGCTAAGTAGCTCTGAGTTGATGTTGACTCTTATGGTCCATGATCTATACTATGATAGCTCCTTTGTAGACAACCTAACCGAAAATGATATCATAAAGAAGCGGTTTTCTATCTTTATTGTGAATCCCTATTCCCTGGGCGGCTTGCTAAAACAGATGTGGAGCCCCTCCCTCACCATTTTATGTCCCCAACACATAGTGATTTTCAGCAAGTGTCAAGCTTTCATATTCAAAGAAACTCGGTTTCAATATTGAGATGGAAAGAATTACCTTTTTTGTCCTGTGGGAACCATGCCAGAGTCCCTAGATAGTCAAGGCTAATTAGAATGTGGAGGCCTTGTTGATATTATGTCAGAAGGTCCAGGGCCACTCTGAACACAGCTGCAAGGCCACAGTGATCTCAAAGTATGCTCTGCCCTTCTGTAGCCAAATGATTGATGTCATTGTTGGCACAAGGCCTTCTTTGTCTAAGGAGTATAATACATGGTACTGACCAGCTAGAGTATGTTGGAGAAGTGAGAGAGAGGGGGAAAAGGAGAGAGCTCACACGGAGCTGAGAGCTGGTACTGCTATGATGTAAGGCTAAGAGTTCAGAGAGAGCTCAGATATAGCTACCATGTTAACCAACCGGTGTGCTGGACAGGGGAAGACAGGAGAAGCTGCTGAGCCAGAGAAGCTAGAGAGGCTGCTGAGGCTGTAGCTCTAAGAGAGAGCTCAGGTGCCACTACCATGTGAGGCGGTGAGTCTACAGGGAAGTGTACAGCTGCTCAGATAATAACTGTGGGTACAGGTACTGCTACTACTGTGTGGGAAAGATATGTATTTACCAGCCAGTGTGTAGCTGCCTATATGGGATTGCTGTGGAGGACGGTTTTGTGTAATGGCTGTATGGACACTGGCTTCTGCAATGAAGACTCATTCTTGTATACCTACAATTTCTCATGGCTTCCGTATCTAAGACCTGGCATCCTAGGAGGTCTGGCCCCAGGTAGAGGGGCTTGTACCTGACACTTGTAACTAGTGAGCAGAGGATAAAGGAAGAACTTGGACTAAGTTCCCAACAGTTAGTGTAGCTAGTAGGATTTGAGGAAGGAGCCTACTCTGGCATAGTCAGGAAGAATTCAGAAGAATATATGGACTCAGAACAGCAGTGCTATTCAGAGCTCTGCCTGTCTCTGACAGTCCTGATAGTAGGAAAAGAGAAATCTCTCTATATAAAAGCGAAATATGCAAAGTGTCCCCTCAGGAGTTTGACCAACCAGGAGTTCAATCACTTGCTGTGACATGCGCTGACCACCAGGGGATGGCGTGGAATGAAGGGAGGCCCCAAGCAGCAGCCAGCAGCAGGGGAAGGGAGGCCCCAGCCTGCCGGCAGCTGCTAGGGACCCTACCCGTGCATGAATTTTGTGCACTGGGCCTCTAGTGTTTTTATAAAATTTAAAGTACTGTTCTATTACATTTTCTTCAGGGTAATTGGTTTTCTATTCTAATTGTTGTTAATTAATTACTCCAAAAATAGATATCCTATTTCTCATTACAATTATAACTGTTATCCTGGGCTAGCCATTGGTGTTGGCCTGACAGTGTGGATTGTGAGAAAAAAAGAAGGGAAAAAGGAACTTCTGAACTGGACCCAATTAAGGCTCAGATGAATGTCAGCATTCACAATATATATCTTGTTATTTTCATTCATATCATTATAAAAATTGATAGTTCATATTTTTCTTTTGTTGCATATTATATGGTATTATTTCTTATTCCAAAATTATAGTCCTTTCCAAGGGTGCAGGGAAAGACTAAACACACAAATACCCACATACACACACACACACACACGCACAAAACAAAACTATAATCAGTGACATTGCTATAAGGAAACATAGTTCATTGTACATATTATTAAAATAAAACTTGTTCATTAAAATGGCTAAGACAAGTAATTATTCGCAATTTTTAAAAATTAACACCATACTGTAAATGTATTTGCATAAAAATCTGTCAAATTCCCAGTTATTTCTCCTTAAAGGCATTTTTAATACACAAAGCATTTCATTGTCTTTTTTTCTGACCTCTCTGTCTTTACAAAAGCACTACTATGAAAAAATGTTATGACAATATAATAGTTTTTTAAAAAGAAATAGTGAATATAAACTTTCATGAAGAAAACTATTAGCTAAATTATAGTCCAGAATAACCAGTTATATAAGTTTTATTTGAATAAAATACACTTGTAGGACGTAGAGATTATAAAGTTAACATCAGATATAACTTTCACCTTTCAATGTCAAGGACCATATAAATGTTATCATTTGTTTAGGATAAGTAGAGTCAGTTAGTTTATCTCTATTCTTTTTATCAGTCTGCTATAGTAACTGTACATATAACATACTGATATAATTTATAAGTTTCCATGTACACAGATAACCTACAAGAAATGAAGCTGATAAAATGAGAAAACAGTAAAACCTTTACCCTAGAATTTCAATTTCAGTAAATGATGTGCCATCTGACTGCTTTCCTGCTTCACTTGGACATTCAAATGTGACATTGATATTTTATATAATAAAAAGCAATATTTCATTTTTAGGACAGGTCACGAGATAGTAGTGATAGATTTATGGCTATGCCAAGATCACTATATTGATAAAAATACAGTAGAATTTCAAAAAATACTTAGTCAGCTCTTGCATAGCCTGAACATTCTTTGGAGGTGACTTTGATCTTAATTCCTGTCCAGAGCATCTCACATCACAGCTACATTTGTCTTATTTCTTATATAACATTATAGCACTGGGGAATTTTGCAAACTCATTTATGAAAAAGATTGCCTTGAACTATTACTCCAAGGACAGACTAATGCACCATTTGTTTCCATGTTCCATTTAAGGGCAAAAACCATACTGAATACCTCAAGACATAAGCAGCCAGAACAATCCAGTTTTGATGAATATGTATATATTGATCTATAATATGTGCAGTTTCTAAATGATTCACAAATGCATATTTTCTTAATGTGCATTGTACAAGTGGGCATATTTTCCAAATTAAATATATGTATCAATCTGTTATCATGAGATACAATGATTAATAAATTATATTAGATATTCACACAAATTCACAAAGGAAAGCATTTTGTTATTTTTCTTACATCACTATAAAAATTCATATTTATAAAAGGAAAACATTATCAGGAAAATATTTATTTTTTTTGTATATATGTATGTATATATGTTTATATATACATGCACATATATTTATACATACATATGTGTGTATATATTCATCCATGCAACATAATAGTAATAAGAATATATGTCACATAAAACAATAAATTTGGTTGAATATGGATTTGGTACTTAAGGAACTATCAGTTAGCAAGTATCATTGGGGATTATGTAAAAATACATAATTAAATAGAAGAGCGATGGTGCTAAGACTTCAAAAAATAGAGGTATAAATCTCTTTCTGTAATTATCTCAAAGGTTGATTTTCCTTATTTCTCTCCAATAGCCTGCATATGATGAACATTTTAATACCAGGTTATTATCCTCATGGTGTTCTTCTTCTACTACTTCTCCTTCTTCTCTTCACTATAACTGTTATTACTTCCCCTCATTATTTTTAGTTTATTTGTTTTTCTGTAATATCTCCAGAATCAGCTGGTCATTTCCCCCAGCCCAGACATGAATATAGTAAGTACAAATTTAATTCATGCATTCATATAGGATGCTGTTCTGTGTGTAAAAATGTCTTTCTGGCTCACAACATTAATTTATTTTTTTCCCTTTTATTGCTGCAAATGTATTGGTTGCTTTATCAGTCAATATTTTAAAATTTATCTTCAATTATATTGTCAGTACATTTTTGTTTATACCTTATACATTAAATCTTTGGTAGCTCACCTTTCAGATCGGAGATGTGGGAACACCAATGAACATAAAATAAGCTGTAATGTATCCATACTTCATGACATTGAGTTTATATCTGTTACTACTTTTCCTCAAAAGAGTCAGTGATTTATGGCTTTACTTGGCTTTGATCTGTCTTTACCTCTTTCTTGAGTAATTAATTGAATGTGGTTATTTCCAGTGACTCGTGCTTGGAATGATGTTAGGCCTTGGTCCAATATATTTGCAAAGGATTCTTAGACACACACCCCCTACCCCCCGCAACCAGGGCTGGAGACTATTTTAATTAAATTCTATTTGGTAGATGAATATCAGTGGCACATAATTAGAAACAATAGCAACACATTATCTTTTCATATTTTTGAAACATCCTTGCTTTATTATATTTTTCTTCTGATAATAGTAAAAAAGGAAAGCTAAAATTAGATTGTATCTTATTAAGAATAAAATTTGGAGGCATTTTGAAATGTAATTTTTAATAAATTCATTTAAATTAAGCTTGTAACCCGTCCTCTTAATTCAATTTATTTCACAAAATACAGATTGACAAGTTGATGGCTGACAGAATAAGTTCCACATTGGATTTAACTTGATGGCCAAATTTAACAGCAAGTGAAAGCCCATCAATTGGGGATAGAATATGTGAATAAATTACATTTCTGACAAGCTTTCACAAGGATGAAAACACATGAAGCATGCTCAAGAGAATAAAGCATATCTGGAGTGATAGCTACATTTAGAAAATGAATGCAGGTTTTCTATTGTGGTCTAGTTTATTTATTTTTTATCAATGTTGTCATTGATTCAAAGTTGTAAAACATGTTGTTGTGTTTCAAACCAATACAAGTCTTCAGAAACAATTTAGCCTTGTCACTGCCGAATTTGCTCTGAAAACTCATTTCAAAACAAGAGAACACTCAATTCTGGGATCAAGTTGCACAGAACATACCACTCCCTAATATTTAACAAACCAAACAGGAAAAACAGAAATATACTAACCATAATTATTGTCTAAAAAAATTATAACAGTGACAAACAAACGTGAACCCTGTTTCCAAAATATGAGGATAAAAATAAGATTTTATGGACCTGAGGGAATCAGCATAGGTTCTGAGACATCTCACTACAATTGAACTTGAATGGAGACTATGAAAAAACAAGATATAAGACTTGAAGTTAATGGTGGATACAGAATATTGTGTTGAAACCTACAGCTCTTCCTTTTAAAGAACTAGTGGAAAATTAAATACCATATCAAAAAATAATACATTAAATCAGTTATGAAAACTGTGTTATCCTCTATTGGTTATAAAATTACATATAAAAGTAATATTATTGCCCAGCCGGTGTGGTTCAGTGGTTGAGTGTCAACCTATGAACTAGGAGACCTATGAACCAGGAGTCACGGTTTGATTTCCAGTCAGGGCACATGCCCAGGTTGCGGGCTCAATCCCCAGTGTGGAGGAGACAGCCAATCAATGATTCTCTTTCATCACTTATGTTTCTCTCTCTCTCTCCATCTCCCTTCCTCTCTGAAATCAATAAAATATAAAAATAAAAATAACATTACTTAGGACCTTGCTCTATTGCTGGGAAAACTACGGTCAGACTTTCAATTCAGAAAAGGAATTACAACATTTGATGGATGTGTGGGATAGGTACAGAAAGAATATTTTCCTGCAGTAGTGAAGTCAAGAAAAAACATGATAAAAATGGCCATGGCCTGGGACTTGAACCTTTTCTTTGCTTGGCTGACACAGTGCTACAATTTTTTCTTCACATTTATTTGTTCTTTTTTATAGCTGCTAAAACCACAGATTACTGGTACCATGTTAGGTCTATTTTTCTTCTCCTTCAGCTCCTTTGGGAAGGAAATAAATTCTAGGTGTGATTCTTGATCATTTTAAAATCTTTCACATCAGAGTAGATTATTATATAGATGTGTGTGCGTTTGAAACAACACCTCTGTTGAGGATGAGAAAATTGGTTTTTGGTAAGATATAGATAAGGCTAGTGGTCAGAAAACATGGTATAAGCCAGGCTTCCAAAATTTGTTACAAAGATGACCTATTGATGATTATTTCCATACCTACATATATGAAATATATTAAATGCTTTTGCAAAGAAAAAAAAAAGTATTCTAAATCACTGGTTAATATAATAATAGGTAATAAACAGAAATTAACCCAATCATTAAAGTTATACTTAATTTCATGTCCACGAGCCATTCAAAATAATCTTATAAACAGTTAATCATCCTGTAGTATGAAAATTGCAGCTTACTAAGTCAGCGTGGAGTTTAACCTAAGGAAGACCAGGCAGCTTTCTTCAAGAAGAATTTATTTGTGTACCTTTCCATCCTATATTTCCTCGAAGGAGAAACATGAAATAAATGCTAAAAGCTAATTGAATGATATTTTACCATATTTGGATTTACCATAAACATCCAAAGAAATAGTGAAGAGGAAATAATTTAAACCCCTATAAGTACTACAAAGTGTAACCAATGTACTACTTTACCAATAAAGAAAATGCAGCTGGAAATTATTATTTTCCTAGCGTTGCAAGGCTTACACTGATAACATTCACACACAGAGCCTAGTTTTGACTAATAGCACAGCCTAAGCTTTCTTCCTTTCCTTCTTCCTCCAGAGCTAACCCTGAATGCCTAAGCACTTGAGGAGGATGGATGGACACCATGACATAGCAGATTGGATCAAATAACCTTCCAGATAGTTTCTAAACTGATGATTCTACAGAAGAGTTACGGATCAGGGCCACATCCAGAAGGAGTTGTCAAAGTGCCAGAAGACTGAAAATGAAAATGAAGACACAGTCAGAGAGAGAAGAAATGTTGTTTAATTTAACAGACACAAAATATGCAAATAAAAGCCAACTATTGGTTTTCTGTGCTTCACAGCCTGGCTTTGGGTTGGCGCTCCTGATTGCCAGCTATGCAGTTCTTCCCAGGATGACCTCGTGGTCACTAGAGGAAATGTGAGCAACGGCAGCACATCACGTGGCCAGGACTTCCATCTCCTCAGGCTGTGTATCAAACATTCCAGGAAGCATTGTGCAGTATTGACTTTGTTTTCTTGCTCTTACCATCATTAATGTTGGTCATCAATATTTGGCCCTTGAACTGCTTCTGTTTCTACAATCTGTTCCTCTACTTTTCTGTCCATGTACTTATTTTTGACATATTGGTCTGATTGGTGTTGGATTCATTTGTGGAGTCTCCTTTTGAAAATCCTAAAATTCATGATCGGTCTGGTAGTCATCCTGATGCCACCTCTTTAGACAGTGCCACCCAGGATGAGAATAGGAAATTGATTTTTAAATGTCTACTCACATTTTAGTCAATTGTTCTAAGTCTGAAATGTACAATACCTACAAGCTTTTTCACACATTTCTAATTGTTGTGTTTGTTCTAAATGGTAGTTTATACATGAATCTGGGATGCTAACATCCGAAGGAAGAGTAAACTGTGCAGCAATGTTATAAGACATGGTCTCTAATATATATAGAAATAAATGAATTCATCGGGTGACTTGATTTATAGATGACACTTAAAACAAACTAACAAAAACTGTGTATTTGGTCAGACCAGAAATTGAAAACAAATAATAAATTCCCACATTACCTTAATGTTTCCAGAGCTCAATCTAGTGTCATTTTCTTAGTGAATGAATAAGGATGCGTTCGGTATGTACTGTCACGGGTAGGACTCACCATTAATCTGATATCAAAGAAGTAAACACTGAGGAAAAATAACTAACTCAGACAAGGGTGGCTCATCTTTGTCAAATTTGTCATATTTAAGCTTAATTAATAACGTAAAATAGTGATGTTTAGAAATATGTTATGATGGTGGTGAAATGCAGACAAAAAAGATGAATCTCAAGGTAATTGAATTTGATGAATATATTCAGAGTACATCATTGTTATGTTAATTATAAAATATTTTACTTTTTCAACTAGAAGCCTATGAAACTGCTTATCAAATTTTTTCTCAATATAGAAAGATAATAACTATATACATATATATGTATCTATAATGTTATTGTCTATTAAAAATAAAAAACTAATGTCTATATTTAATGGGAGCTGATGGGCTCTTAGATAAAAAGACTGTCTACATATCTTTCATTAGTGTAAATTCTAGCTATTCTTCACTTTTGTTCTCTTGAAAACTCAGACGCTTGGAAGGGCCTCATCATTACATGTCCCTGACAGCTGAGAGTGGGATATTTGACACCAGATGTTGAGCAAGAATAGAATATACTCTCCTTATCATCCTCGGGTGGTAATTATATGTCATTAGAGGATTATTAAAAACGACTTGAATTTTCCTGTCCAAGAACATGGAATGCATTTCATAAGTTGTATTCTTGCATGCTTCTCACTAAAGTTTTATACTTTTATGACATAAAGGACTGAACTTTTGTTAGATGTAGTCTTAGTTACTCTGTGTTTTCTATCTGTTGGTAAATAGATTAAAAAATGCAATGGGATTTTATATATTAACTAGTAGCCCTGCTCAGAAATCCATGCACCAGTAGCTCTCTGCGGGGCCTGGCTGCTCTGTGCCCACTGCCCAGAGGCTCTCTACGGCCCAGAGGCCCTCCGCGGCCAGGGCAGGATGCTTGCCTTATCACCGCAGCAACAATGCAAGCATCCCCCCCCCGGCTGCTCATGCTGCCTGCTCTCAGCGGCCATCCCCCCAGGGGACTCCAGCGGGGCTGAGGGGACTGGGTGCAGCCATCTTGTGGCTATGGGTGCCACCATCTTTGTGGCACAGTGGTGGTTAATTTGCATATTATCCTTTTATTAGATAGTATCTTATTTACATTTGATAAGTATTTTTTTGTTAATTTTTAAGTATTTATTTGTTAACTCTAAAATCTCTCTTATTAGGTTTGCCATATAGACAATTGTCAATCAAATCATTTCCAAATGATGAAGTTTAATTTCTTCCTTTCCAATAGTTTTTCTTTTATGTATTTACTTACTAATTTTTGCATTGGCATGTATTTCCATTATAATATTGTACTGAACTAATGAGAGCAGACTGTCTTGACATGTTTTCCAGTTTAAAGAACATGCTTTTAACATTTAACCTTCATAATTTATTTTTGACATAAGTTCTGGTAAATATAAAATTTTTAAAAAAATATATTTTTATTGATTTCAGAAAAAAAGGGAGAGGGAGAGGGAGAGGGAGAAGGAAAGGGAGAGGGAGAGGGAGAGGGAGAGGGAGAGGGAGATAGAAACATCATTGATTGGCTGCCTCCTGCACCTCCCCCCTTCCCACAGGGATAGAGCCCAGGCATCACCCCTGACCAGGAATTGAACTGTGACCTCCTGAATCATACGTTGATGCTCAACCACTGAGCCATGCTGGTTGGGCTAAATATAACAATTTTAATTTTTTTTATTCTATTTGAAGCTTAAGAGTTATTATCATGAATGATTATTGAATTTCACTTTTTTGTTTATGGAAGACTAGAGGCCCATTGCAGGAAGATTCCTGCAATAGGGTTTCCTGTGCCGCCCTGCCAGCTTCCCTCCCTTCTCCCCACCCCACCTGCTTCCCTCCCTTCTCCCCCACCCTGCCTGCTTCCCTCCCTTCTCCACAGCCTTGCCTGCTTCCCTCCAGTCTCCAGCACCCTGCTTGTTTCTCTGCAGCTTCGCTTCCTTCTACAGTGCTTGGCTTCCTTCTACGCTGTCTTCAGTCTTCGCTCTGCACCTGGATATGCAAAAAACCACCATCTTGGTTGAGTTAATTTGCACTTTTGCTCCTGATTGGCTGGTGGGCGTGGCTAATGGGCGTGGCTGGTGCGTGTGGCTTGTTGGCGTAGCAAAGGTATGGTCAATTTGCATGTTTCTCTTTTATTAGATAGGATAATATTTTATCTCATATTAATATGCACTGAAAGATATTCTATTGGTGATGAAAACTTGCATTTCTCACATATATCTAACAATTAAGATGTGTTAATTTTTTATCTGCTTCAGATTTTTGCATTTATATTTATGAGCCAGGATTTATATAACTCTCACTGTGATCAAAAGCTCATGTCCTTAATCACTGCCTTATGGTGCCTCTCCAGGACCCACGGATTACACAAGTATGTCTGTACCAGGAGATAATTGTCTTATAGACAAATTATCAGATTAATATAACTGTAAATTGAGAAGGTAATGAATGAATTTTTTTTATTTAAAAAATATATTTTATTGATTTTTTACAGAGAGGAAGGGAGAGGGATAGAGACTTAGAAACATCAATGAGAGAGAAACATTGATCAGCTGCATCCTGCACACTCCCCACTGGGGATGTGCCCGCAACCAAGGTACATGCCCTTGACCGGAATCAAACCTGGGACCCTTGAGTCCGCAGGCTGATGCTCTATCCACTAAGCCAAACTGGTTAGGGCAGTAATGAATGATTTAATATGTATCTTAAATATATTCCATAATCCTGGACACATTAAAGAAAACATGTTCCCATATGTATACACATATGTCTACATATCTATCTATCTATCATCAATGTATCTGTATCTACATTAACATGGGTATAATTTAAGCATATAATGTTGAATACTACAGAAATAATAAGTATATGGGTAATAACACTAATGGAAATGTAAACTCTCATGTATAAATACTATATATGTTTCATAAGTATACATAAATGATTGCACATTTAAAAAAAATAATTCTGTTTTTTTGCCCCTGGAGAACAGAGAAATGGAGTAAAGCAGGAAAAGCTGAGAAAAAGGGCTATAGCTTTCTATGTATATTTTTACATGCATATGTGTGTGTTAATATATAAAACAAGAGGATAATTAATATAAACAATGGCTAAATGATGGATGTACAGCTATATTCATTTAATGCTAAAATGCATTTAAATGCACATATAAAATAAGTGGGATGTTATGAAACATAAGTTTTTTAGACAATTGATATAGTTTTATCTGTTTGATATTCTTTAATAACCTCTTCATTGTGATTTTTTCACAATATCTGGGGAGGAAAAGTTAATAATTTAAGCATCTTAAAAAATTAGTAACACTAATTATCTAATTGCCTCAAACAAACTTTATATAAGTTACCAAAATTGTTCCATGTTTTAGTTTAAGGCATTTTATGTTTCCTGGCTGCTTTTACAACACTTTATACACCGTATAAAAAGTTTAAAAATTTAACTTAATTTTAGTGTCTTCCCTGACTCAACGTATTTTCCTTCCTCATGGATACAATACAGGTTTATCATAAATTAATTTCGACACTTTCATTTAAGGTGTCTTATATCGTTTTGTGTTTGAAACCAATGAGGAAAAAAAAAACCACAGAGGTATTTTTCTTGACACCTGCAGCCATGCTTGTTCTGTACATTCATATATGACTCCTTTGGCAAAAATGAAACAGCCGCCTAGAAGCCAGCTGGATGGTCCCATCCATTTCTCCATGCTACAACAAAGAACTGTGTAGAATTAAAGGGAAAATACAATAAGGAAGTGGCACTGCAGGTGAGTTTCAGGATAAATGGCTGAGTCACTGAAACTGAAGTAAATGATGAATTCTTTGCCTCACATCATTTCCATTTTAATCTGCCTGAATACAAATAAAACACTGAAATGGAGTATGGTCTAGAAAATATGCATTTGAAGATTTTACCTTTAGTCAGTTGAATTTAAGTCTATTTATTGTTTTGAAATTCCAACTGAAATATGAAGAGCCATGATAATAGCAAAGTGGTCGCTACCTTGTTGATGATGAGGTTCAGTCTCACATTCTTCTGCTTCATTTGCAAGCTCTAAAAGGAGGTCTATTCTCTGACAGGTCACTTGTCATTCTTTCCCGTTTTATTAGAATGCAGAATGCTTTAACTCAGCACCAGAAATATTTCAGCTATCCTATTTTATGTTACTTCTTGGATTTGGTATTTTATATGACAAGAATCTAATCTAAAATAAATTTTAATATGTCACCATTTTAATGAAAAAGGGCTACCTCAAAAGCATTAATATAGTTCCGGCTCGAATTCATAGGGCACTGTACTAAAATGGGGAGCCAAGAGAAGTGAAATGAAACTTTTATATCGCTGTAGGTCAGTAATCATATATGCGGTACTCTATTCGTCCCCAGATTTAATTTCAATCAGCAAGAGGGGAGCTTCAGAAAATCACACTTTAGAGATAGGTGAGCTTTTATAATAACATAATATAATCCCCTCACTTAAGAAGTGGGAATATTGAGATTTCTGTAACAGGTTATTAACCTTCTCAAGGCCATTCAATAGCTACCCATGGTGATATATCTTGATGAATAATATATACTTTTATGTAATTATAACTTTACATAGCAGTATACTCAACAATAAAGCACATTTCATCATGCAATGTATCAGTTTTCCTGGGCAATGAGAATAGATTCCCCTTTGGGTGGGCTGTCTATTCTCAATATTAATCTGAAAAGTAAATTTCCAGTTACAGCACAAGACACCCAGTTAAATTCAAATTTCAGATAATCAATGATTTTTAAAAAAATACATTTCACTGATTTCAGAGAGGAAGGGAGAGGTAGAGATAGAAACATCAATAATGATAGAGAATCATTCATCAGCTTCCTTCTGCACACCCCACACTGGGAACTGAGCCTGCAACCCAGGCATATGCCCTGATGGGGAATCAAACCCTGACCTCCTGGTTCATAGTTTGGCACTCAACCACTCACTGAGCGATGCCAGCTGGGAAATCAATGATTTTTTTTTTAAAAGAGTAGGGATGCCCCATATAATATTTGTAAAATACTTATGCAAAAAACATATTAACCATTTATATGAAATATACATATTTTTATTTTCAAAACCTGACAACTCTAACCCTAATCCCCAGCTACCTTCAAAGCCTAAGAACAATCAGACTTGAAAATCTCCTAATTCATAGGACAGTTTTGGTTTTTATTAAATTTTAGTTCTTTATGTCATACATTTTTTGTTGTTTATGTAAAATAAAGATATTCTCCCACATTATAAGTTTTCTTTCATTTATTTTAAATTATGATTTGATAACCAACATTTCAAATTTAAATATAGTCAAATTTTGTTCATAATTTTTTATACTTATTAACTATTTGTGTCCTGTCCTTCCCTTTCCAAAATTATAAAAAAAATGAATATATTTTTTAGAAATAAGTATAAATTTTAATTTTTTAAGATTTAAGTCATACTCCAGATGGCACCTATTTCTATATAGAGTAAGGGGTAGAAATCTAATTTCATATATATATATTTTTAAAATATATTTTATTGATTTTTTACAGAGAGGAAGGGAGAGGGATAGAGAGCTAGAAACATCGATGGGAGAGAAACATCGACCAGCTGCCTCCTGCACACTCCCTACCAGGGATGTTCCCACAACCAAGGTACATGCCCTTGACCGGAATCGAACCTGGGACCTTTCAGTCCACAGGCCGACACTCTATCCACTGAGCCAAACCGGTTTCGGCTAATTTCATATTTTACATAAAATAATTTTTCCTAGTTCACCTCTCCACTGAAGTGACATGTCACTTCTGTCATAGGCTATGGACCCATATATGCACTAGCATGATTCTAAACTCTGTAATTCATGTAAGGTGAGTTCTCATATAGAGAACTCTCATACTCCCATATTAAGCAATAACTGAGACTTATGTACTATGGAAAAAAATATTTTGCTCATAACCCCCCACATAAACTAAACATTTATTCAAGGCTCACATTGTAGCAGGTGGTAGGAAATGTTTCATTACACAAAGTAGTAAATTCAGTGGGACTTGGATTAAGACATAGAAAAAAACAAATATATATATATATATATGTATATATATATATATACGTATATATATATATATATATATATATATATGATATAAAACTGCTTTGTTAAAATATAGTCATTTGGTCATATAATTATAAATAGCAGAAATGGACAAAATTATACCATTTTTAATAATACTTGTTCTCTATAGCTAGTGTGTCCATTAGCAGTACCCATCAGCACTGTAACCATCGGATTTGGGGTGAGGAGAAAGCCACTAGAAATATAAATTATAAAATGTTTTATTGCTGCAATTTTGAGGAAGAAGCAGACCTCAGTAGGCCAAAGAATAATTATTCAAAAAGCCAGGTGTTAGAGTTCAACATGAAAGGAGGCGTTAGAAGGTCTGTCAGTGAAATGTATAATATGAATGTGGAAAAAATAGCCACTAGAAAAAGTGCAGAAAAAATTCAGCTTCTCACAATTAGTGCACATGCCCCCAAATTTCTGTTGATGACGGTTGGTTTCTGAGAGCAGTGGATTCCTCATTTTTTGATCTTTCAATGACCCATATCTGATGATGCAGATTAAGCAACTCATAGCAAAGTAAGCCATAATGGAGGAGAGAAGCCAGAGTATTGATCTTTTTTATAAAGCACGGTTAGAAATGCAGTACTTTATGTGTCCCTTAAAAATAAGAAACTAGACTATATTAACAAGTAAAAACTATTGTGGAAGAAATAAAAAATACCATAAAATGATCCAACAGTGGCACGAAGGAGATTAAGCTGTCATGGTGTGTATGATGCTTGATGGGGAACATAATTGTTTACTTTTGGTATAAAAAGCCCAGAAATAATTCACAGATGTTTTGCATTATTAACCCTGTTTACACTAATTTTAAATTTGGCTCTATGTTTCAAGTAAAACTAATGCTCCCAAACAAAATATGTGCATATTAAATGTGAAGATTATAGACTTCCCCCAACTTCCCCCCTCCCCCTCAAAAAAAACAAACAAACCATGAACAATGAGCCACTGAGCACTGAACTTAGACTTTTATTTATTTCAACTGCTTCAGGATTGCTTTTATTGGAGGTTAATATTGAGGCAAGGAAGAGCTGAATGAAACTCATCAATCTTTATCAAGAGTCAATATGAACACCAACAGAACAAGAAAAAGGAAAAAAAAAAAGAAAATTTGATTTAACCAAAATTTCAACTTTTGTACCTTAAAAATACCATAACAAAGTGAAGAGACAACTCAAAGAATGTGAAAAAATATGTGCAATCATATGTGTGATAAGAGACATATCTAGAATATACAAGAACACAAATTAATAATAAAAATAATTCCATTTAAAAATAGACAAAGAATTTGAATAGACATGTCTCCAAATAATATATACAATTAGCCAATATGCACCTGAAAATTTCTCAACATCATTAGTCATTAGCCTCACACTTGTTAGGCTAGTTATAATAAAGAAGACAGATCATAAGTGTTGGTAAGAATGTGGGAAATTTGAACCTTTATGCCCTGCTGATGGGAATGTAAAATGGAGGAGCCACTTAGCAGTTTCCCAAAGCTTAGACAGTTATCATATGACCCAAGAGAAATAGAAACCTATGTCCATACAAACACTGTACACAAAGATTCATGGCAGTATCATTCAAAATAGATAAAAATAGAAACAATTGAAATGCCCATCAACTGATGATTGGATAAATAAAATGTTGTACATCTATGCAATGGAATGTTATTCAGCAGTACAAAGAAAGAAAGTATGACACATACTACAGCATAGATGAACCTAGAAAATATACTAAAGAAGCTAGTGATGAAATACCATGTATTGTAAAGTTCCATTTATATGAAAGTTCCAAAATAAACAAATTTATAGAAACAGCAAGTAGATTAGTGGTTGGCTGCGTGGTGGGGTGGGGAGAAATTCAGGAGTGACATGTAATGGGAAGAGGGTATTTTATGGTGGGGATGGTGATGAAAATGTTTTAAAAATGACATTGGTAATGATTATACAACTCTGTGGGTATATAAAAAACTACTGAATTTACGCTTTAAATGGGTGAATTGTATAGTATGTAAATTTCATTTCAATAAATAAATTCTAAAAAACCAGTAGGATCTCTATAAGCCTATTATCAGGGACTGGACCTCTGAGAAGCAGGAGTCTGAGTCCATCAGCTGGAGATCAGCACCCCATTCAGTTGCAACAGGTAAGTGTGGGCTGGGATCATGCTGAGAACTCTCCTAATTTTTTCAGGCAATGTCTCCTGGCACAGGACATTGCCTGAAGGACAAGCTAGATCCATGGGATCCTGTCATGATTGAGTGTGGCAAATTGTTGGAGGCTGCCCATTGCCTTCACTAGCAGAAAGAGGTGGACAAGGAACCCGGAAGGCTGGTCAACCTTGAGGCCCTGGCAAGCGTCAGAGCCACACACTCACTGTCTGGTGGAGACAAAGGGAGCTGAAGCAACTTCCACCTTTTAGTCTCATGTAAATCCTTACTGCTAAGATAGTTTGCCTGTTACTGGAAATTGCCTGCCTAAGGGCTATAGGTGGATCCCAGACCTGAATAAAAGGGATCGCAAGGCCAGAACAAAGCAGAGTCCTCTCTTGAGCTTCCGCCTGGCCCCCAATTCCCAAATTAGTATTTTCTTGTCTTGTCTCTTTCATTTGTGTGCGGCCTCCTCCAGAACCCGAACCCTGAACCTGAACCCTGAACCACGTGGGACGTGACGGGGGAGACACTCGCAACTGGCGCCCAATGTGGGGGATCATACTCGCAGCAAATGAGTCAAGATTGGTTTTGGCCAGTATGAAGAGAAAGCTCTGAATCATCATTATCCAATGTTAAAAGCAAACAAAAAATTTACAATTAAAACAGCCCAAATAAAGACTCTTAAATGTGAAATCAGGTAAATAGTCACCAGAGGTAAAATAGGAGAAGTTCAGAGAGGAAGAGAGGCCAAGGAACAAGGGGCCCCCTGACATAAGGGTTTGGCAACAGCAATTCTGCATGAGATGCATTTGTGGCTTTGGCATTGGGTTGGAAGGAAACTGCTTAAATAAGATATTGAAAAGTCAAAAGTTCAAAGACTACAACGAATAACAGGGAAATCCACAGTGAGTGCAGAATTAGTATATTAGTTTGTCCAAGATCCAGACAAAGCATTAACAAGACTTAGAAAGACAAAGCAAGGCCAAGGCCAGTCTGCAAATCAATGCACCTTACCAACAGCAAACAGACCTTGAAACTCTGGCGGCCGGTGGTCCCAGAGCTGGGAGCCCTAGAGGCGAGCCTGACCTGTAGGACTGCAGCTGCTGATAATGGAGAGAATGGGCTGGGTTATTAGTCAGGGCCACAAAGCAGCATGCATTCTGTTATCAGGCTGCAGCATTTCCATGACCACGGTCAATACAAATTTCCATAGTTAACTCTGTTCTCAGATGTTTTCCCTCTGTTCGATATTTGGCAGTAAGGAAAAGGCTTTACTGTAGCAAAACAAACAGGCAGTTAGAATGCTAACTATGCTTCTCAAGCAAAAATATTTCATTTGCTGAACGTTTATTACTTTAAATGGGTTTTTTCTGCTAAGGTAATAGCAATTTTCACAAGACCCGTAACAACTCAAACTGATTTTGTCTGGGTTTATTGATTAATTCATAAAAAAAAAAAAAAAAGATTTGGGGCACGGTATTTTATTTCTGATAATTTGTTTCACATAATGTTAAAAAAATGCCATTGTGATTAAATGTTTTTGATGGATTAAATTATTCTTAAAATGGTTGTATAAACTGACATATTTTGTCCTTCACTGTTTTTAAATGAATTTACAGGATGAGCAACAAAAAAGAAACATAAACTAGAATTTTAAATAAATGAAAATGTATATTTGCAGCTCAGTTATCTCAATGATTATGAGCATTTGTGTAGCAGAGCTTAGTACTAAAATGTCTGTCTCTTTTCCTTTACTAACAATAACTTTCCTTGTATTAGCTAACTGCCACTTTAGATATAAGGATAAGGGATAAGGAAGGGAGGATAAAAGAATGAAGCAACAAATGAGTTAAATCAACCTCTCATATAGTTTTTTTTTTTAATTTCCTTATTGGTTAAGATATTACATAAGTGTCCTTATTCCCCCATTAACCCCCTTACCCCCCAACTCATGCCCTCACCCCCCCTGTTGTCTGTGTCCATTGATTAGGCTTATATGCATGCATACAAGTCCTTTGGTTGATCTCTCCCCTTTACCCCCACCCTCCCCTACCTTCCCTCTGAGGTTTGATGGTCTGATCAATGTTTCTCTGTCTCTGGATCTGTTTTTGTTCATCAGTTTATGTTGTTCATTATATTTCATAAATGAGTGAGATCATGTGATACTTATCTTTCTCTGACTGGCTTATTTAACTTAGCATAATGCTCTCTAGTTCCATCCATGCTGTTGCAAATGGTAAGAACTTCTTCTTTTTTACCACAGCGTAGCATTCCATTGTGTAGATGTACCACCGTTTTTTAATCCACTCATCTGCTGATGGGCACTTAGGCTGTTTCCAAATCTTAGCTATGGTGAATTGTGCTGCTATGAACATAGGGGTGCATATATCCTTTCTGATTGGTGTTTCTAGTTTCTTGGGATATATTCCTAGAAGTGGGATCACTGGATTAAATGGGAGTACAATTTTTAGTTTTTTGAGGAAGCTCCATACTGTTCTCCACAGTGGCTGCACCAGTCTGCATTCCCAACAGCAGTGCATGAGGGTTTCTTTTTCTTGGCATCCTGGCCAGCACTTGTCGTTTGTTGATTTGTTGATGATAGCCATTCTGACAGGTGTGAGATGGTACCTCATTGTCGTTTTGATTTGCATCTCTCGGATGATTAGTGACTTTGAGCAGGTTTTTATATGCCTCTTGGCCTTCCTTCTGTCTTCTTTTGAAAAGTATCTATTTAGGTCTGTTGCCCATTTTTTGATTGGGTTGTTTATCTTCCTTTTGTTAAGTTGTATGAGTTCCCTGTAAATGTTGGAGATTAAAACCTTATTGGTGATAACATTGGCAAATATGTTCTCCCATGCAGTGGTCTTTCTTGTCATATAGTTTTAAAGATACTCATAAAGTAACTATAAGGCACATATCTTTTCCTCAGACCCTTGTTCCGAATTTACCTTAAACCTGGAAAACCACATTGCAATGAAATTCAACTTTAAAGAAGCTTTCGTATTTACTATTACCATTCTAGGAGCTTACAAATGTTATAAATATGCAGGAAATGCGTATTTACAACATTTGTCACTAAAGAAAACGTTCTGATGTTTTCTAAACATAATTGCAAGCATTTTAGGGACTGTCTCATCAGGTCACTGTTGAATAGTCTGGCTATTTCCCTTGTACTCACAGAATAGCTAAGCATTCATAAACCCCTGAGTAACTGTCTACCATTTTAAGGAATCTGCCCAAATTAAGCAACTTCATTAAAAATACATTTACTAATGGGAAATGTGAGCTATTTCTGTATTCTTAAAGCAACCCACCAATGTGTTGTTTAAGTCAGAACTTGTAGTCAAGATCTTCAACATAGATTTAAAAGAGGATTGTTCGGCCTCTTTGAGAATCACCAATTTACCATTATGAATCTCCATACCTGTAATTTTCTATTTGTTTACTGGAATATAAATTTCAAGAGAAGAATATTGTAAACACATTTTAAATAATTATCCTAAAGGAGGTAACTGCTTATTTATTTGGAAAAACAAAACAAAAAACACAATACATTAAATAAAAATGAAGTGATGGGAAATAGAGTTTCCTACTGATAACACCTATAAATATAGGAAGCGAACCTAGAGAGAGGATGGTCAAGAGAAAAACAACCCAAAAAAGCCAAAAAAGAAAATAAAACAAAACAACAACAGCAAAAACTACAGCAATTTTGACCATTAATTGTGCTTAAATTTATTACAATTGTAATTAAATCTAACTAATTGTAATTAAATCTAATAGGCAGGAAGCACTAACTGGTTATAGAAAATGGCCAATGAATTTCTAGAAGTGTACTATAATCATACTCCCATAACAAAATATTCAGTAAGTGAAGTGAGCTTTATACACAAAAACCTGTGAGGCAGTGCAGGATGGAAGTTCAGTTTCCATGGCCCTTGGACATATCTTTAAAACACATATTTAAGCGCCATTCTTTTCTGATGTTTTCATTTCCAAGGTGAGTTCAAGTGTGCATCCACCAGGCTAGAGAAAAAATGAGGATAAAGCATGCTTGCTCGTCTATTTAATTCCAGACAATTTCCTCCATGTGGCTCTTTTTAATTGAAGATTATATATCAAGGTTGAATGTGTAATAAAGTTATTGTATTCTTTCCATAGGAGGTTGTCCCATATTGCATCTTTAATACTCTAGTATTGTCAACACAATAAGTTTCCTATAAAATTAGGCTCTTAGCAACAGTCCATGAACCTATGTAAAGATAAATTTCAGTCAATTTAAGATAAATTTGTCTCTCTATAAAAACTTAAAATGGATTCTTCAACCTATGACTCTCAGTTCCAGCAGCATAAGCTCCTTACAATTATTGTCTTTATGGAGGATGGCTATGCCATAAGTAATCTTTGGCATCATTACTAGACAATAAATCACATAAGTGGGACAAAATCGAGCCAGTGGTTTAAGTGAAGTTAGTTAAAGTCTTAAGGACAGTGCTTTCACTGATTAGAATTCCTATTTCCACCTGGCCAGCATGGCTCAGTGGTTGAGTGATGACCTGTAAACCAGGAGGTCACAGTTCAATTCTTGGTCAGGGCACATGCAAAGGTTGTGGGCTGGATCCCCAGTATGGGGCCTGCAGGAAGCAGCCAATCAATAATTCTCTCTCATCATTGATGTTTCCATCTCTCCCTCTCCCATCCCTCTCTGAAATCAATAAAAATATATTTTTTTAAAATAGTATCTATTTCCATTTCACAATAGAATTTTTGGATCTTTTCACAACTTGGAAAAAATTGATTCCATTGCAGGATATACATGACACGTTATACAGGGAAGTGTGGCCTTTGTTGAGATAGTCTGTGTGTATCAGTTGTCAGTCATGATCTAGAATGGCTTCTAACTGTGTATGTGCACCATTTAGCACCTGCAAAATGTCTTAGTCCAAAGCCCAGAAACCAGATATTACCAGCAGAACCTTCTTGTGCAAAATTTCACACTTGGTATTTAGACACCTGTTACTCCACAGCACCTGAAGGAGAAAGCATCCTAAATTTAACAATTGCTTTCTGGTTGGTTAAACCATGTTCAAAACTTCTAATTACAGGCAGCCTGGTTTAAGTTTGCCAAATGTTTAGATAGGCACTGTCATAGAGTTCCCTGGTGGGGAAAATGCTTCCTCCAATAGCTAAAGAGCGTAATTATCTATGGACCCTCCTTATCTGTTTAGTGTGGATAGAGCCAGCTGCTTATACCTTAACACTGTTGAAGTCTTTGGGGATACTAACATGTAGTTCCCTAGAAAGTCACTCAAGTACCAGAAACCTGAACTGTGTCCTCATGTGGTGCCTTTTTACCTTTGATGAGCTGAGTTCCAACAGGAAAACAATCATTTTAAGTGAAGGCTTCTAAAGTCATCATGAGAAATATAATTTGAATGTATAGTTGTCCCTTCTTATTGTTCCCTTCCTATGAAGTTTATTCAGCTCATGGAACACTCCTTAACTTTATCTCTACTTTCATGTACTTAGCTATTGAAACACTTAAGCAAGAGATCATCTTTATTAACTCTTTCTATAATAATTTTAAATTTGAATAATAATTATTATAATCACTACTAGAGGTCCGGTGCATCCCTCAGCCTGTGCAATCAGGGACCCCTCGGGGGATGTAGTGGTGCTCAAAGTGGCAGGTGGCCAGGGAGGAGCCCGAGCCCAGGTGGGCACCTCACTGCTCCTGCTCATCCCAGCCCCGCTGCACCTATAGCCACTCAGTAGTGCTGCCGTTTAGGCTGGAGGGCTCATGCCACTGCAACTGCACTCGCCAGCTGTGAGCCGGGCACCTGGCGCCCATGGGTCAGCTGAGCAGCTCTCCTATTGTGGGAGCGCACTGACCACCAGGGGGCAGCTCTTACGTTGAGCGCCTGCCCCCTGGTGGTCAGTGAGCATCATAGCAACTGGTCAAACGGTCGACCGGTCGAACAGTCGAATGGTTGACCAGTCGCTTAAGGTTATATATATATATATATATATATATATATATATATATATATATATATATATATATATATATATATATACTCTCTTTTTAATGTTATAAAGATGAAGATATAAATATAACATTTCAAAGAAATCAGATTGGCATACTCAATTTAAAATTCATTCATAATCATGGCTACAGTAGGAAAAATAGTCAGCCATCACTCTTTCAAGTAATATTTATTGATGGTGTATTGTATGTTGAGTTTTGTTCACAATACTGGAAAGTCAGCTCTACTGCTGTAATGGAGCTCAATGTCTAGCAGTAAGAAACAATAAAGAGAAGGCACCTACACACTGCAAAATGCTAGGTAGTAAAAGGTGCTACTCTATGTATAAAACAGTAAGGAGGTACATTACAGGGTTAAGACACTGGAACAAGGACCAAATACGCAGTGAAAATGGAGCCACATAGTGAGTGTGTGCCATGGGCAATCCAGCTACGAGAAAAATAAGAGAAAAGGTGTCTTCGTTGTGTAAACAATAGCCTGGAGACCATGTAGTCAGAGCGCAGTGAGCAGAAGGAAGGTGATAGGAACTGCGCACATCAGCGAGGTGGTGGGCAGCACTAAAATACAGTTGTGTAAACCGAATACAGTTGATTAAACTACTTATGTTTATTATATTTTATATAGTGTTGTTGAGCATTGATTAAACCTGAATAACTCATTCTTAAATCAAAAGTTATCTTTTTTTAATCTTTCATAGTGTAGGTCCTGTTGTTCACTTAATTTATTTTAAAGGTATAGAAATAACATGCATGACAGTGTGGAGCAGACTATTATAATAACCTGGAAAATGGTCACAGTGGCACTAAATACTACATTGTAAAGAATTTGGTTTACTTTCAAACCTCTTAACCAATTGGGATTAACGAATGTCTTTCATTCTCTCTTTGAAAAACACTCATATGGGAGTACAGGTACTTCAAGATTCTCATTTCCATTGCAGCATTACTCACAACAGCCAAATGCAGAAACAACTTAAGCGCTGGTCAGTGGATGAGTGGAAAAAGAAAATGATGTATATACATACCATCTAATATTATTCAGCCTTAAAGGGGAAAAAAAGAAACCCTCCCTATGTGAAAGCATGGATGAATCTGAAAGACATTGTGCTAAGTGGAGTAAGCCAGTCACAGAAGGACAAATGTTCATGATTCCATTTATGTAAAATATGTACAATAGTAAAGCTCACAGATCCAGAGAGTAAAAAGATGTTTGCCAGGGTCTGGGGGGAGGTGAGGAATAGCAATTGCTGTTCAATAGGTATAAAGTTTCTGTTTGCAAGATGAATAATTCTAGAGATCTGTGATACAACACTCTGCCTATAGTTAACAATATTATATTGTGCACTTAAAATTTAAGAGAGTATATCTCATGTTAACTGTTTTTAGTAAGATTAAAATACAAGAAATAAAAATATTCAGATGCCCATGGTACAATGGACACAGGGCTGGTAGCCTACTCTCTGTGGCAGTCTGCATACTTTTGCTTTCACCAATTCAGATAGGTGCTTACCAAGAGTCAGTTGTGTTATTCTCACCCTTGTTCATGTCAGTTGCACTTTTTTATTTCAATTATTTTATTTAATTTTTACACTATTATCCAGAAAAAAGGCTTTGACTCCATGTCAAATCATGACTGAATAAATGTACATTTATAAGTTTAAAGCTTAAATAAAATGTTTAAAGTATCTACATATTATCTTATTTTAAATAACTTTTAATTTAAATTGCTGATTATTAGTCCCAAATAAGAGGGCTCACGCTAACTAGTGTCACTACTTGTCATTGTCTCTGATTATTTACCATTAGGGATTTCTTTCTTTGGATCTTTAAAACTCTGTGTATCTCTAGTGTGCCATTCAATCTGTACAATTTTCTACAAGTCTGAAGACTTTAAGCAATATGAACTAACATCTTAGGAGTGACAAGCTTCCAAGACTGATAGATAGCTAGACTATGCTAAGAAAGACTGGGTTACAGATAACAGGTTGTGAATGAAAAAGAAAAAATATAGTATCATCATTTTGCCTAAGGCTTGATGTAAAGAGCAAAATATTTACATTTAAGAGAAATAAATAAGGCTTCTGATTGGATGCATTATTTCTGAGGTAACTTAAGTGTATGTCAAGTTTAATACAAAAATGAGGTGAAAAAAAGAGGGGTGGAGGGAGGCAAGCTTTAGGAAAAAGAAGCAACTCAGACAAGCAGTCAGGTCCAATTAAATTCTGGAATCTAGGAGCTAACTTTGTATGTCAGCTCATCGCTTAAGGGATCAAGTTCACTCAGATGTTCCTTCCTGCCCAGGTAAAAGGCATCAGCAAAACACAATTCCAGTGAACTTACAGTTTAAAAATACTAGACTAGTTGAAGGTGGTGTGTGTTGAAAAAAACATTTACTTCTTATTGTTTTTATCAAAAAGAAATCTCTAAATTAAAAATATGCACCTTGGGCTTATACATTTTAATCTTTGATTATCTTAAATAAAACTTTCCTGAACTCCAATTAACATTTACAACTTTGTCAGATTTTCTGCCTTAAAACATTAATTGTAGGTTCATCTATACTTCATCTTATTCAAGTACTAAAATCCCGGTGCACGAAATTCGTGCACGGAGGGGGGTTGTCCCTCAGCCCAGCCTGTACCCTCTCCAATCTGGGACCCCTTGCCTGCCTGCCTTCCTGATTGCCCCTAACCGCTTCTGCCTGCCAGCCTGATCAGCCCCTAACCACTCCGCTGCCAGCCTGTTTGCCCCCAACTTCCTTCCTCTGCCGGCCTGGTCACCCCTAACTGCCTTCTCCTGCAGGCTTGATCACCTCCAACTGCCCTTCCTTGCAGGCCTGGTCCTTTTCAACTGCCCTCCCTTGCAGGCCAGGTGCCTCCCAACTGTCCTCTCCTGCTGGCCATCTTGTGGTGGCCATCTTGTGTCCACATGGGGGCAGGATCTTTGACCACATGGGGGCAGCTATATTGCGTGTTGCAGTGATGATCAATCTGCATATTGCTCTTTTATTAGATAGTATAGAGGCCTGGTGCACGGTGGGGGCCAGCTGGTTTGCCCTGAAGGGTGTCCCGGATCAGGTGGGGGTTCCCTTGGGGCATGGGATGGCCTGAGCGAGGGGCCTGTGGTGGTTTGCAGGCCTGCCACGCCCCCTGGCAACCCAAGCGGAGGCCCTGGTATCTGGAATTTATTTTCCTTCTATAATTAAAACTTTGTAGCCTGGAGCAGAGCCAAGCCTGGGGCTCCCTCCGAGGCCGGCAGCCATTTGTGTTGGGGTTATAATTGAAACTTTGTTGCCTTAAGCAGGTGGGCCCAGCCAGGGTGTGCGGAAAGCTTTGCTTCCCCTGTTGCCAGTGGCAACCCTGGCCTGCTCTCTCAAGCTCCATTCTGACGCCATTTCTGTTTGAAATTTGTTTACCTTCTATAATTGAAACCTTGTAGCTTGAGTGGAGGCTTAGGCCTGCAACGGCTGGCAGAAAGCTTGTTTCTCTCTGTTGCCTGGGAAACATTGCTCTCTGTGGCTGCAGCCATCTTGGTTGGGTTAATTTTCATACTCGCTCTGATTGGATGGTGGGTGTGGCTTGTGGGCGTGGCTTGTGGGGGTGTTGGAGGTATGGTCAATTTGCATATTTGTCTATTATTAGGTAGGATTACCATTGAGGATACTAATTTTTAAAGTTCTTACTCTTGGTGCTAAACCAAACATATAAAATAAATGTGTTTTTTTTAGAAATACAATATTTGAAAAATATCACATTATTTCTAAAAGTAAACCAAATTATGCAAGTGGTATCATGGTATGTCAGCAAGCAAATAGACAGAAGATTCAAATAAATTTAAATATAATGAATTTATATTGTCACAATAAAATTAAGGACAATGTACTATTTAATGAGAAAAAGGTTTTCATTTAGAAACATACATTTATTATGAATAAAGTATTCTACTTACTATTAGTGGACACATAATAAGCAAAAGAATTTAAAAGAAGGTTTTAAATATTTACATGAGGAACCTCCATACTGTTCTCCATAGAGTCTGCACAAATTTATACTCCACCAGCAGTGTAAGAGTGTTCCCTTTTCTCCACATCCTCTCCAACACAGTATGGAGGTTCTTCAATAAATTAACCTTTTGCACTCGGATGTCGAGATTAAAATTACTCTTTGAATGTATCAATAATTTGAAATATAAAAAAATCCAAATAAATAAGTTTGTATGAAGAGAAACTCCAGTTTTTTATTCTACTGTCACACTTTGTAAAATCTGTGGTATTTAAAAAATTAAATCCCGAGTAGAATAAAGGAATCTAGAAAAAAGCAAGCAAGTGCAAAGGGTTAAGAATAGAGCTACCATAAGACCTATCAATTCCTCTTCTGGGTATCTATCCCCAACATTTGAAGAACATTTATTTATAAAGATAGATGTACCCCTATGTTCATTGCAGCATTACTTACAATAGCCAGGGCATAGAAATACGTAAAGTGTCCTTCAACTGATGATTGGATAAATACATTGTGGCACATACATACAATGAAATACTTCTCAGCCATAAAAAAGGATAAAATATTACCATTTGAAACATCAGATGGATCTTTAGAATGCTAAGTGAATAAGTCAGAGAGAAAAGTTCAAAAACCATATGATTTCACTCATATGTGGGAAATTTTTAAAAGCAACAAAAAGCAAACAAAAGATACTCACAGACACAGGCAATGGTATGTGGTTACCACAGGGGAAAGGAATGGGAAGAGGATGAAGAGAGGGAAAGGGGTCAAATATATAGTCATGGAAGGAAACTAGACTTTGTGGGGTGACATACAATGCAATATACAAATGACGTATTATATGCATCAAACATATAATTTTATGAACCAACGTTACCCAATAACTTTATTTTTAACCTTTTGGACTCAGATGTCGAGTGTGACTCAACACGGTTAGCATTAGAATAAAGGAATCAAGAAAAAAGCAAGCGAGTGCAAAGGGTTAAAAATATCTGCATGAATTCTGATGTCATATTAGAAAATAGGAAATGTCTATATATATAAAAGCCTAAGTGACCAGCTGACTGGCCAGTAGCTATGATGCACAATGACCACCAGGGGGCAGATGCTCAATGCAGGAGCTGCAGAGCGAAGGCAACTTTGCAGAGTGCCCTCTCGCACTTGGGGACCCCATGGAGGATGTCACATGACTGATTTTGGCCTGAATCCCACAAGCCAGGCTGAGGGACCCCACCTGCTGGAGGGACCCCACTCACTCCCCAGACACCCTTTGAACCCTAGCACTACCCCAGGTGTGGCAGGCCAGGGAGGGACTGTGGGAGGTTGGCTCCAGGGCGTGTCTGGCCCATCTCGCCCAGTCCCGCCCCACTGGCCACCCACCTTCTAATTAATTTCCTTTCAATGTGCATGAATACATGCACTGGGTCTCTAGTTTAAATATAATTTTATTACCATGGATTTACAAAAAGGTTAGTATTTTGTAGCATTCATAATTGTAGTACAGCAATTTTCAACCCGTGTACCGTGGCAGGCACACTGGTGTGCTGCAAAATTTTTTAAAACATTCAGTGAATCAAAATTACACCTATTTTGCCTGGCCAATTTGGCTCAGTGGTTGAGCATTGACCTATGAACCAGGAGTCATGGTTCAATTCCCAGTCTGGGCACGTGCCCTGGTTGCGGGCTCAATCCCCAAGTGGGGTGCAGGAGGTAGCCAGTCAATGGTTCTCTCTCCCATCATTGATGTTTCTATCACTTTCTCCCTCTCCCTTCCTCTCTGAAATCAATTTTAAAAAATTACAGCTACTTTTTTGGTCAGAGTGGCAAAATATATATACTTTTTGGTGTGCAGTAGAATTTTAGTAATCCGTTTATGTGTGCCATGAGATGAAAAATTGCTATTCTAGTATGATATCTCCTTTGTTAGCAAATTAAACAATAACTCTACTGTCATTGCTGTGAACATTAAACAGAACTTTATGCCTGTTCCAGAAATCCTGCATTTCCTATAATCTTAGACATGTCATAGTTGCAAGCAAGGTATAATCTTAGACATGTCATGGTTCTCAATAGTGGCCACTGCTTAGAATCCATGCTGTGATAAGGCTTAAAAAGCCTTGCCTGATGAAGTCATTGCTTGCTTATCCAGCCTGGTCCTTTGTTCTCAGGACTTTCCTCCAACCTGTCTCACATTAATTATATGCTTATTCCTCTATATTTTTGCTATTCTGACCTACTTTCATTTTGTCTCTTCTTGCAAATTATTTCTTTTTCCTTATCCACTCTGTCTTTCATGCCACTTACGAGAATTTCATTTGATAGATTCATCTTTTAAATACTTCCAAATGCCGATTATACTTTTCAACATATTGACCATTTGGCACCCTGTTTGGTCAATGAGCATTTTGGAATCCCTTCCCCGTATTTTGGGAAATTTCAAGTCTTAAGCACATAGTTTGGCAAGACTGGGACCTATCATTCACTTTTTTCCAGTCTCTTGCGTAACTATGCTAATCAAATTAGGATAATTCAGAAGTCAGTGAACCTAACAAATTAGCCCCCATAGAGATTCTCTCCTGATGCAGTAGCAGCAGAATGTTCAGCTTTCGGATTCGGCAGTAACAGCAACATTAGTGTCAGGGCCCAGAGTCCAGCATCAGTAATGGAGTTTGAATGTTCATGCCTCCTGAAAACAGACATGTGTCACCAGCAGAACATCTCAGAGTATAATTTGGGACATGTATTTTTTTTAACTCTCGAGTGTCCAATTTTGATTTTTAAGACAACCCAGATACTCATTAAGCACAAACATTTTAAAATAATTTTTGTTTAACTTTCATAGAGTAATTTATATTGTTTTCAGTAAAGAACAGTGACTGATAAATACATTAGTACCAAGAAACTGCAGGTAAAAGGTTTTCACAGAAAAAGGGACTGGATAATTGGTTATTAGACCTGCTTGACTGTGATGGCAATAAAAACCGCATTTTAATCACAGAAGAGGACATTGTGGACCTATCTCAAGCAGAGTAAAGCAGATAAATTATCACATTTGTCATTTTGAAAGATGCGCAAAATCAAGGCAAGGCTTTGGGAAATTAGATAGCAACTGATAAGGACTATTATCAAGGGCATACATAATTCAAAAACGAAAGAATTAAGCCAGGTGTTTACAAAAGTACAGAGAAGTTTAGGAAAATTGAAAGATAAGTCCTCAATTTTCAGCTCAAAACAAAGTCAAAGGCAAAGAGACTCTCTCCAGAAAGAATCTTACTTCTTTCAGAAATAGTGTTCATACAGCCACGTTTTACACTAAGGATTTGCTCCTTTGGGCTGCCATATTAGGTCAGTTTAATTCCCAGTCTCATTGAATTTACTACATGAAAGCTAAGTCACTTATCAGTAAAGATGAGACTTAACCCTTGTAAAAGGGTCATAAGATTTATTGGACTCAAACCTAGGAACCCCACTGATCATATTTTGCCAGCCAAAGCAGTTCTGGGCATTTATCCTTCTAACATTGGATACAGACATTTCTGCATTGCTTTGGAATGCTGAACTCATCACACCGATGGCAGCTAACATGCAAGGAAAATTCACATAACTTCATTTGGCCTGTCCCTAATATCTCATTTTCTCTAGACTTATAAGACCAGGACTTACTCTTTGGTACTAATTACAAAGTCAAATTGTGGGAAAGACAGCTTATTCACAAAAAGAAGAATTGAAAGATTTCCTTATTGTGTGTTTGTGTGCATGCTAAAAATCATTAACATGAACATTATGTATAGAAAATTATGTATAAAATTTATGAATTTCTAATAAGCTTAATCAGGAAGAAAAATAATTTTAGATTATTCTAAATATTTATTTTAATGCTACAGTAGACAGCATACTTTTATGGATAAAACTTGCACACTTTTCTGAAGGATTTCCCTTGGGCAATACAAACCACACTGTCCATAGTTTCCTGGGAATTATAACTTTTACCCCCTTAGGCCTTAGCCAATGACATACTGTGAATTGGAAAGAACATTCTGGACCCTTGCCTCAAATTGGAACAAGTTCAAAGACTTGAATTATCGGTGAACACTTTAGCATTCCAACATTCTTGGCACACTAGAACATCTCCTCCAAGATAAAGTACCAGTTGTTAGACTCCTTATCACAAAAAGTAAGCACAAACATATCAGATTCTGCAGTTGGAGGCAGTATATTCTACACTTAGAAATAGTCCCAGACCCTTTCATCAAGTGATATGGATGTCTGTATATTTGAAGTAGGATGCAATTCAGGTGCAGAGAGAATGTCACTTTGGCCATATGATGCATCAGATACCATAGCAATACCTCATGACCTAACTACTTCTAAGACAAAGCTCCAAGACCAATGTGGGCACAACAGAAGGAATGCAAGGTGGCTGGAGAGATAATGATCGGATTCTGCTGCTGCTTGTTGCACTTAGTTGTTTAATGAACTCCGCATCCACTTGATAGATTTCATGTGTAAACATTAGTGAATTAGGAAAATAATACATGAATCAATGTATATTTTGCCTTATTCTGATGTCTTCTTTACATTGACCAGTCACATTCAGGTGTCTTAATACAATTTTCAGCTACCCATTGATGCTATGTAATGCGAACATTATATGACAAAATTAATGCCTTAAAAGTGTTAAAATATCATATAATGGATGCAATTTTAATATTTCAAATGACTTTCACTTATGGAGTGCCTACTATGTTCCAGTTATTTTGCTCAACACTTCAGTATATAATTACTCCTCTGAACAAGCCTGTGTATTTACTACTGCCAACAGAAGCTACTTCAGATTTGAGGCTACCTCTTATCCTGCAAATTACTTAGCATCCTATTCTCATGCATCAGACACTAAAAGCTAGAACATACTGAGCAAAATCACTTCAGAATTTTTTTCCAGGCTCTGGTAATATGAAGTTACAATGTTCCTATCCTGTTTATTGTGAAGTAAGGATATTTAAGGATCTGGTTATATAGACACAATAAAGAGATATACCCAAACCCAAGTATTCATCAGGTAGATTAAAGCAGACAGGGTACTTATAAAGCAAAATAATTACAACCCACTACACTTATTCACATTGAGATGCCAGTTTGTCCAGTTTGTGTATAATTTGAATTTATAAATTCAGCAGTAATATTTCCTTGAAACTAAATATCAACCTGTCAATGATTTTATAGTTATGTTTATTTCCCTGTTATATGTTCTAAAATATAACATTCTATACCTCCTGAAATATAAAATGCAATATTTTCGGAAAATATAAAATGCTGTATTTTCTGAAATATTAAAAATTTATGTCTTCTGCTTTGCTTTTATGAACTCAGACTTTTAAATCCACTTTCAAATCCAAACACATCATTTCATTAAGACTATAAAGTCGACAGCAGAGGAGTAAAATTACTTTTTCTCCATAAAATTGCACCTACTGATAGAAACAGGGCAGTAGAGTATCTACTAGTAGGTGTAAAAACAGGAAATAATTTCTAATACAAGTGAGGGTAATGAGTAGCTTGTTTGAGCATCATGACCCACAGGCTTTGCAATAGGGAAGACTATAATTTGAATACTCTTCTGGCTTTTATGAGTTGCAAGATCATAAAAACACATAGCCATTTGGGGGGATGCTTTGGAATGTCCGAGGACAGAGAGGCAGAGCACAATCACACAGAAACTGCTCTTCATACATTTTGTAGAAGGACCACTTAGGAAACCAGCATCTTTTCTTTACTCCATTTCAGTGAGTGAGTGGCAGTACTGCATCACATGCTACACCCTCAGGGTGCGAATTTCCCAGTAAATCTTTCTGATACAAAACCAAACCAAACCAACAAAAAAACCAATGATGTGCTTAAACTCACAAATTCCATTGTCCTCATCAGTTAAAGCAAGTAATTAATCATTTAATAATTTTTATTTTACCTTACATTGTGTGTGTGCAATATTAGAATGCACATTTAAATAATTTTCCTTTGCTCTTACTCTTATCTATCCTCTTATTATCTATTCTATTAGCTTGTACTACACGCCAATACCTTCCTGTAAATTAAATGATATTCCTTTGCTATTTATCTACCAAATATATAATTCATTCTTTAAATATACCAGGATTTGTGCTATTTTTATTCAAAGTGGTTAATTTGCTTCAGATAAGTTACTTTTAAATTCTAGAGAGGCAGAAAAACCAATAAAAGCAAACCTGAGACTAAGAAGAACAAGTAAGTTATATTAACACAGATCTTCATGTGCTTTTTCTCTTGAAGAAAGTGGGTTTTGACCCTGGGTGTATGTTAGAATTTCCTGATAAATATTAAAAATGCCATAGCCTGGCACATCATCAGAAATTCTAATTTAATAGACTGGAATGGAGCTTAATGATTCCCATCATTTAAATCTTCACATTTGATTCAAATAGGCCTCAGCTTTGAGTACTACTAAGGCCATAACCAGGTATTATTACTTCTCTTCCTGGTTAAATGAAGGGAAATAATATTTACTTTGCACTACAAGTGTGCCAGGACCTTCCAAGTAAGGGCAACCTTAATTTGGGTTCGTTTCAAAAACAGTGCAAAATGCAATATAATGAGAGCATAAGGGTATTTAGGGATGTAATGGAAAGAGAAATTGTTTTCTGGAACCATCTTACAGAAGATTTTAAGTGGTAGGAAAAGGAATCTGTGTTTAGTTAGGTCAGTGGTCAGAAACCATCAGGAAAAATTTAGCAGGGCAATAATAGGATTAGAACTGTGTTTTTAAAAGATAAAACTAAGAGCTGGGCAAGGGCTGAATTTGGAGCATGGGAAGATTAATAGAATTAACCAGTCTCAAAACTTTCAGTAGAACAGGGAGCATTACAATAGCAGCAGAGAAAATGGCACTTTGTAATTTGAACACTGATATTTAATTTTTTCTCTTTGATTTGCTAAGCAAGTTCATTAAGCAGGAAAGACAAGATTCAAAAAAAAAAAAATGCAGTTTTATTACAAGCCCATAGTCTGAAAGAATAAGTGAATTGTTGTCTATAAAGTACTGATGAATGCCTTTCTTTTGAAATCTAGATTTTTTATTTCTTAAAAAATACAATGTGTAAACAAATATTTAATAAATGGAAAATGATTTGTCATGAAATAAACAAGTGCCATTGTTGACCAAAGGGAGGGGGGAAAAAAACATTGGGAGAATGCTTATAGTGAAATAGAAAATCACTGTGAAGAGTTTCTCTGTTGGGGGTAGAGGAGATCACTTAGTTTCCTTTTGCTTTTTTAATAATGAGTAAGAAAGATGTAAATATATCACATTTGTTGCACTTAGGTCTTCACCTCAAATATATTAGACATTGATTGCTACATCACATAAGATCACGTGCAGAGTGAGCCACTACCCATCACAAAGGGCAAATATCACCACAGCAATATAAAACCATTTGGAAAACGTCAGCATTTTCATCACCTTACATGTGCTATCTCTGGATAAGTAGATGATAGATAGATGAGAGCTAGCTAGCTAGCTAGCTAGATAGATAGATAGGTAGATAGACCACTCATGAAAAAAGCAAGTATCACCAACAATATAAAAACACTTGTAATATGTCAATTTTTTTCAATACACATATTCATTATATATAGGTAGCTATATACACATGTATGTATAAGTTTACATACAAACACCATATATATTTTTCAATAAAATTAAATCAGAGAATTCTAAATCCACTAAGAATGCAAGCCCAAAAGAAAATTGAAATGCAAATATAATTTAAAAAACAATGCATTCTAAATGAATGAAATGCAAATATACTTAGAAAATAGAAGTCCAGAAGAGAATGGGAATGCAAATATAATTTAATTTAGATACCGTCTGATTCCATTTATGTAACATAAGGAAAGGCAAAACTATAAGAACAGTTACCAGGTTTGTGGTTTCAGGGTAGGTGTACAAGAAAGAAATAATAAAAAGTAATACAAAGAACCTTGTGGTGATTGAAATATTCTTTATGTTGATTATGGTGACATCTACACAACTTTATATATTTGTCAAAATTACATACTTTAAAAAAGAATAATTTTACTGCATGTGAATTATATCCTCTGTGACCCTAATTTTAAAGAAAAACATATAATTTGTTAATAGATGCCTTTTGAGAGAACACCAGGTGAAAATATTTTTTAGAAACTCAACAAGAGTAAATTACCTGTGCATCCAGCTTTTTCTCTTCATGAAAAGGTAAGTGGCAATGGTGGCCACCCAAAGCATCAATTAAACTACTGCTGACAACCTGGGAACTAGCATTTATTCTTCATGAATCTTCAGTATACCAACAAAACTCTGGTACATTTTCAACCTCTACTGGTGATCAACAGCAATCTATTACCAGTCCATTACCCCAAAGTGCAATGGAAATCTTTCTTTATGGTAATGTTGAAGAGTGAGTGAACTTGAAAGTAGTACAGTGAGGATTCCAATCTAGGTAGTCTGCTTTCACAATCTATGTTCTTAGCCATTGTAGTTTGCCTTAATGCATGATAATCCTCAAGCATGACCGTGAAAGTCCTAAAGGATTTTGTTAAAAAAAAAAAATTCCCCCATCCCACAGTATATAAATGTGCTTTGGAAGTGATTATCCTCCAAGAATCTACACTTCCTAGCCCTATTTAAATGCAGATGGAGACGCATGACTAGTTCTTGCCAATGGAATGTGGGTAACCAACTAAAGACAAGTGCTGGCGAGGATGCGGAGAAAAAGGAACCCTCGTGCACTGCTGGTGGGAATGCAGACTGGTGCAGCCACTGTGGAGAACAGTATGGAGTTTCCTCAAAAAAAAAAAAAAAAAAAAAAATGGAACTCCCATTTGACCCAGTAATCCCACTTCTAGGAATATATCCCAAAAAATCAGAAACACCAATCCGAAAGGACATATGCACCCCTATGTTCATAGCAGCATAATTTACCATAGCTAAGATTTGGAAACAGCCAGATGAGTGGATTAAAAAACTGTGATACATCTACACAATGGAATACTACGCTGCTATAAAAAGGAAGGAACTCTTAACATTTGCAACAGCATGGATGGACCTGGAAAGCATTATGCTAAGTGAAATAAGCCAGTTGGAGAAAGATAAATATCACATGATCTCACTCATTTGTGGAATATAATGAACAACATAAACTGATGAACAAAAACAGATCCAGAGACTTAGAAGCATCGAACAGTCAAACCTCAGAGGGAAGGCAGGGGAGGGTGGGGCAAGGGGTATAGATCAACCAAAGGGCTTGTATGCATGCATATAAGCCTAACCAATGGACACAGACACAAGGAGAGTGAGGGCATGAGCTGGGGGTGCGGGGTAGGCAACAGGGGAAAAGGAGATATATGTAATACTTTAATCAATAAGAAAAAAAAAGAATGACTCACTTCAAGACTAAAGTGGTTAACAATAACTGTGCCTTTTCTGTTTTGTTTTGTCCTTCTGGAAGCTGAATATAAATTCCAAGTTGACTCTGAAAGTCATGTACAAGTATGGCATTGCAACCTTTACATCGGTTCCTACATGAATTCATAAAGTGGAAATCACTCGCCCTCAAATTGGCCCAAAACTTCTATTTTGAACTTTCAAGAGCATAAGAAATAAACTTATACGTATTAAGCCACTGAAAGTTTGGAGTGTGTTAGAATTGCAGGTATTATTCTTCCGAATATAGACATTGTCACCAGAAGTGTTTACCACTTCTCATAGCAAGTGGCAAAGAAATATTGATCAAAGGCTTGGAGATGAATAACCTTGTGCATTTGCTAAAACTGTTTCTTGTAATAATGCAGAAGACAGATCTAGCTTTCATGGTGCCTGTGGCTATGGGAAACATTGAAATCACAAAGTTAATAGAGTGCTGATAGTTACTTACTGGATTCTAAAAGCTTTTGCCTCCTGATCTGTTAATACATGTGTTTCTCTTATGCAAATTCATACATAAATGATGAATAAGGGAATGATGCCAATACACACAGAAGACATATTGAGTAATAAATTTTTTTTTATTTTCTAGCATGTTAATATTTCAAACCACCTTGTGATAGCCACTGACTGTGCAGTATATTAACAATGCTGAACACAGCAGAAATGCAAAATTTTTCATCATACCACTTCAGCCTACTTTCTTCCTCCTCACTGAGTTTGGCCCCATGGTCTGTATTAAAAGTGCTAGTCAGAGAGTATAGGAGATCTTTGTATATTTGTCACATTCAGCTTACTCAATATTTACTTGTACCATTTCCATCAGGCTACATTTACCATAACTTTTAAAAATAACTTCTATATTTACCAAAGATAATATATGTCTCTGTTTGTACTTTCCATTTCTCTAAATTGCTGTTGTTTTCTAAGGATTTTCAAAATTATCATTACAACTGCATTTAGAGTTTGATTGACCTGCCTTTTCTGTCAAAGTTCATTCATCTTTCATCTAAATTTGGAAAATATTCTTAGGACTATATTTTATGCTGCATTATAGCAAAAATACCTGTACAACACAACAAAACTAAAAAATAATTTCCTTACTCCTGAGCATTGAAATTAAGTAGAAAGAATCTCAAAGCTTGGATACTTAACGGTTTAAAAAAGCAAAAGTAGACCCCAAAAGTCTGAGATAAGATTCTAAAAAATCCTCTGAACAACAAGTCTGTTCAGAATTCTCAAATATAAACTAAGTTTCAGACTAAAGCTGCTACCTTTCCATCCTATCTTATTTTTTCAGGCCTCAAATAAAGCTCCATTAATATAAGAATATGAGGATTTGAAAAAGCAAGATGCAAAGAAATCAATTTTAGTAATGATGACAAAAGAAGAACTCTGAGTATGACTATAAACATGTAGAACCAACAAATAAATAAAAGCTCATAAATACATAAGTAATAATATATTGGTAATAAAATTAGTATCTTAAAACCACTACTTTTGTGTGGGAATGTGAAACTAACTATGGGTCCTCAAACTTGAGTAAGAAGGAATTGGTTGCCTCTTGTATGCGCCCTGACTGGCAATTGAACCCACAACCTAGTTATGCCCAGACTAGGAATCAAACCCGCAACCTTTTGGTGTACAGGAAGATGTTCCAACCAACAGAGCCATCCAGCCAGAGCTGGAATAATTTTTACTATAGATACATACTTTACTTTTGCAAAACAGAACAAAAATGTGACAAATGAAAAGCAAATATGTATCAGTATACTAATGCTTCTTGAAGTTAAAGAAATTGCTGAACAATATCAAAATAGTATTCATTTTGTTTAAAAATATGTCATTATTTTAGCCAACATGTGTTGTTTGAGGAAAAACTATAATAATCAAAACAATGCTTATGTAAAACTCAATTGGTTGTAAGGAGTTGTGAGTTTCTATTTATGTCCCTCCTGATGCCCACATTTTGTTTGACTATCAAGGGAAATGTTCTGGACTTGCATGTGTGAAACACCCACAAATGTTAATGCCTATAAAATTAATTTCAGTCTCGGTCATCAGAAGGTCCCATTTGGATTTTTCTACAGTGAAAACAACATATGCTGTAGCATTGTTTGCCTGATTAGTGTGGCTTCTACCGTGCATTAGGTTCCCTTCTTAACACAATTGTGGCTCCTGAAATACTCAGTTGAGTTATCCAAAGCCTAGGAGAGCAAAGTGTATGTATTTCAAATCTGTTTCCACAGAACTGCTCGCAATGGAGATAGTCTAGTTTCCCCTAAGGTTTTATCATCAACATTTTTTTTTTCAAATCAAATTAACAAGGATGTTTTTTAAACTGTGACTTAATGATATTATTATATTACTCTGGGAATGAATTATAATTGGTTATATTCTTCACTGGCATTAACCCTTAAAGTTCAAATTATCATATAAAATTATTAACATTTATATTTAAAATATAATATAGATCCAGATTAATGCTACAATGACTTAAAATACTTTCCTACACATACTTTATCATAGACAACAGTGAAAAAAACCCAATAACGTAAACGCAAAGTACACATTAGTCTCTATTACCAAACAGACTAGAGGAACAATAATTGACCATCTGGGATAAACTGGTTGATTAGGAATATACATTTTTCAAGTCTACTTATTATGAGAGTTCAGTTTGTTGTTCTCAAGAAGTATGATAATTATTGAGTACATCAGATCATAGAAAACCTTAAAAATGGATATAAAAATAAAATATAGAAAATATTTTTAATTCTTAGGCACATTAATTCTGTGCCTATTTTATCTATGTATCTCAAATAAGATTATAAAGTAAAGTATGTCCATTGCCATCAGTCCTTCATCAATTTGAAATGCCTTATTTGGCATTACCATACATCCAAAGTCAATTTATCTCAGAAGCAAACTCAGGGATTCTCTAAAAATAAGGTTTTCCTATTCCATTCTGTTGTTCTAAATCTCCAAAGTACAACTATAGTTGACCCTCCACATCCAAAGTTTCCACATCCTCTGATTCAACAACCCCAGAATTACATACATATATATAAATATATATGTACTTTTTTTAAACTTATGTTGTTGCTGACATGTAGTTAAACTTATGATAGTTGGGTCTGTATTGAAAATGAAATGCATGAGCATTTTTTTCTTATCATCATTCCCTAAACAATATAATACAACAAGTATTTACATAGCATTTACATTGTATCAGGTATTATAAGTAATCTAGATATGATTTAAAATATGTGGGAAGATGTGTTTTTTTATATGTGTGCTCTACAACATCATAGGTTATTAGGAAAAAATATGTGTTACCAATTTTTTTTTTTATAAATACAAAATGTCGTTCATGTGTAAAGACGACAAAACCACTTTGGCACATTGCCACTTAACACAGCCACTTAGCTCAGTGGTAACAGAATCAAACTCTGGAGCCCAGTGACCCAGGTTCAAATCCTGACTCTGCCATTTGTCAGCTGCATGAAGACCTTCGGCAAGCCACTTTACTATGAGTTTGAAAGGGTTATGGGTTTGATCCCCTGTCAGGGCACATGCAAGAAGTAACCAATGAATGCATTAATAAGTGGAACAACAAATAGATGTCTCTCTTTCTCTCCAAATTAATAATTAAAAATTTTAAAAAACATTTTAGAAAAACAGGCACTTTTAGAATAAAGAGAAATAGCAAAAAGTACACCAAATTCCACATTACACATAAGAAGGCATACTACTTTGCTTTTGAATGTGACACTTAGAAAATATAAAAATGAAGAAAACCATTAGCATTTTAAAACTAGAGATAAATAAAAAACACACAGGCTTTTTGTTAAAAATATGAGACTGATATATGAAAATAACTAGTGAACCATAAGATAAATAAACCAAATAAATGAAAATATAGTAAATTAAAAATAAAGAGTAATAATATATAGTAACACATTACATGGCCTTACCAAAGGAAAAGGAAAAAACAGAGGTTGTTTAATCTATATGGTACTTTATAAGGCATGCAAAATACATTGCCAAAGAATGTTTAAAGTAAACATATAAAATAAAAATGAAAATAAATTTAAATGAATCAAACAAATAAAACAAAAGTAATAGCAAAATCACACCCAATTAAATGTGAGGTTAATTGAATAATTTATATAAACTATATTTGAATAATCCACAATGAATTTAAGAAGTTTTAGACATCTAGTAGCCTAGTATTAAATGTGATGCAATTTATGTTATTAATATCAGTAATTGAATAGGTTTGCAGCATTTTATATAAAAGACTATGCTTCTTGACAGATAAAATAGAAAAAAACAAATGACATATCATACCAGTGATAAACCAACATATTTGATATATAAAACTTGGAACTATACAATTGAGAATATTTCCTTTTCCATACTTTATGGTAATACCAGATTTAATCATTACCATAGTTTAACAAAAATTTCAGTGAGTTCCCCAACATATAAATGCTAATAGGAAACTGTTTTTATTATGCTTTAAGAAGACCAACTATGTAGCAGTAATGAATGCTTAAGCAAAATCCTAATAGAACTGAACATTAAATTTTTCTCATTATGTCCCTATTTTAACATAAATTTAAAAATAGAATTAAACCTATTTCAAACACATTAATATGTTTTATTAAAACCTGATTTCCTTTAGTCCTGGGTACTCAGGTAGACTACATTTTCCTGCAGCCTTGGCAATGGAATGTGGCCTTGAAACTGAGTTCTAACCATTGTAATACTAATCCAAATGTTTGGCCAATTCTAGGTTTGGTCCACCAAAACCTCTGAAGCACTCATTACCTTTCTTTACTCAACCATCAGCTAAGATATATATGAAAGTAGAGCCACAAGAAGGAAGAAGCATGGGCCTCCAAAAATAAATTCTTCAAATGTTTTCACAATAATACCTAATCTACCCCTGTGATATTCATCCATTTACTTGTCTTTCACCAAAATAAATCAATTTCATTTTCACAAAATATTTGTTGAGCCAAGCACTCCTCTCACAAAATAGCCTCTTTGATAGTCTGTAATGTTGTCGGGAATACCTTGGTAACCATGATTATATGTCTTTACCACCAAGACACAGAAATACTGTGCAGATTACAGTAAATTTTATACCTCAAGAAGAATCTGAAGCAAAGTTGCAATGTTATGTCTCCTTTTGTTTCAATGGGTAACCAATGATTTTGTTGTTTTACCTTGTTTAGTATAAGTCTAGCAATCATATGTTTGTCTTCATGATCACTGTTATTGGCATACTCATAGCACTTTCTAAATTCTGTATTATTTATCTCTTGTCCTTCAGAATCTTTCCTACCAAGTAATTTGTTTCATTTAATCATTTTCTATCAATATTTTATTCTACTTTCAATGCAATCAGAGTCATAGGCTTCTTCATAATATTTTCATCCCTGTCATTGCATCTCTACTTTTTAAAAATGACAGAATAAATTATTTCTGCCAAGTCTTTCAAATCTAAGCAAAACATAGCAAGCACTCTAAGGAATAACAACTAGATGGTTGAGACAAATATGACAATGAAACAGAACTAATATTTGTCAGTAGTACATAGAAAACAATATCAGTTCTAAAATTTACCTTGGTTTGAATGTAGAAGAGACAGTGAAGTACATGTTAAAAAATCATGGGGGATATCTGCCCTGTTATCTATGTACTAGTGGCCTGGTGCACAGATTTGTGCACATTGAAAGAAATTAATTAGAATGTGGCTGGCATGGCGGGACTGGGTGAGACGGGCCAGACATGCACTGGAGCCAACCTCTCTGGGTCCCTCCCCAGCTGGCTGCACCTGGGGCAGCACTGTGGTCGTCTGCAGGGTGAGTAGGGTCCCTCTGGCAGGTGGGGTCCCTCAGCCTGGCCTGCAGGGATTGGGCTGAAACCAGCTCTCCGATATCCCCTGAGGGGTCCCGGATTGTGAGAGGGTGGTTCTCAGGTGATGCACCCTGGAATTGGGCTCCCTCCTCTCTGGATCCAGGTGCATCACTCTAGAACTGCCACTGTCAAGTCTTTGCAGCTTGGCAGCTCCTACATTGAGCATCTGCCCCCTGATGGTCAGTGAACATCACAGCTACTGGTTGGATGGTTATATGTCACTTAGCCTTTTATATATATAGACTAGAGGCCCAGTGCACAAATTCGTGCACTGGTGGGGTCCAATGGGGGCCGATCAAGGGCGGTGCCGGCTGGGGCGAGGGCCTGTGGTTGTCCCGATCGTTCTGCCATCTGGTCACTGGGCTTTAATTATATAGGATTAGTCAGCTCAGACAGCCATAACAAAATACTATAAATTTATGTGGCTTAAAACACAGAAATATATTCTTCTCACAGTTCTGGAGGCTGGAATTTGGGGTCAGGGTACCAGCATAGCATCGTCCCACACACCAGAAAGTGGTTGATCAATTGCCAGTCAGGGCACATGCCCAGGTTGCAGATTCAATACCCAGTCCAGTGAGTGCAGGAAATAATGGAGCAATGTTTCTCTCCCCATTCTTCTCTCTGAGATCAATTAAAATGAATGATAAATAAATAATGTTCTATAAGTATGGTTTTAACAGGAAAGGCATTAGTGATATATGAAGTGAAAAACTTGTTATAACACATATATACAGCATGATCCCATTTAAAAAAATATTTATTGATTTCAGAGGAAGGGAGAGGGGGAGATAGAAACATCAATGATAAGAATCATTGATCAGCTGCCTCCTGCATGTCCCTACTGAGGATCAAGCCCGAAACCTGACCAGAAATCATATTGTGACCTCCTGGTTCATAGATCGATGCTCAACCACTGAGCCCCACCAGCTGGGCCCCATTTTTATCAGTACCAGGCACATGAGGCACATTGGCAAGATCTCACTCCTAGACGCAAGTCTGAAATTGCCCGAACTCCTTCGTAGCTAGGTTTCTGGATATGAATTTGTTTCTGCCAATTGGATGTGCTTGCACAATATTTTGAAAGCAGAAGTGGGGTACAGGCATCTTCCTGCCGTTTGGGCTGTTTGCTGCTGTTGATCATGTTTGCAGAGATGTGGAGGTTTTCTGCAGAAGAATCCAGGCTGTGCAAAGGCAGTTGTGGCAGAGGCAGTGCCCAGTGACCTGTTTTGTGGGAGCTGGAGCACACTTGCTGGGGCAACTTTTTCCCGAATCCCGGTCACAGCTGTGCCAGAGTGTCTTAGAATTCAACTGTGGCTGAGGGGGCAGGTCCTCCCGCTGGCCAGGGAGTCTTTCCTGGGGGGCCAGCCTAATACCCACTCCTCCAGCTTTCCGATGATCTCCCAAGCATCAATTCCCTGTGCTAAATTCTTTCATGCCTAAAATAGCAGAGATCTAAAAACATTTTGGATCCTCTACTGTCAACGAAAACAATGCTGCACAGGGTCAGGTATGAGCAGTGGGTGAGGTGGTGTGGAAGGCTCTCTTCTTTGAGTCTTAGCTTCCTCTACTGTAGAACAGAGACCAAAGGTTATGTGTTCATAGTTACTGAAGACCGTGGCAGCTGTGTTTCCCGAAGATGGACACATTTCCCATCCCTCCTGTGGCCTTGCCACTTTCCACCATGTCCTCTCTCTTGAAGCGGGGCTGAACTCTGACGCACTGGTAGCCAGTACTCTGGTTGCCTGCAGAATTCCAAGGCCAAGGCCAAAAAGGTGAGGGGCTGCAGACCTGCCCACTCTACCAGGGTTTCCAGCTCCGCCCCACCCACACCACTCCAGGCTCTGGCTGGCATGGGGCCTTGCCCTCCTGGCTTGCTTCTCCCCCATAGGCGGCCCAGCGCCTCACTGCACACCATGGCCCACCTACTGGTGCTGCTGGGCCCAGCAGGCGGGGTAAGAGCCCAGGTCAGGCCTCATGCCTCCTGGCTCCTGTGTACTGTCACCCCCTGCTCTCCCTGGCCCCTATTCCTGCCGCTGCTCCGACAGGGGCCAGATGCCTGGGTACTGTGCACGGCCTACGGGAACTGCCATGGCCACCAGGAAAGCCTCCCCACCGTATCCCCAACTCCAGCGCCCTGATCCCGGGGCCACTCCGCCAAAGGAAAGCTTTGCCAGTGCCGCTGCCTGAAACCGAGTACCTCCAAGGTCCCCGACCCCAAATCTCTGCCAGCCAAGGTGGTTAGCCAGCTGGTCCCGCCCTGATCAGGGTATTGGGGGTGATCTGGCCCGGATCAGGCTGGTTGGCTGCCACAGTGCGCGTCATAGCCACCAGTCGTTCTGGTCGCCCTGGTCACCCTAATGGGTTTTTATGTAGATTATCTATGCTCTGCGATCTCTCTTTCCCTCCCTCCTTTCATTCATCCATCTACCTGCCTTCACCCAATGCTGCTGCAATACACATGGGTGACGATCCTAAAGATGGGCTGTGTGACTGTCTACATGCAGTTCTGTGAGCAGGGAAAGGTGAGGACAGCCAGGTCTATGTGTGGATAGTGAGCAGGCCCTGTGAGCAGCCCTGCCTTAGTGCCCACTGGAATGGCTAAAGCCCCAGGCTTGAGTGTGTGGTGCAGTCAGAAATCCTGAGAGAGAATCCTTAGGCCAAAGAAGTGTGTGGAGTAGACCAGGGCAGGAGTGCAGGGGCAATTTTGGGGGTGGGGTAGTGTGCATGCAGACAGCCTGAGGGGGTGGAGACACAGATGTACAAGAGGGTCTTGGCCAAGGTGTGACTATCTCTTCTATCTCCCTTCAGAGATGTGATGCCTGAGCCCCTTTCCTCCTGAGGCTGAGAAAACACACCTGGGGGAACCAGGAGTGGTAGGGGGAGAGAGTGAGGTGGGAGATGGGAAGGAAACTCAGTTGGAAGTGGTTTAAGGCCCAGACTCCACATTCTGTGAGAGGGAGAATCAGAGGGCCTGACTGTGCCTTCACAGCTGCAGAGCTGTTGGAGTGACAGGCCTGAGGGTGCGGAGATAGTCTTCCAGCGGAGAAGGTGACCAGAAGGATAGGAGGTTCAGTTCTTCTAGACTCAGGGTCAGGAAGCCTAGGGGGGACATCCCCTTCTTTCCCCCTCAGTAAGAAATGGCAGCCAGCCTCCGCACAATATTAGGTTTGACCCTTCTCTCTGTGTTTTTAGAGCATTCATTTCAGAAAGTTTGTATTTGGACGTTCTTTTGCTGTCCACTTGAGATCTAAGTCCTGTGCATTTTGGGTTTTGTCAGGTTGTAGTGTTGCTTTGTGAGCATAGTTTTGTCATCAGCCCTCTTTGTGTGTAGGGATCTTCCACAATATTTTTTTTTTTACAATAACTTTGTATAGGATGCACATGCAACCTTTTCTGTTTCTCGAGTTTAGGTGTTATGAATTGCTTTGCACTTTCAGCACAGGCTGGAGAATAGAATTGCTTTCCTGGCTTCAGGGACTTCGAGTTCCCTTTTCAATTGTTTTTAAGAAGTGCTAAAAAATATGTCTTAGCACTTTCTGCTGTTTGGCTGCTCTGATTTACTCTCACACTTTTTATCTGCTATATCTTTCTTCGTTCTCCCATTGTCTCTGTCCCACCTAATTTAGATTATAAGCCTAACAATATTACTTCAAGGCAGGAGTCTATCCTCAAAGGCAGCTTATGTTTGCTAGTTACAAGAATTCATATTCCCTGGCCAGTATCTGCTTTTTCCAGAGGTTCTACTTAACAACACCCGTAAATTGGAACTTGCAAAAATTTTGCCAATTTTTTTCATTGTGCTTAGATTATGCCACCTGCTTTTCAGCAATAACCTGTTGGGTTCATTCATGTTCTTCAGCTCTCAACACCATCAGAGCCCTGCTGCTGTCTTTTTAATTCCTCTAGCAAAAGATCTGATACCATTCAGGTCTTTAACTGAAGATTTGTACATGCCACCCATATTGTATGATTCCTGAGTATTATAAATTGAGTTGTGTCCTCCTAAAAAAAAAATAAATAATGTTGTAAGCCCTAACCATCAGTACCTGTGAATGTGATCTTTATTTGGAAAAAAGATAAGGTCATTAGGGTGGGCCCTAGTGCAGTATGACAGGTGTCCTTATAAAAAGGGGAAATGTACCTACAGACAGACAGACATACACACACAAAGAGAATTTCATGTGAAGAGCAAGGGTTAAGATGGCCATCTACCAAGGAATGACTATGGCTACCAGAAGCTAGGAGAGGGGCCTGATTATATCCTTGAACACAGGGTTAAAAAGTCTTGCTACAAATCTAAATACCATCTCAAATATCACTAATTTTGTTCATTAGCTGTTACATATGATAAGTGGCATTTTTGGATATGTTTTAATTACAAAATTGTCTAATACTATGGAATACACAATCAACCAAGTACTATAATTTTATAAAAATAACTTCATTGTAAAACATTTTGTTTTTACTTAGTCATTAATATTTACATGGAAGCTAGAAAATATTACCAAAAATAGATGAACTCATCTTTGGGTACAGACTGGAATACACAAATCTAATTACAAAAATTTAGTCTGTATGGTGCTGTTTCAATCATATGAGGTGGCACAGTGAAAATGGAAAATAATTTCTTGCTCACAATCTATAGAACTGCCTGGAATCTCTTGTTAGACATCATCAAGAATATTTAATAAATTGACATATGCTCTTTTCACTTGAAACGATTAAAAGACAACAGCCATATGTAAAAATCACAATTATAAGCATTTATGTTCTTCAGTTCTCAACACTATTGGAATGATTTTGATTTTGGAATGATATCAGAAAATATTGCCAATTTTTACCCTTCAATCACCATAAACTACTGCCATTAGAAGGATAAAAATAAGTATTTGGATGTCAGTAATTGAACTGGCTGCTCTATTTCTAATTATATACAAGGTGAGGCAAAGGTAGAAATACAGTTGTGAGTAAACAAGACACAGTGTTTATTCTTATATTATTTTTATGAATTATTGTATTATTTTCCATATGAATAACTGTAAACCTATTTTGTCCCATCCTGTACTTTTTATTTAATCACCCATGGGAGAAATACAATAATTAAAGAAAAATATGGCCCTGACTGGTTTGGCTCAGTGGATAGAGCATTGGCCTGCGGACTGAAGAGTCCCAGGTTCGATTCTGGTTAAGGGCATGTACCTTGGTTGCGGGCACATCCCCAGTAGGGAGTGTGCAGGACGCAGCTAATGGATGTTTCTCTCTCATCGATGTTTCTAACTTTCTGTCCCTCTCCCTTCCTCTCTGTAAAAAATCAATAAAATATATATATTTTTTAAATTAAAAAAAATGATTTTTTGTGTGTAACTAATAATATCTCCTATGTAGCTGAACAGATGCTAAGCCATCACAAAAGGCTACTAAAAGCACACATGGCTCAATGGGTGAGCATCAACCTATGAACCAAGAGGTCACAGTTCGATTCCCAGTCAGGGCACATGCCTGGGTTGCAGGCTTGATCCCCAGTGTGGGGTGTGAAGGAGGCAGCCGATCAATGATTCTCTCTCATCATTGATGTTTCTATCTCTCTCTCCCTCTTCCTTCTTCTCTGAAATAAATAAAAATATACTTTTAAGAAAGCATATAATTTCACAATTCTTCTGTGGGTTTTGTGCATGTATGCATGTGTACGGGCAGGCATACCAGTTTTGCAATATTGTTTTAGGAAAAGTATGTCCAATATTTGTATATCATTTATCCAAAATAATTTTAATATAATTTAAACTCCATTAACATTTGCCCAATTGCCCATGAAAAAACAACATGGCCTTTTCTAATATTGTACTTTACACACTTCAAAAGAAAAAGAAAAACATTTGGATTCTTTATCTAAATAGGATATGCAAACTATTTGGTAATATTTTATATTATATAAAAGACATCACTGAAAACAACTTTTAGTTTTGTGAGATATATATATATATATATATATATATATATATATATATATATATATATATATAGTGAAAGACATCACTGAAATATAATTTTTAGATTTGCTTGTTGGGGATTTCAAATCCTTTTAACATTTGATAATGATCACAGCAATCTCAAACTGGGTAGGTGGTAATTCACTAATGAGAGAAAACAGGTTTTGAAGCACAGCTAATTTTTTAAATATACACCTTTAATTTCTTTGGAATACTAGAAACTTACACTTATGTATCTAACTGATGGCTCAGGTTAGTCATTTCAGATATACATTTACAGTCTGGTATAACAGTCCTTTTAATGGCAATCTCAAAGTTTCTGGTTAGCTATTTTTGTTATAATATACATATTGCAGCAGCAACATAAACATAGATCACCTATGTGCCCACCAGGTTATATTTGGGTAAACAGTTATTTTGGTTTCCTTTGTGTCCTGTCAGAACTGTCATCATGTTGTGGAGCACATGAGATTTGGTTGGAAAGGACATTCTGAGAAAAGGGAAGTGTGCGGAAGGCCGCCCACCCTTTATCGAAGGGGAGTGCCAAAGGCAGCACCCCTAATTATCCCTTGACCTTTCCAAACAAGTCTGTGCACATGCATTTCCCCGGGGTGTTTGCTGGAATCCTTATGCTTAATCTTTGGGTGTCCTCCCAATATTACTTACCCTACTGATTGCATCTAAAAGATGAACTGTATCTCAGACTGCTGCTACAATAAAAGCCTAACAAGGCAGGCAATCGAGGCTGTATGGTTCCTTTAGCCAGGTAGTCCCTTAGCCCTCTCTTTCACAGCAAAAGCTGTGTCGGAGTAATCCATTCATCCATCGCTCAGGGTCTGCTGGTCAGCCCCGGCATTATTATTTCCAATTGTGTCTAAAGGACACAAACTCACTGGTGATTATGATGAAAAGGAACAGATAAATGGAATGTTAATACCCCCTTCTACATGTAGACATCTAATTTCTGGAAAAAAAAAAATTGAGTCCCTTTTGGTTGGAAAATGTCTAACCACTTTCCACTTCCATTGCATGGTAGAATAAGCACGGACTTCTCATTCAATGCTGAAATCAGCCTGTACTCTGTACGAGCTCAAAATGTTGTCCGTGGACTGCTAGTGGCTTTTAAAACCCCATGATATGGTATAAAAGAGACTTGTAATTATTATATTTTTATCTCAATTTCAACCGTTTTCAGTAAAACAAATAATAATCTTCACAGAAATCTTACAATGATTACATTGTATCCTGAAAGGTTGCTCATGTTCTAAAATGACTATACTGTTTAATTGAACTTAGACTAGTATAATTTGCACGAATGTTTATATTTGTTAGAGTTGTTTTTTTTATTACTATTCTATACATTATAATCCTAGCTCACCAAGGTTGACCAGGGTTTGGAAACATTTCACTAGGTATAAAATCAGTGATGGGGAATCTGCAACAGAAAATAAGACCATAACAGTAAAATGGTCAACAGAACTCCAGGATCTGCTGAAATAAAGAAGTTTATGGCTTCAGAAATTTGCCAAGTCACCTCAAAAATGTGAACATAGACCTGATTATGAAAATATGGATAAAAGAACTTAATTGAGCTGGAGATTCATTTGCTCCACTTCTGAGCACCTTTTCTTGGCAACCATATAAATAGCGAGAGAAAGGCACAAAAATGTCATGTCCTTTTCAGAACAGCATTGCTTGCTGCTCTCTAAGAAAAAAATTGTAGTATCATACAGAATAAGCACAAAAGAACATTTGAAAATTTGAAATTGTTGAATTTTATTTCTAAATGCAAAAAGAGATCATAAATACTGAGGCATAATGGAAAGTTGCACCCTTAGTTTAGGAAAAAGTTATATTACACTTGCTCTACAGCTTATAAAAAATAGTGGCAAATGTTACGACAAATCTCAGGCACTGAGAAAAAGCAGTGTGAGCTGTTGGCAAAACTCTTTTATCAGACAACGTGTTGATCATCACCCAACTACTATGACATTTGTCTGGCTGTAGCTTTTTTTACTTTACACTTGGATGAAACCAATTATGTACAGGGTATGAATCAGCGCTTGGCACTTTGGTAATGCATATACAAAAAGACTTGGTCACCAGACTTTGATACATTCATCACTGAAGTGTAATGCTATAGGACAGAGGTTTATTCAGGTCATTACATTGTGAACTTTAATATAGAGTGGAAAAATGCTTATTAGGATGAATATCAATGGAATTATAGCTTGTGTACAGCAAATAGAAAAATTATACATATAATGTTACATGCTCTTTTGGTCACAAAATAATGAAGTTTGTTAACAATAGATTGACTTGTCTTCTGTTATCTTTTATGAATTAAGCATTTCATAAGTCTTTGCTTTCAATAGACTTAAAATTGGTTGCCTGATTGCATGGCCAACTTTAATTGAATGGATAATGTCCACAGAAAACACGCAGAGCACTATTCTACTGCTCCCTGGTACGGTGAGAGCTTCAATTACTATAGCATCTGAATCCCAGGTTACTCATATCTTTATTGAGAAAATACTAGAAATTAATGGAGTTTCTCTAAGGAATGAAATGTGGACTACTTAGTCACTAAAATATTACAATATGAATTTTCCTATTAATAAAAATTCACATCCTATCTAATAAAAGAGTAATATGCAAATTGACCATACCTCTGCTACACCCACAAGCCACGCCCACTAGCCAATCAGGAGCGAATATGCAAATCAGGAGTGAATACACAACCAGGATGGCTGCAGCTACAGAGAGCAGGAGGGAGGCATGGGTTTCCCTGGCGATGGAGGAAGCCAAGCTTTCCGCCTGACCTTGCTGGCCCAGGCCTCCACTTAAGGCTACAAAGTTTCAATTATAGAAGATAAATAAATCCCAACAGAAATGGCTGCTGCCATGGAGCGAGCAGAAGGCTTGGCTCCGCTCCAGGCTACAAAGTTTCAATTGTAGAAGATAAATAAATCCCAGATATCCAGGGCCTCTGCTTGGGTTGCCTGGGGGCATTGCTGGCCTGCAAACCAACACAGGCCCCTCACCCAGGCCGCCCCATACCCCAAGGGAACCCCCACCCTGATCCGGGACACCCTTCAGGGCAAACCAGCTGGCCCCCACACATGCACCAGGCCTCTATCCTAACTAATAAAAGAGTAATATGCAGATTGACCATCACTCCAACACACAAGATGGCTGCCCCCATGTGGTCAAAGATCCTGCCCCCATGTGGACACAAGATGACCGCCACAAGATGGCTAGCAGGGGAGGGCAGTTAGGAGGGACCAGGCCTGCAAGGGAGGGCAGTTGTGGGCAATCAGGCCAGCAGGGGAGGGCAGTTGGGAGGGACTAGGCCTACAAGGGAGGGCTGTTGGGAGCCATCAAACCTGCAGGGGAGGGCAGTTAGGGGTGACCAGGCCAGCAGAGGAGGGAAGTTGGGGGCAACCGGCCCTGCAGGGAAGGGCAGTTGGGAGGGACCCAGGCCTGCAGGGGAGAGCAGTTGGGGGGTGACCAGGCCTGCAGGGGAGGGCAGTTAGGGGCAAACAGGCTGGCAGGGGAGCAGTTAGGCATCAATCAGGCTGGCAAGGGAGTGGTTAGGGGGTGATCAGGCTGGCAGGCAGAAGCAGTTAGGGACAATCAGGAAGGCAGGTAGGTGAGCAGTTGGGAGCCAGCAGTCCTGGATTGTGAGAGGGATGTCCGACTCAGACCCGATCCTGGTGGGATCCCTAAAGGGCAGTCAGACATCCCACGAGGGGTCCCAGATTGGAGAGGGTGCAGGCTGGGCTGAGGGACACTCCCCCATGCACGAATTTTGTGCACCGGGCCTCTAGTATATTCATAACTATTTACATATGTATGTATAGACACATACATATCTATGTGTATCTATAGGTACATATTCATACACATATTTTCATTTGTTTATTTGTGTATTTTTTTAGATGGAGTGAGTCACGTTAGAGGTGGGGGATGGCTATACCTTCAAAAGATAAACCAAACCACACGTCCATTCCCTTGGTAAGGAAGGTCTTTCTCTTCTGTCTCCTCAATTTGCCTTTAAAACAATTCTGCATCATTCTAGAGACCACAATTTGAAAGGTACTTCTAGGGCTACAAAAGGTCTACCAAATAGTATTAAAGAAATTGAAAATTATAAACATAATCTATGTGGGATAGAAGGATGCATAAAATGGAATCTTTGAATCCAGAAATATTTTCAGTGTATTTGAACCATACATTTTAAAATAAAGTTTATCATTGATATATATTAATGTGGCCATCAAAATAAAAATATTTATGTGCTATATACAAAAATATTGCCAATTATGTAATGATCTTAGATTATTTCACTATGTATTGATAATATAAATTATAACAATTGGCTACAAATTAAAAATAAAATTACGATAGGAAAATTTAAATAGTTGACTAAATGAATTGTTCTAAATTATATCTAGTACTTTAACATCCACCTTAAACTACTTGCCACCTATGCCGGCACATTAATTAATCTTAACATAATTATTCAATATGCAGATAACAGAAGTTTAATATGATTTTATTTATAATTTTTCTTATTGTATAAAGTCAAAATTTATTATAAAAATATAAATTCTGCCTCTTTTAAAAGTCTCATTATTACTTTGAAATAAGTAAATCCTCAAAATAAAATACATAATTTATAGTATAATAAAACCAAAATTACTATCAAAAACCCAATTAATTTAGAGAAAAAATTATTTTCCTTTAAATATCATTTTGCAATAATTCTAAAAGGAATAATCACAAGATGCCTATGTACTAAAACTTTAAGTTAGTCAACATTTTGTTAATTATTGCCAAAATGAGTAAGCTTTCTGGTTTGAATTAAAGAATGTCACTTGCTTAGACAATTACCTTTGAAATATTCATAAGATATATGCAATTTTCTAGTGAACCATAAAATAATAACTTGTGGACCATAAAATTATTATGAAATATTTTAGTAATATATTTATTCATCAATAACATATTAAGGAATATTATTGAAAAGATATTCATGGTCACAAAATGACAATATATTAAACACATTCAAGTACTTGTGTGGGTAATATTCCCAGGAAAATCCAGTTTTAATGATCTAGGCCACTATTTTTCTGTCTTTTTGTAATGAAATATTTGTTTCTTGGTCAACAAACAACCTACTAAACTAATTGAAGCGTGTAGGACTTTAATTATAAACAGACTAATTTGATTATAATGTTGCAGTTGCAATGAAAGTACACATGCTTGAAATGTTAAATTTATGACTTGTTTTTAATAGTAGAATTTCAGTGAATAGGTGGTGTTTTGTGAATAGATAGTTGAATATTTGAATCTAAGGCTACCACTGTTTAGTACATGACTATACCAAGTTAATCTCATAAAAAGCTATTGAAAAACTCATCCAATAAATAAATGGGCAGAGGAACCAAATAGACATTTTCCTAAATAAGACATGCAGATGGCCAACAGGTACATGAAAAGGTGCTCAGCATGACTACTCCGCAGGGAAATGAAAATAAAACAACACAATGGCACATCACCTCATACCTTATAGAATGGCTATTATCAAAAACAAAACAACAACAAAAGATATAACAAGTGTTGGTGAGGATGTAGAGAAAAGAAAACCCTTGTGCACTGTTGGTGGGAATATAACTTGGCGCAGTCACTATAGAAAACAATATTGTTAAAATTAGAACTACCATATGATCCAGCAGTTCCACTTGGGGTATTTATCTGAAGAAAGTGAAATCACTATCTAAAAAAAAAAATCTGCACCCAAATGACAATGAATAGATATACTTTTATAATACATAAAAGGAGTCATATAATATTTTCCTATACATTTTAAAGAGATTCATTTTTTATAGAAAAATAATAAATAAATAAAATTGCTTACATAATTAAACAAGTGTATATTCTACCATATGCTATGAAAGCCCTGCCTCCAGAGCCTGGGTATGCTTTGCTGCTATCTTTTCTTGCTGCAAACATGTGGGCCTCTACCTGAGCTCTTTTCTCTGGGCTGCACGAAGGGCAGGTTAAGTACTGGGAAGTTAATGCCCTGGAAGCAGCCTTCTACCTACAATAGAATTGAGTTGGCAGGTAAGCATCTTAGGTTTTGCATACCTTGCTGCAGTGACTGTGGGGCATGTTCTGAACCATCTCCCAGAGGTCCCCAGCACTGTGGAGCCCAAGATGCCTCCAGGGGTCACTTACTTATTAAATCTCTCCCACTGACTTATTTTCCTCATCTCCCTCACTCTCACTCTATCCTACTAGTGCCTCTGGGATTGCATCCCAAATAAATTACTAACCTTCAAATTATTGTCCCAGACCAGCTCTAGGGAAGTCCAACCTTAGACATATGTACATACACATATACACACAACACTCACACACATATGCATGCACACACCTAGAGATAAGAAACATTCTATATAATAAAGAGCAAATATGCTAATTAGACCGAACAGCAGAACGACCGTCCAGCCTACCTTCCAGACAAAACTGAGGCACTGGGGCTGCAAGGGCCGAGCCCCTTGCATGAATTTTGTGCATCGGGCTTCTAATAATTATATAATGGCTTAAGGTCTACAGCCTAACTGACATGGAGAGTTGAAAGAAATAAACATCTTCCTAATATATTAATTCTAAACATTGCACTTTTGCTTAGTAGTTCAATAAATTTAACAATTGCTGAGGTTAAAAAATGTTAATTAGTTTGCATTTGGGTAGTCTATTGGAAATCAGACACTTCAGCTAAGTATTTCTGTTGTATGTTTTAAAACAGAAAAAATTCTGTATTTTAAAGGCTAATGAGCTTGAATATTGCAAGATCATATAGGAGAATTGCTATTCTGTAGGAGTCCTCTGTTGCTGAACAGTTATTGTGCAGTGAAGAAGGCATTTCAGAAACAAATGCTTTCTCAAAAAAAGGGGATAGTTCTTGATTATTTTCTAAGCCTCCCATTTTGAAAAGTTATATTTCACTTTGATATGATCACAATAAATCACTGGAGACAGTTGAAAGTATTATAACACTTAAAAAAAATAAAGTACCTGTCGTGTGTGTGTGTGTGTGTGTGTGTGTGTGTGTGTATATATATATATATATATATATATATATATATATATATATATATATGTGTATATATATATATATATATATATATATATATATATATATATATATATATATATATATATATATATATATATAAATCTGTTAGGTCTTGTGTTTAGGTAATTATTCAGCAATTGATATAAATTCATTGGTTAGTAATTATTTTTTACTTTAATTTTATATTCATAGACCTTAGCTGTTTTCCCCCCTTAAAATGTGATATGTGTGAAAGTTAAACCAGGAAAAGAAATATATCTAATCAGAAATCTAACACTATGTAAATTATTTTATTCCTTTTGTGCAACCTTCATCAAGCCAGTAATCTTTTGGTAGAGAAAACCATTTGTCACATCTCTAACATCCTGTATTTATACTGTCTTTAATTTCCTAGTATTGGACACAAACAAATTGCCAACATAAACTATGTGTTATCCACTTCTTCTGATTACATTCCAAGTACTAACTAAAGCAGAATGTGAGACACCTACCTGATCTTACTGTATACTGACAGTTAAAATATGTACCCTTTTTATTTTTTCTGACCTTATTTTCTAAATAATTTTGCTTTCTATGGTTAAAGTACTTTTTAGTTTGTACAGTTTATTTTTTTTAAATTGCCTGGTATTTTTAAGCATAGTATTTTAAACCATAGTGAAATGTATTTAGCCAGGTTTTGGCAGCATTTGAGTTTGTTGCCAAATTATACTTTTTTTTATGATCTTTCTCTAGTTTGCATTAGTAACTGTGCAATAATATGCTGTGATGAGGACTTTTCTACATTCACTACACAATTAGAAAATTGCAATGAAAAACTATCTTTCTTAACACTGACATAGGAGAAAGGTAATTTATTGTCCAATTCTCAGAAAAATATAGACTAAATAAAAAAGAGAATGGAGATACAGGGAATGAAGAGAACAATGATGGACTTGTGTTTGGACTCATGAAAAAGTACAGTCCTGACCCTGCCAAAGAACAGAAGCGAACACTTGTTCTAGCCCACTGCCTTCTATCAAGAACGCTGGGCACCCGCCCCTCGGTGTCTGAAGATTTGCATTTAAGGCAGCCAGAAAAATATGCTGAAAATCTTCTTATATTATAAACTAGAGGCTCGATGCACAAAAATTCATGCAAGAGTAGGCCTTCTTTTCCCTGGCTGCCGGCACCGGCATCCCTTTGACACCCGGGACCCAGGCAGCTTTGCTCTGGTCCGGCTTCATCCTGAATGACGTCTGGAAGGACATTCAGTCTAATTAGCATATTACCCTTTTATTATTATAGATAGTTAGAAACCATAAAGATAGGAAATATTTGTGACATGCTGAAATGTGGAAGTTAAAATATCTACAAGTACATGGTGAGGGTTAGGGAGAGAGTGCTGGTCATTTTAATGACAGAGCCAGGAACAAACCTCGAACTTCTGCAACTAATTTACATAATTTTTCATTTGATTCACAGATTCATAGTGACTAAGCACTAATCACTGGTAGAAAAGATAAAGAAGGAACTTGTAGATTATGAAATAAAGATGATTACAATCAAATCACTGAAATCTAACTAAAACTATTTCAAACTGTTTTTGCCTGCCTTCTCTAGGCTAGGACTAATTTTGGTTAATTTAAAATAAAGGCTGTGTCAGCAGTAAAAATAAAGTTAAAAAAATAAATTAAAGGCTGAGTTAGAAATTTCAATATACACTGAGAACATTTATGGTTAGTCTACTAATTATTCCTTCATAGAATACCCTATCATCACATTAGGACAGTGCCTCATTGGTTCAGGCCTTTTCCTATGATTCCCATCATCTTTTTGAGATTGATTTAGTTTTCCTCTGTCTAATCAGAAGTAAACCTCTCTCGCAACAGCTATGGGGTAAATACAAAGCATTTGCTGGTAACCACTCATTAACCACCAGATTTGTATGTATCCCAATCGCCTGACAACCTCTCTAAAGGAAATGAGATTGACAGTGATCAGAATCAATCAAAACCCCCTTACCCATTTGCAGAAGATAAAATGGTAGGACCTTCTGTGTTATTTAGAATTAGCATTCAATAGCAAGTTGGCACAATTTTCTTTTTTATTGATTTTAGAAAGGTAGGAAGGTAGAGGAAGAGAGAGGAAAAATTGATATGAGAGAAACATTGATCAGTTGCCTCCCATACATACCCCAACTGGGGATCGAACCTGCAACCTGGTTATGTGTCCTAACCAGGAAACTGGTGACCTTTCAATGCTCTGGATAACACTTGACATACTGAGTCACAATGGCCAGGGCTGGCACAATTTTTATATAGTTATTTCTCAAAGAACAGTGAAATCATGTCATTTTCAATTTATTACAATAATTACAAATTCATATATTAGAGAAAGGTGCACTTGGATGTTGCTGAGACTTTCCAAAAACAATAATGAGCAGCAGTCATGATGTCTTAGTCCCATCTTTTTCAAAGAACATGGAAAAGTCATTAAATGTGTTGTGAACGAGAAGCTTCCTAGCCTATGAAAAAGGATTTAACAAGGGGTTTACTGAAAAAACTTTCACCATTTTTTTCTTTACATACCCATCCACATTTATTAATATTTAAATGGCATTTAAAGCTACATATAATTTTAAATTATAGTAATTTATACCTTAAACATTATAAGTGTTTTGTTTTTAGATGATATTTAACATAAAATTTATAAATTTGGCCTGATATATCAACTTATAGATATGCAATAGTTAGTTTAACTATTCCCTATTGTTGAAAAGGTCTTATTTTATAATTACTGTTGTGAATATTTCTAGGTTATATATATATGTATATATGTATATATATATTCTTAGAATGAAAAAAATAGAAGTAGAATTATTGAGCCAAGAGTTTTATATAGAGTTTTATATATATTGACTTTTTTTTCATGAAAACTGAGCAAATGGGAGTTTCCATTTCATATAATTTTCCTATTAAAGATCATTTTGGTTTTTTTATTTGTTTTGTTGTTGTTTTTTTTTAAAAATATATTTTATTGATTTTTTACAGAGAGGAAGGGAGAGGGATAGAGAGTTAGAAATATCGATGAGAGAGAAACATTTATCAGCTGCCTCCTGCACACCCCCTACTGGGGATGTGCCCGCAACCATGGTATATGCCCTTGACCAGAATCGAACCTGGGACCCTTCAGTCCACAGGCTGATGCTCTATCCACTGAGCCAAATCAGTCAGGGTGAAAGATCATTTTGTATGCTTACTCCCCCTGGCCTGTCCTTTTGTTATTCAGTAAATTATGAGTTGGGTTGGCTCAGCCAGTGAAATTATATTATTATTAATATTAATAAAAGTAATAATAAATGCTTATACTGACTGCTAGTTGTCAGAGATTGTATTAAGTGATCTACATTTATCAGTGCATTTATACCCCATTTTACAGATGGGGAAACTAAGACACAAAAATACATAGTAAGCTTTCCAAGGTCCCCTGATAAATAAATAGCAAACTTTGGGTACAAAAGCAAAGCTACTGGCTTTGGACATAATATTTGATGGCAACACCACATGGTCTTTTACTGAAACCCCAATACATGAGTAGATTTCTGTTTTGTGGGAAATTGAAAGCACTACTGGAGAGTGCAGGGGACTCACATACAAATAAGGTTTAATGGTTCTGCAAAGTACTTGTTGGTGTGAGGCCCCGCGGGCTTCTAGACAGCACTGTTTGCAGTGAACAGAGCAGCAGAACCTGGGAGGAACCAGGTACCTGGAGGAGACACAGCTAGATCTGGACACAGTCAACCTCTGCTTACCCTGTTGATATCGGGTATGCCGGGAGAGTGGAGCATACGCTAATTTCTTACTGTGATCCACTTGTTCATCTAAATATGTCTGGGACTCCCAAAATAAAATGCAGGTGTATAAAACAAACAAACAGAAAGCTATTACAGAAAAATATCTAAAGACTCAGGACACAGAATATTTAACATATGTTTTTTAAACATTTTCAGAAGTAAATGCTCCTGTATTGTACATACCATTTAAAATGCAGAAAAAAATGAACAATGTATAAAGTACTTGTCAATCCCTAAAATAATATCATAGTTAGCTTGATAGAAAAGTAACATGAATTTAATACCTTGTGTGTTAATACAATGACAAAGTTTACTTCAGAAGCAAGGGAGTTTTTGGATAGACTAAGAGACAGCTGAGATTTTGAATAGTTAAACTAAAAAATGGTAAATCCTTCTCAAAGTAGCATATAGGTGGGTATGGCTACACTTTAGGTCCGAATGGGAGTCAGGGGAAGTTAAAATTATTCTAAGTTTCATCCTTAAAAATAAATTTGTCAAGATGTCAGTTCTTCTCAATTTGATCTACAGATCCAGTTCAATTCCAGTCAAAATCCCAGCAAGTTATGCTGTGGATATTGATAAACTGATTATGAACTTTTCTCATGCCAAAATCCAGAGTAGCCAACACAATATTAAAGGATAAAAACAGTCAGAGGGCTAACACTCCTCGACTTCAAGATTTGCTATGCAGCTACAATAGTCAAGAAAATGTATCACTGGTGAAAAAAATAGACAGATAGATCATTGGAACCGAACAGAGAGCACAGAATTAGACCTTTGACAAAGCAGCAAAGGCATTGCACTGGAAAAGAGGCAGTGGTTTCAACAAATGGTGCTGGAACAATTCAACATCACTGTGCAAATGAAAACAAATCTAGAGATTTTATACCTTTCATAAAATCAACCCAAAATAATTATAAATAAAATCCCTAGAAGATATCATAGGAGAAAATCTAAATGACATTGAATTTAGTACTGTCTTTTTTAGATAAAATACCAAAGCAATATCCATAAAGAAGGAACTGAGAAGCTGGACTTCATTAAAATTAAAGAAACTTGCTCTAAAAAAGATACTGTCCACAGAATGAGAAGATAAGTCACAGAATGGGAGAAAATATTAGCAGACACCAAATTTGCTAGTGCTTTGGTCTTGGCCTTCCCAGCCTCCAAAATGTTGTGAAAATTAAATGTTTGTTGTTTATAAGCCATTCATCTATGATTTTATTATACCAGCTTGGACAGATTAAGACGCTTATTATGGCATCAACTCGAATTCCAGAATCTTGAAATTTAAATCAGATCTTGTTAAGAGAAGAGCTTCACTCAAATGCAGTTCCTTTCAACCTAAAGATTTGTGAACAAAAGGGACAAGCAATAAAGCTGTCCTCTGCACCTGCAGCATTATGGTAGCACAGGGAAAGACTCTCTTTTAAAAAAAGGAGAAATGGTTCTGGTCGGTGCTCCTCAGTGGTTAGAGTGTTGGCCTGTGCACCAAGGGTCACTGGTTCAATTCCCTGTCAAGGACAAGTACCTGGGTTGTAGGTTTGTTCCTCACCCCGGTCAGGTGAGTGCAGGAGGCAACCACACAATGTGTCTTTTTCTCAATTGGTCTCTCTCTCTCTCTCTCTCTCTCTCTCTCTCTCTCTCTCTCTCTCTCTCTCTCTGTCTCTTTCTCTCTCCCCCTCCCTTTCCCCCATCTCTCTTCCACTGTATATTCCTGGGTGAGGATTAACAAAAAAAAAAAATAAATTTTAAAAAAGAGGAGGAATGAAAGAAACATGGCAGTCAACCTTCCATAGAAATTCTGAAATCTAGCTCAGCATATATTGCTAGATTCTTGATTAGGACCCAGTCCTGCTTTGTGTGAGTTTTCTCCACGGTTCTAGACTTTGTTCTTTGAGCTCTTATTCTGCACTCTGAATCGCTCTGGATTTAAGAAATGACCTATATTTGTCACTGAGTATCTTTCTTAGCCCTCTTCTTACTTGCAGAATGCTGAGCATCCCAAGTTTGCTTTTGATTTTGACCACCCTTTGTATTTTTCATTCCATACAATGGTGCTTCTGTTAGCACAATTTTCTTACAAACCATGGATTTCCTATGGATCTTCTGGTAGTTGAATCCATTAAACAGAATGTCATCCTCCCTCCCCCTGCCTATCTTTAAAACATGGTCCCTTTCTACACTGGGCTGTGAACCATGGTACTTCTCAAGATTTCTAGAAACCACTTTGTAAATTCTGATGTGTACATTATGCATGCCTTTACGATGATTTAGGAGTCACTTTATCTATCAGATAATGCACAGGAAACATGCATTAACTTAATTCTTAAGTGAAAATTTGTCTAGTAAAGATTTACAAAGAATTACCTCATATGCTTAGCCAAGGATTTCACAGCTGCACACTTGATCTTAAAATTACTCTGAGGCCATTTTATTCATAGACCCTGGATTTCAGTTTTTACCTGAGAACATGTTTTACCTTAGAAACATTTAGGTGAATAGAAAGACTCTACTAGTCCTCTTATATGTCCTCTAAAATATACTAAACTATTGAAAGTTTCTACATTTAGTTTATCTCTATCTGCATCTTTTGAGATACTGTTACAACAAACCAGTTAGCCTAAACAATCTCTTTAGATCAATTCACAAGCTTATAAAGTTCATTTTTTTCATGTTATTGCAGGAAATAGTTTTGATAACATTTCTGCCACCACAGACACACATTACCATCTCTCCAGCCTCTCATTTCAGTGTCCTTTTAGCTTCTATCACTCTCTCTGAGGTCATTCTTGCTTCTGCTAATTGCTTGGTGCCAAAGTCATTGCCAAATATTTTAGATTATTTTTATGGCACCATCACAGCAATTTTCAAGGTGGCTCATTCACATGGCTGGTTGTTTCAGTGAGCTTACTGAAGGCTTTTGATCACAGAATCCACATATAACCTTGTAAGGGGTATGGGCTATCACTGTATGGTTCCTGGGTTTTTAGAGGTAGGATGCAGAAATTCCAGATTAGTTAAGGGCTATGTCTGGACCTGACATTTTACTGTATTCCATTGGTCAAAGCACTCTCATAGCCTGCACAGTTTCAAGACAGTAGAAAGACAGATTCCTACACTTAGTAAAGGAATAGTAACCTTATTATATGAAAAGGCATGAAGGAAGGGAGTTAGAGGTGCTGTCCTATTTAAAAAGCACAACCTTTAATACATTCTGTTTAAAATTATTTTTATATCTAAACTGCATGCCTACTTCAAAGTCCATTCCTGGCTTGAGTTTGAGCTCCTCCCAGGCCACCTGCATCTTAGCGCACTATTACATCCCTCCAAGGATGTCTGACTGCCCGTTTTGGCCCCAGGCCTGCGGGCGGGGATGAGGCCAAAACCAGCAGTCTGACATCCCCCAAGGAGTCCCGGATTTCGAGAGGGTGCAGACCAGGCTGAAGGACCTCATCGGTGCACGAAACCATGCACTGGGCCTCTAGCAATTCCATAAAATACAGTAGAATTTCTGCAGTGAGTTTCTTCTCTTCAATTTTCTTGTTTTTCTCTTTCTATAATACATATTATACAGTTGTTAAAATGTCAACATTGATTATCTATACTTCTTATAGTTTTCCAGCACTTTTAATCTTTGTCATTTGATCCTATGTTCTAGGAAATTAACCCACTATAAACTGCAAAACTGTTTTATTTTTTCATATTGTTTATCTTTAACAACTGTATTTTTAACCTGAGTTTTTTTCTTATGTCACTATTTCTATTACTTTCTTTTAATTGCATTAATTTCTAATCATATTAACTTATTCCTTCTTTGTTCTGGTTTATTTTTTCCAGGGTTTTCTCAGTTACCTATTAATCCTTGATAATCTATAAATTGTTGAGATCGAATAATATCTTGAGTCACTGCAACTTCAATGAAGTGTCTCTGTGGTAATAACTTTTTGTAATGCTTTGTGCAAAATACATTGAAGTGACAATGGGCCAATTCTGAGTTCAGTTCTTAAGAGACCTTACATGCTTCTGCTGGGAGCCTGGTACCCTTGTCTAACCCCATGGAGTACGCTTAGGTTTGCCTACTCGTGAATGAGAGGACACCTGGAACAGAGCAGAGTTCTGCTGAGGCATCTTATATTGGCCCATCACCTGTCAAGTCTTAGAAAGTAAATGCAGAAGAATGAGTGAGACTAGCTAAAACCAGAAGAGCTACCCAGCATCCACACCTTTGTAAAGATTCTGTTAATTAATTCCTCATCAGATGATATTTTAGTGCAACATCAATTCCTGATTGATAGATGAGTGATTGGTAAAATGCTTAAGATATATCTCAAAAATTCAAAGGGTTCACTGAATTCTTCATCTTCTACCTATAAAAGTTTCTCATTGTTAGTATGATTTGTCAAGATACAATTACTCTTTACTTACTTTCCTGGCTAGTAAGCAGGAATATTTTTACTTATTTCAGGTTCACTACTTAATATTTTAATTTTGTACATCAGCTGCCTTTGAGTACATTCTCTGAGTCTGTATGAATGTGGGTATATTGATAGCACTGACCTTCTAGATAGGGCTTAAGTCTTGGTGCCATGCAGAAGACTGGAAAAAGACTTCAATTATTCTCATTAGAAAACACCATGTCTCATCTTTCTTATTTTTCTATATTTGTAAAGGAACAATATACCTAGCACAAATTTTATAGCACATCATAAGTCAATAGTATTGAATATAATTTTTAAAGACAACAAGTAAATGAACCAATTTACTACTATTTATTCAACACAGATACCAATTGTGATTACTTATTACATTATACACTTAAGTTGTTTAAAATATAAATATTGGTAGTGGCAGCATGCACATCTAAAGTGTTCTTAACTAAGTTCACCTATTTTTATAAGTTAGTAATTGAAAAAAAGTGGTTTGAAAGATATTATATTTATCCTTTATTTAATTTCAAGAGTTCTGTTCAATAGATTATTTCTGTCTACAAAAAGTCAATTGAAATCTTTCATAAAATACCATTTGGCTATTCAACAAAGGATCACATTGGGAGAAATTGCAAGATACTTATTCAAGACCTGACTCATCAGGATTTATATATGCAAAGATTTTATTGACCTCAGAGTCAATGGAACTTCAGGCCGAATTTTTGCCTGAGCAAACACAGCTGAATCAAGACCCAAATGAATTAATTTAGTGCCTATCTGCAATATAGATTGGCAACCTTCCAAAATAATTATGTAAGTTGAAAGGAGTCTAGCTTCTAAATGTAAAACTGAACTGCTTGCTATCTCTCCTTAGCAATGTAAGGAGAAATACAAATCTATTGTTATGGAATACATAAAATCTCTACTGGTAGCTTAGAATAACTTTACCCAATGATTAAATTAAACCTGGTACTTCAATTTTAGCTTAATGTTTTGTTTGGTAATGTCATTAAAGGAATTTAGTTGGTTCCAAAAGGATATCCATTTAAGAATATACCTACAGTTCTCAGAAAAAATAGAAATGGAGAATAAAGCAGAAGCATGTTCTAATAGTTACCAAGATAAAAGATTGAGAACAAATGAATGTCTTAGAAATGGAGAGGGTACAAGAATTGTGTGCAATTATTTAAACTAAAGCACAAGGTGGCCAAGGTCACTAGGATTTAACAGCTAATGAGAGCTAACATTTATTGAGGAGTTAAAATGAATCATATATCTTCTAAGGACTGTATTTGCATTGACTCAGTTAATATTCACATTGACCTTAAGAATTATGTAGGATTAATATCCCCAACTGACTAATGAGGGAACTAAAATCTAAGGCATTAAGAAATTGCCCAAATTTATATAAGAAGTCAATGCCAGAGTCAGGATTCAAATCCAGTGCATATGACTACAGAGCTCATGTCTTAATGAGTATATAATATTCCTTATATGAAGCATAAGTTCCTATTTGGCATATGATGAATGAGAGACAGACCAAAAACTAGACTATCCTCTCCCTGCTAGGGAAACCAGGAGGAAAAAAATAACCTAGAAAAGGCCTGCAGGTAAATATTTTAATGATTTAGATCAGATCTCCTAGCAAATATACTAATGGTATTTGACAATGGGATTTCTCAAACTACGTAAATTACTTTATCAGAATATATCTGAAATCTTCAGGTTATAAATAAACATAACATTTATGAATTTACATGGTATGGCTGACCAGAGAATGAGGGGTAATCACATAACTTGTGTGATTTAAGGGATGTAAAACATAAATGTCACCAAAATGAGAAGGTTCCCTTTGTGAACAATGTCCCATATACATTACTGTTACCCTAAAACTAAGATGTATCTTGATACAGAAGAAAAGAGATGAGTTTGGTAGTTCTCACAGGTTTCACACTTCTCAAGGAAAACAGTATTTTGCCTATGTTTTGCATTTTGCACTATCTTTTATATCATTAGGAAAATTTGGGGTTGGGTAACATCTAGGATTTGTATACTCTATCTGAGCAATTCAGCCCCTTGTATTGACATTTGTTAGCAACAGAATTGTAATTTAGAACTATGCATGACAGTACATAAAAAAGATTTTAGTTTTACAAAAAGGAAGATAATAGGGGGGAAATGGCAAGAATTTTTTTTCCCCTGTCAAGCTCTCTATGTATCTTTTGAATGAAGAGGTGAAAATCTTGAGGCAACTTAAAATAATGAATATGACCAATATGATGTGGAGGTAACAGCTATATCTTGGAGAATTTGCTAAGTCAATAAATGTAGAATATCAAATGAAAGGAAAGTGATTGGTATTTTGAGAAGCTCTGTTGAAATCTATAAAAGTAGAAGGGAAATAACTTAAAATTAAGTTGTCCTATTCTTAGATATGCCATCACTACAAACTGTAAGAAAAAGGGGGGTCTGTAGGTTTATAAATATAATTCAATGAAAACCAGGTGAGAAAATATTTAACAAGGCTGATTTGTAACTCTTCATGTGGCAGAAACCAAATTGGCCGGAAACGGACATAAACTCAGCCTTAAAATATTAGATACTCAATTAAATTCCTTCCTTAATATAAGATGTGTCAAATAAATACTGATGAGAGAAAAATAAAAGCTGAGTTAAGGAGTTTATATCAAAAGATTTGTATAGGAACAGTTGTGATGAACATATTTTACATCAGATTAAATCTGGTTGTTTAGGTATTAATGAATTTAGGGGGGTTGCAGAAAATGTTAAAAGATATGTTGTAAATAAATGTAAAAGAAATATGAGGTAAGAAAATATTCACCATGGTTAGAGGTTGTTGGATGGGAAAGAAAAAGAATGAGCAATAGTCCTATTTTGTCTACACATTCTAACATTTTAAAAAACATTTCTGAGACATTTGACATTTGTCCCAAACATGATATGACATTTTTGAAAGTCTACTATTATATATATTTCACTGATGAAGAAATATTTTCCATACCTATTTTTGTAGCATAATTTATTTTTTAATGAATAGCACTAAATTCTCTGAAGATATTTACAGTATAATGTAACCAGGTAAAAAAATAAAGTTTTCACAAACTCATACCTAGAATTTTCAGTACTTAGTACTCAAAACACCCCTCACTTTAAAAAGCTTAAATACCCTTTTTAAAAATTAAATGCACACAAATTTTCTTTGTGAACTTATTTCCCTTATCCTGGTGTAAAATATCCTGTTGGGTAAAAGGTAATTGAATGTAGTATATATATATATATATGGGTATACTTGTGTGTTTGTGTGGGGAGTGTGTCTATTACTATTGTAACATTATTTTTCTGGTTATATCAGCTACTGGGATATATCTGAGAATAAATAAACAATGAAAATAAGTTATAGTATACACACACACACACACACACACACACACACACACACGTGTGTGTGTGTATAAAATTATAACCAAGAAATAAAAAAGTTACAGACAGCATGAAACAAATATATAATCTCTATTGCAGAGATCATTGAGAAAGCTATATGTAAAAAGTGGAGAAAGGGAAATGTTTTCTTTATCATTATCTATAAATTTTCACAACTTGTTAGTTTTATTTCGTATTTTAACAATAAGGAGAGGAAAAACTGTAAGCTAGGAAACAATGGGTGGAAAATTTTGCTGATGCTGGTATCTGCTAAGATGTTTGGTCTAGGAAAAATGGATGCTCATCAGGTAGAAAAGACAGTTGCTATAAATCAGATCCTGCCAGAATGAAGTCCTAGATGTCAGATCGTGTTTATCAGACATGGCTACAGACCAAAGTTCGTGTTTCAGGGCTAATACAATTTTTTTAAAATATCTTACACACAGCAGGAACTTAAAAATGAACAGCTAAATACTCATGGATTCCGTTTGACAGAGATATGTAAGCATTTGATCTACTCTCAGGGCCTCTCCTTGTTTGATGTATTTTCTTGCTTCCTGTAGACAACTCTATTGCAGTTGTTTTCTATTCACTTATTCTTCTCCTACATGTTACTTTTTATGTTGTTCATTGTAGATATAGTATAATTGTTAGAAACCATTGTGTATAATATAAAATAATGTATGTGTATATTTCATATACATTACACTATATATATAGTGTGCACACATAAATATTATATCAATGATTGCAACATGACATTATATCTATAAATTACATTTATAATCCATAGGTGAATTATATAATTACATTTATAATCCATATATGAATTATATACCTAGGACTTATATATGTAATTTATCTATGCATACAATATCATTTTAAAATATAAAAAGCAACCAATACCTGGGAATAAGTCTACTGTAAAATGATCAAGAACTCTAAAAAACTATAAAATATTTAGGTACAACTTAAAGAGGACCCAAATGAGTGGGGAAATAATTATTGAATAAAAATGAGATGTAGTAAGACATTGCTGATTGGAGTATAAAATTGTGCATAAACTTTGAAAAATGTCTTATATAAAATAATTGTATAATAATATTCATAGCTGCCTGGCTCATGATAGCCAAATATTGAAAACCAACCAGATGTCCATCAATATGTGAGTGGATTTCATACAATGAAATATTGCTCCCCAATACAAAGAAATGAACTATATAACAGCATGGGTGAATCTCAAAAACATTTTCTTGAATTAAAGAAGACAGACACAAAATAATATATAACCTATTCTTCCATTTATATGAAGTAAAAAAAAAGACAAAATTAATCTATGGATTCGGAATAACAGAGTAGCTATATCTGGTTGGAGTGGGGATTATACTAGATAACAGGAGAAGGAAATTTCTCAGATAATGTATATATTCTGTATCCCATTTGAGGTGGATTGCACAGCGGTCATAAAATTTCAAAGTGAAGAATTATGTAAATTACTTCAATAGCACTATATTATCTATTAAACATAGCAGAGTATTATAATTATCCCCCTAATTAAATGTCCCATGTTGTTTTATTGGTTTTACTACTATTTTGCAAATTGGCACATGTTCATCATGAAATAGTTCTGAAAATAAGCAAAATTCATTATATAAAATATAAAAAGCACTTTTTAATGTGTTTTTAGTGATTTGAGAGAGAGAAGAGAAGAGAAAGAGAAACATTAAGGAGAGAGAAAAAAATTTATCTTCTGCCTCTTGCACACCCCCTACTGGGGATTAAGCCCACACCCCAGTCATGTGCCCTAACAGGAATCTAACCAATGACCTCTGGGTACACAGTATAATGCCCAACCAACTGAGCCACACTGGCCAGGGAGATTTTTTTTTTTTTTTTTTTTTTTTTTTTCTTTTTGAAGTTGAAAATAGTGCATATCTATTGTTTATTTTATTTATTTATTTATTTAATTTAATAAATCTTTATTGTTCAGATTATTACAGTTATTCCTCTTTTTTCCCCCCCATAGCTCCCCTCCACCTGGTTCCCATCCCACCCTCTTCCCTTACCTCCCCGCCACTGTCCTCATCCATAGGTGTACGATTTTTGTCCAGTCTCTTCCCACACCTCCCACACCCCTTTCCCCCTGAGAGTTGTCAGTCCACACCCTTTCTATGCCCCTGATTCTATTATATTCACCAATTTATTCTGTTCATCAGATTTTTAATTCACTTGATTTTTAGATTCACTTGTTGATAGATATGTATTTGTTGTTCATAATTTTTACCTTTTTCTTCTTCTTCCTCTTCTTAAAGAATACCTTTCAGCATTTCATATAATACTGGTTTGGTGTTGATGAACTTATTTAGTTTTTTCTTATCTGTGAAGCTCTTTAGCTGACCTTCAATTCTGAATGTCAGCTTGGCTGGGTAGAGTACTCTTGGTTGTAGGTTCTTGTTATTCATCACTTTGACTATTTCTTGCCACTCCCGTCTGGCCTGCATAGTTTCTGTTGAGAAATCAGCTGACAATCATATGGGTGCTCCCTGGTAGGTAATTAACTGTTTTTCTCTTGCTGCTTTTAATATTCTCTCTTTGTCTTTTGCTCTTGGCATTTTAATTATGACGTGTCTTGGTATGGTCCTCTTTGGATTCCTTTTGTTTGGGGTTCTGTGTGCTCCCTGGACTTGTAAGTCTATTTCTTTTACCAGGTGGGGGAAGTTTTCAGTCATTATTTCTTCAAATAGGTTTTCAGTATCTTGCTCTCTCTCTTCTTCTGGTACCCCCATAATTCTGATGTTGGTACGTTTGAAGTTGTCCCAGAGGCTTCTTACACTACCTTCAACTTTTTGGATTCTTTTTGCTTTTCTGGTTGCTTGTTCTTTGCTTCTTTGTATTTCAAATCTTTGACTTGATTCTTGCGTTCCTCTAGTCTGCTGTTGGGTCTCTGTATAATATTTTTTATTTGTCAGTGTATGTTTAATTTCTAGTTGGTTCTTTTTCATATCCTCGAGGGTCTCATTAAATTTATCGGCCTTTTCTAGGAAATTCTTGAAAAACCTTATAACCGTGGTTTTGAGCTCTATCTCCAGTCGTTTGTTCTACTCCATTTCTTTCGTTTGTGATCTGTTTCCTTGTCTCCTCATTTTTGCTGCTTCCCTGAGTTGGTAGGGTGGCTTTGTGTGCTAGGTGTCCTATATGATTCAATGGGTCAGCCTCCCAGTTACCTGAGGTGGACACTCTTGGTGCACCCCTTTGTGGACTGTGCGTACAGCCTTGTTGTAGTTAAGTCTTGATTGTTGTTGGTATCAGTGGGAGGAGTTGACGTCCAGGCCAATTGGCTGTGAGGATCAGCTGTGTCTATGCCGGTTGACAGCCTTATTCAACTAGACTTGCAAAATTGCAAAAGCCTCTGTGCTCAGCTTGGATGGGGCGGAGTTTCAGGGTGGAGCCTACAGGCTTGGCTTCCCGTCAGCACCGCCCTATGAGGTTCCTCAGTCTCAGTGTCCCTCAGTATCCCTCGGTACTCGCTGCAAGCACCTCTGAGAGAAAGGCACCCTCAAGTTTCGCCCGCTGCCAGACAGTCTAGTCTCGCCCCAATGAAACTGGGTTCCCAGATTCTTGCCCGGAACTGGGGTTCAGTGCAGTTGGAATTGGGGTTCAGCACAGTCTGGAGCTTTTGTTTCCTTCCTGCTAGGGCAATCCAGCGGCACAGTCAACAGTCTGTCCTCTGCGTGCATTCACTTGCGCGCCTCCAGAGCTCTGCCTTTCGCTGCTCCCCTGAGTTTCCACCTTATAGCCCAGGTTCCCCCAATATGAGCCTGGATCCCCAGGGTCTTGCCCGGAATTGGGGTTCAGTGCAGTTGGACCTGGGGTTCAGCGCAGTCTGGAGCTTTTATCTCCTTCCCCCTAGAGAATGCTAGCTAGGCACTCAGCTGCCCCGTCCTCTCTGCATGCGCGTGTGCCCTTATCTCCATACCTCAGGCTTTTACAGCTTTTCTGATTTTCCTTGTGGTTTTCTCTTTCCTTCTAGTTGTAGAAATTCCAGTCAGCCAGCTTTCCTGTGGTTCTGGATGATGTCGTTTTGTCTTTTAGTTGTATTTTTGAAATTGTTGTGTGAGCCTGCAGTTTAGTTGTTTACCTATGCCGCCATCTTTGTTTCTCTCTCCAGTATCTATTTTATTAGTTTTCTTTTTCCTTATTAATATATTAACATAAACCGTATGAGTACATATTCTAGTACAGCACGAGTTTTTGAAAATGTATACTATACCATTTTATTGGTATGTCATAAGTTAATTATTTAAAAGTATATTTTTGTGGTCTACAATCTGTTTAAAGTTTTGTCTTGCCTCTTTTTGGAATTAGTTTTAATGTCTGCTTCTGCTTCATTCTGGTATAGACAATCCTCTAGTAATTATAATTCACCATTCATTCCCATGACTCCAATGAGTCTGAGCTCACTAATATTATCAGTGAATTCTCCAGCTAAATTGCTATCTTACTTAATCCTTTCTGTGGCATTTGGCAGAGTTTAACCTTTTCATCTTCTCAAGTTGTCTAATCCATTGACTTTGGTGACTCCATTCTCACTCTGCTTTCTTCTGTGGATGTTCTTTCTCCATTTAACAAAATCTTCTTCAACCATCTATGTTTTATAGGTTTATCTTCAAGTTATCTCTCAGACCTATGCTGCTTTTACATCTACACATTTCCAGGCTGATATTATCAGAATGGCATTATCTACTTCCATGTCTTCAATTGCAAGCTGGTACAGTGTTGACTCTAAAATCTCTTTTCAGATAATTTTACACCTCTTATTTAAGCCCTGATCCATTGGTTAACCTCTATAAGCCTTTAACTTTAAACTTTTATTTTAAATTCCCATAATCTGTTGTTATTCTTATATTCCCTACTTGATAAGGATCTGTTGATACAAACCATTATGGATATCTTTAATTCTCAGCAGTATCACATAAGCATGTCCCTTCCTCTCCAATTTTGTTACCAGCACAAACTTATCAAGCCATTAGCAGTGATGCATGAGACACCTCTATGGGTAAAGCATCTGATAATAGTCTGGGGTTCATGGTGAGAGGCAGTGCATATCGTGTCTCAGTGCAGCCTCCAAGAAAACAAAGACAATGCAAATGAAAACAAATAGAGGCTATTTACTCAGAACTTCTATGGCAATGGTGTCAGCCATCATCACTGCGTTTTGCAGATATTCAAAACCAGTCAAGAGACTGGAAAGCTTTGATGTTTGAGGGTTGGGATGGTGAAGCTGGAGGCAGACTAATTAGAAGTATGGTATCTTATGTGATTGACTTTGTGAAGTTTCAGGTTATACAAATATCTTCAGATTCAGCCCATTCATAGAGGTCATCCATATATCTCCTCCCCTGATCTTCATATTAGAGGATTCCAATCTTATTTCTTCCCAAATTCTGACAACAAATAAGTACAAACATACAACTCTATCATCCTTCTTTCACAGAAAAATTAAATAACCAGATACACTACTCAAACTTCTGTCCATTGGAAGAATTTGCTTTTATCAATTTCCACCAGAGACAACACTGACTGGGGTGGTAATGTTATCATCTTTCCACATATAGGTGGCACCTAAGTATATGACAAGTCATTTACATACCAGTCATGCTGGCTTTCTTCTTCATTAAGAATTCTAACAAGGCCAAAGATAGATGGATGGAAGAGGAAGCAATGAGTCATAGTTAAGTGCCACTTGCTCATGTAACTGACTGGTGTTTAAGGACATAATACTGAAGATCAAGCTCATACATCGTTTCAACTGAGAACAATACTGGTGCTTAGGTCCAACTATGTCTAAGTGGGTTAGTTTTCTAGTTTATAATGGACAATCTGGGCTTGTGGTCATTTGAAACCCTATTGTTATGTGTTCGGTCCCTTTAGAAAATAATCCTATATAATAAAAAGCTAATATGCAAATTGTCCCCTCCACCAGTAGTTCTACCAGGAGTTTGACCAGGGGGTGGGGCTGGCCTGCCAATCGCCCATGCCCCTCCCCCAGCCGAGCTGGCACAATCGGCCCCATGGGGCAGGTGGGCCGGTCAGACCTCACCTGTGCACAAATTTATGCACCAGGCCTCTAGTCTATATATATAAATGCCCAAGCAACTGTTATGACCGAACGACCGGTCGACCAGTCGCTATGATGCACACTGACCACCAGGAGGCAGACACTCAATGGAGGAGCTGCCCCCTGGTGATCAGTGTGCTTCCACAGCAGGAGCGCCGCTCAGCTGACAGATCCGTCCCAGTGGCCCACCAGCCAGCAGCAGCCACTCACTCCCTCAGTAGTCCTGCAAGTCCAATCTCTGGAGAACGGGCCAGGCACTGACAGATCAGCGCCGCAGGCATGATCTCCACAGTGCCGCCCCTGGCCTCCTGGAAGTCGGCCTCAGACACTGCAGCTGCTTCCCCTCCCTAGATGCTCCATAAGGAAGAAAGGACATACAAGCGGCTGCCAAGTGCTCCCAACAACTGACACGAACATCAGTGGAAGTGATCCCGATCCTGGGCAGGCAAGGGCATCCCACTGCCCGCCTGGAGGGCCGATCATGTCCCGCCCCCCCCCCCCCCCCGGGACCCCACCTGTGCATGAATTTGTGTACCGGGCCTCTAGTAGGAAATAAGGAGCTGTTCCTCAAAAGAATCTTCCCTGTTTAAAAAAAAAAAAAATGAGGTATTTACTAGAGTAGCCATACCAAATTGTGGCAGAAACATCAGTGTTTTATGCTCTTAGTTTAGTAAAATATGCACTTAAAATTAAAGATTTAAATTCAGAATTTTAAGTATTCAAAATTCTTCTTTATAAAAATAAAATACTTATTAAAGGAAATAAGAAAGAGCCCTAGCTGGTTTGCTCAGTGGTTACAGCTTTGGCCCGTGGACTGAAGGGTTCTGGGTTTGATTCATATGTACCTTGGTTGTAGGCTTGATCCCCAGCCCTGGTTGGGGAGCACGTGTGGGAGCAACCAATCAATGTGTCTCTCTCACATCTGTCTCTCTCTCTGTCTGTGTTTCTCTCTCTCTGTCTCTCCCTCTCCCTTCCACTCTCTCTAAGAATCAATGGAAAATATTCTCAGATGAAGATTAACTAAAATAAAGATAAAAGAAGAAGAAGAAAGAATCTTCCTTGCAATTCTACCACAGCCTTCTTTTTCAGTCACATAAGCATAATACAAATCCATAAAAAATTAATACAAATTTGTCTACCTTCCTATTCTTACAATTAGGTTATGGAAATTTATGGATATTATACCTTGTTGAAAATTTAATATGAATTTTGTGCACTCATTTGCCTTACTTTCTGATCTGACATTTGATTTTAAAACCATGGAAATCTGGCTTTCACACCTCAATAAAAACAATGCCTCTGAGATCACAATGAACCACTTTGATACTAAAAATAGTCAGTGGACCAGAGCCTTCGTTATAAATTGGCATGCACCATTAATCACCCTGTGGCTTTCCTTACAAATTCTTTCACCTTACAAATTCTCCCTTGGTTTTCATCGTTTCTCTTAGATTCTTCTTCATTTATTTCAACCATTCAGATCTCTTTTTTTGAGTTCCAGAATAAAAAAAGCCTTCTGCTTTTTCTACTTTCACATTTCAAAGTATTTAAATGAGCTTGTGCACAATGTATCTTTGTCTGCCATAACTGCTGCTGCCTTTGTTTTGGCTCTTATTCTATTGACTCGAGGTAGAAGCTGGGAGTGATCTTTGATTATTCTCTTTAACTCACCCCCAAATTAAAAAAAAAAAAAAAAAGTTCATTTCCTATTCTTTAATACTATTTAAATCTGTTTCTCTTTCTCCACTGTTGGTACTGAAGCAGGAATTTTAGGGGGATATAGGCAGCTTAGGGATTTTTTTACAATTGGGGTCCATGGAAAGCACGTGGCTGCAGACTGGGAGAAGGTACATTTCCATAACACAAGGAAGCCAGGTGCAGTTACATTTCCATAAGACAAGGAGGCAGCAACAGGTATATTTCCATAAGACAAGGGAACTGGAAGTATCCAAGAAAGGTCACATTTACAAAATAAAGAGAAGGAAGCCCTTCATTCAGCAGGAAGGAGGGGGGAGGAACCTCTCCTGTCCCATGTGAGGTATGACCTTTGAGCCCAGGAGTTACTATAGTAACCAACTCCAAGGAGAATAGTGACCAATCGGAGGGCATGTCAAGACACCAGGATTTGCAGCCTTTATAAGCTGTAGGGAAGAGGGACTCAGTGGGACCCTTCTCCCCCTCCCCACATGGGAGTCTGTACTTGTTCTTCAATAAATCACCACCTTTGCTATACCACTTTCTGTCCATGGATTCATTCTTCGATTCCGGTGGACAAAGAATCCGGGTTCCAGTCCAAAAATTCGGTATCAGTACCTTGCTTAATCCATCAGATCTTTTGTTAGAGATGATTTTACTAGCTTCTTCTTGAGGATTGCTTGTGGTCCTTAGGCAAGCTATATCTAATCCATTATTCACTATATAATCATAGGGATCTATCTAAGGAATAAATCTGATGAAGTCACTCCACAAGCTATAAGTTTACCACATTCCTTATTAAACTCATAATGTTATAACATTTTAGCATATATTAGAATTATGTCAAAGTTATAATAAAAAGAATGTTTTTATGAGTAAAGAGTAGTATAAAAATCATTTGCAAGATTAATTCATCTACAACAGAAGTCAGCAGCTTTTCTAGACTATCCAGAAAATTTGATCATTCCAGTAACTATATAATTTTTCATGAATACCACCAATATGTGGGAGTACAGCAGAGGGAAATTAAGGCCTTAGGTTAACAGCATATCTCTGCATACCAGTCATCTCATGATTTGACTTAAAAGTTCTCACTTCTCTATATATAAACGACATCATATTCCCTAAATTTTACTCAATAAATCTGGTTATTGACTGAAGGTAGCAAAAAATCCAGGATACAGAATCAGAAAAGAAAGGACATGATTAATTAAAGGAATATATCTATATGTTGTCACCTTTCATTGATATATTTCATACACTAATATCTAATAGCATAAAATCACATATTATGCAACAGCTTTATTTTAGTAACTTACCAAAATTATTATTTGCCACTCAGACAACAAAAGAAAATACCCAGACTCTATTTGAAGTTACTGTTTTGGAATAACACTGGATTTATTGAAACAAATATAAATCTTTAAATTGTACCAGAAGCTAAATAAAACCAGATCACAATGTAAGATTAAAAAAGAATAATAATACATAAACTCTTTCAAATCAATAAGAAAAGACATGTACTATAATAAAAAGTGTGGGCAGAAGACACCCACATACAAATAACAGACAAAGAAGAAAGCAAATACAAAAATACTCACTAGTAATAAAAAATAGATAAACAGTAAAGTAAACCCTCAATGAAAAGTGTTTCACTTATGACTTTGGTATGATTTAGTTATGCTAATGGATGTTTGATACATTATTGTTGGGCTAGAAATTGAAGGAAACTTTTCAAAATTGACCAAATGATTGAGAAGCCAAAAAAATGGAGTTGCTGAAGTTAGGTAACTATTTTCTCTTTTAAAAAGCAGTAGTTTTAGTAGTCTTAACAAAAACTCCTATTGGTAGGTATCTCACTTACTTAGCACTAGCCATATTTCCTGTTATTGAAGAAAACATTTTTTAAAGAGGATGGTAAAGGACAGTGTCTTCAACCTTAGAAATGAAATTAATTGTTTAGCATTTAGCGTGAAAATTGAGATTGTTTTCTTGAAAAGGCCCGAGTTGTATAGAATTGTCTGTAAACTATAAGAGCAAGATAAATAAATACATAAACTATTTCATGGAATTCAGGCCAGAAGGTCTCAATATTGATAGTTTCTTCTGTGAACATTTAAATGGCTATAAAAGCGATGCATTCAATGCATCTCTTCTCTTAAAGGAACCAAAATATATCTGTCTACATTGTCAAATTATTTTGGAACACAATGCATGCAAATCCCTCTAAGAGATTTTTTTAATAAACATTAGTAAAATCAAGTAACTAAGAAATCTTGGATAATTTTGGACACCTTTCTAGGTCTACTTAACTCTGCATTTCCACAACATAATTGATACTTTTAAACTTTTTCTTTGTTTCACCTAAGTTAAAGATTCATGAAATATGAATGAGATATCTTGTTCTGATTCATCCATCCATAATAGGTAAGATTCCTTTATCAGAATTTGAAAGGCTAGAGATTACATGATATCACAAATTGGTAAAATAGATTTATTATAATTAAATTAGTGTGAGAGCTGTGATCATTGATTATACAAAGACCTTTTTCTATGTTTCCATGTATTTATTTTTAGTGCTATTCAAAGTCCTAATTTACCACATATGTTAGTGAAGCATCCATCTTATATGAAAACTGCTGTTTTAAATTTTAACCCTGCTAATTGGCTTCTGTAAATTCTTGCTTGCTAAGACTACTCCCACTTCAGCGAGGCCATTAAATTTTCCCTAGACAAGTTTATCAGTGCTAGAGCCAGGCTAGGCCTCTGGTTGAGGTCTCAAGGCCCAGCACATACGGGCTCTTTAAGAACTTGCAAAAGGGGCCGGGAACACTCCATATTTGGGAGAAAGGAAGGTGGAATCATTTTATAAATAGGGAGAATTCCTGCATGTTGGGCCCAGAATTTGAGAGACATTTTCCTCTGGACCCACGCGTAATAAATGTAACTCCATCTCTCTGGTATTGCTTTGTTCTTCTTCGGTTTTCTGTAACAGTAGCCTGGATTTCAGCATAAATATCTTATAAATGCTATAGCTGCTAAAAATCATTTGGAAAAAACGTGTATCCCATTGCACAATAATTGTGTTTGCAGATAATAGAATAAATTATAAACATTAAATGTGATATTTTAAAATGCCTTCAATCCATTGTAGTTTAGATTCAGTTTGAAGGCAAACAGTTTTTTAACTTAGCTGAGTAGTTACATTCAAATCTTAAAAATGTGCTATTATTACTTTTGAATCTTTGGAATATGTGAGTATCCAATATGTCATGTTACTTTTTTCCAGTGTTATGTCTTTTCCAAAACATAAAAATGCAAATATAATTCAGAATATAGCCAGAAGTATATTAACAAAAAATAAAAGTGTGAAAACAGAATATATCCTATTCATGCCAAAATAAAAATTGCATAGTTTCAAAATGCAATCCAGGTAGTGCCTCAACTACGAGTCTCTATTTAATGTCGCACTTTTACGCATATAACTTTATTGCCATGATAATTTACTAAAAATCGATTATGTAGCAACACTGATATTCTCTTTTGGCATGTGAAAATATCTTAGACATAAAATGAAATAAAATTAGGCTTTCAATATGTATATAAATAAAATTATATAAAAATGCAATAAGAGGTATATAGTTTTCTACAAAAACACAATCTTACTCAAAATATGCACCATATACTAGAAAATGTTTGGTTGATTCTGCACCAGTATTATTTTTTTTTTTTTTAGTGCAAATATCAGGCTTAATATAGCTATGATTCATGCTAGTCAGAGGATGGTTCATGTTCTAGGCCAGGCTTATTAGCAGGTTTAATATTGGCTATTATTTTATGGTGAATTCAGTTGAATAGCAAAGAAGAAACCTTTGGGGTCTATTTTTCTATATGAATGGAATTGATACATGTGCTTATAAATTAACTTTTTTAAAAGTAGTGTAGAGTTATGTTGCTAGCAGTAATACGCATTTACTATGACACATAGCTTATTTTATCTTTAACTATAATATTCTCTAGTATTTAATTGATGTCCTTAGCAATTCCCTTTTTTTGCTAATGCATTGACATTAAATGGAATTATTTTAAAACATAGTGATGAGGTAGTTTGTTTGGTTTAGAATCATTTTCCCTTTTAACATACACAGACTTGCAGAAAATATCTCTTGTACATAATTGTGTTTCACTTTCCTGACTTTTCACCCATACCCTGTCATTCTCAAGAAAGAGAAAAAAATAAAGAGAGAGAGAGAGAGCACGAAGGAAGGAAGGAAGGAAAGGAGGGAGGGAGGGAGGGAGGGAAGGAAGGAAGGAAGGAAGGAAGGAAGGAAGGAAGGAAGGAAGGAAGGAAGGAAGGAAGGAAGGAAACGAAAGATTGCCCGGCCAGTGTGGCTCAGTGGTTGAGCATCAACCCATGCACCTAGGGGTCACTGGTTCAATTATTGGTCAGGGCACATGCCTGGAATTCATTTGGGCTTGATCCCCAGTAAGGGGGCATGCAGGAGGCAGCTGATCCATGTTGATGTTTCTCTCCCATCAATGTTTCTATCTCTCTCTCCCTCCCCCTCCTTTCTCTCTCTAAAATAAAAATATATATATTAAAAAATATACTATTTCATTACTTATTTTTAACATGAACAAAGGGAAGGAGTAAAATAAACTCTTCCTAGGAAAGGATATTACCTCCAACATGTTATGTGGCAGAAAACAGTTTGCAACTAATAATAAATTAATTAAAATGATAAACTAGATAATTATGTCTATAAATTATATAAAAATAATTATGCAAAATTATAAGAACTGAACAATGGATGGTTTCTAGAAGACCTATAATTATATAACTTACAAATTAATGCAATTAAAATATATATAATAAAACTGTAACACATACAAGAAATTTTTTGTTGTTGTTTGAAAAACAGGCTCTTTAGTTTTTTTTTCCAAGAAAAAAGTGTGCTAATCATGGGCTATTGCTTTTCCTTCTTTATGAATAATTTAAATGTTGAAGCATATTATTTTGTTTGCAAAGAATTTTTGTTTTTGCTTAATGATGAAATATTAATGTAAGACATTTGGACATTTGCAAGGTATCAATCAAATGTAGAACTTTTTTTTACACTGAGGTAACATTAGTGTTGTAAATGGCTTGCAGGTTGCCTACCAAGTTCTTTTTTTTTTTTTTAAATCTCTACTGTTGAAAGTGTTACATATGACCCCCTTTTCCCTCCATTGACCTCTTGTAGCCCACCCCCGCCCCCCACCTTAGGCCTTTACTAAGCTCTCAAATCCTATCATCGGGAATATAGCACCTACATGTTTTCATTTCCTTGTTTGAAAGATCCTGTACATCAATGATGAAAATGAATTTTGATCATTAGCAAATCTGTAGCCTCTTTCTGGCTTGTCCCCTTTGTCATAATCATGAGAACATAATACACATGGAGACTAGCTAAGAATTTAAACCTTGATCTCTTATTTTCTATTAATATCTTCCTACCAGTGACAGTTATAATAAGAACTACATTCCAAATTAGAATTTTTACAAATATTAGAGTAAAGCAATGTTAATAAATAAATAAAATTTCAACATGTTTTTAGATAAGTACCGTAAAAATATTACCTGAATAGATGGTTCTATAATTTATGCTTGTGATTTTCAGGAGACTCTTTAATTTGAATTAGCTCAAGAACAGTAGCTTAAGCAAAATATTGTAATTAAGGAGAAATTTGTATTTCTTTTGGCACTTTGCCCTTGATGCATTTTCTACTATGCCATCACTCCTTGTCTAAAAGCAATCACAACAGGTTTTGCTGGCCCTAAAACTTCTTTCTTTTAGAATATGCCCTTCTACATATTCTCAAATGTGCAGAGGGACAAAAGTGAAGTGCATCTGCTTAATATTGCTTTTACCTAATATCTGTTCACGGTAGAGTGCCTTGAATGTCGCAGCTGCTGTAATCATCAGGTCTTCTTCCATGAGGTATTGAATCTTCCTCATCAGGGTCTTAAAGTTCATGATGGTTAAAGTGAAAAATCCCAAATCAAGGCATTTTTAAGTCAAGAGCTACTATACACATAAAGGTAACAATAATTAAGAGGCAGTAATTGGGGAAATTATGGGAATTAGCTCTTCTAGATGGTATTTTAAAAATCCAGTTATACTTTTTCTCTTTTTATCTTCTTCCTCCTCCCTTTCCAAACAGTTCATTCCAGGCACCATTCGGTAGTGTACGATGGTAGAGGCATCCACACAGATGGCAGTGAATGGGGAGGAGCTCGACTTGCCTATGAGCCATTAAACCTTGACAGGGAGAACACGCACTGGCTTATGGCAGAGATACCTTGACTTCCATTGTTATATTATTGGAGAACAAAATTATTTATTCACATTCTTTATTCATATTAATCTGCTTTTCTAAATTCATACATGGTGATCACAAGAAATTGGTAATTATTATTTTTAAAAAATGTTTTTATTGATTCTAGAGAGAGAGGAGGGAGAGGGAGAGAGAGAAATATCCATTGGCTGCCTCCTGCACAACCTCTACTGAGGATTGAACCTGAAACCTGGGCATGTGCCCTGACCAAGGATTGAACAACTAATGACCTTTTGGTGCACGGGACCCCATTCTGCCAACTGAGCCACATGGGCCAGGGCAAAATGGTCAACATTAAAGGATGAACAAATTTCATAAGCTGAAAATAAGTAATTTAATTAACATGTGAGATAGGGGTTACATTACTGGAAAAAAATTTAGTCTCTAAAAAGTGACTCAAATAAGATGATTAGTTTTGGGTTTCTTTTTTTGTTTGTTTGTTTGATATTTTTGTCAGCAAATTAAACAACTCTTGATTAAGATTGCTCATTTATGTTAAAATCTGCATGGATTTGAGATCCTGCTAAGAAATATAAAGTGTCACGTTATATATGCTGAACTTTCTCACTGAATCAAGTTTAATTTTAGCAATCACAATTTTAATTATATCAAAAATTCTCAGTGTACAAAAATACAACACTCAAATGACCTTTTCCACCGTGTTAAAAAAAAAAAAGCATTAACATCTTCATACCATATTCATTGTACCATATAATACTTTAACTCAAAGCTGTTATTTTTATAGGTCAATGTATTTTTTAAACCAGGGAGGTAAAAATCATATTGCTTTATGTTATGCTCTCTTCCTTTCTATTTTCCCAAACCAAAAATTAGTACATCCCAGTTTTCTGTATGTTTTAGATTTTAAAACAAGTCATAACTACATGTACTCCAGATTTATATCTCTGACTTCTTGACTTTCATTATAATAGTAGTTTATGACAAGTAAAATGATTAACAGAATAACAATATTATATAATTACAACTATGCCAAAACAACGATGACTAAACTATTACCTATCTAAATTTAAATAAATAACTTGGCAAGTAACCAATTAACAGTTAGTATGGCAATATATAAACAGGCGAGCAGCCCTGGCTGGTTTGGCTCAGTGGATAGAATAGCAGCCTATGGACTGAAGCATCCCAGTCAGGGGCATTGCGGGCTGGATCCCCAGTGGGAGGCATGCAGGAAAAAGCTGATCAATGATTCTTGTCATTGATGTTTCTCTCTCTCTCTCTCTCTTTCCCTCTCTCTTCTTTTCTCTCTGAAATCAATAAAAATATACTTTAAAAAAAAAAAAAAACACAAATAAGCAAGCACACTGCTTTTCCTTGCATTTGAAGTAACATTAAAATATGAAGTGGATATGTCCAAGAAAGGAACATTTTATTTTATTTTTTAATATATTTTTATTGATTTTAAAGAGGAAGGAAGAGGGAGAGAGAGATAGAAACATCAATGATGAGAGAGAATCATTGATCAGCTGCCTCATGTGCCCTTGATAAGAATCGAACCAGGGACCCTTCAGCAGAAAGAAAAATTTTAAGAAAAATTTTAGTTATCTTCTCAAATGTAATTGATGGTGATTGTCACAGAAAAAGAGCTAAAAAGGAAGTAGAGCTAAAAGGTTGGATAGTGGTCACTCAACCCAACTGTATTTAAATAGGAAGCTGCATGGCAGGTAACTTAACTGTTTAAAATCTCCATGGGGAACCACACATATGGGGGTCCCACAATAATGTGAGATATGCTTCTATGAGCTCTACCAGGTTCCCACAGTAAATACGAGCAGCAATCCCCTCGGGTTTCCTGAAGGAGGAGGGGAAAGGAACCGTTTTGAACTATACAAGAGCCTTTTTCTGCTTAGCAAGGTTGGCCTCTGGGGAAACTAGTTTTAACCATGGACTAACCTGCAAAGATCTTATGAGAGCCTAACTGAGGCAGTAGAAATACCCAATTCCAGCCCCTCTAGCCATCCCTCCCACCTAACGATGTGGGGAAGGTGAGGAAAACAAAAATCTGAAAAAGTCTTGTGAAGTTTATAGTCCAAAGGCACAGCCACACTACAAATCTGAGACCTAACTATAGAATGCTTCTCCTCCCCCCATACTTCACCACCCAGTATATAAAGGCCTACTTTAAGAAGTTTATTTTACCCAGTACATCATATCTGACTATCAGTAAAATATTAACAGGCATAACAAAAGGCAAAAAAAAAAAAAAAGAGTGAAACAGAGCAAGCATCTGAACCACACATGACAAAATGTTGAATAAAGAGTCAAAACCAGATAAGCAATGTCAGCAGAGAGGTGAAAATCTAAAGAACCAAAAATAAATACAGATGGTCTTCAATTCAAGATGGTTCAACTTAGAATTTTTCCACCTTAAGATGGTGTATTTGATAGGGGCAGAAATAGAATATTGGGGACTAACTATAATTGTAAGAAATATTGATCATGTTCTGTTTATCATGATTGTTTTGTTCTGATTAAAGAGGGAACATTCTAACCTGGCTGGGATTTGCAGGAGGGACCTTGGAGTTCACCCAGAAATGCAGCCCATCCTCCCCATCAGGAGCTGTCTATTATCATGGAATGATTAACAACATTGTTGCAGAAACCAGAGCTGCCAGCCCTTTGAAGAGCATTAACCCTTTGCATATCCACAGGCCTTTGGAAATCTCCAGCCCACATTACCTGTAAACTGCCCATTTGGCATACCTTTTGCCTACTTCCTCATGTAATCTTTGTCCACCTGCCCAATATAAGCAGCTGGCTTATGGTGGGGGAAGGGCAGATTTTTGTGGATGACCTGCTGCTCTCCCATACTGTGGGAAGTATTGGAATAAACGCTCATATATGATTCAAACCTGTATCTGCTTAATTGGCTCAAGTAGTGACAGGCAGCATGAACCCATTGATTGTCCAGTTACTCATTCAGTAGAAACTGTACTTGGAAATTTAAATATTAGTCTTTTTCCAGGCCAGCAATATACAGTACAATACTCCCTCATGATGCTGGGAAAAGGCAGAGAGCCAGAGCTCGCAATCAGACCATGTGATCAGACAATAAGCAACCCATACTCTACAACATACTGTGTTGCCAGTGTTTTTTCAGATATTGTGTTTCATATCCCACCATGTGTACAAAACACCCATTTGTGTCTCTAACTCTGATGAGAAGAGGAGGAAGGCAATTATTCTTGAGATACAGCTCAAGATAATTACCCAACTGTAGTCTAATGTAAGTGTTCTGGACACATTTAAGGTGGACGAGGCTATGCTATAATGCTTGGTAGGTTAGGTGTATTAAATGCATTTTCATTTTACAATATTTTTAATTTATGATGGGTTTATCAGGACACAACCCCATTTTAAGTTGAGGAGCATATTAAGAATCAAAAACACTGTAACAGAAGTAAAGAATGCCTTTAATGGGCATATTTGTAAACTAGACAGAGCTAAGGACAGAAATTCTGAACTGGAAGATGTATCAATAGAGTCCATGAAAACCAAAAGGAATAAAACAGACTGAGAAAAACAGAACAGACCATCCAAAGACTATGGGACAACTATAAATGGTATAATATACTCATGAAAGGAATACAAGGAAGATAAGAAAGAGAAAGGAACACAGAAGTAAAGGTGTTCTGAGACCAATTTTCAATGTGGGAGTGGAATTTCCCCCAACACTAAGTAATTCTTGGACACCAGCTGGATGTGCTACCATTCAACTCAATTCTGACACTGTCTACCCAGAGGTAGCACCAGATTCCAGAAGTTAAAAGCTCGGTTCCACAAGTTTTCCCTTTACTTCAGATGCCAATCACAGGCAGAGGTTGTCACCTGTGCATCTGACCAGCTGGCTAGAAGAGAGATGTTCCCACAGTCCCCTTATTGGGTTTGATCAATTTGCTGGAGAAGCTCACAGCACTCAGATAAACATTTTACTTTTCTAGATCATCCATTTTTATAATGGGATATAACTCAGGACAGACAGGTGGAAGAGATGCATAGGAGTCAACCTATTACAGCATCAATTCTAAGTCTAAAATCTTATCTAAATACTAGAGGCCTGGTGCACAAAATTCATGCATGGGGGCGGGGGGAATGTCCCTCAGCCCAGCCTGCACCCTCTCCAATCTGGGACCCCTCGAGGGATGTCCAACTGCCTGTTTAGGCCCAAATCCCACCAACATCCCTCTCACAATCCAGGACTACCGCTCGCCTGCCTGCCTGCCTTGATTGCCCCTAACTGTCCTACCCTGCCAGCCTGGTCACCCCTAACTGCCCTCCTTTGCCAGCCTGGTCGCCCCCAACTGCCCTCCCCCAACTTCCCTCCCCTACTGGCCTGGTCCCCCTTAACTGCCATCCCCTGCAGGCCTGGTCCCTCCCAACTGCCCTTCCCTGCTGGCCTGGTCCACCCTAACTGCCCTCCCCTGCTGGCCTGGTCGCCCCCAACTGCCTTCCCCTGCTGGCCATCTTTGACCACATGGGGGCAGCCATCTTGTGTGTTGGAGAGATGGTCAATTTGCATATTACCTCTTCATTATATAGGATCATTAATTCAGTGTTCCTGTTTTGAGTAAATCTAAATCATTTACAACACATATGGGTAACACTGGGTATGACACATTCTGGGGCAAATTACATCTCAAGCTGTAGATTTGAGAAAATATAAAACAATTTTTTTTATAAAATGTAAGGATAGAAAAAATAAGCATTTTATAGACTTTACCATTTCTATATGGTAAAGGGACAAAATTTTAAAAGGTAATGGGTCAACCTGGCCAAGTGGCTCAGTTGATTGGAGCATCATCCAGTGCACCAAAAGGTTGCAGGTTTAATTCCTGGTTAAGCACATACCGAGGTTGCTGGTTGAATACCCAGTCAGGGTGCATGTGAGAGGCAACCAATCAATATTTTTCTTTCACATCAGTGTTTCTCTCTCTCTCTCCCTTCCTCTCTAAAATCAATAAAAACATATATCCTAGGGTAAGGATTAAAAAAAAAAAAAAAAAAAAAGGCAAGGGGTCACTAGTCCTAAATAATTCAAATATCCAGCAGTTTAAATGCTATTAGTTCTAAAGGTCTAGAGATAATCTTTTGTGGTCAGAGGCTTTACCCAGGAGGCCTGACATTTTGCCATTTGAGGCATTCTTCCTTTTTCTTGAGGACAGTGCATGTTTGCAGATGAATAACTCTCTAGGCCCATTTTCTGCCTTTAGGATTCTGAAAGTCTGACATCCTTCTCCCTTTTTCTCCATCTCTGTCCCTTTCAGTCCAAGCTGGCAGTGGTCACCTATGTATGTCACAGTGATTCATGTCATTAGACAAGAGAGCCATGCACAGATTTTTCTTGTATAACCTTTGTCTCTATTCCTGGCTTCTGCTGAGAGGGTGGAATGGATCACATGCCTAATCTCTTCATTACCAGCAGAAGATGGTCCCACCACCCCTTGATTTCTCTACATAATAAGTTTTGCTAACAGTTATCTCTTAATTTTAGCATCTTCTGCAATCTGGATAGGCTGAAAATGTACAAAATCAACAAGTTCTGGTTGTTTTTGCTAAAGAGCATTTTATCGTTTTTCTTTCCTCTTTTAACATAACCAATAAGAGAAAACCTGGTCATTATTTCAACACTTTGCTTAGAAATATAGTATTCATTTAAAATCCAGATTCATCAATTTCTAGGTCTGCTGTCAATGCCAATGTAGAACACAATTTAGCCGAGGTTCCTGCTACTCTATCCTATATAATAAAAGCCTAATATGCTAAGTGTCCGGTGGTTCAGTTATCCGTTCAACCAATCAAAGCATAATATGCTAATGATATGCTAAGGACGCTCAACCACTCGCTATGACATGCACTAACCATCAGGGAGCAGACAGTCGACCGGTCGACCAGTCGCTATGACATGCACTGACCACCAGAGGCAGAAGCTACAATTGGTAGGTTAGCTTGCTGCTGGGATCAGGCTGATCAGGACTGAGCAAGACTGGCCAGACACACCCTGGAGCACTCCCACGGTGCCTCCCCGGCTGGCCAACCTCCCACATCCCTCCCCAACCTGATTGTGCACTGGTGGAGTCCCTTGGCCTGTCCTGTGCCCTTTCACAATCTGGGACCCCTCAGGGGATGTTGGAGAGCCGGTTTCGGCCCGATCCCACAGGCCAGGCTGAGGGACCCCACTGGTGCATGAATTTGTGCACCGGGCCACTAGTATTACATATTCTTCCAGTTCCTAAAAATAGAATCCTTATTTCCTGTCAATGCCTTTAACTTTCATATTTTACCAGTGCTTCATTTCAGAGGATATATAATATTCTCTAACATAATAGGCTTTCTATACTGTAATCCTCATTGTCTTATGAGTCCTCTAACAATCTGTTATGTTTAAAACTATCTATAGGCCTTAAAATTATTCCAGCTTCTATTTATTATCCAATTCCAAAGCCACTATCACATTTTTTTGTCATTTTTTACAGAAGAAGCTCACATTCTGGTAACAAAATCTGTGTTAGTTTTAAATGTGCAGCAACAAATAATCACAAACTTGGTGGCTTGAAACAATGGAAATTTATTATACCACAGTTCTGGATTTCTGATATCCACTCTCATTGGCATTGAGATTTCTGCTGTCCGCTCTCAGCAAGGCCAAGGTCCCTCTGGGGTGATACAGGAGAGTCTGTTTCTTGTGTCTTCCAGCTTTTAGTGGCTACTGGGATCATTTGGTTGGTGGACACATCCTTACAGGAGGCCAATCCATAGAATGAACTAAATAAAATAGCTGTTTTTTTTAATTGACTAAGATTGTTGTTGTTATATAAAGTAACCCATGCATTACATACTACAAATTTTTTCAAAGAGTGGAACTTCTATAGGTTTTTAATTTCCTTAAAATTTCTGATGGCAGACTTCACTCTTACTGCGGGAATGTCAGCATTTCCCCTGGGACCATTTACTACTCATTTTAAGGCATAGAAGGGGCAAGGGTGTGCGATATGCTGTCTGATTTCAATGTTCTACAGTCCCAGCATGTCAAACTCACGGCGGTGGGGGGTTGTGGGGGGGCTGCAAGTTTGACATGCTTGACCATTGTTCTCAAGAAGACACTATAGCAGGTCCCTTGGTTGAAATGATACAAAATAATTCCAAGCCCAAAGCAAAAAAGTTAACTTATTAGGTTTGGGTGGTTTGTTTTACATCAAAAATTAACCGACAAAGCTTTTAAATGGTGGAATTGAATTCTAATTTATTCAATCTAGCTCCAGCAGTCACCTGGTTAAGAATAAAAACTCAACATAATCTTGTGAAGGTGAAAAATCAACATCAAAAAATATATGGAATTTTTTAAAGTGTCTAGGTGTTTTTCCAATTGCTAATCTACAAAGATTTGATTTCAACTCAATTTACTCTTCTGGAAACAAGAGGGCTTAATTGCCAACTCTCTTTGCTCCGATATTTTAAATATATTTATAAAAAACATATATTTATTATTTTATTCTAATTCCATGGGTTTTTAGAGTCACTGGGGTCTAGTATTAAAATCTAATCTTGAGCCCCAGTCTTTAACTTCTAGTATATTATTGAAGCCTCCATTCTTAAGATTTTATTGTTCACAATAAGAACACTGAACAAAAGTATAATGACTTTCTGTTTTTCATAGAAATGAACTTGTCCTAAAAAAAAGATTTAAGGTGCAGTTTTCATTGTGAATGTCCACTGAATTACCTAAAAATGGCTTAAGAATTGGTTATTTATTCAATCTGTAGAATAGTCTCTCGTTTTTGTGCCTCAAGGCTGCTAGAATATATAGTTGTAAAAGGAGATTTTTTCAAACTAAAATGTGGGAGCTTCCAAATGCAGTATGTCTTTAAAAGATAGATGTACTTTGGTCCCATTTGGAAGCAAGCAACCATTTTCTAAATATTATGTTTAGTCTCCATTTCCATGTTGAAAAGCTCTCAGGTATTTTTGAAAGAGTGTTTCTTGCTGCTTACAATATTATAGCCCATTTCAAACCTTTTTACCAAGAAAAATAGCATACTGTAAGGTGATAGGAAAAAATCCTTAAATCTCAATGCATTATTCTATATTTAGTTCACTAGAAAATTTTTCTAAAAGAAATAGTTTTTTTCCATGTATTTCTAAATATGTAAGTTACTTGTTTTTCATTTATTTTTCCTCCTTCTGAGCAGTCTTCGAATAGCTAATGAAAGCCTCTAATTAAGTAAAATATCACTCAAGAGGGAGTAAATATCTTCACAGAGTAAACTGAGGTAAATTCAGAATTATTGATTATAAGTTGAACTGAGTATTGTTTCTTTCATTTTTGATCAATCTACCCACAGAAAATAGCATTCCAAGCAACTAAAAACTGTCACTTACATTTTTAATTCTTACAAGTAATTCTCTTTTTTTGACATTTTCTATTTTTAAGTTCTCTTATATAATTCATTCTTATTTTGATAACATATTCATTGAGATAAAAATCTATACACAATAAGCCATTTATCTGTTTCTACTTTCAAGGTTCTCGCTTTGTTTTTAAACAATTCATCTATGATGTGTTTAGCTCTATACTTCTTTACTAAAAAAAGTTGTTGAGATGTGATTGACATAGGAAAAGCTGTACATAGTAAGTTTAGAGATAAGTATACATCTTTGAAAACATCACGGTGATGTATACCATAAACATATATACCACATCCAAAGTATCCTCTTTGTTATTATTTCGCAGTTCCTTTGTGCCTTTATGCTTAGTGGATCACACATGCAGAAATGTGAAGACAGATGATATTGGTTAAAATAGATAAGTGATTCTTAAGCTTTACCTGAGTTCAAATAAACCATTTTATTGCATTGTAGTTAATAAAAATATGTATTTTTGTTGCCATCTCAATGATAAGCAAATTAATATGTGATATGTAATGAGATAAACAGGTAAGGAAGAAGAAAAGGATAAAAAAAATAAAGTCAAAGAAGTATAAGAAAATGGAGAAACAAATGTGGATAGGAGTGAGATCATGAAGTTACTATCTTCAGCATTTAAACCATTTATCTTATAAATCACTTGAACAAAATATAGATACACAAGATAGCTGTAGCTGTCTCATGTGTTGCAAAATAGTATGCTTTCTGTACAAATTGCCTTTATTTGCAACTATGTAAAAATGCCGGCTTTTGCATATGAATACTTTGTTCATAGCAAGAAGGCTGTGCCACAAATATACAAAATAAGTAATTTGCCTCATCCTATATAATAAAAGTCTAGGTGGTGTCACACCCTCACACAATACCCTTGCATGATGTCTGCCACAAGATGTCCGCCACAAGATGTCTGCCACAAGATGGCTACCACAAGATGGCTGGCAGGGGAGGGCAGTTGTGGGCCACCAGGCCAGCAGGGGAGGGCAGTAGAGGGCAAACAGCCAGTAGGGGAGGGAAGTTGGGGGCAATTGGGCTGGCAGGGGAGGGCAGTTGGGGGAAAACCGGCCAGGAGGGGAGACAGGGGAGGGCAGTTGGGTGCGACCAGGCCAGCAGGGGAGGGAAGTTGGGGGTGACCAGGCCCACAGGGGAGGGCAGTTAGAGGCAACCAGACTGGCAGGGGAGGGCAGTTGGGGCGACCAGGCCTGTAGGGGAGGGCAGTTGGGGGCAATCAGGCCAGCAGGGGAAGGCAATTGGGGGCGATCGGGCCAGCAGGGGAGGGCAGTTGGGGGTGACCAGGCCCACAGGGGAGGGTAGTTGGGGGGGATCAGGCCTGCAGGGGAGGGCAGTCACGGGCAATCGGGCTGGCAGGGGAGGTCAGTTGGGGGTGATCAGGCCAGCAATGGAGAGGGCAGTTGGGGGAGATTGGGCTGGCAGGGGAGTAGGTTAGTGGGCGATCAGGCTGGGAGGCAGAAGCAGTTAGGGGCAATCAGGCAGGCAGGCAGGCAAGCAGTTAGGAGCCAGCAGTCCCAGATTGTGAGAGGGATGTCTGACTGCCAGTTTAGGCCCAATCTTCATGGGAATTTCATGCACCGGGCTTCTAGAACTTGAATAAAAATGTATCTATTTACTAAGCTAGATTTTCTCATTACAAGAGCTCAAAAGAGGAATGGTAAATAACATGCTCAACAGAATATGTTGTTGTTTTTGTTTTGTATTGTTTTCTAAATATGTTCTTATTGTTTTGTTTGTTTGTTTGTTTGTTTTTTATTGTTGTTTTTTTAGAGTGAGAGAGGAAGGGAGAGGAAGAGATAGAAACATCTATGAGAGAAATATCAATCAGCTGCCTCTGGCACACAGCCTACTGGCTCAAACCCCAGTCGACCTGGAATTGAACTGGTGACCTCTTGGTGCATGGGTCAATGCTTAACCACCGAGCCACACCAATTGGGCCAGAATATGTTGTTTTATCTAACTTTTATAAAGATGAAGTGATTTCTTTATAAAGGATTGGAGACATTACAAAAAATAATAGTTGTATTTATTTAGTTTTATAAAATTTTAAAAAATCAGTCTATAATAATTACAACTAATCCCTTAAAAGAACTAAAGCGTCAGCTATGCAAATGTGCATAACAAAATTTTATTTTTAAACAAGAGTAAAATAATTCCAAAGATCACTTTGTTCTTATTTAAATAATATATGCATAGCAAACTTGTATTTTCTGGTAACATCAAAAGTGCCCAAGTATAGCTGAATCCCCAAATAAACCATTTTATTACTTTGTAAATAAAAAATATTTATTTTTTGACTGCTTCACCTTAGTATCAAGTTAAACCTCTAGGTTAATTCAAAGATATGGGGCCTGGGCAAGTCTATTTTGAAGAAGTGGCATTAGAAGAAATTTAAGTTTAAAAAATTTGGCCCTCAAAAGAAATTTCAATTGTTGTACTGTTGATACTTGGCTCTGTTGACTAATGAGTTTGCCAACCACTGTGCTAAAGTGTCCAGTTGTCTGGTCATCTGTTCAACTAATCAAAGGTAAGTACACTTGAGCCTGAGAAGATGGCGGCGGAGTTGAACAGCTGATCTGTTGCCTCGCATGGCAGTTTCGGAAATACAACTAAAAGATGGACTGGTGAGCGCGGTGACTCCTGCTCGTGTCTCCCCAGGCCGGGGCAGCTGCTCCTCTCAGTCAGCACCTCAGCCGGGGCCATGAGCTCATGGGCGGCCGCGGCAGCTGCTATGGCGGCGGCGGCGGCCGCGGACTGGGCGCAGTGGCTCTTGGTGAAGGAAGAGACCATCTTTCTGCAGGATGGGCCCATCCGCGTCACCGACCTGGCCAAGCTGCCCAGTGAGATCCTCGGGGCCCCGGAGGCCGCCGACACCAACTTGGAGGATTTTTAGGATTTCCCGTCTTACATTCAAGTCCTTTAGCCATTTTGAGAGAGGAGAACCAAGAAGGTGGCAAAGTTAAACAAATGAACTGCGCCGCGCACAGCAATTTCAAAAATACAACTGGAGGACAGAGCGTCTGCCACCCAGAACCACAGGAGAGCTGGCTGAAGGGTGGATTTACAGCTAAGAGGGAAGAGGAAAGAGTGAACTCGGAAGGGATAAGGTGCGGAGGCGCGTGGGTCGGACTGGTGGTGGGGGAAGGGTCGTGCGGCTTTTTTTCCAACCCTAGGGGAGATTAGCTCCCCATCACCCTGAAATCCAGCTTCTGGGGACTCGCGGGAGACCCAGACGCCTGCGGGGAGAGGCTGGACTCTCGGCCTTCGTGTCGGAGAGTGGGAGTAACTTCCTTGCGGAGGTGCGCCCAGCAATCAGTGTTTGCTGCGCTGGAGTGCGGAACGAGGGGGCTTAGAAACGTGGAAAGCAGAAAAAGCAGACTTGCAGCCATTGCGGTTCACCATGCCATGGCCTGGTGGCGCCCTGAGATCCTGACCCGCCCTGAGACCCGCCCTGCCCTGGGACCCACCCCGCACGTTTTGCAGGCCCACCTGGGCTCCAAGCAGCGGCTTTTGCATGTGGGTGGCCTGCCCTGTGGCAGCTTGACCATATGAACTGCGGTTCTAGTCGGACTGCTCCAGGGCCGCTTAGACAGGAGGAGGAAACTGCAGTTTTTGCTGTAATTCCTGCTGAGTGGCCTTAGGCAGTAGCTGACCTACACTCCATTGGAGACCCAGAAACGAGGGCATCTAGTGGTCGGTGTGAGATGACACCAGATTTCAACCACTCGCATAAGGGACACATTCAAGAGGCAGACTCAGTGAGCACCAAAGCCTTGCTGCAACAAGATCCGGCCCATAAACGTGTCTCCTGCACAACAACTCTTCCTTTATAGAAACAGAGGGTCCTCATGGACAACTGGCCAGGAGGACAATTCCTCCCAGTGACACCAACAATAATCAAGACTTAACTATACAAAGGAGGACCAAGATGGAGGCAAAGGGCGGAAGCCTGATTGTTGCCTACCACAACAATTTTGAGACTACGACGGGACAGCAGAGCAGACACCATCCAGAACCACCGGAGGGCTGGCTGAGCAGATGCTCTACAACTAGAATAAAAGAGAGGTGTACGCGGGACGATGCTGATGCCGGTGACCCAAAGATCACACTTTAAGAACTAAGGCTCAGGCGACACAATGGCAGCCTGGAACGTGCTCGGCGCAGTTCCCCCGGCAGTCTCCGGCTGAGGGGACGGCTCCACTCGCTGCCGAGCACGGACAGACGAGCCCCTGAGAGACATGGGGTGGGAGACTCCGTGCTTGCTGACCTCCGAGTCCTTCAAGAATCTCAACGCCCTGGAAGCGGCCAGGTGCGCACGCTCGGCGACTGGCCACCGCTGCAGACCCAAGGGCCGACACAGCGACCCCGGACCAGCCCACCACCGCGCACTGGGCACACCGGAGCTTCGCTGAGCCCACACCCCAACAAGTTCTGCGGCAGCCGCCCTGGAACTCTGAGAAAATGGCCGAAGGAAATGCTGAGAGGGAATTGACCAACAGGAATTGGGATCAAGAAGATGAAACCCCGCTGTGTCCCGGGTCCGGGTGAGGCCGCCCGCCCCTGGGTCAGGGTTAGGCTGGGAACTGGGTCGGGGTGGGGCTGGGTCCCGAGTCCGGGCGAGGCCACATGCCCCTGGATCCGGGTAAGGCCGCACCCCCCTGGGTCCGGGTGAGGCTGGGTCCCGGGTCCGGGTGGGGCCGCCCCCCTGGGTCCGGGTGAGGCTATGCACCCCTAGGTCCGGGTGAGGCTGGATCCTGGGTCCAGGTGGGGCCGTGCGCCCCTGGACCCGGGTGAGGCCACACGACCCTGGGTCTGGGAGAGGCCACGCGACCCTGGGTCCGGGTGAGGCCACGCGCCCCTGGGTCCAGGGGAAGCTGTGTGCCCCTGGATCCGGGAGAGGCTGGGTCCCAGGTCCGGTGAGACCTCGCGCACCTGGGTCCGGGTGAGGCCATGCGCCCCTGGGTCTGGGAGAGGCCATGCACCCCTGGGTCTGGGTGAGGTCGCGTGCCCCTGGGTCTGGGAGAGGCCATGCACCCCTGGGTCTGGGTGAGGTTGCGCGCCCCTGGATCCGGGTGAGGCTGGGTCCCGGGCCCGGGTGAGGCCACGCGCCCCTGGGTCCGGGTGAAGCTGGATCCCGGGTCCGGGTGAGATCGTGTGCCCCTGGGTCCGGGTGAGGCTGGGTCCCGGGTCCGGATGAGGCCGCATGCACCTGGGTCCAGGTGAGGCCACGCGCCCCCTGGGTCCGGGTGAGGCCACGTGCCCCTGAGTCCGGGTGAAGCCATGCCCCTGGGTCCGGCCGAGACCAAACCAGAGGGTGTCGGACCTGCATTACCACCATTTGTCCACCATCCAGAGCTGAGGGGTCAGTGCCGACATGTACACATAAGGAACTGGTGGACATTGATATTGGGTCTCAAAAGAACTGTTGGTCCAGAAAGAAACTCACTACAGACTGATTCATTTGCCTGTCAGCATAACTATTATTGCTCGTCTCACATTCAGTTCTTATAAGTATATCTCTAGTGACACATGATCTCGCTCATCTAGGGGAAATGATGAACAACATAGACTGATGAACAAGAACAGAACCAGAAACAAGGAGGCATCGATCGGACTATCGGGCCTCAGAGGGAGGATAGGTTGAGGGTGGGGGGAGGGGGGAGAGATCAACCAAAGGACTTGTGTGCATGCATATGAGCCTAACCAATGGTTAAGTTCAACAGGGGGTTGGGGCATCCGTGGAGAGGGGTGTGGTATGGGAATGGGGGGATGAGGACAAATATGTGACACCTTAATCAATAAATAAATTAAAAAAAAAAAAAAAAGCTAAGTCCACTCAACCGCTCGCTATGAGATGCACTGACCACCAGGGGGAAGATGCTCCGACCAGTAGGTTAGCTTGCTGCTGGGGTCAGGCTGATCAGGACTGGTTGAGATGGGCCAGACACGTCCTTGAGCCCTCCCACAGTCCTTCCCCAACTGGCCAACATCCTGCGTCCCTCCCCAGCCCTGACTGTGCACAGGTGGGATTCCTCAGTCTGGCCTGCACCATCTTGCAATCTGAGACCCCTCAGGGGATGTCAGAGAGCCAGTTTTGGCCTGTTCCCACAGTCCAGGCTGAGGGACCCGACTGGTGCACAAATTCATACACCGGGCCTCTAATCCAAATATAATGAGAATATTTCAAGTAATATATTTTCTTTCCTCCACTACCTTGCTCAACAAAGAGATTATCTTACAAGTAACATTAATGAAAATGATTGACACAAATATAGAACTGCAGACAAAGAATTATTAGCACTTTTGCTTTGCAGAAAATTTTCAAAGTGTGGAATGTTACCTGAGTTTTCACTAAACTTTGTAACAAAAGCTACAGAGAAAAATTAGTTTGACTTTCACATGTGAATGTTCATTTTACATGTTGATTTTTGCCAATGAATTAAATATACCATTCAAAATTGAAAATATTCCTTTAAATGTTTGTTAAAAATATTTTTTAAGCCCTAGCCAGTTTGGCTCAGTGGAAAGAGCAGCAGTCTGGGGACTGAAGAGTCCCGGGTTCAATACCAGTCAAGGGCACATGCCTATTGCAGGCTCAGTCCAACAGTAGGGGTCATGCAGGAGGCAGCCAATCAATGATTCTCATTATTGATGTTTCTATCTCTCTCTCCCTCTCTCTTCCTCTCTGAAATCAATAAAAATATATTTTTAAAAAATATGTATATTTTTTAAGCAGACATATTGAAAGTTTCCAAGTGTCCCTGAACGTTAAGAATGCCTTGCTTTATACAAGTGAACACTGAACAATGGTGATAGATTCAGGATAAGGGGATGCAAGGGGTTCTTTTTTCTTTTTCTTTTCTTTTTTTTTCTTCTTTTCATGAGTAAAAGACATTTATAAGGCCACTAGAGGCCGGGTGCACAAAATTCATGCATGGGGGGGGTATGTCCCTCAGCCCAGCCTGCACCCTCTCCAATCCAGGACTGCTGGCTCCCAACTGCTCACCTGCCTGCTTTCCTGATTGCCCCTAACCATTTCTGCCTGCCAACCTGATCACCTTCTAACCACTCCCCTGACAGCCTGATTGATGCCTAACTGCTCCCCTGCCAGCCTGATTGCCCCAACTGCCCTCCCGTGCAGGCCTGGTTACCCCTAAGTGCCCTCCCCTGAAGGCCTGGTCACCCCTAACTGCCCTCCCCTGCAGGCCCGGTCACCCCCAACTTCCCTCCTCTGCCGGCCTGGTCACCTCTAACTGCCCTCCCCTGCAGGCTTGATCGCCCCCAACTGCCCTCCCTTGCAGGCCTGGTCCCTCCCAACTGCCCTCCCCTGCTGGCCTGATTGCCCACAACTGCCCTCCCTTGCAGGCCTGGTCCCTCCCAACTGCCCTCCCCTGCTGGCCATCTTGTGGCAGCCATCTTGTGTCCACATGGGGGCAGGATCTTTGCATGGGAGCAGCCATTTGTGTGGTCAATTTGCATATTACTCTTTTATTAAATAGGATAGAGGCCTGGTGCACGGGTGGGGGCCGGCTGGTTTGCCCTGATAGGTGTCCCCGATCAGGGTGCGGGTTCCCTTGGGGTGTGGGGCCGCCTGGGCAAGGGGCCTGTGGTGGTTTGCAGGCCGGCCACACACACCCCGGCAACCCAAGTGGAGGCCCTGGGATCTGGGATTTATTTATCTTCTATAATTGAAACTTAGTAGCCTTGAGCAGAGGCAAGCCTCCTGCTCGCTCCGTGGCCACAGCCATTTTTGTTGGGATTTATTTATCTTCTATAATTGAAGCTTTGTAGCCTTGAGTGGAGGCCTGGGCTGGCCAGGGTGTGCGGAAAGCTTGGCTTCCTCCATTGCGGGAGAAACCCAAGCCTCCTGCTTGCTTCGTGGCTGCAGCCATCTTGGTTGGGTTAATTTGAATACTTGCTCCTGATTAGCTGGTGGGCGTGACTTGCGGGTGTAGCAGAGTGATGGTTAATTTGCATATTACTCTTTTATTAGATAGGATGCTTCTTGCTAGATGTTAAAGTATCACCAACATTAATCACATATAAACTGAAACAAAATGTTAAGAGTAGACGACACAAGAGGAAATTTTTCATTTAAGACTACCTTATTTATTCATTCTACAGCCCATACTTAACATAAAGTAGATGGTGAAATGAGAAAAGCTATGTATTTTACTGACAACATAGGGGGAATAGATACAGAAATGTCAAAGCACCTATTTCAAAGATTGTAACACTGATATTAGATGTTTCCAATTTAAAGAAATGGAAATCATTACTCCATTAAAAAGTATGCATTCTACACTAATAATAAATTCTGAAAAAAGATCATTCCTGAGAAAACATTAATTTATACTAGTATGACTATTCCCATTAGAAAAAAAAATAGTTAGCAATATGACCTTGAAGTTAATTAGCTTTCACAAAGAAACCTAGAAGATATTCCACATAAAATAATGGATTAAAATCCCTTGAAATTACTTTGTAGTTAGTAATTTTGCTAGTCAGTTACCCATTGTCTTTCAGCTTCTAATCCATCCTTTATACTCTGCTCTGAGATGCTGGTACTCTGAATTTGAAGCTATACTTCTCAGTCTATACTCTCATACCAATGCCAATTGGAGACACTGGAGAGAAGAGTGAAGGAGGGGAGAAAAAACTGCTTCCTGTTCATTTTTTATTTGTTTCTATTTCATTTTCTTCTCTCAAGTTAGCATTGTTTCAAAAACGAGTTGGTTCAGCTCCTGCTACCTTTGTCAGTCCCTCTATTAGCCTCATCACCCTTCACTATAGGCACCAACAACAGCCAAGAGGTATCTCTCTCCTCCTCAGAGCCACACAGGGTGCTTCAGATAGGATTCCCGCCTTCCTCTGTCTTTTCCACCTCTTCCCCCACCTCTGTGCTCATCAGTTATTGTCTCTGGCTGAGCTCAGTTCTCCTTGTTTGCTCTTTTGGTTTCCAGTTCCTATTAAACCACTTTGCTTTGTAAAATCCTGCTGTGTGATTTATCTTCTACTGATGGAACCATAGCTGCTAAGTACTTTTAAATCAAAGCTGAACTAATTCAACATCACGCTTTGCAAGACAAACACAGACCAAGTTAAACCTCGTTAGCTGTTTATCTAGATTTCTTCAATAATCCTGAGGTTTGCTTTATCTCTAGTTGACCCTAGCAATCTGCTTGAGTTAAAGGCAAGATTAAGTACCATGTTACATTGGAAATCAAGGCAAACCTCTTGCTCTAAAACAAATAATTGTCAATTATTTGTTAACCTCACAATCACTCTATCAACTGAATATATGGTTTTACTTTTTATTTAAAAATAACACAGAACACTGCAAAAACAATGCAGATTAAAATTTGTATCTAACATTCAGAATTGAGAATTTTCAAATCAGAAAGCTGCTCACTATATTTTGTTGGGAAGCAATTCTCTTGGTGTTTTGACCACCTCAGGTTATCTTTCAGAGAATGGCTGCATAGCAAATAGCCTTGGGAGTCAGAGATAGTGTATCCCTTCCCACGGAGAGCAGATTTCTTTCCTGACTTCCCTCCTCAGAAACATTCTCGGATAGTACTAAGGTAAAGTTCCATCCTCTCCCCAAAGGAGACCAGCTTACAGTCCAGAGTAATGTCTTTCTGGAGAAGAGGATGGGAAAACTTGCTAGCAAACCTTCTATAAACCTGAGGTTTCCTAATATTAGCATTCCTCAACTGTAACACAAACCTCTGTGTATGCAGCACTCATCTGAGCCCCTCTGTGTCACTCCCATAGAAACTGGGGGTCAAGGAGAACTAATACAAGTGCGAAGCTCATGTGGTCTGCAATTTACTGAGCTATAAGCTAGATCCATTTGGGCTTATTGTCTTCTTACTGAATTTATGGAAGTCTAGCCACCCAGGCACACAATTACAGAAATTACAGTTGTCGCCCTAGCTGGTTTGGCTCAGTGGATAGAGTGTCGGCCTGCAGACTCAAGGGTCCCAGGTTCAATTCCGGTCAAGGGCATGTACCTTTGTTGCAGGCACATCACCAGTGGGAGGTGTGCAGGAGGCAGCTGATCTATGTTCCTCTCTCATCAATGTTTCTAACTCTCTATCCCTCTCCCTTCCTCCCTGTAAAAAATTAATACATTAAAAAGAAAAAGAAATTACAGTTGTCGTGTAATTATATGTCTATATGTGTAGTATATGTAAACATGTGTTAGTCACTTTTATTCCTTGGGTCTCACTTTCATCATCTAAGAAAGTTTAACATTGGCTGACTTGATATATAATGATTCTACATACAGCTATTTTATTTGTATTTTCTTTCTAAAGTTTTTTCATCTCTTATTTGGTCTAAAAATATTACTTTAAGGTTATGCATTTATCAACTTCTCCTGGTCCAGGTTCCAGATTTTCAAACCATGCTGAGGCTATCTGATGTGTACTCTCATGCAGAGACAGTTGTAGTGAGTATTCAACAGAAAATTGACATTTTTTTCCTTAGAGTAATGTATTTTTAGAAAATTTTAGTAATATGACTATATATATATATATATATATATATATATATATAAAGCAGAAGTCGCCCTGGTGCTGTGGCCCAGTGGTTGAGCATTGACTTATGAAACTAGACAATCAGGAAGTCAGGGTTTGATTCCTAGTCAGGGCACCTCCCAGGTTTGTGGACTGGATCCCCCAGTACAGGGTGTGCAGGAAGCAACTGATCCATGATTCTCTCTCATCATTGATGTTTCTATCTCTCTCTCCCTCGTCCTTCCTCTCTGAAATAAAAAATATAAATATTTTAAGAGCAGAAGTTATTTAATTAAAAGTGATAAATTGAAACCAATATAAGCAATTTGAATCAAGAACTAAATGTGTCCCTAACATAAAAATTTCAAAATGAAAAGAAATTAGAAAAAAAAAAGAAAAGGTAAATGTCTATTGATGTAAAAGTCAGACATTAAAACTTGATTTAAAATACTGAAAAATGGTTAGGCATGTAGAAACTAAGCAGCAAATGTATATTTCATGGATTAAAGATAAATCAGAATAAATTAATAGAAACCTGAAATTATAAAAAAATACTTTGAGATATACATGCAAAAGTATCATGTTTAAAGGGTTGTAAGAATTGGCAAAAAAAATTCATTAAAGGATAATAACTTTGATGCATTTTCTTCATATATCCATAAAATAAAAGGAAATCTAAATTTTAAAAGGGTATATAAAGGTAGAAAAGCGGTTTACATTATAACCATATCCTTTAGAATTTTTAAATAACATGGATTTAAAGTACATATAGAAGGTTTGGAGTACCAGTAAAATCTTTGGAGTTACTGGTAAAATGTTTTGGTGTAGCAGCAAAATCTTGGACAGAGACCGATTGTGCTGGCTTCATCAAATACCAAGAGAGTTTTCACAAAGTGTTTCATATATCGTCATGATGTCTTTAATTAATATGGTATTCTATCTAGACCATTTCCAGTAAAATTTGAGGGTGTTGTATTATTAGTTAGGTTGAAACAAATAATAAATAAAAAATGCTTCTTTGATCTTCAAATTTCGTCACATAAGGTGTTGGACTGCAGCAATACCTGTTAATGTTTACAGATTTTGGTAGCACTCCTGACACTGACCTTTTTAAATTACTGGAAAAAATAAAGCAAAATAAATCCTCTTTCTGGAAATTCTCACCGTCTTTTATTTTCAAATGACCTTATTTGATGCCTGATTTTCTCACCTCGCGTGGACCAATGTCAGGGCTTTCCACTCAGCAGAAAGCAGGTCATTTATTTTCTTAGCAGGAGATCTCCCCCATGCCATTAATGACTCATAGGGCATGTTTACAAGGGGCAAATGTTTCCCAGTTTGCTGTGTCACAAAGCAGCAACTTCCATTTTACGTAAATACAGCCCTAGAGTTTGACGTTCATGTTCAAGCCAATCAAGAGTGATAATTTCAGCTCCGTGCTTTTCCGATTTGTCAGATGACAAACGAGTGAAAGGGGGAAACTTTCACTCCTTTGTCATCTGACAAATCATAAATTACAGAAGAAATAGAACCCTGGAAACTATGGCCGGGGTCAAGCATCCATAAAGCTGGTATAGAAAATCAGGGAAGATGGTGTTTAGCTCTTGATTTATAATTGACAAATAACATTGTAAGACAGTTAAAGTATGCAAGATTATAAAAATATAAAAGGCCCCTCCCATTGAATTAACACATCCATCACTTCACATATGTACCTTACAAAATACAGTGTTATTAACGGTAGTCACCATATTATACTTTAGATCCATAGACAATATTCATCTAATAACTGGAAGCTTGTATCCTTTTACCAGCCTCTCCCTATTTCCACTCTTCCCCACCAAACCTTTGACAACCATTTTCCCACTCTGTTTCTAGGAGTGTATACACACACACATATATATTTTTGTTTGTTTGTTTGTTTTCACATTTCGGTGATACCATGTAGTATCAGTCTTTGTCTGGCTTATTTCACTTGGGATAATTTTTCTCACATTCCTAACATTTACTTCTTAATTCATCAAAGTCCATAGACAAGAATCAATGTGTCAGCAGCTACTGTTCAGCTCATAGAATTCTACACACACAAAAATAAATTTATTCTGTTTGTTCCAAATTACTGGCAATTCCAAGCAATGCTGTAGCCTCCATGTTTGAATCTATAGATTTTATACTACATGTACTACTTTGAGAGTGTTGATTTTTAAAACTGTGTTTGTTAAGCAAATCATATCTGTATCTATAATTTTAATATACAGTGCTAAATTACTTTAGTACAGCCTACAGTGATTGTACTTGCGATATATTTAGCTGACCAGCCTAAATCAGACCATTGCTTTTGGTATGTTTTGGGGGAACAGGAACAGCTTTCCTGAGGCTTGCATATAAGCTCTGGTCTTCATTGTTTAATTTATATTTGGCCTAACTAGCAGTCACTGCAGTGCCCTTAATGAACATTTGACAACTACCATAGAGGTTTTGTTTTACTGGTTTTGGATTTGTTGTTTCTGTCTCTCATACTTCTACCATAAGCCATATATGAGTGTCTTATATCAACCTTTTTTATTAACACCAATGATAGTATTCGATACATTTTTCTGTTCACAGAATATCTTTCAGACGGAAATGACTAATTCAATGGGAAAATGCTCATGGGATGCATTGAACTTATTGTGTACTACATCATAGAGAAGCAGTAGATTTTAAGGCATAGAAAATTGCCTCTAGAAAAGTGGAGTTAATATTTTGTAAGTTTGGGTGCTGTCCAAAAAGATGCAATATATGCTCCCAAACAGTAACAAATATTATGCCTTCTCCAATAGTCATAATATGAACATTTGAGAACTAATAAGGAAGAAGTTAACATTGAAAGATTTTTCTTAAAAAATCCTGAACAAAGGGCAGTATTAAATTATATTTTAAGAAAATACCTAAAAATAGTTAAATTGCATCAGTAAGCTTACACATATTTTTAGTGGTTTAAAATGTATATAGAAACTGTTTGAGCCCTTAAAATTAATAAATTTTTAAATATTTCAAAGTAATATTTTCTACCTTTGATTTTAAAAGTAACATGTTAATTGGTAAAGCTGAGAGAAAGAGAATTATATAGAAAAATATAAAACACTTAATATAAAGATAACTACTGGTATTTTTTTCTTTTGGCATTTGTCTCACACTAAATATGCTTTATCTGAAAGGTTCTTTATAAGTTAAAAATACATTGTTAATATATTCTCTTCATAATAATTTTTAAAGTATTTCATATTCTTATATTTCAATAAATAAATTTAACCATTTATTTTTACATTTAAATTAGTGATGTGTTTACACTACTATAAATATCATTTTTGTTGACTATCGGTAACTGTGTAATTGACAATTTACAAATTGTTTTCTAGAGATAAATTGGTTAATTAAAACAATAGAGATATTCCATGTGAAAGGATCCAGATATGTTTGCAACTGTAGAGCTAATTTTGTGCTGTGTTGTTCTCATACAAACATTTCAGACCTTCTGCCTAAGAAGGTATAATTTATGATCCTATATGAAATGTGTATTTCAAATGAGAAGACAGTAAGCTGCAACCTTTCATATCACAGAACAATTGGTGGTATGACAGCACAATAATTAATCTATTTTATCACCTAATTATTTTGTAAACAACATTACTTCTGTCATAATCCATTAACTCAAATTGTTCCTCTTAAGAAGGTGGTAGATATTATTATTTTTTAATAACCAGACTGTCACAGCAATAGATCTTTTGTCTCAGGCTATTAATTAAGGAGCTAATTTATGCTTTGTTAAAAATATTTTTATAGACATAAAAATCAAAAGGCTCAATGACATATCCTCAGTATAGCACTGAACTATTTTGCAAGTACATATATTCTTGCCAGTAAACATGTGTAAAGAACCATCTGACATGTTAACTGTTGCTGTCCGCAGATCATTAGGGAATTTAATCACAGAGGCAGAACTCGTAAGGATGTGCAGTGATGTTCAAGTGTTATATAAGCCCAATTATTGACTGTAATTGAGCAGCTGCCAAAGGCCTGATGATTCTATCTAATATCTGAGAATGACTGTCTAAAGGACAGATCAGCTCTCCATTCTCTTCGCATCCCCAGGTAGTAAATCTCTGTTTTAGATCATCTGAGGGAAAAGCACCTGCACAAATAATCTCATTCTCCAGAAGAAAGGTCTTCACTCGCTTTCAGCTTAACTTTGTTTCCTCAGCCATTATTGAATCCATACAAGAGTCATTCATTTTTTAACAGTATATTTGTGTCAATTTAAGAACTAAATTTAAGGATAATATTGAGAATGTTATCCAAGTCCATTACATGGGACTCACAATCTCGTTAACGTTGCTTTGAGTTAAGTTTCAGGGCAAAATTTGTGTTTTCTGATTCATTGTGTGCTTTTATTTTGTCAGATCATAAAAACTGTTTATGGCTATATGGTGTTTTTTTCATGGTTACCAAATGTATTCAAGACATATTCTCATTTATCCCCACTAAAACCCAATGAAGGAGAGAGGTCAGACATCACTGTCTCAATTTACATAATAACAAAATTAAAAAAAATGTATGAAGCGTGACACAATGAGTTAATGTGACTTCCCCAGTCATGGGTGTCTGAAATGAAACTAAACTTCTAAAATTTTATTATGCTGCATTTATACTTTCAGAAAAACTTTGTATCTTTTTGCACTATGAGGAAAAGCAAAAAGAAAAACTATTCAAAATTCAAGTTAACATTTCAAATAGCTATGTTTCTTCTATATATTGTGTATATGCTTCATTTTGAAAACCACCCATTAAGTTCTAAATTATTTTAAGTTATTATTTATTTGATTATTTTATAAAAATATTTAATTAGATATTTGTATTTCTGATGAAAGAGAGGGAGAGAGGGAAGAATGCAAATATGGTGTGATAAATTAATTTCCCCAAAGTTTTCTTAAATGCACACTAATAATAATCACTTCTTATGAAAAACAATTGCTTTCTTATCTATTACAAATGGAAGTATCTATACCAAGAATTATTTTATAACCGAGGTAGAAAGTATAGACAAAAACATGTCTTTGTGTTTTTGTGTTGCATAAGATTTTGTACATTTCCTTGAAGAAAAATATCATGTTGAATCTTGGTGGCTCATTAAATATATCAACTCTGAGATCCCATCTGGAGGATCACCTGAGTGTGTGTGGAAAGTCCTAATTAACAAGTTCTTCGGTGACAGGAAGGTCCTAGTTAAGTTTCTCAGATTGTTATTATTTAGAAAGTTTGCAAATGATGCCCCTGGGTGATGGTAAGCACAGGGAGGATCAGCTACACATCACAAGTATGAGCAGACACATTTTGTTTACCTCATTTCAAGGGTTTCTTTCCAAGCACAAGACAAACGAGTGGACAAAGCAAAAATAACAAACAAACACACTAAACCCAGCACTTACATATAGTCACATGAATTATTAGGAACATTGAATCTCACTGGAGCCAGCAAGAGATACAAAAGGATATCTCTCTTTTCCCTCAATGTGGGGAAGCACAGGACTTGGTTGGAAAGTTTGTAAGGAGGAATCTCTGAAAGGTCAGGGGCCTCTAGAGGGAGCTGGCTGAAGGCAGCAACCCCTGCCTTGACTTTTCTAAATATGTCTGAGCCCCGGGATGTTTTACTGGAATCTTTATGTTTAGTCTTTAGACGTCCTGGCTTAAAGGACACTGCAGATGCATGTGTCTTCTCAAGGATACTTACTCTGCTGATAGTATCTAGAAGTTAATTTTAGTTCAAGCTGTTGCTACAATAAAAGCCTAAGGAGGCATGAGAATGGGGCTGTTTGGTTTGTCTAGCCAAGCAGTCCCTTATCCTCTCTTTCACAGAAATGTGTGTCAGAGTACTCATTCATCTGCTGCTCAGGGTCTGCTGGTCAGCCCTGGCACCTCTAGAATACAGACTTAATTTAACATCTATAATAATAAAAGCATAATGTGCTAATTACTAATAGACCAGACATGCTTCTGGATGAAGCCAGGGCTGTGAGGGAAGCCCTGTTCCTGGGTGCCAGAGGGAAGCTGGTGCCAGCAGCTGGGAGAAGGAAGGCCTACTCTTGCATGCATTTTGTGCATCAGGCCTCTAGTTGGTATATAATAGCATGACAAATAGTTATATACTAGTAGATACATGTATGGAAAATCCGTTTTTCTCCATAATTTTCTCAGGGACAAAATTCCTTCTAAATGTCTCTCCCTCTTATGACTCATGTAGAGCTAAAAATACCACTCTTGATCCTCCCACCTCCAGCCCTGTGAACATTTACTTTTTTCGCATATGCTTTTTCTTAAAATGCTTTTACCATGAGGAAAACATCCCATTGCTATAGCAACAGGAAGTAGAATATTTGCAGTACAGTTTTGACCTGATACTTAGTTCTACTTTATCTGATTCTCACCATAATCTTGATAACATTTATTGTTGTTATTAGTTTTAGAGAGAGGGAAGAGAGGTAGGGAGATTATTCTTTTCTCCTCCAAAACCTCCCCTCCCCTTTCCTCATGGATTTTTTTTTTTCCTTTTTTGGAGAGTTTCACTTGAATTTACAGGTTTAATTTTATTTTTAATTCTCAAACATTGTTTTTCTCCCTGCTGAACCATATATTTTTCATCTAAGCAATGTTCTGCACTTCACAAATGGAAAGGCAAGAGCTGGGAAACACAAAAGGAAATAAGTAGAGTACTATGGACAAGCCAGAAAAATAAAAAAATTGTGTGTGCCTATCCCTTACTCACAAACCTTTGCTTTGCTTTACTAGCCTGGTAAAATTATTAAATAACTCTAGAGTAAGGTCTAAAACATGAGTGTAGATTAGTTCTGCTCATTATCACTGCCTAGTATTTCTAGCTACTCTTTGTCCAAAAGTAAAGCTGTGAAATTAAGGTATAGTCTAATGGAAGCATGAGGGCTTATTTGCTGCATGTTTAATTACAGATTTTATATTATTCTGGTTCAAAAGTACCTGTAATAAATCATGTAAAATTCTAGCAGGCCTGGAGCCATTCACCATGAATTCCTGTGCACTATAAATGTAGGAAAATGTTTCCTTAACAGTGATGTGATAGAACCTGATGGGATTCACAGAAATCAAACCAACCAGTAGCTACCCAGGGCTTTCAAACAGCTCCGGAGCCAGAGAACCATAAAGGAGGGCAAAAAACAGGCTGTGCTGGGTCAACCCCTAACATGATCTTCTGGTCACAAGCCTGCAACAATAAGAACGTGTTTAACTAAAAGTAAATGATGTTAAAAGCAGGCATCACTTAGAAGACCTCTATAAAATGTTTCTCCAGAAGAGAATAAAAGGAGGTCAAATTTCCAACTGAAATCATGGTTTGGAACCTAAAACCAGAACCAAGGTAATCTGATTGCCCTTCTAAGGAAAGACACACTGTACCTTAGCTTCTGTATTTGTGTTATTTTATGTTATGAAATCATTTTTCTTTCTACTTATGAAATTTAAAATTTTTACTATCCACATTTTTATTTCTCCCTTCCATATCCTATATACCTTGAGGAGTTTAATTTTGATTTAGGGCTTTTCAGGTGCAATACCAATGACAGCAGCATCCTTGATAATGCAGGAAAGAAGCCAGCCTACTTAGAGCTGAGTGTCATGAATGCACATGATTGTTCTTTTCTTCCTTCAGGGAGTTCTTGAGAAAGAGTTGCTTTAGGTGCAACAATCATGGATTTTGTCATAGTTTCCTAGGGCTGCCATAACAAACTACCACAACCTAACTTAAAATAAGAAAAAGACATTATCTCGTAATACTAGAGGCTAGAAATAGGAAGTCAAGGTGTTGGCAGAATCATCTCTCTCTTTAAAAGCTTTAGGAGAGGATCACTTCTTGCCTCTTACTAGCTTCTGGCAGTTACCAGCAATCCTTGGCATTCTTTGGCTTGTAGACATGTTACCTCAATCTCTATTACATTCTTCACATGTTTCCTCTCTCTGTCAATGTGTCTCTGTGTCTTTAATGCCTATTGTCCCCTTTAAGGACACCAGTCATTGGATGAGGGCTCACCCCAAATTAATCCTCTTAACTTGATTATCTCTGCAATGATAACATTTCCAGATAGAGTGATAGTCACAGGTACACGGTATGAAGGGATTAACAAGTACAAATTGTTAGATAGTCAATAATATTGAATGACTGAATAATGCCAGGTGGGTAAAAGACTTATTGGAGGGATTACTTCAAAAATTATATAAATGTCTAACCACTATGTTGTACATATGAACCTAATATAAAATAATATTAACTGCCAACTGTTATTTAAAACATTTAAAATAAGCAAAAATTAAAAGAATATTCTTTTAGGGGTATAATTAAACTTATAACAGTTTTTTATATAGATTGAAAAACCTATGTATGTGATTTGACAAGAAATACAATATAATGGAAATCTCTTATTTTATTCTATTTCACTCTTCATTTTCTTTTCAATACAGTCTCCAGTCACCAGAATCTGGTATGGCTTGCTCATCTCTGAATTACCTGATTCAGAAATTCATACATTCCATTCACATCAATCAAATTTTGTGGTTTCCCAGTAATAGCTTTGGTTCAATGGTAAAAATACAAATGAACATGCAAACCAATTTAGAGTATTATCTATCTTTTTCAATTTTCAGGCAAAAAATGAGAAAAATTCAACTCAGTCTTGGAAGAAGAGGAATATTTAAGTTGGATGGCTTGAAGTCATGTTCCCAAAGTGAGCAAAATCCCCTGGCAATATTAGGGAAAAATAAGACCAAAGGCAATTCTGTAATGGCAGTGTAAAGGCTTCTGAAAATACATTCATCCCTAAAAGCAAGGATATCATTGGCAAAATTTGTCAAAATCAAGTTTTTCAGAATTATAAAAATTAACCAAAATCTTATAAAAAACAAACAAAGAAACAAACAAAACAATGAGCATGTATTTTAAAAACGAGTGAGAATTTAGGAGTGAGATTTGTAGTGTTTTAACTTATCCTATTCCATACCTCTCTCCCCACCTCCACAGTACCCTTGAAAACAGCAGCCTCAAAATCAGGGTAGCTGTGTAAGCCAGTAGCCTAGCAACAACTGGAGGCAGTAGAGCAGGAAGTTAAAGCTCCCTAAAATTCTCATCCTCAAGGACTCTTAATATTTGACCTGTGATGGTTCCCTGGAAAAGCACCATTTACAGGGCTTGTCTTCATTTCATTACATTTAGAGCATATTCTGTGGAAAAGCCCTGTACCAAAGGCAGTGGTTGAAAAAAATGGCAGGAAATTACCTAACATTAGACTGTTACAGGTGGTGATACAAAATAAAACAGGATAGACATAAACTTTTTAAAAGATAATGTAGGGAATGAGATAGCTATGGGTAGGCATGAAAAGTTCCAACACATTGATGGAAATTGGGAAGGCCAGGCACATGCATGAGTGCAATCAATTGATCAGGAAAGACTTTAGAAGATTGTACGTGGCTTTGAGGCTGTTTGTGAACAAGAAGGTTAAGAGAAAATTGCAAACTCCAGAGCATTAAGGCTTGACTATATAGAGTACCTCTGAAAAGGCTGAACTCAAAGCATTTAAGGAAATCTCTGTTCAATCCACTATAGAACTGTAAGTTGAACAGTGTCCAAAAATGTCAAAATTACAGATTTTAGAGAATTCATTTGATAAAATCTCTAAACAAAAAATATCAAAACAAACAACGTTAGGGAGGGATTTTTTCCCTAGTTCCCATAGTATATTATTTATAAGACTTGTTTTTTCATTAGAGAGAGAGAGAGAGAAACATGAAGAGACAGAAAAGTATGATCCATACTCAGGGGAAAAAAAGCAGTCAGTAAAAACTATCCCTGAGGAAGCCCAGATTATGAACTAATTATGTGAGGACATTAAAGCAACAATTATAAATATGTTCAAATAAGTAAACAAAATCAGATCCAAAGAATGGGAAAAATGTTTCACCAAATGAAGAATATCAGTAAAGATCTAAAAATATAAAAACAACCAAATAGATATTTTGGAGTTCAAAAACACAATAACAAATGTAAAATTAAGTAGATAGTCTCAACTACTGATTTGAACTAACCAAAAAAAAAAATAATAATAATAATTCACAAACTTGAAGACACTTTTAAAAATATATTTTTATTGATTTCAGAGAGGATGGAAGAGGGAGAGGGAGATAGAAATATCAATGATGAGAGATAATCATTGATTGGCTGCCTCCTGCACATCCTCTACTAAGGATCAAGCCCACAACCTGGGCTTTGAAGGGTATTAAACCCAGGACCCTTCAGTCCACAGGCCGATGCTCTATCTTCTGAACAAAACTGACTAAAGCCAAACTTGAAGATATTTTGATTGAAATCATCTAGTCTGAGGAACTCAAAGAGAAGAAAGGAAAGAAAAGTAAAGGAAGCCTTTGATACTCATGGAACATTACCAAGTAGATCAATGCACACATAAAGAGAATCTCTATAGTAAAGAAGAGAAAAAGGCATGAAGAATACTTTTTTTAAATAATGGCTAAAATGTTCCATATTTAATGAAAAACAATAACATATATATATAAGAATATATATTACCTAAAAATAGGAAAAGCTCAAAGAGCTTCACACCTAGGCTTGTTACATAGTCAAACTGCCAAAAATAAAGAAAATGAGAAAATCTTAAAAACAAAAGGAAAAGGAGACTCATCCATCATGTACAGGGATCCTCAGTCTGATTAGTAGTTGGTATCTTATCAGAAACCATAATGGCCAGAATGCATAGGATATCATATTCAGAGGACTAAATTAAATTTATTTTATAAAGCTGTCAACAAAGAATTTCTTATCAATTAAAATATTTTTCAAAACAAAGTATAAAATAAGCATTCCAAGAAAAACAAAAACTGAGACCACTTGTTGTTTTCAGATCTTCCCTATGAGAAATACTAAAGGAAATTGTTCATAATGAAATGAAAGAACATTCAATATTAGCTTATTCTCAAATAAAGAAATAAGGAATATCATAAATGGTCAATATAAAGTACAGTATATGTGCATTTTTATTTGTAAATATTTTCCTTTCTGACTTAAAAACAATTGCATAAAGTATACTAATAAATCTTGTTGATGGACTTATTACCTATGAAATGTAATTTAAATAAAATTTTATTACAATGGAGGGAGGAGTGAAAGGTCCCATTCCACTGAAGCAAAATCTTTGCATTCTGTGGAAATTCAGGAGTCATAAATTCAAACTAAATTGCTTTTTGTTAATTGAAACCACAAGGGCAATCATGAATAAAATTAATAAAAAATATAGTACAAGAGACAAAAAAATGAATTAATTTTCCTTAAAAATTATCTATTTAGCACATAAAACACCAATGGATGAAGAGGAGCACAATCATCTCCTTTTTTCACAGACCCTCTTCACCAGCCCACTGTGGCTGGACAATCTTCACGAATATTCCAACCACCTAATTCAGGTCTTCCCACACCACTGAGAGTCGAAAATAGCAGATGCTGCTGGGTGTTGGGGGTGGTACAGGACAAGGATGGGGAGGATAGGCAGGGTCAGTTCACTAAGGAGAGGGATTAGATGGACAGCCTGTCCAAGTAGATGAAGAGCTAACAGGGAGGCATGACAATGGTTTTGTTAAAGCTCTAAGCCACTGGAACATACCCCATTGTCTGGGGTAACACTGTTTAGAAAGTACAAATTCAATTTTTTTAAAAAAAGAGGAAAAGTACCAATTCAAATATGTAATTAATAAGAATTTAATGAAAATGACTGCGGAGACTTAAACCCCAAGCATGTTGCCCTTCTGAGCCTTGTGTGACTCTACTATTCTCATATCTAAGAAACCAGATATGACCCTGATATTGTAAAGGAAAATTAGGAGCATGTTAGGAGAAACCATCTATCCATTGCAGTTTGTTAAGGAAATAGATGTTGATGGAAAGAGATACCATTCATACCTAGAAGTAGGTCACGATCTTTAAATCACTACAATTGTACAATCTGACATTACATTGGTCCCAATGATGAATTCAGTGAATGTAGTTAGTATGTGGTGCATAAGTGTCTGGTTGTTGGATTATATTGAAGGCTAGGACAAATGAAAGAGCGCCCAAAATACCCTATGCAAAATTCCCCAAGGGAAAACATTAAATGTCGAATTAAATAAAATTGCTGGACACCTAAAAACCCAGATAGTTTTCATGAAAAAAATTGAAAACAAACATTTTAATTGATTTGCTGATTAGAAGTTTGCTATCCTTATTAGTCCAAATAATATCACAAATTCATTTTCATTGTTTTAAAATATTGTGCAATGTATGTTTAACATAATACATGTGCACACACATATTTACACATAATTTAAATTATTTACATGATATTAAAGCAAGCTCAAATATGCCATGTAAAATCTAAACAGGTAAAATAGATGTATAAACCTTAGCACACACACACTTACACACACACACACACACACATATGCAGGTACTTCAAAAGTCATACACATATCTCATACCTTCCTGTAAACAATTATCAATGAATGTGAATAAAACTTTCATCTCATACTACTTTTAATAAATTATTTGATCCTCTCATTAAAGAGAGTTTACTTTCATAACTCAGTTTTCCTTAAGATAAGATTCAGTCCTAAGAGTTTAAATTGAAGAGCCAGAATTAAATCTTAGAAAATCTGACTTTAAGTCCAAGGATATTTATCTTATGCCAATAACTATGTATTTTAAAAAGTGAAATACAAACTTTCAAAATACTGGTGTTTTCATAAAAGTCTACCGTATAGAAAGAAATCTTTTCAGGAGGGAGTAGATAGTATTCAACATTCACCTACCTTAAAAGTGAGTCTTACTTGGTGACATGTAATATTTTTTTCCCAAAATATATTTTTATTGATTTCAGAGAGAAAAAGAGAGGGAAAGAGAAATAAAAACATCAATGATGAGAATCATTGATCGGTTACCTCATGCAAGCCCCACAATAGGGATTGAGCATGTGCCCTGACCGAGGATCAAAAAGTGACCTCCTGGTTCACAGGTTGATGCTCAACCACTGAGCCATGCCGACTGGGCTCCATGTAATATTCTTTAGGTTCTGAAGTTATTTTATGAAGATACTAGAAGCCCGGTGCATGAAATTTGTGCACAGAGGGGGGTTGTCCGTCAGCCCAGCCTGCACCCTCTCCAATCTGGGACTCCTGGAGGGATGTCCGACTGCCCGACTAGCCCCCTGTTGGGGCCCTAAACGGGCAGTCGGACATCCCTCTCATAATCCAGGACTCCTGGCTCCCAACTGCTTGCCTGCCTGCCTTCCTGATGGCCCCTAACCGCTTCTGCCTGCCAGCCTGATCACCCCCTAACCACTCCGCTGCCAGCCTGGTTGATGCTTAACTGGTTGATGCTCCCCTGCCAGCCTGTTTGCCCCCAACTTCCCTCCTCTGCCAGCCTGGTCACCCCTAACTGCCCTCTCCTGCAGGGTTGATCACCTCCAACTGCCCTCCCTTGCAAGCCTGGTCCCTCTCAACTGCCCTCCCTTGCAGGCCTGGTCCCTCACAACTGCCCTCCCTTGCAGGCCGGGTGCCTCCCAACTGCCCTCTCCTGCTGGCCATCTTGTGGTGGCCATCTTGTGTCCACATGGGGGCAGGATCTTTGACCGCATGGGGGCAGCCATCTTATGTGTTGGAGTGATGGTCAATCTGCATATTACTCTTTTATTAGATAGGATAGAGGCCTGGAGCATGGGTGGGGGCCAGCTGGTTTGCCCTGAAGGGCATCCCGGATCAGGGTGGGGTTCCCTTGGGGCATGGAGTGGCCTGAGCGAGGGGCCTATGGTGGTTTGCAGGCCAGCCACGCCCCCTGGCAACCCAAGCGGAGGCCCTGGTATCTGGTATTTATTTTCCTTCTACAATTGAAACTTTGTAGCCTGGAGCGGAGCCAAGCCTGCTGCTCCCTCCGTGGCCTGCAGCCATTTCTGTTGCAGTTAATTCACCTTCTACAATTGAAACTTTGTAGCCTTAAGCGGGTGAGCCCGGCCAGGGTGTGCGGAAAGCTTTGCTTCCCCTGTTGCCAGCGGCAACCCTGGCCTGCTCTCTCAAGCTCCATTCTGCCGCCATTTGTTTGAATTTGTTTACCTTCTATAATTGAAATTTTGTAGCTTGAGTGGAGGCTTAGGCCTGGTCAGGGCAGGAGGAAAGCTTGGCTTCCTCTGTTACCTGGGAAACCTTGCTCTCTGTGGCTGTAGCCATCTTGGCTGGGGTTAATTTGCATACTTTCCCTGATTGGCTGGTGGGCGTGGCTTGGCTGGTGGGCGTAGCTTATGTAGCGGAGTGATGGTTAATTTGCATATTACCATTTTATTAGAGAGGATTCTGATTCTGTGATTATTTGAGCTTCTTCATAATGCAGATATTTCTGAAGTGAAACAAACATATTAGGGGACTAAAACATTTACATGTCATGTAATGTCTTTAAGTAGCAATGAAAGCAGAAGGTAAGGGACTTAATAAACTCAAGGATAGGTTTTCATATGTGTAAATTATAAAATCATGCCTACTTTTTGAAAGATATCAAATATATACAGTATGGTATTACCATCTGTCGAGAATGACCTCCAGCTGCCTGGTTGAATTGTTAAAAATTCTATAACTGCCAAGTGTTAGTATTTGGGACACATGGCTGACAAATTGGAGAAAGTTTTAACCTCACAGGGCACGGCTTTAAAATATGGGTTTGTTGAGAAAACAAAACAAAAAGGTACTTTCATTTATTATCAAAATCACATTAATTTAGCTACATGGCAAGTTCATACCCAGGAGTAGCTTTATAAATTATTAACATTGTATATAAATGGCTGAAGTATTGGTATTGGCTATCATTATTTATAAAATATTGAGAATGTTATAATTACTTCTTTTTTCCTACTTCAAAAGTAATAGAATTTTAACACAGATGAGTTAGAAGACATAAAAACATAATAAAAAATGTAAGGGCAAAAAAAATGTAAGGGCACACAATACGATAATATATTGTGACAAATATAACTATTGCTAATAAGATAACGTATTCCCTTGCAGAGTGCTTTTCTATGTATATTTAAAAATATTTTCACATAATTAGGATTATATTAAACTAGAGACCCAGTGCATGAAATTCGTGCACTCAGGGGGTCCCTCAGCCCGGCCTGTGCCCTTGCACAGTCCGAGTGCCCTCGGGGGATGTCCGAAAGTTGGACATCCCGAGCGCTGTCGCGGAGGTGGGAGAAGCTCTGCCACCATGGCTGCGCTTGGCAGCCATGAGCTGGGCTTCAGGCTGAGTGGCGCTCCCCCTGTGGGAGCACACTGGCCACCAGGGGGAAGCTCATGCATTGAGCGTCTGCCCCCTTGGTGGTCAGTGCGTGTCATAGTGACCAGTCAATCTGCTGTTTGGTCGATTTGCATATTAGCCTTTTATTATATAATTGATTGGTTGATTACCTCCCACCCACCCACAGTCGGGGCCAGGAAGGGATGCAGGAGGTTAGCCAGCCAGGAGGGACAGTGGGAGGGCTCCAAGGCATGTCTGGCCTGTCTCGCTCAGTCCCGATTGGCCAGACCCCAGCAGCAAGCTAACTTACTAGTTGGAGCATCTGCCCCCTGTTGTTCAGGGCATGCCATAGCAAGCAGTTGAGTGGACTTAGCATATCATTAGCATATCATGCTTTGATTGGTTGAACGGACAACTGGATGACCGGACACTTAGCATATTAGGCTTTTAGTATATAGGATTAGAAGACTTTTAAAAACATCATCAAAATGACATTTAACATAGATAGGATGTTAAAAAAAACTATGGGAAATAGCACATACTGTTATTAAATAATTAAATTTGCCATTATTCAGGATAAATTTAAGGATAGTTCTGTTACTTTGTGTTATTCTAAATCAATGGTTTTTCAACCCATGTGGCACAACCCACTGGTGTGCAGCAAGAATTTTTAAAACATGCAATACCTGACTATTTAGTCACAGGCATTGACATCTTTTCCCTTAGATTATCAAATAAAAAATGGCAACAGCCACCACAACAATAGCTATACAGTGTGAAAGCCCTGTCTTGAACCATAAATATATAGGTCATATAATGGAGTCGCCTCTTATTGGTCAAGTTGCATAATAAGGTTGCCTCTGATGGTTAATTCTTGACACCAGAAATACTTTTATGCAAATCTAGGCACCTGATTTTTTTTTTTAAAAGTTACTTTGGAGCAAAAGGGATAGGTAATTACTATTATTATTATTTTGTAAATCAATCAAAACTATACCTATTTTGTGTCCAATTGGCAAAATATGTTTTTGGGCGTGCTGCAGAATTTTGGTAATTAGTTTATGTGTGCCATGAGATGAAAAAAGTTGAAAATTGCTGTTCTAAATTGTACAGAGAAAATACAGGAGGGTAAGTATGTATGAGTATTATTCAGAATTATTTATGATTAACCAGGTATGTAATTCCATTTTATGGTACAGTTTATATCTCATTTTCAGATCTTGTTGAAAATACTATATAATTTACATACTATACAACTATAATTATACACTTGTATGCTCTTGGTATCCAGAGAACATGCTAGATTATCACACACATTTATTAATCCACTAGAGGACCAGTGCATGAGATTCGTGCACGGGGGTGTGTGTCCTTCAGCCCAGCCTGCACCCTCTCCAATCTGGGACCCCTCGAGGGATGTCCGACTGCCTGTTTACACCTGATCCCAGTAGGATCAGGCCTAAACGGGTAGTCGGACATCCCTGTCACAATCCAGGACTGCTGGCTCCCAACTGCTCACTTGCCTGCCTTCCTGATTGCCCCTAACCACTTCTGCCTGCCAGCCTGATCACCCTCTAACCACTCCCCTGCCAGCCTGATTGATGCCTAACTGCTCCCCTGCCAGCCTGTTTGCCCCTAACTGCCCTCCCCTGCAGGCCTGGTCACCCCTAACTGCCCTCTCCTGCAGGCCTGGTCACCCCTAACTGCCCTCCCCTTCAGGCCTGGTCCCTGCAACGGTTCTCCCCTGCAGGCCCGGGTCCCGCCGCAACTGCCCTTCCCTGCAGGCCCGGTTGCCCCCAACTTCCCTCCTCTGCCGGCCTGGTCACCCCTAACTGCCCTCCCCTGCTGGCCTGATTGCCCACAACTGCTCTCCCTTGCAGGCCTGGTCCCTCCCAACTGCCCTCCCCTGCTGGCCATCTTGTGGTGGTCATCTTGTGTCCACATGGGGGTAGCCATCTTTGACCACATGGGGGCAGCCATCTTGTGTGTTGGAGTGATGGTCAATTTGCATATTACTCTTTTATTAGATAGGATAATTCATAGGAATTGTGAGTCACAGTTGTTTTCATTTATACATACATGCATTTCTACACTCATGCTTAGGATTGAATAACTCTCAGTGGTCTCATATGCTTCTCCTTGTGCTGTTTTCCACAGTACATGATTTGGGCTTCCAGTTTGGTTGCAATTCTTTTAATCCCATTCCTAATCCTTTTTGAAGCAAAAATCTAAAAATTTAGTGGATTCTACCCACAACTGCATTTTTTTAAAATAAACTATGCAGTCAAATGAGAATTTAAATGAAGATATGCAACGATGTGACTTAGGAAAAAAATATGCACTTGCTACTTTTTCCTAAGCCATAAAGAAAAGCAAGTACTGTGTGCTTGCTTATGAACTTTGGTGTTAAAGAATAGTTAAATGGAAAGAACTTCTATTTATATGGATAGCAGTCAGTAACAGTGCATATTGCTCAACATTACTCAGGTAAACAAACTATTATATTTTGATATTCAATGAAAACAATAGCTGAGCTATACTTTCTAATGTAAGCCACTTTTAGGTGGGAAGAAAGTACAATGACAATACATATGCAACTAACAATACAACAAGGAATCTACACTAATAAAAGAGTAAGATGCAAATTGACTGTACCTTTGCGACGCCCACCAGCTAATCAGGAGTGAGTATGCAAAATAAACCCAATAAAGATGGTGAGTTAATTTGCATATGCAGGCACCCAGCAGCTGGGGGTGGGACGGGACCCTTGCATTGTCGCCATGGCGATGATGCAGGTGTTCCGTACCTCCCCAGCCACTCCAGGCCTCTGGGCAGCGTGGGAAGGTGGAAAGGCAGCTCCAGCCAGAGTGAAAAGGTGGCTCCGGTAGGAGCGAAGGCGGTGTTGGCAGCCAGGGGAAGGAAGGCCCATTCTTGCACAAATCTTCGTGCATCGGGCCTCTAGTTCATGAATAATAGGCCATATATGAATAATAGTAGGGAACATTTGTGGAAAAGTAGCAATGAACTCATGGACTCTGATATCCACAGATCTATGACACTGGACCTCTGTCCCATGTCAGTTCGATATTTAAAGTTCAAATTTTCTCTAATACATAATAAACATCAAAACTCCCTTTTGGGTAAGTGCTATTGTTTTGTTCTTTTAGAAAAAGTGATGATCTGGATCCAAACTCTTTGAGGATGTCAGTTAATGAATAAAGTGAACCAACCATTAGGACTTTGAGGCACAGGAGGGCCTTACTGGGCCTGGAGGGGACAGCGGAAACCTAAAATACTGCATAGAGTTTTAATTGGAATCTCCTAAAGCTTAAATGTTGACAACTTACTAAACACTGCACATATGTAACAGCAGCTGCCTGTTAACTACAGATGGATGACTTCCATTAAAATTGTACACAATTAATTTATTCAATTACCAGAGTCACAGCAACAACTAATTTTAGATATAGGAATTCCTGTCACTTTTCCATAATTTGAAGACATTGCTACTTCTTGCTTCATTACTTAAGAAGCTTCCCATATTGTTTAATGACTCCTGTCTCCACTGCAGCATTCCAACTTCCGTATTCCTGCCATTTCCAGGTAACAGAGAAGCCATCCTATACTCAAGACTGGCTTTAATTCCTGGTGGTGTGATCCCATTCCACTCCAGCACTGGACTTATTCGCTGACTCTTTTGGAAACCCTGTAAGCTTTGCCATTGGACTTTAATAATTTTTCTTTTTATTTGAGCTTCATATAATGGCTTCTTAGGTATTGCTATTCCATTGAATGAGTGTATCACAGTTTATCCATTCATGAGTAGAAATAAATCTTTTGAGTTTTCAGGTTTTTGTGATGATTAGACAGCTATGAACATATTTTTGTGTGAACATAAATTTTCCATTGACTTTAACACTTAGAAATAAAGTTGCTAAGTCAAAGGCAAGTAGTTGCACAGTTACCTTCAAAATATTTTGTCAAATTAAGTGCATTGCTAATTAAGAGAGGTTTGTTGAACAATTTATGATAATCAAACTTACATTTTTTGGCAAAAAATGTTTTTGCATAATTTCTTCTGACAATTATTTAGAAGACAGTGGAATGTTTGGGGTTAAAGTTCCAAGATTCCCAATTATTAACAAAACAAAACAAAACAAAACAAAACAAACAAAAAACAGAACACAAGTGTGAAATGATTTTGGTGTGCCAAGGATCCTTTGACCATTAGTTTAGGTGGCTATGGATAGCATAGTTATCAGAAAGAGAGGCATTTTAACTGCTGAGGAGGCTTTAGAAACATTAAAGTACATTTCCCACCATCAAAGACTTGTGTGTAAGAGATTTGTATTCGTTTGGTCTTAATTAGAGCAAACAACTTGCCAGTGGGTATCTAAATTTAGAATGAGCTACACATCACAATACAGTTTATATCCTCTACAGACAGATTAAAGGAAACCAAAGGATTTTATTTTTCAGACTTCAAATCACAAAACAAAACAGTCCAACTCATTTTGGGTTCACAGTGGCATATTGATGTCTTCCGGGTCTATCATCATACCATATCGTTTCTGCATTCTAAGAAAAAGAGGATGATGGTTCAAAAGTTCACATTTTTACCATCTTTGCAGTTTTTCTTTAGATGTGTAGGCCTAAAACTCTTCTAAAATAAATGTTTTCTAGGGAATGCATTAAGATGGGGAACATAATTGTACAAAGTAAATACTCGTCAAACACATCAGATCTTTGCTAAATTTACTTGTTAAGTGGCCATCATGGAAGATTCATTTTTGTTTTAAATTCTTTAAAAAGCAAAATAGCTTTTGGATACAGGAATAGTTGCTTCTTCCTATATAAACCAAATGAAATATTATGAATAATATATGTGTAATATATGTTGTGCATGTATATTTTAAATGAACCTGTCAGTATTGCTCATATAATTATGTTGAATTGTTTTAGAATAAATAAACCTTTTTTTAAATTTTTTTAAACTAAAAGAAAAAAAAGAATATGAATGAATAAATGGATGTTGTTTTAAACTGCTAAAATTGTAGAAAAAATTTAAGGCAGCAAAAGTAAACTAACACAGAACATTGCAATGATTTTGAACACTTCACTTACCTTCTACATGCTTGATTTTTCTCAACACTATAATGGAGACAATACTGCAATATGGGTATAAAAGAGATTTAATTGTCACCTGAGTAAAAAGAAATGCAGGGTGGGGCAAAAGTAGGATGACAGTTGTATTTGTATTTATTAATTATTGAATTATTTCCCATATAAACAACTGTAAACCTATTTTTGTCCCACAGTGTATATAAAGTTCATAACAGGTTCTTGGCATTTTTGGCAGTATTTATTAAAACATATTTCAAAAATATGATTTTACTATATATATTAAGATATGGTGTCCCCTTTTTATTTGTAGAATAGAAGCGAGAGCCAAAAACCCAGGTGCGTTTGGACATCTGTCATCCAAATAGCTCATTCTTTTTGTAGGAGGTAAGTGTGAGCATTGAACAATTAATAGAAGGGAGAGGATTGATCTGTAGCAATGATTACAAATTGGGAAACTGATATTTCATAATTAGCATCTGGCTGATTGAAGGGTGTGTGTGTGTTGGTTTACTCAATTAAAAAAATCAATGTTCTGCATGGCTACTTTTGACTAATAATGAAGAGTGACTGCACCTTTTAAATGAATATGGTACTTCCTATCCATCTCGTATATATCCCTGCCCTCACAAACTTTATTTTAAGTGCAATATAATTTATCCTTATTGGTTGTCTTTACAAGTTATTACTTATCCTGATGGCCCACAAATAAATTACTAATTATTGTAACAAAAAACCCTGATAAAATTTGGTTTGTTATGTATTTGGTATATTATTAAAAGCATGTGTAAAGTTAAAAGCAAGAGTTAGAATGTTTGTTCATTTGTCCATACTACTAATCTGAGGTCATCAAATAATAGAAAATACATAATTTGACTAAGTGCTATTATGATTAAATAATATTAACAGGCACTTTATAGACCCACATAGGCTTAGGCAATTCAAGTAGAGATGTGTCTGTTTATATTTCCAGTGTAGTTTATCAGTTGTATAGGCTAGTCTTCATCTTCTACATGAGTAAGTGCCCTAGGGCCCTCTCCTCACAAGCCATGGTTAGTCTCAATTTTTGCACTCAGCCAAGATTTTAGTTTAAGACAATTTTTTGAGAAACACTTTGTATAGTTCCATTAAATTAAATCACATTAGGAAAATCCGGAACAAGTTAGATTTGACTTGTCTGCCTAGCACTTAAAACCAACCCAAGGGGAATGCAAAACCCCTGTATATGGCTCTCAAGTACAGTTAGGAACGAAGGTGGCATGTAATGAGAATGCAGAGGCAGCTCCGCCATCTGTCTGCAAAGCCCTTCCTGATTTGCTTGTTGAAAATGATACAGGCTGAGTTAAACCAGGCAGCACCAGGGTGAAACTGAAGACAGCTTCCTGCTCTCTGTAACAGAATAAGGCAGCGCTCGCTAACAAGAGTTGGGACCTGTCTAGCTAATCACAGAAATCTCAAATGGTTTCTCAGTGATCTATCCATCTATCACAGGCACAGCGGAATCCTTAAAAATTTTTCTATGCATGAGTAATAAGTAATCCTTTTACTCTATTCAAATGAGATTTCTGGCCTTTTATAGATCACAGGCAACTTAGAGAAAAAAAGAAAAGTTGTTTCAAGTACATTTCACTTCAGATTGCAACACTAAAACACTATACAGCATGCAGTGGTATAACTTTTATATAAAATAGGTAAGACATGCCCTATTTTTATTATAGATACTGACATTACTTCAAAGGTAGTATAGACAAATTAACTATGTATCATCAGGATAACTTAAAATGGTTTAAGTTCTGTGATGGTTGAAGAAGTGAAGCCATTGCTTCAGTCATAGTTACAGGCTTCATATATTATCAATCATATTAAAAGACTTGTCATGTAAATATAAAAAGTTATGACACTTTTTCTTACTCAAGCTATTAAATATACCGCCATTGTGTGGACTAATTGAGAAACATATCTCGCTCATTGAGCAAACTCTGTTTAACGGCAAATAACCATTCTTTCAAGCATTTTTTCCAATAATCACTTCACTGACGATGTCACTGATAAAAACAAGTACCTAGCTTGTTTCCTTTAATGCCAGTTGTCAACTCAAATAGAAACATTCCAGAAAAAAAAGGGGCTGTCAGCTACTATTTGTCTTCAGGGAAAATGACCTAATATATGTCTATCTCATGTGTAAAATAGGGAAAATAATTCCAATCCTGCAATGTTGTAGTATTAAATGATAATTTAGTTTCCAGCATATAGGAAGTTGTCAGTAAATGATATTGTCCATTCATACATTCCTGAAATAATTTTTTAGTTCTCGTTATGGAATAGTCACTGTCATACTCTGAGTAGTTAATACTATTAACAAATAAACAAACCTACATTGGAGCCATTTTTCTAGTAATATCAGACAATTGGTTTACTGAAAAAAAGTCCATAATATATAAAAATTAGAACAAAACACTTTCATAAATTATCAAAAATACAGTAAGTCTAGCATATAGGATGTAGATAACCCATGCAATCTATATTAATCCATGTCAATAGTTTCTCTTTTTAAGCACAATAAATTGTTTAAAAGGACCATTAAAAATGTGAACTTTATTTATTTAAATATAATTGTCTACTGTGTTTGCATTTAATAAAGTAGCAATTCATATTTAACATAAAAAGAAATACTTTACTGAAAAATATTTTCCTTCAAAGTGTAATGTAAATTATTCTATAAAATCTATCCAGAATTGACTCCTATGTCTAGCTCTAATTAATAGAAAGATTCAGACCTTTTTTAGTTTATACAACTATTTTGCTGTCCTTTAAAAAGAAACACAAGTTTTCTATTCTGTTATATACCTGCCTCATGGCTGCCAACTCAATAGCAATTGACTGTCTTATTCTTTCCAATACATGCTGATTTTGTTCTGTTGTCCACCCTCCACCACAGAAGGTTCTAGGGACTTATCCTGATTTGTCTAAGACCATCATGAAACTCTCATTTTTATTATCACTTGTTGAATGTGAAAGCATGTGTGACTGATTATGACTAATGAGATATATGGAAAAGCCTTGCATGTGTGTGGGTTTTTTTTCTAGGAAATATGTCCTTGATCCTGTCCTGTAAAACAAATCCAAGAATTAAAAAAACCCTCTTCCTTCTTTGTATATTATTTGGTCTGGATGCAAAATCTGTAAAGAATTGGGAAAAAAAAGTTATTTGTTCTGTTTTAAAGCTACAATTTGGAAGACCGCAGGAAGAACAATAAATAAGAGATTGAACCCGAAGATGTTTGGAGCCTGCCTCAGATCCGGGCATCCTAATTCATCACATAGTATTTATCTTTGTATTACAAGCAAGTTTGAGTCCAGTTTTATTTGCTGTCAAGGTCATCACAACTGCTAATTGTTACCCCAGTGCAAATTAGTTTCATCATTTATTTTTAAGGATTGGAGAGTGTTGGCACTAGGCTGTTGGGAAACTGAAAAATGGTAGACATAAACAAATTGAGAGATAAAAATCACATAATCATATCAATTGATGCAGAAAAAGCATTTTATAAAACTCAACACCTTTTATTGATAAAAACTCTCAGCAAATTGGGAATAGAGGGATCATACCTCAACATAATAAAAGCCTTATATGTTCATAGCAGCATAATTTACCATAGCTAAAATTTGGAAACAGCCTAAGTGCCCATCAGCAGATGAGTGGATTAAAAAACGGTGGTACATCTACACAATGAAATACTATGCTGCTGTAAAAAAGAAAGAACTCTTACCATTAGAAACAGCATGGATGGACTTGGAGAGCATTATGCTGAGTGAAATAAGCCAGTCGGAGAAAGATAAGTATCTCATGATCTCACTCATTTGTGGAATATAATGAACAACATAAACTGATGATCAAAAATAGATCCAGAGACAGAGAAACATCAAACAGACTGTCAAACTTCAGAAGGAAGGCAGGGGAGGTGGGGGTACGGGTAAGAGATCAACCAAAGTACTTGTATACATGCATATAAGCATAACCAATGGACACAGACACTAGGGGGGTGAGGGCATGTGCTCGGGAGTGGGGGTGGCCAGAGAAATGTCAATGGGGGGAAAAGGAAACATATGTAATACTATATGTACTACTTTAAACAATAAAGAATAAAAAAACGTATAAAAAAGAAAAGAAAAAAACAATATATGATAGCAACAAGGAGTATCACCTCCTTCACACCTCCTTCACAAGTTCCTGTAACAGATGCACACAAGCCAACCTTGTATTTTAAGCAGGTTGTTCTCAGAGCTAATAACAAATAATAGGTATTGCTCCAAACCCCTACCTTAATAGGATTTATAGTGTTAATTAGAAATTTTATAATTTTTAATACTAATCTAATAATCTCATTTGCAAAGGTCTAAATTTGCATGTGTTAGAATTTAAATCTGGATTTTAAACTTTTACACCTTCTCAGAGAATTTCACAATGTCTTAGACATTGCAGAATATTACTTTTATGAATTCCCTAAAATCAGGTTCTTTCCCCTGTTAATGACCTGATTTCTACCCTAGGTGCTGGAAGCAGTCGGCCTGTTTTTACATTTAGATGTGTAGTATGTGTTCTGTTTTCTTTTTTTCATTCTCACAATACCAGGTTTCATATCTGACATTGTCAGGAAAAAGAAAATACTATTAAAACTAGGTTAGAGAAAACAAAACTTCCTTTTAAATCACTACTCTAAATTTTCAGAAGGCCCACATGAATTTACTTGTTCACTAAATTTCCCTAAGAACTTTGTGACAGGCACTTTAGATTGATTTCCCCAAATTCACTCATAACCATTTCTCTACTGTAAAATGGGAACCCCAGAGCTCACCTGCATAGGTGCCAGAGAGTTTCTTGTGCAACAGCCGTAATGTCTAAAAATACGGTGCATGAAGGAGATTATGTGGGAGCCTTAGAGTATTAAAATCTAGGGTTTTTCCCTTTTATTTTTTCTTTCCCTTCTACCTGCTTGGGACTGTAAATTATCCCTAGTGACAAAATATTTTGAGTTGGATTTTGTTCCCCAGCTACTATTATGTGAATTTGAGAGTTCATATTTAATGTTTGTGCAGAATGTTTCCTACCTAATTATTCCCACCCCATCCCAAACACACAAGGTGAAATATCTGTGTTATTATGATGGAGTGGAGATTGGAGGACATAAACTGTATGATGTGCAAATGGAATTTCTGTCTGAATCCCAGATTAAGATTTACCAATTCAGTCACAATTCTGGGAGTCACAGACGAGTTTCCCCATATAAAAGACAGGTCTAATCAGGTGAGACAGTAGCCATGATGGAGACAATGAAACTGATTCCCCTTGTGAATAGATTTGTTCCCAAAAGGAAGTAGGCAGGGGTCTAGTTAGTCACATGTTTAGTTAGTCTTTGTAAATATTATGCCAAGAAAATGAAGCACTCTAAAACTTTACCCTCCATTCTGGCAGTTCAAATAGTAGGCAATTGAGAATCAGAGGGTACTTGAAGAGAATCTTTTATCTTAGAAACCAATAAGGTGTTTTATCTTAAACCATAAAAATGCTATTTGTATTATGCATTTATTGGACACTTTATTACTTTTAAACCATATTCAACTACGTAAAAAGAGATTTGCTTTATTCCATGCCTATATTCATAAAGTTATATTTTCTCCTTCATTACAAAATTTGTGTTGATGAATAGCAGCTGTAATTATTGACATCCACTGGCTAAATTCAAGAATACTTAAAATATATGACTGCAAGTAAAAAGAAATGTGTGTGACCAATACTGAGAAAAATGTGCCACTTGACTACAGAACATAGCAAAAGATAAGATAATATACTTTTGGAGAAATAGAATGAATCCTTGAATTCAACATAATTATAACTGAAACCATAGTAGATTTTTCATGAAACGTGGAATATATTTTCTGAATAGCTTATTGTTAAGGACATATGAAAAAATAACTAAAGTAATGTTTATAATGATAACCAAAGGGGATTTTGCCTTCCAGTTATCTTAATATTTCATAGCAAAAGCCCTTACAAGTCTTAGAGAGGTACTAAATTAGGGCTATATTCCAATTCCTTAGACAAGCTTCTGTATATGCCATCATTGGCTAAAAACAACCAGTGGAAAGCCTGGTCTCCATGAAAACATGGTAATGGAATTCAGAGCACAGACCTGGATTCTGTGAGGCACATTTTCTTCTCCTCCACATGCATTAATAAAGGTATATAACTAATATATAATTGAAAAAGGTAATAAAAGAGAATTTAAGAGATACGCTTTTAAACAACAATCGGGATAGGAATTATAATTTTAAACTAGACATGAAAAACAAAGACAAGAAATTAATTGCTATTTGGATAAATTAAAATGTTAACTTTTATAAGATAAAAAGCAAAATTAACAAAATATAAGAAAAAGTGGCATATAAGGATAAAATAGTCATAATGTATATAATATAAAATATTAATATTTATTCACCTTCATCTCTAAGGACTGAGTAAACTATTTTGAAACCTTTATCCCTATTCCTATTAAGTCATGGAGTAGTTTTTTTTTTATCCTGCACCTCTGTTCCAGGAATACCTAACAGTACATCTAACTTAACGTCAAAGACAAATATTAAACAAAGTAAGTGCAAGTACAAGGCACACATACACAAACACACACAGAATCACAGAGGTGTGTTTTTACCTAAGGACATAAAAGTTTAGAGCCAGGAGTCAGTATGAATATCTGGCTTACTGACAAATCTGCCAACTCCCAAGAAATCTGTCAATCCATGATTAATGACAACTGATATTTTGGATTCACTAACTTGTATCTGATATGTCTTTGAAGCATTCTAGTTGAAAGATCCATGATGTAAAATTTCCCACTAAGTCATGTCTACATTGCTTAAATGAATTTGTATCAAACCTCAATATCAAACTCATGCAATTAATATAAAGATATCTTGACTTTTCAGCAAATTAAAAATTTTACATATAGTTTTTAAATTTATGCTAATTAGAACAAATGACAATTTTATCTTCCATTTTTACATTGTTTCTATTTAGCTGTTATTTTCAATCCACACAAGATCCTATCTAAAGAAATAGGAGAATATTAATTAATACTTTCATTCCCATTTAAAGATGGTTAACTGAGAAAATAGTTAAGTCTGATTTACTGAATAAAATGATGGTGATGATAATGATGATACAAGCAATTAACACATTAAAAACATGCTCTGTAACTTGTATTCTTCATGTGATTTCCCTATATTACTTACATAAATTATCTCATAACCTTCATTTTACCAATTAGGACATGAATCAAGTAAAATAATTGAAATAACGTAATCAAGATTATATGCAATGACATTTGAACCAAGCCAGTCCTGCTGAAAAGGCTATACCTTTTGCTGATCTAGTACTGCTTCCTCAATTTATTTTATTTTATTTTAAAATATATTTTTATTTATTTCAGAGAGGAAGGGAGAGGGAGATAGAAATATCAAGGATGAGAGAGAATCATTGATCAGCTGCTCCAGCATGCCCCCTACTGGGGATCAAGTCCACAACGCAGGCATGGGCCCTGACCAGAAATCAAACTGACCTCCGGGATCATAGATAATGCTCAACCACTAAGCCATGCTGGCTGCACTGCTTCCTCAATTTAAACTAATCAACTTATAAAACAAATTGAAGTATGTAAATATATATGAATGTTACTATAAAACATTATAAAAATACTCAATTAGAAAAATGAATTTTTCACCTTTTTTGAATGTATTAATATGCAATATTTTAACTGACATTTGTAATGGGATTAAGTTCTACAAAAAACACTGAGATCTATATATATAAAAGCCTAAGTAACCAGACAACCGGATGACTGGCTGGTAGCTATGATACACACTGACCACCAGGGGGCAGATGCTCAATGCAGGAGCTGCCCCCTGGTAGTCAGTGTGCTCTCACAGCAGGAGTGCCACTCTGCTGACAGACGGGCACCGATTGGTGAGTGCAGCTGCGGTGGCGTAAGCCTCTCCCGCGGACACTCCCCCTGCACACCTGAGCAGTGGTGGCAGGCACAGTGTGGCGTCCAGCCAGGGTTTGGGCTCCTCCCTGGCCGCCTGCCACTTTCACAATACTTCATGCGTGTGGGATCGACACAGACAGCAGGCTGGAGCCCGAGGAGCTGGCAGGTAAGGCCGGGATATGGCGGCACAGAGGTCCACTGATCCCTGCAGGCCAGGCTGAGGGACCCCACCAGTGCACAAATCTGTGCACAGGGTCTCTAGTACTTTTATAATTTTGGAAGCAAACAAGCAACATTTTGGCAAATGATCGATTTATACAAGTTCATTTAATATTGTTGTTTAATTAAGTTCTATTTGCTTTTTATCTATGCTTATTTATTTCCAAGTCTAAAAGAAAATTAATAGCTTAATGCCTATTTGATTACCTACTTACTGACCTGGTGTCAGTATTTCTACTTGCCTTTATTATTTTCCATATGAGATCCAACTCCCCGGTAGACTAATTTAAACAAATCCATGCACAGTATTAATTAGATGCATAATGAATGTAAAAGCCAAAGTTTCCAAAGTTTGCCAAAGTTTCCCTGTAGCAAAAGATCAATTGTTCTGCCTTTGATAAGTGTATGCTTTCTTCTATTGTGGTTTCTTCATACATAGTTTTCTTAATCCCCAAATGTAAGTCAATCATTCTTAGGCTGCCTCACATATTTCTTCTTTATCTCTGACCGAGACTAGTTATTGCCTAGACCAGTGGTCGGCAAACTCATTAGTCAACAGAGAGGCAAACCGTAGATCGCGAGCCGCAGTTTGCTGACCACTGGCCTAGATAATGATCTGTTCACAGAAAATTATTCTTTGAAGAACTGAAAATTGAAGGTAGTAAGCTTTTATAAAGAATAGCGTCAGCCCTGACCGGTTTGTCTCAGTAGATAGAGCGTCAGCTTGCGGACTGAAGGGTCCCATGTTCAATTCCAGTCAAGGGCATGTACCTTGGTTGCGGGCACATCCCCAGTAGAGGGTGTGCAGGAGGCAGCTGATCGATGTTTCTAACGCTCTATCCCTCTCCCTTCCTCTCTGTAAAAAATCAATAAAATATATATTTTTTAAAAAAGAATAGCGTCATACAAATTATTATATTTAAAAATAAATATGAAATAGTAAAGATATTATCCACACTTACAACAAGCAAACACAAATACATATTGTTTGAATGTAGTAATCTTTGTCTTAGTCAACTTATAACATGGAAGCAATCATTACTTACTTGAATTGCAATATAACAATGAATTATAATAGCTGCAGTGAGAGCCCTAGCTGGTTTGGCTCAATGGATAGAGCATCGGCCCTAGGGCTATTAGAATTTTGTCTGTGACATAAGTTTATCATTCGTCTTTTGAATTTATTTTACTGGATAAATCTTGTTTTGGAAGTTCCCTTTTTACATTACTTATTTCTGCTTATTTTAAAATGTTTTTAAATCAGCTGTAAAAAATATTGAACTGCATCTTTAATTATAATATATAGAGTTGTCTTGGAAAAATCTCATAGAGAGAAGCTTCCTCTAAATTCATGTATAAAAAGAGAATAAATTTCCTTTATCTTGTTTTTGTTTGTTTGTTTGTTTTATCTAACATAAGATTAAGGGGTAGTAAGAGGTAGTGGTGAATTCTTGACAAAGTATAGAAAAAGAAGGATCCTTCTTAAAGACAGCGTTGGTGAAACAATGTATGGCAATAATGACAATATAATCAACATCCAGAGAAAAGATTGCTTCAGGGAGGTGGGACAAGATCTCAAAAACAGGCCAGAAAGTTAATCAGCACATTCAACAAAATCAGAAGGCAGGAGAGTAAAGAGTTTCTTGTTGGTGAAATATTTTGTGCCCACAGACGGGAAGGGTGAAAAAGTATGACCATGAAAAACTATAAATGCAATTTAAGGCATTCCATGTAGTCAGGTCTCATAACTGCAAACCAGTATAACCTGTACTTATGAAAGGCACGAAGCAAAGGGTACTTCTTTTTCAGGAACCTAGCCTTGTTGGTCATAGAAATAAACATGAAAATGATAAAGCTCAATCTTATAGCTATAATTTAGAAGTCTGAAGGATATTCCTTTAATGCCTTTACAACACCTTCAAAATTGGCAAATGGCTAGTTTTGTATGAAAAAAGAAAATACCCATATATATTAAACATTTTCTTATGGTTTATCTACCTATCTATCATCTATCTATCTATCTATCTGTCTATCTATCTATCTAAATATAAAAGTTAATTGACTTTACCTTGTGGAGTTTATCACCATGTATCATCAACAGCATTCATGAAAAGATTAGAATTAACATGGGAATGAAGCTGTGAGATTATGGGAGAAGGACTCCTGATAATAGAGGAAAACTGAGATGCCAGAGGAGACAGCAATTAAGTCCCCATTGGGCTAAATACCAATTTCAGGGTAGGAGAATCTTTGGGGTCCTTGGTAGTTTGTTATAATTAAATAGGTATTGTTCAGGGATCCAGTTTCTTGGTTCATTTATCATCATCATCTGAAGTAGATTATGGCTAATGATGGGTAAATATGCAACAGTGATTTGATTTTTGAGGATGTTTATTTGTCTATTTAACATGAAGTTTTGTTAATACAGTCATTTTTCAACCTCCCCCAAGTTGCAGTGATTTATATCCACGTAGATTAAAAAAAAAAAAGGTGGAAATTAATTTCATGCCATCAATTTACTTTTCCACTGAGTAATTTAGGATACAAGATGTTATCTTCAAGTGTAAGGGGAAGAAAAATTACCTCCCAACAAAGTAACAGCCATTAATTTGGACTTCATGTTTCATTAAAGAGAAAACTTTAAGTGTACATAAATTTTTAATTTACCCTTAAATATAAAACTATTACATTTACGTTTCACCATATATGTATCTGTAATAATGAGATGCATATCATTTTTATTATTACTTATATCCCTTTCATAGCCCCTTGAAGGCAAACACACACCTCTGGAGAGTAAAAACATCTCTAAATTCTTTTACTATCTGATTGGTCATAAATTAGCTTCTAAGGATTGTTCTTTATAAATATTTCCTTTTCAGTCACACATCACCTTCCTTTGGAAGCTAACATACAGAGAACGACATGAATGGGCAGCCCTGCTTCTGATATCTGCTTGTCTGGTAAATGCAAAACTCTGACAAGGAATCCAGAGGGGAGCAGATTGAGCTGAGGATTATTGACCTTGCTCCCTCTGTGAGGTCAATGTGGCCTGGTAGTATTCCTTGGCGGAAAGTCACTGTTTTTCTCAATGCAGCCCTTTCTACATAAACAGTTTCTTCCAGGTTACCTCTCCCTACCCTTATCCTTTTGCAGTTGACATGATAAATTTTTGTTGTGTTAACTTCACCTTACTGCTTTCTCAATGCCTGTGATTTGTGATTTCCCTATGCACATGAATACACTTGATATATATGTATATACTAGAGGACCAGTGCATGAAATTCGTGCACGGGGGTGTGTTTCCCTCAGCCCAGCCTGCACCCTCTTCAATCTGGGATCCTGGTAGGATTGGGCCTAAACAGGCAGTCGGATATCCCTCTCAAAATCCAGGACTGCTGGCTCCCAACTGCTCACCTGCCTGCCTTCCTGATTGCCCCTAACCACTTCTGCCTGCCAGCCTGATCACCCCCTAACCACTCCCCTGACAGCCTGATTGATGCCTAACTGCTCCCCTGCAGGCCTGGTCCCCCCCAACTGCTCTCCCCTACAGGCCTGGTCTACCCAACTGCCTTTCCCTAAAGGCCCAGTTGCCCCCAACTTCCCTTCTCTGCTGCCTGGTCACCCATAACTGCCCTCCCCTGCAAGCTTGATCACCGCTAACTGCCCTTCCTTGCAGGCCGGGTCCCTCCCAACTGCGCTCTCCTGCTAGCCTGATTGCCCACAACTGCCCTCCCTTGCAGGCCTGGTCCCTCCCAACTGCCCTCCCCTGCTGGCCATCTTGTGGTGGCCATCTTATGTCCACATAGGGGCAACCATCATTGACCACATGGGGGCAGCCATCTTGTGTGTTGGAGTGATGGTCAATTTGCATATTACTCTTTTATTAGATAGGATAGAGGCCTGGTGCATGGATGGGGGCCAGCTGGTTTGCTCTGAAGGGTGTCCCAAATCAGGGTGGGGGTTCCCTTGGAGCATGGGGCAGCCTGGGAAATTAGAAAAATGAATTTTTCACCTTTTTTGAATGTATTAATATGCAATATTTTAACTGACATTTGTAATGGGATTAAGTTCTACAAAAAACACTGAGATCTATATATATAAAAAGCCTAAGTAACCAGACGACCGGATGACTGGCTGGTAGCTATGATACACACTGACCACCAGGGGGCAGATGCTCAATGCAGGAGCTGCCCCCTGGTAGTCAGTGTGCTCTCACAGCAGGAGTGCCACTCTGCTGACAGACGGGCACCGATTGGTGAGTGCAGCTGCGGTGGCGTAAGCCTCTCCCGCGGACACTCCCCCTGCACACCTGAGCAGTGGTGGCAGGCACAGTGTGGCGTCCAGCCAGGGTTTGGGCTCCTCCCTGGCCGCCTGCCACTTTCACAATACTTCATGCGTGTGGGATCGACACAGACAGCAGGCTGGAGCCCGAGGAGCTGGCAGGTAAGGCCGGGATATGGCGGCACAGAGGTCCACTGATCCCTGCAGGCCAGGCTGAGGGACCCCACCAGTGCACAAATCTGTGCACAGGGTCTCTAGTACTTTTATAATTTTGGAAGCAAACAAGCAACATTTTGGCAAATGATCGATTTATACAAGTTCATTTAATATTGTTGTTTAATTAAGTTCTATTTGCTTTTTATCTATGCTTATTTATTTCCAAGTCTAAAAGAAAATTAATAGCTTAATGCCTATTTGATTACCTACTTACTGACCTGGTGTCAGTATTTCTACTTGCCTTTATTATTTTCCATATGAGATCCAACTCCCCGGTAGACTAATTTAAACAAATCCATGCACAGTATTAATTAGATGCATAATGAATGTAAAAGCCAAAGTTTCCAAAGTTTGCCAAAGTTTCCCTGTAGCAAAAGATCAATTGTTCTGCCTTTGATAAGTGTATGCTTTCTTCTATTGTGGTTTCTTCATACATAGTTTTCTTAATCCCCAAATGTAAGTCAATCATTCTTAGGCTGCCTCACATATTTCTTCTTTATCTGACCGAGACTAGTTATTGCCTAGACCAGTGGTCGGCAAACTCATTAGTCAACAGAGAGGCAAACCGTAGATCGCGAGCCGCAGTTTGCTGACCACTGGCCTAGATAATGATCTGTTCACAGAAAATTATTCTTTGAAGAACTGAAAATTGAAGGTAGTAAGCTTTTATAAAGAATAGCGTCAGCCCTGACCGGTTTGTCTCAGTAGATAGAGCGTCAGCTTGCGGACTGAAGGGTCCCATGTTCAATTCCAGTCAAGGGCATGTACCTTGGTTGCGGGCACATCCCCAGTAGAGGGTGTGCAGGAGGCAGCTGATCGATGTTTCTAACGCTCTATCCCTCTCCCTTCCTCTCTGTAAAAAATCAATAAAATATATATTTTTTAAAAAAGAATAGCGTCATACAAATTATTATATTTAAATAAATATGAAATAGTAAAGATATTATCCACACTTACAACAAGCAAACACAAATACATATTGTTTGAATGTAGTAATCTTTGTCTTAGTCAACTTATAACATGGAAGCAATCATTACTTACTTGAATTGCAATATAACAATGAATTATAATAGCTGCAGTGAGAGCCCTAGCTGGTTTGGCTCAATGGATAGAGCATCGGCCCTAGGGCTATTAGAATTTTGTCTGTGACATAAGTTTATCATTCGTCTTTTGAATTTATTTTACTGGATAAATCTTGTTTTGGAAGTTCCCTTTTTACATTACTTATTTCTGCTTATTTTAAAATGTTTTTAAATCAGCTGTAAAAAATATTGAACTGCATCTTTAATTATAATATATAGAGTTGTCTTGGAAAAATCTCATAGAGAGAAGCTTCCTCTAAATTCATGTATAAAAAGAGAATAAATTTCCTTTATCTTGTTTTTGTTTGTTTGTTTGTTTTATCTAACATAAGATTAAGGGGTAGTAAGAGGTAGTGGTGAATTCTTGACAAAGTATAGAAAAAGAAGGATCCTTCTTAAAGACAGCGTTGGTGAAACAATGTATGGCAATAATGACAATATAATCAACATCCAGAGAAAAGATTGCTTCAGGGAGGTGGGACAAGATCTCAAAAACAGGCCAGAGAAAGTTAATCAGCACATTCAACAAAATCAGAAGGCAGGAGAGTAAAGAGTTTCTTGTTGGTGAAATATTTTGTGCCCACAGACGGGAAGGGTGAAAAAGTATGACCATGAAAAACTATAAATGCAATTTAAGGCATTCCATGTAGTCAGGTCTCATAACTGCAAACCAGTATAACCTGTACTTATGAAAGGCACGAAGCAAAGGGTACTTCTTTTTCAGGAACCTAGCCTTGTTGGTCATAGAAATAAACATGAAAATGATAAAGCTCAATCTTATAGCTATAATTTAGAAGTCTGAAGGATATTCCTTTAATGCCTTTACAACACCTTCAAAATTGGCAAATGGCTAGTTTTGTATGAAAAAAGAAAATACCCATATATATTAAACATTTTCTTATGGTTTATCTACCTATCTATCATCTATCTATCTATCTATCTGTCTATCTATCTATCTAAATATAAAAGTTAATTGACTTTACCTTGTGGAGTTTATCACCATGTATCATCAACAGCATTCATGAAAAGATTAGAATTAACGTGGGAATGAAGCTGTGAGATTATGGGAGAAGGACTCCTGATAATAGAGGAAAACTGAGATGCCAGAGGAGACAGCAATTAAGTCCCCATTGGGCTAAATACCAATTTCAGGGTAGGAGAATCTTTGGGTCCTTGGTAGTTTGTTATAATTAAATAGGTATTGTTCAGGGATCCAGTTTCTTGGTTCATTTATCATCATCATCTGAAGTAGATTATGGCTAATGATGGGTAAATATGCAACAGTGATTTGATTTTTGAGGATGTTTATTTGTCTATTTAACATGAAGTTTTGTTAATACAGTCATTTTTCAACCTCCCCCAAGTTGCAGTGATTTATATCCACGTAGATTAAAAAAAAAAAAGGTGGAAATTAATTTCATGCCATCAATTTACTTTTCCACTGAGTAATTTAGGATACAAGATGTTATCTTCAAGTGTAAGGGGAAGAAAATTACCTCCCAACAAAGTAACAGCCATTAATTTGGACTTCATGTTTCATTAAAGAGAAAACTTTAAGTGTACATAAATTTTTAATTTACCCTTAAATATAAAACTATTACATTTACGTTTCACCATATATGTATCTGTAATAATGAGATGCATATCATTTTTATTATTACTTATATCCCTTTCATAGCCCCTTGAAGGCAAACACACACCTCTGGAGAGTAAAAACATCTCTAAATTCTTTTACTATCTGATTGGTCATAAATTAGCTTCTAAGGATTGTTCTTTATAAATATTTCCTTTTCAGTCACACATCACCTTCCTTTGGAAGCTAACATACAGAGAACGACATGAATGGGCAGCCCTGCTTCTGATATCTGCTTGTCTGGTAAATGCAAAACTCTGACAAGGAATCCAGAGGGGAGCAGATTGAGCTGAGGATTATTGACCTTGCTCCCTCTGTGAGGTCAATGTGGCCTGGTAGTATTCCTTGGCGGAAAGTCACTGTTTTTTTCTCAATGCAGCCCTTTCTACATAAACAGTTTCTTCCAGGTTACCTCTCCCTACCCTTATCCTTTTGCAGTTGACATGATAAATTTTTGTTGTGTTAACTTCACCTTACTGCTTTCTCAATGCCTGTGATTTGTGATTTCCCTATGCACATGAATACACTTGATATATATGTATATACTAGAGGACCAGTGCATGAAATTCGTGCACGGGGGTGTGTTTCCCTCAGCCCAGCCTGCACCCTCTTCAATCTGGGATCCTGGTAGGATTGGGCCTAAACAGGCAGTCGGATATCCCTCTCAAAATCCAGGACTGCTGGCTCCCAACTGCTCACCTGCCTGCCTTCCTGATTGCCCCTAACCACTTCTGCCTGCCAGCCTGATCACCCCCTAACCACTCCCCTGACAGCCTGATTGATGCCTAACTGCTCCCCTGCAGGCCTGGTCCCCCCCAACTGCTCTCCCCTACAGGCCTGGTCTACCCAACTGCCTTTCCCTAAAGGCCCAGTTTGCCCCCAACTTCCCTTCTCTGCTGCCTGGTCACCCATAACTGCCCTCCCCTGCAAGCTTGATCACCGCTAACTGCCCTTCCTTGCAGGCCGGGTCCCTCCCAACTGCGCTCTCCTGCTAGCCTGATTGCCCACAACTGCCCTCCCTTGCAGGCCTGGTCCCTCCCAACTGCCCTCCCCTGCTGGCCATCTTGTGGTGGCCATCTTATGTCCACATAGGGGCAACCATCATTGACCACATGGGGGCAGCCATCTTGTGTGTTGGAGTGATGGTCAATTTGCATATTACTCTTTTATTAGATAGGATAGAGGCCTGGTGCATGGATGGGGGCCAGCTGGTTTGCTCTGAAGGGTGTCCCAAATCAGGGTGGGGGTTCCCTTGGAGCATGGGGCAGCCTGGGAAAGGGGCCTGTGGTGGTTTGCAGGCCAGCCATGCCCCCTGGCAACCCAAGCAGATGGCCCTGGTATCTGGGATTTATTTATCTTCTATAATTGAAACTTTGTAGCCTTGAGCGGAGGCCAAGGCCAGCCAGAGTGGATGGGAAGCTTGGCTTCCACCATCGCCAGGAAACCCAGGCCTCCTGCTCTCTCCGTGGCCGCAGCCATCTTGGTTGGGTTAATTTGCATAGTCACTCCTGATTGGCTGGGGGGCATGGCTTGTGGGCTAGCAGAGGTACAGTCAATTTTCATGTTTCTCTTTTATTAGTGTAGATATTATTGATCTCAGAGAGGAAGGGAGAGGGATAGACAGATCAAAACATCAATAATGAGATATAATCATTGATCAGCTGCCTCCTGCATGCCCCACACTGGGGATCAAGCCCACAACCTGCAAATAAGCCCTGACCAGGAAGAAAACTATGACCTCCTGGTTCATAGGTTGACACTCAACCACTGAGCCACGCTGACCAGGATGGCTGAACATTCATCACTCCCTACTTTATCTGGCTTTCAGTTCCTTCCTTAGTCTGAAATTATCTTGGAAGATATATTAGTCTGCCAGCGCTACTGTACAAAATATCATAGACTAGGTGTCTTAATCAACAAAAATGTATTTACTCACAGTCCTGAGGCCAGAATTCCCAGATCAAAATGCCTGCTGATTCAGTTCTTCTAAGAGCTCTCTTCCTGGCTTGCTGATGGCTCTTACAGCTGTGTTCTCCCAAGGCCTTTCCTCTGTGGTGCACTGAAAGAAGGCAGGATTTGGGGTATCTCTTTATATAAGAACACTCCTCCTATCAGGTCAGAGCTCCACCCTTACTACCTCAATCTTAATTACTTCCTTAGAGGCCCCATACCCAAATACAGCCACACTGTGGAGAGGACTTCAACATATGAATTTAGGAGGACACAAACATTCTGGCTCTAACAAAAGACGTGGCATTGCTTCAGGACACCAGTCTTTATGCTGATATTTTGAGGTGCTGTGGCTCTGGATCCTTTAGGGCAGTGGTCGGCAAACTCATTAGTCAACAGAGCCAAATATCAACAGTACAATGAGTGAAATTTCTTTTGAGAGCCAAATTTTTTAAACTTAAACTTCTTCTAATGCCACTTCTTCAAAATAGACTCACCCAGGCTGTGGTATTTTGTGGGAGAACCATACTCAAGGGGCCAAAGAGCCGCATGTGGCTCATGAGCCGCAGTTTGCTGACCACGGCTTTAGGGCATTGGGTGACACAAGCTTAGGGTCTTGCACCTCACTCTCTTTTCTAAGACTCTGTACCAGGGTCTCCCCTATAATCCAGGAGTTTATTCCACTTTTATGAGTGTCATCTTGTATGTTAAACTTATCTTCACACATCTGAGGATGTGTATTATGCTGTTTTGAGTATATTTTCTGAAATATTTGTAAGCATTTTCCACTAAGGAACTATATTTAAAGAATCTTTTTTCATGTTTTTAAAATATAATATAGTTTTATAACTGTGGTGACTACCAAAATCAATCAAAATCTTTCATAAGCATCTAAAATTTAAAAACAAAATAATAACAAGAAAATAAAAAAAAATTACTGCACTCTATCATCTGCTTACATTCCTGTGTAATGTGTCACATTATCATTTGGAGGCATGAATTGGCTTTTTAAGTTATAAAATTAAACTTTAAAACAAAAAAGACTCCATTTGCAAAATACTAATGCTGACTTAGATGTTATTGGCAGTAAAATTTTGGATGTTGGAAGGAGGCATAGAACAGTGTGGAAGATTATATATCACAAATAAGTATCAAAGCAAGTGTTACATAATTTTATAAAAATATATATAAATGATTATTTTATTTATCATCTCAATGGCAGTTTCTCAACTGATCTTAATATTCTTTATGAGCATTAAATAACCTGTTATAAAAATAACTAGATGAAATATAATAAGACTAGAGGCCCAGTGCAAGAAATTCATGCACTTAGAGAGGGGTCCCTTAGCCCGGCCTGTGCCCTCTCACAGTCCAGGAGCCCTCAGGGGATGTCCAACTGATGGCTAAGTCCCTCCCCCTAAGCCATCAGTTGGACATCTTTAGCACTGTTGCGGAGGCAGGAGAAGCTCACGCCACCTCCTCTGCACTCGCCAGCTGTGAGCCTGGCTTCTGGCTGAGCAGTGCTCCCCTTGTGGGAGCAAACTGACCACCAGGGGGCAGCTCCTGCATTGGACATCTGCCCCCTGGTGGTCAGTGCACCATCATAGCGACCAGTCGTTCTGCCGTTTGGTCGATTTGCACATTAGCCTTTGATTATATAGGATATTTACTAGTAGTAATCTAAATGACTAATCCAAATATTATGTATTTGTAAGCAATATAAATGTATTAAAGGCAAATGCATATGAAAATGCATTGAGTCAAAGGAGACAAACAGAAGATGTGTGACCACAGCCTTGACACTCATTCTGTATTACTTTTGAATATCTTATGAACAGTAATTTTGTGCTTTGACTTTTAATTTCATTACACAAAGCTCCTCTCTTACATGGCATTTATTTATTTACTTACTTATTTATTTATTTATTATTGTTTTAGTTTGGATAGCTGATTCTAGATTACCTTCAGAGAAAATGTGTGATGATCAGGGAGGAAGAAGTTTTTAAGCATAGAGGTCGATGACTGTTGAAGTCAGCTAGAACATCCTGGCTCACAGTGATATAGCTCTATTTCATGGAACATTTATTATTACAACTAAACATGCCATTGTTTTCACTCGGCCAAAGTGATAGAGTGCCTCCTGTAAATATTAATAACTTCACAGTCTTTATCTTGCACATACCCTTCCCCTGATACCTTTGAATTTATCAAAACTATTTTTAGAATTAGTACCTCATGGCAGAAAGCATACATTCAATGTGAATTCTGAGTTAAATCATTACAAAAGCATTTTAAGATCCCTAAACATTTTGTAAGAAATATATCAAGACACCAGATATCATTCTGATTTTCTGCAGAATGATTCTCCTACCTATCTGTAAATATCTGAACTTGAGAATGCTACCTCACAAATGCATTTGAATTTATGGTTTTATGATAAATACTTCATTTATGTTTATTTCCTTTTATCACTTTCTATTGAAGAAAAAAAAATAGGGTACTGATTTCCACAAATCCATGGAAATTTATACACAGCCAGAGCATGTGCTGTAACTATAGTTATTAATAATGAAGCTGGAGCCTTTGTGGGTTATTTTTCAATACATTTTGTATGGCTCTTCTGATGTAAAGAATTATATGTGAATGAATTTTTCCAATGAGACTTTATTGGATCTGAAGGCATTTACTGTATATTTGCAGGTATACAGGTTGTCCCCAAAATTGTATACACATTTTTTCTGATATCTCAATTGATATTTCTTTCTTTTCAGATTTAACCCATTAGAATGAATAATATTCAAAGTGTATGTACATTTTGGGGGGACACATGCTCTGGCTGTGTATAAATTTCCATGGATTTGTGGAAATCAGTACCCTATTTTTTGTTTTCTTCAATAGAAAGTAATGGCCCTAGCCGGTTTGGCTCAGTGGATAGAGTGAAGTGTCCCAGGTTCGATTCCAGTCAAGGGCACATGCCCATGTTGTGGGCTCCCCAGTAGGAGGCTTGTAGGAGGTAGCCAATTAATGATTCTCTATTATCATTGATGTTTTTATCTTTCTCTCCCTCTCCCTTTCTCTCTGAAATCAATAGAAAAGGAAGTGATAAAAGAAAATAAACATAAATGAGGTTTAAGAATTACTATATAGCTTCAGTAATCAAGACAATGTAGTACTGGCAAAAGAATAAACAAGTGAATCAATGGAACCCATAAGAGCCAGAAATAGATTTCCATGAATACAGTCTAATTATTGTTGATAAAAGAGCAAAAGCAATTAAATGAGACAAAGATAGTTTCTTCAACAAATAGTGCTGGATCAACTGGAACATGCAAATGAATGAGTCTAAACACAGACCCTTCACAAAATCTAATTCAAAATGGGAAGTGAGTAGGCAGAGCACAGAGGATTATTAGGGTAGTGAAAATATTATGAAATATGTTACAATTATTGGTATACATTACTATACATTTGTATTAAACAATTGAATGGACACAAATTGAACTTTTAGGTAAACTATGGAGTTTGGGTGATTTTTATGTGTCAATGCAGGTTCATCCTTGGTTTTAAAAAACAAACACATATATTTCTGGTGATGCAGTAGATACTGTCCAGTAGTAGGGGGTATATGGAAAATCTCTGCACATTTCTTAAAATTTTATTAAAAAACTAAAACTACTCTAAAATTTTCTTCAAAAAGCTATCCTACCTAATAAAATGGTAATATGTAAATTACCATCACTCCGCTACGCCCAGGATTGGGCCAGAGGGAGGCGCAGGGGGCGGGATTTGGGGTGGCCAGGATAGCCAATTGGGCCGGTGGGATGCTGAGCTCGTGTCGCCAGTGGCAGCGCGAGCTCAGCATCTGTGCCATGGCTGTGCTGTGGAACAGAAGGGGCCTCTGGGGCAGCGAGCTCACGTCCCGTCCCGCCGCGGACCATCAAAAGCGGGGGAGCTGGGTGCCTGTCTGCTCCGGCACCAGGCCTTTCGGAAGCCTCCGCCGAGCTGGAGGCTTCTGAAAGGCCTGGTGCACCAGCGGACAGGCACCCAGCTCCAATGCGATCGAAAGCGAAAGCGTGTAGGGGACCCTACACATGCATGATTCAATCATGCACTGGGCCTCTAGTCCTATATAATAAAAGCCTAATATGCTAAGTGTCCAACTATTCAACCAGTCACTATAATGCACACTGACCACCAGGGGGCAGACACTATGACCAGTAGGTTAGCTTGCTGCTGGGGTCTGGCTGATCGGGACTGGGTGAGATGGGCCGGTAACACCCTAGAGCCCTCCTGCGGTCCCTCCCAGGCCCCTATGGTGCATCAGTGGGGTCCTTTGGCCTGGCTTGCACCCTCTCGCAATCTGGCACCCCTCAGGGGATGTCAGAGAGCTGGTTTCAGCCTGATCCCCACAGGCCAGGCTGAGGGACCCCACCAGTGCACAAATCTATGCACCGGGCCTCTAGTATTTCTATAAGCCATTTCATCATACCCATGAAGTAGAAGACAATGAAAGAACTTATATGCATATATGCATAACCCATGGACATAGACAATAGTGGGGTGAAGGCCTAGGGAGGGGACAAAGGGGAGGAGGGGGGGCAATGGGGAAAAAATGAGACATCTGTAATACTTAAAACAATAAAGATTTTTTTTTAAAAAAGACAATATTTAGAATACTAGGAGAAAATATCTAATAGCTGGTATTTGTATGTTAATCATCAAGGAAATGCAAATCAAAGTAATTTTTTCTTATTTATCACGGTATGACTTAGCTTTTTTTCTGCCTTCTGCCATTTTAGTTGACCAGAAATAAACACTTGCTGTTCCTTTTTGAAAAGCCAAGAACACTAACAAGCTACTGAGCTCATTTCCAAGTGTCTTGAATATTTCCAACAGAGTCAACTACCTCTGGATTGCACTTTGTGACAATACATTAATTTTTATATTGGGTCCTTCTAAATATTATATTGATTTTAAAATTACCTCTACAGAGTTCTGCTTAGCTTATATTGTCATCTCTCCACATTTTCCAGTTGCCTTAAGTAGGACGGAGTTGTTCCTAATTCTATTACTACATAACACATTTGCATCTGGGTCTTTTAACCAGCTTCCCAGGACTGGAATTAACTACTCAGATGTGTATATTGGAGAAAAAGATCTAATCCTTAGCACAGACTTTGACATACTATTCTCAAAATACATTAACTATTTCTATTAGTAAAATTGTGATTTAAGATATCTTCTCCATACTGTATAGCATATGTAACCCTGAATTTCTATAACTTTGTACTCCTCTAACTTTATTATTTCATTGAATTATTGCATATTTCTGATGGCTGCTAGTTGTAAACCATATGAAAGCACAAATTACATTTTATTCATTTGAACTACAGAGATAAATATTGTAGAAAAATGTGTTCCAAGCAGATAGAATATTACAAGGAATTTGAGATAGAAAAATATTTGGCAATTTAAGAAATGAAATTTCTTGTGGAACTGATACAAATTATCAAGGAGAAGATGTATTTAGAAAGTTAGGCAGGTATTCTTGTAGGATACACCGAGGATGGGTTTTAGTCCAACTCCAATTGGATACCATTGGCAATATTCACCTGGGAGTGTTCCATTTTAGCTTTTACATTTTAAGATAACATTTTAGAACCATATAAAGAATGCAAGTGGGGGGTGGGAATGGCCAGGAGAGGTCAATGGGGGAAAAAGGAGACATGTAATACTTTAAACAATAAAGAATTTTTTTTAAAAAAAGAATGCAAGTGGGTATGTGCAAAAACAGAAGCTACAATCTTCAATGAAGAGATGTTTATGTCCTGAATTAATACATGGCACTACAGAGGAACATAGATGGGCAATTTAATGATAAATTATGAAGTTATAATTGAGAGAATTCACTAATATATTGATTTAAATTTTTAAAAAATCAAGTTGACCTTAAGTCTACCTTAAGTGTCTAAGCAAAACTGTGGTAATATTCCTGAAATAAAAATTAAGGAGGTGTAGATTTAGGGATAAAACACAAGTTCAACTTTTGTTTAAAATGTGACTTCAAGGAAATGGGGTGCCATTAAAAGAAAGGCATCTTTCCATCTGTCAAGAAGAAAATTAATTTTTTTAATTTATTACATTCAAACATTTCTAACATTTACAAAATCAAAAATATAATTACTCCAATTTTCAAAGTTGAATAATCTTGACAGTAATATTTTGCATAAATCCAATTCAAGATAGAATAACTTGTGTGCCAGAAAGTTAATTGGGGGCGTTTTAATAAGAAACATATTTCAACAGGGCTGAATATGTACTTCTGCTGGTCAGCATGTTCTCTCTAGAGAGAATATTAAATGAGAGACCAACTTACAATCCACAGATTTCATGGTGAACTGGGAACAGGGGGGTAATCAAAATGTAATCAAACCAAAATAGAAATAACTGCCTTTTGATGGGTATAGTCTTTGTGTAAATCAAAAAGAAGCTAGATGGGAGAAAAACCATGAAGTGAGGATGGCAGTTATTAGTTATGTTTTTAGAATTCTTCAATATAGTTATAGATGTTTTTATCTCTGTTATATCAAAATGAAGGTGATGTTATCTATTAGCCATCCACGATTTTATGAACCAAAAATTAAAATAAGATTCTCGAGAGAGCTTTGATTCATCATAATAAGCATCAGAACCTGCTTTATATTTCCTTGAATCTGAAACATAAGTGTAGTTTTCTTTCCAGAGTCACATTATAATTCTACCTGCTCTACTAATATGTGAATGATGAAACCTTCTCTCTGCAAGTGGAAACTGATTAATTGGTTGAAAACATAGGAACAAGGTTGAACAGTCTTTATTTTGAGAACCTAATGATTACACGGTTTCTTTTCAGTAATGAAACCTCTCTTTTCTCAGAGAGAATAAAATGTTATATAAACAGAAGCCTAAAATTCCCTATGAACAATCAGAATGAGATGGTACAGAGAAGAAAAATAGTAATTACTGTGATGTCAGTTCTAATGAAAGAGATTTCGTTTCTTAAACACAGTAAGAAGAAATGATGATCAGGGCCCATTTTACTTATCATTGTTATAATTACATACACACACTCCCTTTCAGTCACTTGGTGTTTTTTTCAGTTCTGTTGTCTTCAGAGGAGATTTATACTAGTGCTTAAGGTGAAGAAAAAGTGGAACTGAATACTAAAACTAAAAGTTGGTTCCACATTTATCACATAAATTCATGCTGTTTTTCATTATTTGCTAATTATCTCCTGTGCATTAGTCTTCCCTCCTTAATTAAACTGCAACATTTTGAAAATAGAGACTAAATCTAATACTTCTTTTTTAATACTTTTTTTCTCAGTAGCCAGCATGTTCAGAAATCCTATTAACAACAACTTGTTAATTGATTAGTCAAAATATATTTATGGATAAATGTTCCAAGGTGGTAGAACATGACTTAATAGAAATGTCTAGTATTCTGCGTCTATGATAGTCTATCTCCAATCCCTTTCATGAATTTGCTTTTTTGAAAAATGATGGGTTTATAACTTAGTGTGCAATCTCCGGGTTATAATTACATTTTAACAATCCTAATTGAAATACAAAAGTTTTATTCACCACAATGTAATTACAGGTACCATGTAGGTAACATATTTTAAGAAATATAAGATATTTCCCTCATCTTTTTTTAATTTTTAAATATATTTTATTGATTTTTTACAGAGAGGAAGGGAGAGGTATTTTATTGATTTTTCACACAGAGGAAGGGAGAGGGATAGAGAGCTAGAGAGAGAGACATCAACCAGCTGCCTCCCGCACACCCCCCACCAGGGGATGTGCCCGCAACCAATGTACTTGCCCTTGACCGGAATCGAACCCGGGACCTTCCAGTCCGCAGACCAGACGCTCTATCCACTGAGCCAAACCGGTTTCGGCAGGACAAATCTTAACAGTCATTCCCTTAAACAGGCCTGGTAGGAAGGTAAGTTAATTTGCAAATGAAACCTGAACTCAGAGTTTAAATATTTTTTCTGAAGAAATAATATTACTTGCTGAAGAGGTGCAATGCGTGAGGTTATGTTGGCAAAAGCAAAAGACTTATGTTTTAGGAGCCGCACACCCACCTTCACCTTGTCTGTGAATAGCTCTGGCTGCCACCTCACAGGGAGAGGGAAATCTGTTTCTCTGTGCTGCTGCTCCTCCTGCTGCTGCAGCCCTGGATCGCCACCCTAACAAACTCCAGGTGTTCACTCGTTAAGTTTCTTCCTCACGTCTCTGAACTTTCAAAGGCATTGCACTAAGACTTATTTCTCCACACCCGCCGGATTCCTTTCCATTACTGCTGCAATCAGTTACCACGCGTTTGGAGGCTTACAACAATACTTACTTACCCTCACACAGTTTTGCAGGTCAGAAGCCTGGTGTCAGTCATGCTGGTTCTGCTGGGGCCTCTGGGGTAGAATTCACTTTAATCTCCTTGGGGCAGTTAGCAGAGTTTCCTTTCAGGAGGTAGAACTGAGGTCCCCGTTTCCTTGCTGGCCTTTGGAAGGAGGCCATGCTTAACTTCTGGAGGTCACCTGCATTCCCCTGCTATTCAAGACCATCAATGGCTGGTCAATTCCTTCCCACGCTTTTTATCTTTCTGACTGATTCTTGTTTCCTTTTTCTGCTCTTACAGGCCCCCATGATTTCTTTGGGTCTATCTGGATAATCCAGGATAATCTCCTTTTTTAATATCAGCTGATTAGGGACACTAATCCCCTCTTTTCTTCTTTAAAATCCCTTCACAGCAGTACCTGGAGTTGTGTTTGATTGAATAGCCAGGAGTTTTGAATCCTGGGATGACTTTAGAATTAAGCCTACCCACCCACACAATCCCCGTATTTAAAGACTAAGTGTTCTTACATGCCTTCCTATTTGTTCTTGCTTGAATTCTGATAAACATGTATCAAATTTACCTGCTTTATATTCTCACTCAAGTAAGGAATATCTGCTTTGTACTAAATGAAGTACTAACCCCCAGAAGAATAAAGTCATACCAGTCTCCTGGTGGACATGATGAAGGCCACCCTTACCTGCTGTGGCCAACTACTATCAGCAGGAGCGATGTAATCATGTTCATTTTTCTCTGAATTCTGTGTCCCATGGCATCACTTTGGTAGCTGTAAAATCAGCCTGGGAAGGAGTATTTACATGTGGGGAGCTAAGCCTTTGCAGAGGTGAGTTGCCAGCACATCACTGCAAATTACAATATATAATGATGGGTACTGTGAGGAAGGTTTATAGAGAGTAAAGGAAACAGCTACTAGGCAGCTGAAGAGGTAGATGTCAGAGAATATTTCTTTACAGCAGCAACACAATAGACACCTTGAAATCCTAAGTATGGCTTTTACTAGTTTGGAACTTTTTATTTTTTTTGGAGAAGGTTATAGATTTTTAAAATAGAACAATTTATCATCCTTGGGAGTGGTTGAAATGTGTCCTTGAAACTTTAAAAAAAATGTTTTTGTTAAATTTATTAGGATGATATTGGTTAAGATTATATACACTTTGAGTGTACATTTATATGATACATTATCTGTATATTGCCTTGTGTGCCCGCCTCCCAAGTCAAATCTTCTTCCATATATTTGACCCCTCATTTTTACTTGGAGATACCATCAGACACACTTCTGGTCTTTGTGTCTCTCAACTGGCACATACTGGCTAAGTGACCTTAGCCCCTATTTGTTTCAGCCTCCAAATTTGTAATGTTACCTCATGGGTTTTTGGTTTATTCAAACATTCAACAAATTCTTAAACATTTTCATGTATCATGTGATATACTAACTCTGGGAGGAACATGGTAAAGAAAAAATATTTTTATTAATCCAAAAAGTGCTTAATTCACATTGTACAGAAATTGGAACTGAATAAACAACTAAAATTTAGTGATCATTTTCTGTATTTGGACCACTTTAACAATTTAAAAAAGCTTGAGAAAACTTTCTTGAGAGGAATATTTATATGAATATATACAAAATTTGTATATGTAATTTTAAGAAATTTATAGGCATTCTATATCCTTACAACCCGTATTAAAATTTTGGGAATTTTATAGGGAAAACATGGAAACAATGTAGCTCTTCATTTTTGATGACATAATAGGTAATATACTGAGACTAAAATGCACTAGGTAAGACTGAGTCATAGGGTACAGATGAGGATACAAAAAGCACAATATAAGCAATAGTTAGGCAAGCCAAATTAAGACCATATATAGCTTTGTGTGTTAAAATGGAAAATTTCACCTATAAGGTTCACTTTGGGGTCTGAATTTTTTAGATTAGAGTTTTGTCCTCTGTGTAATACTGTAAGAAGGACTTGAATCTTCTTTTCATTTTGGAGGAAATTTGCCCTAAGAAAGCCTGGGGAGTGAGTTGTATGAGCTTTTCTAAACCTTTGGAGGAAGGTAACTTTTTTTCCATTAAAGTTATTTCCCTTGTGATTTTTTCCTACTTTTTCATTCCAAACTGGTAATTTCAGAAAAGAACTTCATGTAGTATTAGAGCTATTTCAACTGAGAATTTTCAAATATTTAAATGAAGTGTTTTAACTGGCCTGCAGCTTCCTAACTCTTAAATCTCTTCTTCATAAAACAGCCAGTGTTCCCATTGCTTTCCACAAGCCTGGAGCAGAAAAACATAAACTTAATTTTGAAATTGTTTTTGGAACTCTAAAGATAAATACAACATAGATTATTTTTTAAATAATAAGAGCAAAATCAAGAATTTATCCTCAGGCAAGTTAATAGCCAAATAAATTTCTTCTTTTCAGTTTCTTCAGAATGAATATGTAAAAATCCAATATTGTTTCATTAAAATATACAAGGTCAGTTTTCTCAATATAAATTTAATAGTGGAAAGAAGAGCTTCTCAATTTCAAAGGTAACTTTTAATTTGCATTTTTATTTTGGTAACCAGTAAGTTTAATTATTTAAAATAAAAATTAAAGTTGTACCAATATGTTAATATATCTTCATATTATTCATTCATATATGTTTGCTCTCCAATACCAATTGTATAAATATACTATGAACTATACTGTTTTCTTAAGTACGTAGGCATTATTCTTTTAATTTATGCATTAATTCAAAAGTTGTAAGCATTTCATTGCAATAAACATTAAAAACAAATTGTTATGTTTTATGTGAAATTAGAGATAGAGAAAAACTTTGTTTGACTATACAGGAATAACAATGAGTATTAATATCATGAAGCTCTTCACTCTAGTCTCATAGTATATGCCTAAAAAGGGCTTTAATTGCATTTATTTAAACTATTTATTTCCATTCCAAATTTTGACATCAGTAAGAAAATGCCAATTTGGTAGTTTAATGACATCATAGAGAACATAGAGAATATAATCTGCATTAAAAAATTGGCCAAAACATACTAGTGGTTGCCATATGATAGCAAAAATATGCATACACTTAAAAAAGTATAAACAATTATTTCAATATTAATTTTCATATAAATGATTGATGGGGAGACTGACTTAAAGAAGGTCAATCCAAGCTCTTCCAGTGGTCTTGTAACCTAGACCTACCTTTCTTTTTTTTTTTTTTTTAAATATATTTTATTGATTTTTTACAGAGAGGAAGGGAGAGGGATAGAGAATTAGAAACATCGATGAGAGAGAAACATTGATCAGCTGCCTCCTGTACACCCCCTAATGGGGATGTGCCCGCAACCAAGGTACATGCCCTTGAGTGGAATCAAGCCTGGGACCCTTCAGTCCACAGGCTGACGCTCTGTCCACTGAGCCAAACCGGTCAGGGATAGACCTACCTTTCTTACAGCTTTTGATTCAATAATGTTGAATGAGGCCCAGCTGCAATGGCTCAGTGCTTGAGCATCAACCTGTGAATGAGGAGGCCATGGTTCAATTCCCGATCAGAGCACATGCCCAGATTGTGGGCTTGATCCCCATTGTGGGGCATGCAGGAGGCAGCCAATAAATGAATCTCTCTCATCATTGATGTTTCTCTGTCTCTCTCTCTCTCTCTCTCTCTCTCTCCTCTGTCTCCTCTCTCTTCCTTTCTGAATTCAATAAAAATATATCAAAACAAAATAATGTTTAATGAGGAATCAAACTCTAATTTACAATCAAATTCTTTGATATATAATGCAAAGGGATTGAAAAAAAAATAACTGTGAGACTCTAAACTGTAATTTGGTGGGATTCTTGGGACCTGGGGAGAGAATGAGAGTACAGTAGTACCCCTTGGTTTTGATTTCCATGGTTTCAGTTACCTCTGGTCAACAGTGGTCTAAAAATATTAAATGGAAAACTCTAGAAATAAACAATTCATAACTTTTAAATTGAGTGATGTTCTGAGTAGGATGATGAAATATCTTACTGTCTTGCTCTCTTCTACCCAGGGCATGAATTATTTCTTTGTCCAGCTAATACAATCTCTATAGGTTACCTGCCCATTTGTTACTTAGTAGCAATGTCAGTTTTCATATTGGTTATCAGAGAGAAAGAGACCACTTTCACATAACTTTTATTATAGTATATTACTATAATTTTTCTATTTTATTATTAGTTAATGTTGTTGATCTCTTATTGTATATTAGAGGCCCGGTGCATGAAAAATTCATGCACTCAGGGGGGTCCCTCAACCTGGCCTGCACCCTCTTCCAGTCTGATTCCCCGGGGGATTGGGCCTAAGCTGGTAGTCAGACATCCCTCTGGCAGCCTGGGAGCCCTCTGGGGATGTGCGACTAAGGCTTAGCGCTGCCACAGAGGCCGGAGAGGCTCTTTCCACCGCCACTGTGCTGGCCAGCCATGAGTTGGCTTCTGGCTGAATGACGCTCCCCCTGTGAAAGCGCACTGACCACCAGGGGGCAGCTCATGCATTGAACATCTGCCTCCTGGTGCTCAGTGCATGTCATAGCAGCTGGTCATTTCTCTGTTAGGGTCAATTTGCATATTACCCTTTTATTATATAGGACTAGAGGCCTGGTGCATGAAAATTCATGCACTGGAAGGGGGGTCCCTCAGCCCGGCCTGCCCCGTCTCACAGTTTGGGAGCCCTCAGGGGTGGGAGGTGACCCAGTGATCAGGGGAAGGGGACACCCCCATCACACCTTTGCTGCTGCCACTGCCGGCAGCGCAAGTCTAAGCCGGCCCTGGTTACCTGAGCCTCGGGCAGCCCTGGGCGGGTGGGCAGCTGCCATTTGAGGCTTACTTGCGCCTCGGGCCTGCCCTGTGCAGCTGGGCAGCCAACATGCAAAGCTTGCCTGCACCTTGAGCGTAGGCTGGGCAGCCACCATCCAAGGCTTGCCTGCACCTCGGGCCGGCCCTGGGCAGCTGGGGAGTTGAGGGGACTGGGATACTCCAGAGGCAGGTGTGTGACAAGTTGGGGCCTGGCGGGCCTGGCCTTGCCGCGTGCCTTCTGCCCTGGCAGGGCTGACGAGACTGGGCACCACCATCTTGTGGCTGTGGGTGCCACCATCTTTGAGGGCGTTCCATTCAATTAGCATATTCCCTCCTTAGTGGCTGTGGGCGCCACCATCTTTGTGAGGGTATGATGGTCAATTAACATAGTCCCTTTTTATTAAATAGGATAATTATAAATTAAACTAACTTTATCACCAGTATGTATGTATAGAACAAATTATTGTATATATAGGGTTTGGTACTAGCCATATGATGGTTTCAGTCATCCACTGGGAGTCTGAAATGTATCCCCATGGATAAGGGGAAACTATCTTGCAAGTGGGAGAGACATGAATCATTGGGGTTGCATTGGATGAGGATACTCTGGGGAACTTTCTTGAATGCATTCTTCTCCAATTTTAGGTCTGTGAGCTTTTAAAAATATTACCTACTCCACTTACACCCAACCTACAATGAAAGGAGTTGCTAACTTAACTTCTACAGAAATTCTATTTCAAAAAGGGAAAAATGCAAACATATTTATAATATTTCCACAGAAGTTCTGAAATCTACCACAATTAATCTTTTTTTTTTAATATATTTTATTGATTTTTTACAGAGAGGAAGAGAGAGGGGTAGAGAGTCAGAAACATCGATGAGAGAGAAACATTGATCAGCTGCCTCTTGCACACCCCCTACTGGGGATGTGCCCGCAACCAAGGTACATGCCCTTGACCGGAATCGAACCCGGGACCCTTGAGTCCGCAGGCCGACGCTCTATCCACTGAGCCAAACCAGTTTCGGCATGCCACAATTAATCTTAAGCATTCCTGGATAAAGTTTCAGCCTGGGAATTTTTTGTCTTGGAGTTCCCCAACGTGACCTATACTCAGTGCTATTCCAATCATAATCCCAGCAGGATTTTTCTTATATAAATTAACAAGCCGATTCTAAAATGTATGTGGGAACAGGACCCATAATAGCAAAACAATCTTTTAAAGGAAGTACACACAAGAAAGGCTTACAATATATGTTTTAAGACATTCTACAGACAATGTGAAATTTTAAAGTGAAGACATAAGTAGATCAATGAGATAAATCAGAAGGTCCAGGAATAGAACTACAATAACATGATTAACACACAAAGGTACACTTACCCCAAAGAAAGGTTGTTCTTTTTTTGGAACACCATCAACAAAGCTCCTGAATCAACTGGGTATCCACTTGATAGCTTTGATAGCATGAGCTTGGAATATCTAAAATATTTTTGTATATGTATTTTTTTCTGATGAAGTTACTCAAATAAATACCCCAACAACTTAAGGGAATAAGTGAGAAAAAAGACAAAAGAAAGGGGAAGTGGACAGTTCAGGATTATCAAATATATCAAAAGTCACTGGAGTAGAGTTTTGATTAGATTAAGGTAAGGGAAGGCTCTCAAATGGCTGCCTCATTGAAAAAGATACAAATTATGCTGGGGCATGTAGAAGACAGGATTTAGAGGGATATATATATATATATATACATATATATAAAGATTAGCTGTATGTCTTAGTACATCAAAGCAAGTAAAATATGAGGAAAATATCAACTCTAGAAAAAAACTAAAAGAATATTTTTAATTAAAGAAAATATAGTTATATCATTTGAGTCAACAATACATACTATTACATGTTCACTTTGATTACAACTCAGTTTAGATGTGGATATATATAGGTTGTGGCAAAAATAGGTTTACAGTTATTTGTATGGAAGATAATACAATAATTGATAAATAATAATACAAGAATAAACTGTGTTTCATATACTGACAACTGTAAACCTTACTTTTGAAAAACCTTGTATTGTATATAATATTAAACTTTTATATTAGAAAATAAGTTCTGAATTCTAAATAATTACAATCCTAGGAAAAAAAAATCTCATCTCTGTCTTTCAATCTATTATTCTCTAAATTCCTTATACTGCTTTATTACTTTCTGGTGCTTCTGACTCCATGGTACAATGCTATGTGTTGTGTTTGTTGTCATGATAGATCACAAATTTCAACCATATCATTCACATAACTATCCAAGAATTAGAAACTTGATTTCTAAGAGCATAATATACAAAATTAGTCATATTATCCTGGGCTTCTCAGCAGCATTTAATATGAATTTCCATACTTCCTTTTTGTTAAAACTTTATCTTCTTTTGATTTTTGTGACTTATAATTACTTGGAAAAGTAGATTAACTATAGTGGGAGGACACCGATTCCTTGTGTACTTTCTGGATATTTACTAATTTCTTTTTAAAAAAAATATATTTTATTGATTTTTTACAGAGAGGAAGGGAGAGGGATAGAGAGTTAGAAACATCGATGAGAGAGAAACATTGACCAGCTGCCTCCTGCACACCCCCTACTGGGGATATGCCTGCAACCAAGGTACATGCCCTTGACCAGTATCAAACCTGGGACCCTTCAATCCACCTGCCGATGCTCTATCCACTGAGCCAAACCGGTTAGGGCTACTAATTTCTTAAGAAAGTTCTATTAACTTTGCAAATCTGGGGAGATGTGTGAAAAATAATAGGTTAAACACAATGAGTGATAATTTAAGAACTTTAATATTATCACAGGCATTACAAATTTCCCAAATCCAGTAGAAATTCAATTTGGTTGACAGAATTTCAGTCTTTCTATTGACAGGTTTCCCAATCATAGTTTAAGAAATTACATTGCACACCTGACCTATGTCCTTTATAAATCCTTCATGCTGTCAGTCATAGGCTCAGTTCATGTGTATAATGAGAATAGTATATAACAGTATGATGTAACTCCAGTTCATATATCTGTTAATCCATTTAAATTTAGAAATAATATTCACCTATAACCTAGTTTATAGTCTAACATACGAAAGCAAATATGGGGGATTCATATTATAACACATATGAATTCTATTTTATACTTTTCAATCTAAAGCATATGAACTGGACAAATATGAACTGTGCAAATTCAAAATCACTGCAGTAAATTGGGGCAGAAAAGCAATGAATGGAAAGCTATATCTCTCAATAGGTCATTGAGCAAAATATTTGAGCTGTGCCAAGTACAAAATCTTTTGTTAAGGCTGATTAGGTTGCAGATATAAAAGGTCCTAATAGGCCAATAAATTAGAGCCATCTTTCTCAGAAGAAAGTGACTAATAATATTTTGTTGCTGAGTTAAATAGAATAAATGTCTCAGAACTTGGCCAGAAGGCTGAGGTTTTAATTAGTTATTAAGATGTTCAGGTTAATGTAAATCAGATTTGCCTTTTCTAGCTAAAGAATCAAGATTGACAGTGGCATTAAATCTTGAGTAAACACTAATTTGCCAGCACTTGCAAAAGTTTGACCTGTAAAAAAAAAGAGAGGGGAAAAAAAATGTTGATGGAGTATTTTTGTTAATTATCAAGCTTTTCCTTTGTACTGTTAATCAGAGATGTACCCTTTCAAAACACATATTTAAATACTGATAATCAAATGAAATAGTTTTAAAACTGCTTGTGAGAGTTAAGTGATTATTTCTCTTTTGTTATTTCCATTGTAATGACTAAAAACAGGTTTCTTGACAGTGTTCCTAAATAAGTAATTAAAATATATTGCATGCCTTAGCTGGTTTTGCTCAGTGGATAAAGAGCCGGCCTGCATACTTAATGGTCCTGGGTTTGATTCTGGTCAAGTGCATATGCCCGGATTGTGGGCTTGATCCCCAGTAGGGGGCGTGCAGGAGGCAGCTGATCAATGATTTACTCTCATCATTGATATTTCTATGTCTCTCTCCCTCTCTCTTCCTCTCTGAAATAAATAAAAATATATTTTAAACTATATATTGCAGTTCTCTGAATAAGGAAGACAATCTACCATCCCTAACATTTCTAATTAGGGACACTTAATTTTTAGTGTACCCACCTACCTTTCTACCTTACAAATATATGTATGTATAAGTTAAATTTTAAAAATATTTAACTAGAGGCCCGGTGCATGAATTCGTGCACCAGTGGAGTCCCTCAGCCTGGCCTACAGGATCAGGCCAAAACCAGTTCTTTGACATCCCCCAAGGCCAGGCCAAGGAACCCCACCAGTGCACCATTGGGGTTGGGGAGGCACACGGGAGGTTGGCCAGCCAGGGAGGGACCACAGGAGGGCTCCAGGGCATGTCTGGCCCATCTCACTCAGTCCCAATAGGCAGAACCCAGCAACAAGCTGACCTACCAGTCAGAGTGTCTGCCTCCTGGTGGTCAGTGCACATCATAGCAAGCTTTTGAGCGGCCTTAGCATATCATTAGCATATTACACTTTGATTGGTTGACAAGAGGATTGAACGACTGGATACTTAGCATATTAGGCTTTTATTATATAGGACTAGAGGCCCAGTACACAAAATTTGAGCAGGGAGGAGGGGGTCCCTCAGTCCAGCCTGCACCCTCTCACAATCTGGGACCTCTCAGGGGATGTCCGCTGCCGGTTTAGGCCTGATCACTGCAGTTGGACATCCAGCAGTCAGATATCCCTCTCACAATCCGGGACCAGCTTGCCCCTAACAGCTCACCTGACTGCCTGCTCGCCCTTAACCGCTCGCCTGCCTGCCTGCTCAGTGGGCGTCATAGTGACCGGTCGTTCTGGTCATTCCACCCTAACAGTCATTTAGGCCTATATATATATGGGCCTGAAAAGAAAATACTTTCTTTTATTCTTTTTTCCTTTTTTCCCTTTCTTTTTCTCCTTAACATGTATGTCCCTTTTACATTCTTGGTTTACAAATACTAAGACATTCCATTTATTAACTCATCTAATCCTTATTCAATGGCATATATACAGTGATAATATACATATGACAGATGAGGAACCCAAGGGCATAGTTATGTTGTAACTTCTTCAAAGAAACACACTTGTCATTTAAAATGATAATATTTGGAATGATTGCATAATAGTTAAGAACATCATATGCAGAATCAGAACAACTGAGTCTATTCACTTGCCCTAATAATTTCTGTAAAAATTAAATTAAATAATACATATAAATAGTTTGAAAAGTGCTATTAACATATCAACTGCTTAATATGTGTAAATGATTCTATTTCTTAGTTGACTGTATTGTGTGTGTGTTTTTCTATTACACCCCCACATTGTATGTAATGACTTTGTATATCCAAATGAAATTATTTGAAATGAACATATTTTAAAAGGGATAAAGTGTACTTAGTATTTGAATATGAATTTTAGCATTGAAAAAAATCCTGGTAACTTAGCAGGAGTAGCTGGTTACACAGTTTATTGGTCAGACTATTAGATTGATAAGTACTACACTTTTTTAATAACTGTCATTATAAAAAATATGACAATCTTGACACTAAGACAAAGACTGGGCAGTATAATCATGGTCACTGGAAAGAAAACATGGCATATACTTTGCTTTGTTTTCCTACTGGTTAACCCAGAGAATGTTTTTAAAAGCTACATAGCCTAAATTCTGATTTAAATATACGTATGAAACACATATACATATTTAGAAGAATTAAGGTACATTTGACAAATAATCCTGTGTTTAGCATTACTTATATGTTGAAGCCTGCTTTTAGAAGTAAGCCTTTTTCTCAGCCTGATAATAATACTTTAAAAAGGATGATGTTATTGTAGACAAAAGTAATAATTACTTATACTTTTTAGTTGGTAAAGTTTAAATACAATTTATTTCATAATACTTGAAAAGCTTTTGAAAATTAGTATATCAACATCATTTACAAACTTATGTCCTTGGTAGGTAAGTAAAGAGCAATATTTGAATAAATGTAGCACTAAGCAGTGGTCAGCATTTAAAGAATTTGTACTTCAATGTTTAATGTGGTTCTGAACCCCAGTTCTACTTAGCACATTTAATAAACTTTTAATAAGTGGCTATTCTTACTGAAAGTAATTATCAATATTTTAATATAAGTACATATAATACCACTTTACAGGTTTCTCTTGTTCTGGTCCCACTGTGCCCATGCCACATGCTTAGTTACCTGGTCATGCTCTTAGACCTGCACAATAGTGGATACTGTTCACTGATGATCACATCATCTTCAAGCCAAACAACTGCCTTACTCCTGGAAGTTAGGCTTCCGTTATGTTAATAGCCTCCACTTCTGCATCAGAAATCTCTCTTAGTGTTTATCTACTCCTAAACATGCCCTCAAGAAGTGCCTTCTGAAGATTTTGTTTATTTCTGGTGCCTGGGACCCAATCAAGGAGCTCAGGATGACCCACAGACCTCATCTGAAGAGGCTTTGGAAACCTGGTCCCCAGATTTCTCCAGCTTGGTAAGCATATGAGGTCTCTGTGGTACTGAGTCTTGTCACTGTTAGCAAAGGGCCCGTGCTCCACAAATAGTTCCGCATGTTAGGTACTTTATTTCCTAATTCAGCTCTAAATTTATTACTTCCACCTTAAAAATATGCTGATTTGTATCTCTGTGCTTTTACAGTTTGTAAGATCTCTTCTGCCTACATATCAAATTTAATTCAGTATTGCCTTCCCAACAAAATAATAGTAATAATAATCTTTTAGGTTCTACCAAAAATAATTTCACCTACATAAACCCTTAACTAATTCCTCAGAAATGAGTTCTTCGATCAACTTTATTTTATTTGTATTTGAATTTGCCCATCCCCACCAGAATGTTACTTCCTTGAAGGTGAGTGCCAAGTCTTATACTCTTTCTGTACTCTTTTTTTTCCCTTTTCTATAAGTATTCCAAAGGCATATGGTAATTATTCAAAAATCAATGAAAGTGATAGAATGAGTACAATATGCTTTAGGTTACATAAGAACAGAATGATTACCAGAAAATTTATTTGAAGAGACTTCAAAATAGATATTTTTTTTAAAAATGGTGCTATTTTTATAAATGCCTTTTTATACAGAGATACATGCCAATGACAATGGGAAGTGTGACTTGGTAAATATGTGAGTCCTTGCTTTAAGTATTAGCAGTAGTTTTTAGTTAACTTTCTTTGCCATTAACTTACTGCTTGCTGGTTATTTCTGGTATGCAGAGTAGAAGATGGATGTGAATCAATGGGAATAGAGAACATTCTCAGAATGGTTTTTAACTTACATAATTGAGGACTTGAACATGAATGAGTCTTAGATCCAGAAGCCATACGCATTTTGTTTTCACCTTGCCAACATGATTGTGAGAAGCTAATGATGACATCTTTAGTCGCTGTCTTAAGAGCTGGGTGTTTCATTTATGCAGTATTGAAGGTAAAAAAATTAAGGAAACATGATTCAGAGACTGTTATATTCAATTTTTTTGTCTGTTTCCTTATTTCAAAAGCAGATGTAAGTTGCCAAGTTGACATAACTGAAAGCTATTTCTCAGGATGCCAGGCTTTCCTGTCTCCTGGGTTACATATGAGATGAAAATGTTTTCTTTTTGAAATGTCTTTGTGCTTTAAATCCAAGGGACATCAATTGCAAATAGCCTGAAGCTAAGCTAGCTTTGATTGTTCCCTTGCCTTGAATGATCTAGTCACTTGGGAAATGATAACTCACATCAAGTAGAATATGTTTAAAAATGAAACTTGGAAGGAAAAGGTAATATTCTAAACAACACAAATTTTTTTTGCTGAAATAAATGATCAATCTACTGACTGCTCTGGAATTAGTATTTCATGTTGACTTCCAAGTTACATATTATGTTTAATATCAGTAGGCATTGTCATAGTAATAATCTCCATAATAAAGAAAGAGCCAGGGTGTAACGACCCTTAAGACTGAAGCTCTACCAGACTGAAGGACAGTGCTGGGTTCCCATGGCAACCCAGTGCTGACTGCTTTGGCTGCAGACACGGTGCCCCAGCACTGACTGCTGAGGGGGCTGAGAATCAGGGCCAGAGAGAGACCTGAAGAGAGAAGCAGGGACTGATCCGTTGCCCCTGTGGCAGCTTTTGACCAGCACTTGCCTCTCTCTTTCTCTCCCAGTCTGGTCAGCAGCCTCGCCTCCATTTCTCTCCAGGACTCCACCAGGGCTGCTGATCAACCCTGCCTTTCTGATCAGGCCCCATTGATAGCCTCAGATATGCTGACTGGCATAGAAACTGACCAATCAGAACCAAATCTGGGGAAGTGTGAGGAACCAATGCTGCCTAGGAGGCGGAGCTTTTGACGGTGACTAGCATAGAAATTGACCAATTAGAACCAAATCTAGGGGTTTAGAGGTATTTCTGTCCAGGGAGAGCATGGATCTGGAGGCCGCCAGGAGGAATGGCCTTCGCAAATCTACAGAAAGTGCTCATCAGTGACAGCCTGGACACTTGCTGCCAGAAGATCCTGCAAGATGGAGGGCTGCAGGTGATGGAGAAGCAGAACCTGAGCAAAGAGGAACTGATAGCCGAGCTGCAGGACTGCAAAGGTCTTATTGTCCGCTCAGCCACCAAGGTGACCGCAGATGTCATCAACACAGCAGAGAAACTCCAGGTGGTGGGCAGAGCCGGCACCGGCATGGACAATGTGGATCTGGAGGCTACTACGAGGAAGGGCATCCTGGTCATGAACATCCCAATGGGAACAGTCTTAGTGCTGTGGAGCTCACCTGTGGGATGATCATGTGTCTGGCCAGGCAGATTCCCCAGGAAACGGCTTCGATGAAGAATGGCAAATGGGACTGAAAGAAGTTCATGGGAACCGAGTTAATTGGAAAGACCCTGGAGATTCTTGGCCTGGGGAGGATTGGGAGAGAGGTGGCCGTCTGGGTTCAGTCCTTTGGGATGAAGACTGTAGGGTACGACCCCATCATCTCACCAGAGGTCTTGGCCTCCTTCGGTGTTCAGTAGCTGCCCCTGGAGGAGATCTGGCCCCTCTGTGACTTCATTGCTGTGCACACCCCTCTTCTGCCTTCCACGACAGGCATGCTGAACGACAGGACCTTTGCCCTGTGTAAGAAGGGTGTGTGCATGGTGAACTGTGCCCATGGAGGGATCGTGGATGAGGGCGCCCTGCTCTGGGCCTTGCAGTTGGGGCAGTCCGCAGGTGCAGCACTGGACGTATTCACGGAGGAGCCGCTGCGGGACCATGCCTTGGTGGACCACGAGAATGTCATCAGCTGCCCTCACCTGGGAACCAGTACCAATGAGGCCCAGAGCCGCTGCGGGGAGCAGATCACTGTCCAGTTCGTGGACATGGTGAAGGGGAGAGCCCTCACAGGGGTCATGAATGCCCAGGCCCTTACCAGCGCCTTCTCTCCACACACCAAACCTTGGATCAGTCTGGCAGAAGCTCTGGGGACTCTGATGCAAGCCTAGGTAGGGTCCCCCAAAGGGACCATCCAGGTGGTAACCCAGGGCTTATCCCTGAAGAATGCTGGGAACTGCCTGAGCCCCACAGTCATTGTCGGTCTCCTCAAAGACGCTTCTAATCATGCGGATGTGAACTTGGTGAACGCCAAGCTGCTGGTGAAGGAGGCCGGCCTCAATGTAACCACCTCCCATAACCCTGCTGTGCCAGGAGAGCAAGGATGCAGGGAAAGCCTCGTGAGCGTGGCCCTGGCAGGTGCCCCCTACCAGTCTGTGGGCTTTGTCCAGGGCACCACACCTGTGCTGCAGGCACTCAATGGAGCTGCCTTTAAACCAGAAGTGCCTCTCTGCAGGGGTCTGCCCCTGCTCCTGTTCTGCTGCCTGGAAGCAGCATGTGACTGAGGCCTTTCAGTTTCATTTCTGACCTTGGGGCTCACCAGGATCAGCCTTGGGGGCTTTGTGATCAACATTGAGAGGTCACATTCCTAGGGCTGACACCACTTATGTGGTCTGACCCCTGTAATAACCAATTAATAAACAGTTCAACCCCATAAAAACAAACAAACAAAAAAAGAACCAAATCTGGGTCAACTGTGAGGAGCCAATGGCTGCCTCAGAGGCGGAGCTTTTGACACTGACTGGCATAGAAACTGACCAATCAGAACCAAATTGGCTGGCAGAGGAGGGCAGTTGGGGGTGAAATCAGGCCTGCAGGGGAGGGCTGTTGGGGGCAAGATCAAGCTGGCAGGGGAGGGCAGTTGGGGGTGAGATCAAGCTGGCAGAGGAGGGCAGTTGGGGGTGAGATCAGGCCAGCAGGGGAGGGCAGTTAGGGGTGATCAGGAAGGCAAGCAGAGGCAGTTAGGGGCAATCAGGCAGTCAGGCAGAGGGGTTAGGGGCAATCAGGCAGGCAGGCAGGCAGGTGAGCGGTTAGGAGCCAGCGGTCCCAGATTGCGAGAGGGATGTCCGACTGCCTGTGGGATTGTGCCTAAACCGGCAGTCGGGTATCCCCCAAGGGGTTCCAGATTGGAGAGGGTGCAGGCTGGACTGAGGGAACCCCCCCTCTGTGCACAAATTTTGTGCACCACGCCACTAGTGTTATAGAAAAACTAAGGTTACAGAGCATGAAGTCATCATCTCTGGTCTCAACATTTTGACAGATGACAAAACTGTTATCTGGAAAACGTAAGTAATTTTCCCCACCCCATATTTTATTTCATATGAACTTTATTGGTTTTAACTAGTACTCATGCCCCCACACTATAATTTCCCAAAGCAAGGTCTTCAGAACATGAATCACAGCAATGTTCCAAGAACCACAATTATAACACACCTGCAAACTCCAATTTCTCTTCGGTAATGCAAAGAGCTGCTTTCATATTTCAGGTAGTGAGAAGCAGAGGAAAGGAGAAAATGTTGAATTAGTTGAACTTGTGATTTCTCAAACTTATCTGACCACCTGTCTCATTTTTTTTTCCTATGTAACCTCTGTTAAAAGCTAGTATGGCCTGCTTCTTTCAAATCCAGTTTGATAAATCTTGGAATACACCATGCTTAAAGGAAATACCTTTAGAAACTGGACAATATTCTTTGATATTTATCCAGTTGATTTTCATTATTAACTTAGAAAACTGTACTGCCTCAGTGGGATGCACCTTTGATCATGCAGTATATAGTTTTATTTTCTACAATAGTGTCCAGACAATTTTGGTGAGGTCAGATGGTATTTTTTTAAAACTCATAACAGTATGTGAATGTATTTCTACATTTTTATTAGACAGTTATTTGTTTATAATTAAGAACCTTTATATATCTATACATATATACATGTTTGTGTGTGTATGTATTGTGGAACTTTAAATATAAAGATTATATGTATAAAGTTACACAATGCCTGTTCCCTGGGGATAAAGCACTTCTTTCTACTTCATGATGCTGAAAGGAAAACTTGTATTATGCCTATTCTTACTCAGAATATAGCTTTTGGAGCTTCTCATTAATGTTGATGTTTTATAGCTTCTGCCTACACACTTTGCAGTTGCATGCAGAACACAAATTGAATCAATTCATTTGCACAACTCTTATTAAGTACTAGCCTGGGGAAAGTACTCCAGTTGCCTGTCTAGCAATTGCTCTGTGACAAACAGCTGAATCATTTTACTTCATCTTAGATGAGCCACATTCACTTTCATAATCTGCCTCATTTGCTGCTGTCAAGTCATCTATGCTACTTTGGGGAGTTCTAACTAATAAAAATGTTATATTATTTAAACCTATGTTTCTCAAAATATCTAACTTAATATGGCTTTAATTCAAATAAAATATATTTGTATGGTTAATATTTATTGTTATGCAATATGTTATAAAAATGTACATTTATTATTGATATCACTTTGACCAGGAAATCACAAACATCTTAAATTCAAAGGATAAGTTATTGAATGCTAAAGCTGAACATCATGTTATACCCATACTACAAATATTGCAATGTATTTAACTATCCAATTTGGTCACAATTTAATTTATTACAAGTGTTTTCATTCATCAGGTATTACAAAATGTAGTTTTGTGTCTGGAAGACTGAGTCCTAGAAAAGGATTTGACTCATAAGAAAACATTACTTGACCCTGAGTAGCCTCTGAAATCTTGAGAAAAAAGAACAAAGTTGGAAGTATCACGTTACCTGATATCAAACCATAATACAAGATTATAGTAATTAAAACAGCACAGTACTGGCATAAAAACAGACATATAGTCAATGAAACAGAATAAAGAGCCCAGAAATAAACCAATGCCTTTATAGTCAATTAATATTTGACGAAGGAAGCAAAACATACAATGGGCCCTCATCCATTGTATTCAATAAATGGTGTTGGGAAAATTGCTGCATACATTTCGAAAAACTAATTCAGATATTCAAAGGAATGATAAAACTGGAAATAAGTTGAAAGAGAATTTTAATCTCATATTCTCCTATGAATAATATTTTCATCATTATTTTTATAAATAGTTCTCTTGACCATTAAATTAAAGACACCTTAGTTCAGTGACTTGTTATAGTCATCTTTGCAGCCTCTCATCCAAGCAAAGAATCTGCCACACTAAAGTTTTTACTTAACTAAATCAGGGTAATCCTGCCCTCTGGAATTTCTGAATAGACTTTTTTTTTTTTTTTGTCTTTAAAATGACAGAAAAATATTTTCTTCCTCATTATTCTACATTCAACAAATAACTATTGGATGCTTTCAACATACTGGACATGGAAGAAGCACTAGGTATACTGCAAAAAAACAAGGAAAATATAACTCCTGTCACATGGATCTTTTTTGTACTCAGTTCAATGTATTGTGATTTCTTAATTCTAAAATACTATTAATGAATTTTATAGTCAACTTAATTATAGATGTTTGCAAACAAGCAGCCACTCATATGCACACTGTTTGCAAAATACATCTTTCAGAACACTAAAGTGAAACACACTTGATTTTGTTAAGTTTGGGGAATTGATTATGTATCATTTATATAAGCCATACTAAAATAGTCCCCATAATATGATTGATGTAAGAAAAAAATAACTCTATGAGCAACTCAATATAACTAAATTCACATGTAAATTGAAAGATAAATGGTTAATAAAGATAAACCACAGGCCATTTCACTTCTATTTTATTAAATAAGTTAAATAGAAACATAATTACACTAAATATACTGTATTAGTAACTAAATATAAAATAAAACTATTCTAGAAAGTTTTCTTGCTGCTTCCACATTTGTTGATGTAAGTCAGCTCCCATTAAAATGATGAACACCTACAACAATTTGCAGTAAAAACATGAAACTTGAAATGCAAGTGGTTATTTTTATACTAGGCTGAAATTAGTGCAGTTGTTTTAGCAAGAAGCATTTTTTCCTATCATTATGGCATTTTTTACAATATACCAATAACAATGCCACAATTTGCTATACAAAGTGTGATTCAATGCATTTATGTTGTGAAAATGTGTTACATAAAGTGTGTAGATACTTCAGGAGGTATTAATTGAGTTTTGAGATATAATTGTCTGATGCTTTTTCCAGTCAAGTTGCCATACATGCTCTGGAGCAGAGCCATTGTAGAACATTTCAATGATTACTTTCAATTTAGACCATCAGCTTGTGTCCATTTACCGAGTAGTAACATCAGAGCAATTGATTCTTCTAAATCTCTGCCAGTTATACCACATATAGTTCATCCAGACCATGTGCATTCAACTGAGTGTTATTTTTGGACTTCAACAGGAATTGCTCTACCCTCAACTAAATAGGCTTAGATTTAGAATTAAGTACACAATTTGAAGGACTGAAATTGCTCACCCAGGTAGCAAGTGACCCTTCAATAAATTACAGATAGAATTCTATTCTAATAAAGGCCATTAGGTTATGTAATACCTAATGACAAGGTCATTTGCCAGTTTTGTATTAGACATCCCTACAAGCATTATTTGTGTGTGAATGATGCATTTTCAGTAGAGGTGGGTGCCGGAGGCAAACAATTATATGTCTCTCTCATATCGATGTTTCTTTCTCTCTCTCCCCCTTCGAAAGAAAGGAAGAAGAAAGAAAGAAAGAAAGAAAGAAAGAAAGAAAGAAAGAAAGAAAGAAAGAAAGAAAGAAAGAAAGAAAGAAAGAAAGAAAGAAAGAAAGAAAGAAAAGGAGAGAAAGAAAGAGGGAGGGAGGGGGGAAAGAAAGGAACGAGACTCCTTGTCTGAATGAGTCATCAAAAAAGGAAAAATATAGAAATTGCCCCCATCCCAACAGCAATTTTCTTGTACCCCCTCAGTTTTTGTTATGAGGTAGAGGACTCTCAGAGTTTCTAGAACACTTACCCTCCATAATTACATGTGTGTTCCACATAGCGCCATGGAATCAATTTCTCCTCCTGAGCACCCTGCAATCTTTGTTTCCCCACTTTACCATTTCAGGGGAGCGGGAGGAATAGGCTCAGGTCACCAGGCGCATCCTGGCAGTGGGCCTCTGACCTCAGCTGCAGCAGTTCCAGTGCTCAGGTTTGGCTAGTGCCTTCCCAATTCCTGTTTTTCGAAGAAAAGCCAGGTCTTTAGTGTTTAAGGTTTGGAGAGGGAGTTGAAAATCTCTTGATACATCATAAAAAATTTCATTTTCTTTGGTTCCAATACTTTTGATAAAAATATAACTAATTTAATTAATCATTCTTAATCATCCCTTCTTTTGAGATAATACCTGAAGAAACAATAATAGTAATTATAAAAATTCTATATAATAAAAGGGTAATATACAAATTGACCGAATGGTGTAATGACCGGTCATTATGATGCATACTGACCACCAGGGGACAGACGCTCCAAGCAGGAGTTGTCCCCTGGTGGTCAGTGCACTCCCACAGGGGGAGCACACCTCAGCTAGAAGCCGGGCTCATGGCTGGCAAGCACAGCGGCCGTGGCAGGAGCCTCTCCTGCCTCTGTGGCAGCACTAAGGATGCCTGACTGCTGGCTTAGGCCCGCTCCTGGACATTCCCTGAGGGCTCCCGGGCTGAGGGACAACCCCCCAACTTCACGAATTTCATGCACTGGGCCTCTAGTAGCTATAATAATAATAGTAATAGTATTAGCTAATATTTATTGAATATTATCTATGTACCTTGCACTAGGACAAACTAAAGATTTATGAACTCATCTCACTGATGAAATAATTGAGGCACAGAGATTTTACTGAGCAAGATCACAGAACAAGTAATTTTGGAAACTGGAGCAGATTCAGAGCCTCCTGACTCGAAAGCCAGATCTCTTAAGTGCAATATTCTAATTTTCTTCTACTTTATATGTTTTTATTTTGAGGAAGTATTCATTCTCATCTTATTAGGAAATAGGTTTTAAATTTTGTTGAAGGCATTTTCACCAACTACTGGAATATTCATGTTACTTGTTGTTTTTTATATCCATTTAATATGGTGAATTACATTAATGGACTTTCTAAAATGGAAAAGAAAGGAGAAGGAGAGAGGGAAAGGCATGTAAAAATATATTTTACAGCAGAATGCTTCTCAAATATAGAAGAAAAGATAGGATAAAAATAATGATTATGAATTCTCAGTGAAGTAATTGACTCTGACAAGGATCCTCAATTCATGCTAAAATAATTGGTGAAAGGCTGTTTGAAAAGAAGCTAGAGGTCTAGAGGTCTGGAGCTTTAGTACCAGCTATCACTTCTTATTTGTCAAAGTAAAGAGATACTTTTTTTAATGGAATGGAGAGTGTTCATAGAAACCATCTGAACCAAGTGATTCAACTGGGGAAAATGACAATATTTACCCATGTAATCATGCAACACAAATTAAACAACACAAGCTCTATTGTATTCTTGACTGAAAAAATGAGTTGAAGTGTTATCAAATCAAGTGGAAGCCATTAAACAAATCCCAGTAGTGGAAGATACTAGTAAACAATTAGTCCAAATTATTCAAATGTGTCAATGATCTAAAACAAAGCAAGGGGAGGAAATTGCTCTGATTAAAGAAACATGAAAACCCAGTTGCAATATATGATTCTTGAGTTTTTAAGGAGATTAAAAAAACATGAAAACCCCATTGCAATATATGATTCTTGATTTTTTAAACAATCTATAAAGTACATTTTGAGGACAATTAGGAAAATTAGATTATGGACTATAAATTGAAAAATATTATCATATCAACCATACTTGAGATATAGTAATGGTGTTGTGATAATGAAGCATAATGCCATTGGAATTGAATGCTGAAGTATTTGGAAGTAAGGGGTCATGATGATTGCAACTTAATTGTAAATCACTTAGAGAATAAAACTTTCATATATATGTATGTGTGCAGCAAGAGAAAGGGCAAATGAAGAAATATATTAACAACAGGTGAACAGTATATTGGATTGTCTTATATAATTCTTTCAAATGGTCTGTATGTCTAAACTTTTTCATGATAAATTAGAATAAAAAAGTTATACATATATAAAAGCACATTGTAACATCTTACCATTCTGTTTTGAATTCTACAGATGCTCTGTGCTCAGGATAACTGGAAAAGTACAAGTAGTACCAGGATGCAATTAATAAAGAACAACAATAAAAAAATCACCATTAAAGGTCTTTCTTTTTTAGATGTGATGGTATTTTAGTAAATATTAAATAAATATTTTCTAAAACCATATGTTTAGATAAATGTTTAAAATTACCCTAACATTTTGCCTATTTCCTTTCTCTTCTTTATTTCCCTGGTCTTAACAATTTTCATAAGTCTCCTCTTTCATTGCTTGCTTTAAGAATTTATTATTTCTCCCTTGCAAAATACTTTAACCTCCCCCACCAAAACAAAACAAAACAAAACCAAACAAAACAAAAACATGCATTCAAATTAATATTTTCTTTTTTTTTTTTTTTTCAGGAAAGTTATAGTAACTATTGCATGTACTAGAAGCCACATGTAAATGTGGGGCAAAATTCAAATTTCCATAAGTCACTTCCAGTCTTATAATGCAACAATGAAGCTCTGAAAGTGATCTATTTCAGTGCTTCTTACTTCAATAGAATGTTAGCTTTCCATCATACATAGTGGGTGGTGTTTAGTTAAAAGTCAGGCCAGAGAATAAAGCCTCAAAGAATTTGTATTCATACAAACTTATTTTATATAGTACTTTAGTAGAGAGTGTATATTAATGTGTAGGTGTACATAAGTGCATGCAAACCATAAAGTATAACTTTCAGGGGAATACAATAAACAGTTTTTTAGTTCTATATTTGCCATCAGGCACTTTTCTGTGAAAAGTAAATGTTTTAATGCTACTGATGGGTGGGAAACTGGCAGATTGTGGTTGCAAATCAGAGACAATAATGGCAGAGAGCAGGGGCTTTTAACTTCTACAATTAATGAGTTGGCAGATATTTTATATTTATTTAAAGGTGTTACCTGCAATCTGGGTAATAAGAAAGCCTGTTATTTATGAAAAACATATTTTTGACTACATAAATAATTTAGATCAGGAGAATTGGTTACTTATAACAATACTTTATATAGGAAGCATTGAAATAGAATTAAAGCTATGTAAAGTCGTGTATCTGTATTCTATTGCTGATGAACAAAATTACCACATACTTAGAATTTTAAAACAATATAAATATATTAACAGGGTTTCCAAGAGTTTAGATTCCAGGCATTGTTTAGGTGCATTCTCTCTTGGAGGTCTCACGGGGCGAAAACCATGGTATTCAATAAAGGTTATAATTTCATTTTGGGCTCAGGACCTTCAAACTTCCTAAGAAAACAGATTTCCAATATATCTATATATATAAAAGCCTAAGCAACTGAACAACTGAACAACCTAATGCCTGAATGACCAGTTGACTGGTCGCTTTGATGTGCATTGACCACCAGGGGGCAGCCGCTCAACGCAGGAGTGCCCCCTGGTGGTCAGTGTGCTCCCACAGCCAACCTCCTGTGACCCCTCCCCAAGACTGGCCAGCCTCCCATGGCCCCAATCAGCCCCGATTGCCAGCCAGGTAGAGGGACCCCACCCGTGCATGAATTCGTGCACCAGACCTCTAGTAATTCAATATTGAAACTATCCCATCTAATACCGATTTTGAAAATAAAGCACTTTCAATTGTACCTCCCCTTCTTTTGAAGGAAGGTCTTGGAAGGAAGGAACAATGAAAGAAGATGTGAGATTTGGGAAACAGAAACTTTCAGAAATGGAAGTAATGGCAAGTCTTTATGTGCCCTTGTATCACAGACCAAGGGAGAGACTAGATCTTCATGAAGATAAATGGTACTAATTTTATATCCAGGCTTCTTGAGCACTTAAAAAGCATCTTGGTGTTTATATGTCATTGGAAGATTTAATAAATTTAAAATTAGAATCATAATAAAGAAACTGGTGGAAAAGGATATTATAAACTTTAGGAAAATTTTTTTAAATTGCATAAGAAAGAAAACTTGCTGGCCCTGGCTGGTGTGGCTCAGTTGGTTGGAGCATTAGCCATATACCTAAAGGTTGAGGGTTCCATTCCAGGGCACATACCTAGGATAAGGGTTGATCCCTGATCGGGGCATGTAAAGAAGGCAACCAATCAATGTTCTCTCTCACATCAATGTTTCTCTTTCTTACCCTCTTTCTAAAAAATAAAAATAAAAATAAATGAATAAGTATACCCTCAGGTGGTGGTTAAAAAAAAGAAGAAAGAAAGAAAACTTTCTGGACTAGCAGTAAACAATATTTACATATTCACAATAACGGTGTCATTGTGTGTTGATTTAATAAAAAACAGCTTATAATACTATTTCAATAAAAAGAGGAAATAGAGGTAGCTTATTAAAGAGTAAAATATTTATTATCACAGTAAGACAATTGATAATGCTCAAAATTGATAAATTATGAAATGGTTCTAAATCATACATTTAGAAAAATGGCATAAATACCAAACGAAACGAAACAACATGTGGGAGTGATTGCTTCAGAGAAACAGTGCTGAGCATTAGAATATGCTTAGTTAAGACAAAATTATTTTTTATAAATTTTAATACCATTTAATGTTTATAATATGTGCACTTATTAATTTGATTAAAAATGAAAAACAGCCCTATGGAATATCAGGTGACTCAGTTGGTTGGAATATCATCTTATAAATCAAAAAGATTGTGGCGTTCAGTCCCCTGTTGGGATGCATAAGTGAGGCAACCTATCAATGTTTCTCCCTCACATGTCTTTCTGTCTCTCCCTTCCTCTCTTTCTAAAATAATATATATACATATACTAGTAGCCCTGCGCATGAACCTGTGCACCAGTAGGTTGCTGCTGCCCTCCTGTAGCTCCCCCTGACCCCCCTCATAGCTTGCTGCCCTGCCCCTCCTGTAGCTCTCCGCCGCCCGCTTGTAGTTCGCTGGCCCACCCTCCTGCAGATCCATGATCTGGTCATTACATGGTTGGTCGTTACACCTCATGGTGTAATGGATAATTAGCATAGTCCTCTCTTATTATATAGGATATACTAGTGTGTATATATATATAAATTTTAAAAATAAGGAACAACACTATTTTTAGGATGAATATTGAGAATAAAAATTATCTCAGAAAGTCCATTAGTTAGTCATATTTTAAGTAGCATATTTCTTCACTCAACCATCAGTTACTGAACTCCCATTATATGTGTGTCATGCTAAGCTTTGTAGATAGAAAGATAAATAAGTGAAAGGTTGTGTCAGATTCCCCTTATCTTCAAAGATAATCATTTTCTTGATTGTCATTTGCTCAATTTATATCCATCTGTTGTTTTCCCACCTTTGAATCTGTAGCTCTCCACTAAGAGACAATATTTATCACCAAACAATGCAAAATTCACACATAAAGAAGAACAATCATCACCTTGTCTTCAGCAGAAAAGTTTTGGGATTTGAAAGGGAGTAGGTATTAATTAGTCCAGCAAGCTGATTTTAAAGAGATAAATCTGTAATTAGTACAACTAAAATTCCAAGATTAAGCATATGTAACTAGATTATCACTGAGAATACTTTTGATCATATAGTGGGAAAATATATATTTACTTAGTATGAGTATACAATTTTTGTTAAAATGACCGTATTAGCATAATGAGTAAATGAGCTTGTAAATGTGACAACACTTAGCCCCTACATTTAAAGAATAAAATCATAGTAACATTCTACTATAAGACAGAAAAAGTTTCAGAATTTGTATTGGTAACAATAATACTTTTAAAACATTGATTATTGTCAAAGAGATTCACATGATCTCTAATTTATGGTATTGAAATATAGCAGACAATTAAAAAACACTAATTGACATTTGCTGCAAATATTTGGAGTTTATGAATGAGTCAAGTTGTTAATCAATCAACTTATTAAAAATATACCTTCTCGTTTATCTGTACATGAATATTTCAGTTTTTTCTCAAAATATTGTGATTATAAAATAAATATTTTTAAAAATTGTTACTGAAATGAATAAAAAATGTTCACTCCATATTGTTGAAATTAGGGGAACAACCTTTAAAAATATCATAATTAACAAACATGCTATTTATTTAGTTTAAATACCATAAGTGGTCTGAACACCTCATTGCATTGTATGCAATGGAAAAAATTTTAATGAATCTCTGGCAACATACCAGCTAAGGGGTGATAGTAATACTAAACGTAATAAGCTTGGTGATCTGTTGATCCTTAAACTACCCAAAATATTTCCATTTAAAAAATGTCATTGACTTTAACCTTTTGCACTCGGATGTCGAGTGTGACTCGACATGGTTAGCATTGGTAGCAGCTCGTATGTCGAGAAACTCTCGACACGTAGTTTCACCGCGGGGGGAAGGGGGATTTTTGTCTATTTTTCCAGTATCTTTTCTTGTTTTCATTAGCATGAAAGGACAAGTAAAATGTAAATGCCGTCTCAACTGATGCCACCACTAAGCTTATCTTTTGCATAGGCAGCAATCTTGAGTAGGAGGGTCCAAGGCATGAGTCATTGCATCATGCCTTTTTGAGCTTACATCATCTTCCCTTGGTAAAGAACCTTCCTTATCTTTTCATCTCCTAAGTTTGTTTAGGTTTCTATTAGCATATCACAGATGTTGTCATGGCACAGGGTTTAGTTGGATGATTGGTTTGCCCCTAGCAGTCGCACGTTCTGAGTGAATTTCCCCTCATCAGGATGGATAACTTTTCCAAAGACATAGAAAGCAGCGATGATGAATTTTACTTCGAAAACGAAGAAAAAAGTGAAAAATGTAATAGTGACGAAAGTGAGTTCTCCGAGGATGCGAGTGGAGATGATGAACAAATCGCTTGTCCTAGTGGAACTACAGAAAGGAAAAAGTCCCTTGCTTTGCCCAAAGATCTGGCTGAAAGTACTGACAGTGACAGTGACATTGAATTCATAAAGGCAAAACGAAGATGCACAATTGTTTATTCGAGTGAGAGTGATGGAGATATAGGTGATATCATTGAGAAATCGGGTATAAGACCCAGTGAAAGTTACGTTTCTAGGGGAAAACAGGAAAAAGAAAAGTGGACATCTACATCTGTGAATGACAAAGAGCCTAGCATAATCCCTTTCTCCATTGGTCAGTTACATGTTGGACCTCAAGTTCCTTCTGGATGTGCCACACCAATAGACTTTTTTCAGTTGTTTTTTACTGAGACGTTGATAAAAAATATAACAGATGAGACAAATGAGTATGCTAGGCATAAAATTAGCCAGAAAGAATTATCCCAGCGATCCACTTAGAATAATTGGAAAGATGTGACAATAGAGGAAATGAAGGCTTTTCTTGGTGTAATACTAAATATGGGTGTATTGAATCACCCCAACTTGCAGAGTTATTGGTCCATGGATTTTGAGTCTCATATACCATTTTTTCTATCTGTTTTCAAAAGAGAAAGGTTCTTGCAAATATTTTGGATGTTACACTTGAAAAACGACCAAAAGTCAAGTAAAGATTTGAGAACAAGAACCGAGAAGGTAAACTGCTTCTTGTCATACCTTGAAATGTAATTTAGGGAGAGATTCTGTCCTGGAAGAGAGATTGCTGTTGATGAGGCTGTTGTTGGTTTCAAGGGAAAGATACACTTCATCACATATAATCCTAAAAAGCCAACAAAATGGGGTATTCATTTATATGTCCTCTCAGATTCAAAATGTGGTTACGTACATTCATTTGTCCCTTATTATGAAGGAATAACATCTGAAATGTTGGTGAGACCTGATCTCCCTTTTACTAGCAGAATAGTTTTAGAGCTTCATGAAAGATTGAAGAACTCAGTACCTGGTTCTCAAGGTTATCATTTCTTCACTGACAGGTATTACACTAGTGTCACTCTTGCAAAGGATTTGTTCAAGGAAAAAACACACTTGACAGGGACAATAATGCCCAATAGGAAAGATAATCCACCTGTTATCAAACATCCAAAGCTAATGAAAGGAGAGATAGTGGCTTTCAGGGATGAAAATGTAATGCTTCTTGGGTGGAAAGACAAGAGGATAGTCACAATGCTCAGTACATGGGACACTTCAGAGATCGAGTCTGTGGCAAGGAGAGTGCGTGGTGGTGGGAAGGAAATAGTTCTCAAACCCAAGGTCGTGACCAACTATACAAAGTTTATGAGGGGTGTTGATATAGCTGATCACTACACAGGCACATACTGTTTTATGAGGAAGACCCTAAAATGGTGGCGTAAATTGTTTTTCTGGGGGCTTGAGGTCAGTGTTGTAAATTCCTATATATTGTACAAAGAATGCCAAAAAAGAAAAAATGAAAAACCGATAACGCATGTGAAATTTATTAGGAAACTAGTACATGATCTTGTTGGAGAATTCAGAGATGGTACACTAACTTCCAGAGGTAGATTATTATCCACTAACTTAGAGCAACGTTTAGATGGAAAGCTCCATATAATCACACCTCACCCTAACAAAAAACACAAAGATTGTGTTGTTTGTTCTAACAGAAAAATCAAAGGAGGAAGAAGAGAGATGATTTATATTTGCGAAACATGTGAATGTAAACCAGGTCTTCATGTGGGTGAATGTTTCAAAAAATATCACACCATGAAAAATTATAGAGATTAAAATTACTCTTTGAATGTGTCAATAATTTGAAATATAAAAAAATACAAATAAATAAGTTTGTATGAAAAGAAACTCCATATTTTTATTCTACTGCTGCGCTTTTCAAAATCTGGAGTATTTATAAAATTAAATCCTCAGTAGAATAAAGGAATCGAGAAAAAAGCAAGTGAGTGCAAAGGGTTAAACAATATAGAATTCACTCCAAACCAATGAACTTATTACAAGCTTATGGCTCAGGATCTCTATTCTATTTATAGAAATTTTGAAATGTGAGTCAATATGGTCAAAGATATATTTTTTTTCAAAACCAGACCCAGTATTGCAGAGAAGAAACCTATAGGTTGTTTGTTATACAACAGTGAACCCATATTTGTCTTTCATTCTGTAATTTGTGAAAAGCTTCTTTAAAATTCTCCCTCCATTTCATTCTCTCTCTCTCTCTCTCTCTCTCTCTCTCTCTCTCTCTGCTCTTTTAGAGACCATTCATATCTCATATGTGCCTAACAAAATTTAGGCTATTTGTGTTAGTTATCATTAAGAATTGTATAGACCAATTTTATATTGAAACTAGTGACCCTGTGCATGGATTCGTGCACATTGAAAGGAAATTAATTAGAAGGTGGCCAGTGGGGTGGGACTGGTTGATACTGGCTGAACACACCCTGGAGCCAACCTCCAATGGTCCCTCCCAGGCCAGCCACACCTGGGGCGATGCCACGGCTGGAAGGGCATCTGTGGAGTGAGCAGGGTCCCTCTGGCAGGTGGGGTACGGCAGCCTGGTAGAATACCATGACCCTGTGAAGAATCGGGCTCCCTGCTCTCTGGTTCCAGGGGTGCATCACCCGAAAACCGCCACTGCCAAGTCACTGCAGCTAGGCAGCTCCTGTGTTGAGCGTCTTCCCCCTGGTGGTCAGTGTGCATTATACCTACTGCTGGTCGTCAGACAGTCAGACGACCACTTACCCTTTAAATATATACTAGAGGCCCGGTGCACAAAATTCATGCATGGAGGGGGTGTGTCCCTCAGCCCAGCCTGCACCCTCTCCAATCTGGGACCCCTCGAGGGATGTCCGACTGCCCGTTTAGGCCTGATCCCACCAGGCAGTCGGACATCCCTGTCACAATCCAGGACTGCTGGCTCCCAACTGCTTTGCCTGCCTGCCTTCCTGATTGCGCCTAACTGCTTCTGCCTGCCAGCCTGATCACCCCCTAACCACTCCCATGCCAGCCTGATTTATGTCTAACTGCTCCCCTGCCAGCCTGTTTGCCCCCAACTTCCCTCCTCTGCCGGCCTGGTCACCTCTAACTGCCCTCCCTGCAGGGTGGATTGCCTCCAACTGCCCTCCCTTGCAGGACTGGTGCCTCCCAACTGCCCTCCCCTGCTGGCCATCTTGTGGTGGCCATCTTGTGTCCACATGGGAGCAGGATCTTTGACCACATGGGGGTAGCCATATTGTGTGTTGGAGTGATGGTCAATCTGCCTATTACTCTTTTATTAGATAGGATAGAGGCCTGGTGCATGGGTGGGGGCCAGCTGGTTTGCCCTGAAGGGTGTCCCGGATCAGGGTGGGGGTTCCCTTGGGGCGTGGGGCGGCCTGAGTGAGGGGCCTGTGGTGGTTTGCAGGCTAGCCACGCCCCCTGGAGACCCAAGTGGAGGCCCTGGTATCTTTCACTTATTTACCTTCTACAATTGAAACTTTGTAGCCTGGAGCTGGGCCCAGCCTCCTGCTCGCTCCATGGCCAGCAGCCATTTCTGTTGGAGTTAATTCACCTTCTATAATTGAAACTTTGTAGCCTGGAGTGGAGGCCTAGGCCAGCCAGGGCAGGTGGAAAGCTTGGCTTCCTACGTTGCCGGGGGCAATCCTTGCCTCCTGCTCTTTCCAGCTCCATGGCTGCAGCCATTTCTGTTTGGATTTGTTTACCTTCTATAATTGAAACTTTGTAGCCTTGAGTGGAGGCTTAGGCCCGTAGCGGCAGGCGGAAAGCTTGGCTTCCTTTGTTACTGGGGAAACCCAAGCCTCCCTCCTGCTCTCTGTAGCTGTAGCCATTTTGGTTGGGTTTATTTGCATATTTGCTCCTGATTGGTTTGTGGGCATGGCTTGTGGGCGTGGCTTGTGGGTGTAGCAGAGTTAGGGTCAATTTTCTTTTTTTTTTTTTTAAGGATTTAGGAAGTCCAAATATGGAAATGTTTTCTTTTTTTCTTTTTTTTTATTCTTTATTGATTAAGGTATCACATATTTATCCCCATTCCCCCATTCCCACCCCACACCCTTCCCACACATGCCCCCACCCCCCTGTTGTCCTTAACTGCTGGTTAGGCTCATATGCTTGCACACAAGTCCTTTGGTTGATCTCTCCCCTTCACCCCCACCCTTCCCTATCCTCCCTCTGAGGCCCGACAGTCTGATCCATGCCTCCTTGTTTCTGGGTCTGTTCTTGTTCATCAGTCTATGTTGTTCATTATTTCCCCTAGATGAGTGAGATCATGTGTTATTAGAAATACACTTATAAGAACCGAAAATGAGACAAGCAATAATGGTTATGGTGACAGGCAAATGAATCAGTCTGTAGTGAGTTTCTTTCTGGGCCAACAGTTCTTTTGAGACCCAATTTCAATGTCCAACAGTTCCTATGTGTACATGTCAGCACTGACATTACAGTTCTGGATGGTGGACAAATGGTGGTAATGCAGATCCAACTCTCTCTGGTTTGGTCCTGGGCAACCTGCAGTGATGCACAGCTCCTAGCTGCTAGTATGGGAAGGCCACATCAGCATCTTCCGTCTCTGGACTGCTTCTCTTCTGTTTTCATGGCTGGAGTAGTCCTGTCGATTCCTCTCTGTTGCTGGAATCCACATGGTCTCGGAGTTGTTTTCTGAAAATATACAAACATATTCTCGACCAAAAGTTAATAAAGGAATACTTTCTATAAATTTGACTTGGGATCCTATTTCATTTTTTGCCCAAATGATTTTCCTCTGGCTTGTTTTGTCACCTTGTGTATTTTTCATGGGTGTCTTGCTTTTAGCCTTACAATTAATTTTCTAAAGTATTAATTTTCTAGATGTAATTTACTTACAGGACATTATTCCTTACATGATATTCCTCTACTATCCCCTTCTTTTTTGATTTAAATGGTAGGAGGCTTTTGAAAATTTTATAATGTAGTCTTGATGGCTTTTAAATTTTAATTTTTTGCACTATAATATTACTGTTTTAGGTTCATTACATGGTGCACAATTTTATTATGAGATGAAGTACCAATAAAAATTTTAGTTAACACTTTAGGAACACCTTTCTGTCCAGTACAATTAATTTTTTCTAGAATATTCGCTTGTTTCAACTAGCCGATTTAAATTTGCCTGAAAACTTGACTACTATTTTACTGTCAAATTTATTACTCTAACAACAATCTTATTTTACCCTGTAAATATTGGTGGAAGGGATTATTTGCCTTCTTGAGTAGGTCCTGAGCATTCCTGGTGGTAGGCTGGATTTAGATATCGTAAACCCACTTCCCCACACCATGGGTACAAGACAACTCAAACAATTCTTGTTGGAGTAAGAGGGCAGCTGCTGTCAGCCAAGTCTCTGTCGGTCACCTGGGTCCTGATCTGAGCTGGGCATGGGAAACACGAAGCAGCCATGGGGCAGGAGACCTCCCTCAGAAGGGGCTAGGGTTCAGGCCCCTGCAATGTTGGGGGGGTGAGAGTCTGTGCCCCACCTCTGTTGATCCCCAAATTCTCTCCTGATGGCCCCTCTGTGACTGTGCCTGTCTTAGGTTGTTCCTTCCTTGAGGAATTTTACCCGTCTCTGGCTAACCAGCCATCCTCCGGGTCCAAGCAAGGTGATGTGAGGTTCAGTTTTTTCTCCTTGGTAGCCTATGCCCCCATGGCCTCCATGCCCAGCACCTGCCTTGGGATCCCCTCGCCTGCTGGCGGGGCCCCAGCACTGATCACATATCTTGTGGAACCTGGGTTTCTTCTCCAGGGAGGGCTCAGTTCGCCCCACTGGGTGAGAGACAGATCCATGGCACCAGTCATCACGAGACTTCAACCTCAACATGAACAGAGAGCTCATGCAACAGCTGTGAGCAATTGGATTGTGAGAAGAGGGTTTCCCTTGACCTAAAGGGTAAGAAGGACCAATATAGAATGCTCAGGTGCCTTCCCAGGAGGCCCTCTACACAATGAGAAGGATTAAATCCTTACATGTCCTTTTTAAATTGCTGCCAGACATTCAAAGAATTAGTTTGTACATTTGCTTGGGATAATTGTATATTATGCTGTTGTAATTCTAAAGTATCAAGAGATGTGTTAAGTTTGTCCCCAAGCACCAAACAGGTGATTTTTTTTTTTTTTAATTCCCAAGGGTGCGAGGAACTATTATAAGTACTGGGGGTGATCCAAATCTGGGAAAAATTTTAACGATAGTGTAGAATAATATCATGTAAGGATATTCTTTGTTTTAGTCCATGGCAATTCCCTTTCAAACTGGCTGTCCATTTCTTTTTATATTGACAGTCCATGTCCCTAAATACAGCATTTCTACTAGCAATGTTCCTTGTATGCTTTAAGCAGGCTGTATCCCTACCGGCTCCCCCTCCTGGTTTCTTCCTTTTGTTCTCTCTCTGTAGGCTTGCATCTCATGTCACCCTAACCGGGTTCTAATTCATACAGGTCACTGAAAACAGAATGAAAGCTGGTCTGAGGTAATAAGTCACACCTGCAGAGAGGCTAAATCTTCTTTTGTCTACTATATTATATCTTGACATTTGTCTGTCTAATATATCATTTTTTCTTTTTCTACATATTTTTTATTTATTTCAGAGAGGGAAGAAGAGGGCAAGAGAGAGAGAAACATCAATGATGAGAAAGAATCATTGATCGGCTGCCTTCTGTATGCCTCTTACTGGGGATCGAGTCCTGGAGCCCTGACCAGGAATTGAACCATGACCTCCTGATTCATAGGCTGATGCTCAACCACTGAGCCATGCCAGCTAGGCTAATATATTATTGAGGTACAGAAAACATGTAAAAACTTGCAGTAAATAGGTGTTGGCTTAATAAAGAAATAAAAAAAATGCGGGGATAAATTTTACTTTCCCTGAGTGCTTACTATTTTCAAAGCATATAAGGGAGTCAAGAAAGACTACAACTGGGATCTTCCAATTACTGAGAGATAAAACACAACACTCCACATTTCTCTCTTTTAAAATACTGCTTATCTTATAGGACAACACTTACATATTATCCTTTTCTACAATCCTTTTCTAGAATCACCAGTTAAAAAAAAAAGGCTACTTCCTTTCACATACTAAATTGTATTATAGCAAGTATGATACCACTAATATAGTGTCGCAATTATCAGCTTAATCAATTTGCAATTGATTATAATGACACTAATGCATTTGGCAGAAAGGACTGCCTTCATAATCCAGGACTCTCAAATTTCCTTTTCACTGAGATGGCTTCTTTTTAAATGCATTATTTCATTTCAATTTATCCTACAGTCACAAGGTTAACATTAGTAAAAAACAAAAATACAACTTGTATTTCAGAGATTTATTCCAACACTCCCAAGCCTGCTCATTTCTTAAAGACCAAAATCCAAGTCTTCTATTTGGCATCTGAAAGAACTAAAAATAGTGTGTGATTGTTTGTTAGATTCCTTGCTCATAGCCACCCAGGTATCTGTAATGGCATGTATGATGAAGGCAAGGGGACCACAAGGAAGACAGTGCAGCCTTTACATTTCCACTTACGTATCTGGATGTCTCTCCCTAATACTCACTGTGCCATTCAAAAATTAACTTGAACATAACCTTTAACGTGGGTGATCCCCAACCTCAATCTCCCTCCTGACATCGCCTGATAATTGCTGAAACTCCACCTCACAGGTTAGAGCAGCTACGTGACTTTAAGGTGCCATTTCTTGATATTAAAGCAGTCTTTAGGTCAAATGTATTTAATAGCTTCACCTTTCAAAGAGAAAACTTTTTTTCTCTCTCATAGACTAAGTAACAGAGCTGACCTTATTCACATAATAAAATGCCATCCTGTCACATAAGCTTGCAAACATTTCAAAAGTAGCTCATTAGCAAATAATGATGCCAAAAATAACTTGCTAATGTCAGTAAATACATTTTATATTTCTGATAATTTGTGAAAAGCAGCATAATTATCAGGTATACCTTTTTTATGTAAAAAAAAATGCAAAACTTAAAAGTTATATTTAAAACATAAAGCAAATCAACGATTTTTCCTCCCAGTATGATAGATTTTAATGAGTCTCTAAACCTTAAGTGACCTATTTATACAGCCTCTGCTGCTATATAATTATAATGAAATGATGGTAAAAATGTCAACAATACAACTTCTGATTCAATCCTGTGTCTTCAAATTACCTCAGAAATACTTCTCCCTACTCAAGTCTACACACATTGTAGACAGAAATGTTGAGTGAAAAGTCACCATGGTCCAAATGACATCTATTCTGTGTACTGTTGACCTTGAAATGTGTCTTGGCCACATCAATGAGAAAGTGCTGAACTGTATGTCTGTACCAGGGTGACAGTCCAGTTCATCAGGGTTTCCAAATACCCACATGGGGTTAAGCCATGTTCTTTAAGTTGTGGGTAAGTAGAAATTGATACTTTAAAGAAAATGCAGTTATCAAAGTAGATAACTAAATATAATTGTAAAATAATAAAATGCAATGAATAGCAGAAGCCTTCTGAAATGAAGCAAGACTTTAGCAATCTTAGAGAATTACTTCAGATGAATTGACTAGAGATGAAGATTGGGGGGAGTACTCTATAAATAAGGAACTGCACCATGTTGACAAGGAGACCTGGAACAATACAGACCCTAGAAGGAAGAACAAATGACACTTCTTAAGGTCATGTATTTGAAGAATTTTATCAGTCTAGACTGAGATAATGCAAAACAGTCATTATTTCTATATGTTTTAGGAGTCAAGAATTTTTTCTTACAATTTTGAAGAGTGTGAAAAATAAAACCCCATACCAAGGAGAGTGCTACAAATGCCCACTCTTTTCTAAGTAGAATTAGTGGTCCATGGTCTTGGCTTCAGATGACAATCAAACTCATCACATACAATGGGCATCCTGAGTGTATAAGTAATAAAGTTATACTTAGTGTCTGTACAACTGTATACATAGTGTCTGTACAACATTATAGGTATAGCATCTATATCTAAATAATTAAGCCCTTGGCACCTGTATAGACATCAGGGACTAGACTGAATGTTTGAGGAAAACCTCAAATCCGAGAAGTCATAGTTTTATACGTAGGCCCTCAGACAAGCATGACAAATATTCATTCTCTTGGTTCGCCTGAATCCCATCAATGCCAGTTGCTATTAACTCAATAAACAGTCCCGAGCATGAAATCTCAGTGCTTAGTCTGGTACACATGCCTCAGCCAGATTTTCTAGTTTTTAGGGGAACTATATCTTGAATTTCATCTTACAAGGAGAATTGACCCAGACAAATGCTGACGACAAATTTAGTGAACTATTTTAAATAGATACAGTGATCCATAATATGATCCTTAAAGTAATTTGAAATTTGTGTTTAAATGGGTGGTATGAAGTCTATTAAATGAACGGACCAATATGAGTTTTATTTCAGTTTACCTCATACCAGAAGAAAATAGTAGCATCTAGTTTCTTAAGAAGACTAACTTTAGCTCTCATTCCCACTTCATTCCCTAATTATATTTTAAGTGAATACATTTTATAAATACTCTATGATTTATAGACATTTAATTAATTATATATTTAATTGTTGATATTTCCAATATCTAAAAGAAAATTTAGGTGTAGACATTATTATCTCCAATTTATGTATTGAGAAACTTGTTATGTTGTGTACAGCAAGCAAGTTGTCAATTCACTACTTTACTCTAATTCTCTGGCTCTCTCCATTCAGATATGCTGTCTCTCTGGGGGAAAATATTTTCAAAATTTGAGAGAACAAAGTCTCAATCTTCTAGAATGTAAATGAGGCCTGGAAAGAAATAAAATTTAAGTTGAGAAAACAAATAAGAATTACACCAATAGTAGGAGCTACATGCAATTTAGCTTCATACCCAAAATTAGCTCAGTACAGTACAAACATTAATTTTTTTTTATCTCACAGGATAAAGAAATGTATTATACTTCACACAAAAAAACAGTGTGTGTCCATGCCTGAATTGATTCTCACAATAACTCTGAGGAAAGGACTTAGATTCTGATTTTCTAGATGAAGAAATTTAGCCTTGGCAGTGAGTGACTTCTCTATTTCCCTTTTTCTAGACTCAACTTGTGCTAATATTTACAGATTCTATTTTAATTCTTCAATTATTTTTAAAAATTCATACTGCTTTGTTAAATAAATAATGTAGTAACTTTACAAGAGAAATAGGTTTGTTGTGTGAGGATCGTGAGATTAAGAGATGCATTTTTTAAAAAATTTAGATACATAAGTATCTAAAATTTGGATGCATAAGTGTTGGATATTGTACTTAAAATAAGCTCTAGAAAAACATATGACTGTATAGCTCTATAATATTCAGAATATTATCATGAAATTTTATGAAATATGATTCATATAAATTATCCCAATCTATAATGCAAAGTTGCTTCTGTAAATGTTAACATAGAATATATAATGTGATTCAAATGTTCTTGTCCCTATTAATGACTATTTATCTTGTCTTTATATAAATTGATATTATCTTATTTGTCATGTGGACCTCTTCCACACAGAAATTTTTCTAGAGATACAGTATATGTATTCACTCTTACAAATTACCTAGATCATCAAATTCATTTAATTTGTTTAAACCTTTCTAAGGAAAAGTGGATAAGACTTGAGTTTCAAATCCTGTACTAGAATTTCTGATTCTCAGTCTCATCAAAGTCACTATGAAGAGTCCTATCAAATTCTTCACAGTGTACCTCATTATTCCAAGGTCATCCATGCTTATCTAACAGACATGCTGCCTGATAACAGACCACTAGGATACATGAGAGTGAAAAACAAGAAAAGAGCTTGATTAACAGGTGCTTTAAATACAAGGCATTGATTTCAAATGTAACGTATTTTCCGTGTAGAAAAGAAAGTGTATTGATTCAATGCATTCTCTGGTGAGTAGTACTGAAGTTGGTTAATCACACTAATTAGGTGTCACTTGATGACATTCATTTATGATCACCGTCCTGAGCACTGTCATAAGCAGAATTTTCCGCAGCTCATTAATGAATGTGTGCCATCACATCTTAAGAGGGTTTATTATTACCTTGTATTCTTTCAGCGTAATGAAACATTGCCCCTACAGAAAGACCTTTCAAGAATACCTATGCTGAAACCTAAGATGTTTTTAACCAGTCATTAGTGTCTCACAATTTTTTTCTGTTCCAAAATAACAGAAATTTTAATTCCCAAGTAGTAACATTTTTTTTCCCTTTTCCTTCTTTGGTGTTGCCCTTAGTCTTGCTATTCAAATGTTATGTTCCATTAAGGATGACTTCTTAATGACAACAATTAATGTTTATGTTTTCTATTGGTTATATAGACAAAACAATATGTATCAGATTCACTGGGAGCTTAAATTTAGCAAAAGAAGATATAAAAACCGAAACATAAGTAAATCATATAAAATATTGCAAGAAATGAGTTCCTTTTTTGAAGAAAATACATACCATTAAAAAATGCCAATTTCAACTTGCAAAACTGAAAATTGGCACAGTCATGTATACACATGTATGTTTGTATACCAACACATTCATGTCCACATTGTTGTCCATGTTTACATTCACATATATATGTAATTATTTAGCTAAATAATCAACTCTGAACATTATAATTATGACTTATGAATATTCTTTAATCCAAAATCAAATTGCATATTATAATATTTTCTTTTTCCAGAACTGCATCCTTTTCTTTTTAATATATTTTTATTGATTTCAGAGAGGAAGGGAGACGAGATAGAAACATCAATGATGAGATAGAATCATTGATCAGCTGCTTCCTGCATTCCCCTTAGATCGAGCCCTCAAGCCAGGAATGTGCCCTGACCGGGAATTGAACTGTGCCCTCCTGGTTCATAAGTCGACATTCAACCACTGAGCAATGCTGGCTGGGGGATAACTGAATTCTATAAAGAATTCAGTTAATGGAGGCATTTTTTCTTTTTGAAATCCTCTAAGGTTTTCACATGATTTTACCAGTCAGTGTTCTTTTGCAATTCTTTTCTCTATGTTTTTATTCCTTTTGAGGAGAATACACACTACTTTCTCAGATCTGGGCTACTGCATGGCTGTGCTGATGGTCCTAACTTTGACTTTTCTGCTGAGTTATCCACATTGTTTTCTGGATTCTATGCCTTCTTTTGTTTAATGTCTGGTTTTGATGGAGCATATTAGCATGCAATTTCTTAAGTAACTACATAGCATATTACTTTTATATGATATTCTGGACAATGACATTATCATGCAATTTCTTTATTCTACTTTCACATTAGCTTTCAGTTTTTGTCAGAATTTGAATTCTGGGTTAAATATAATTGTAAGGTATTGCTGTACTATGGTCTAAAATGTTGACATTTAATATTGCTAATGGGGATATTAGGAGCTGTCATTTGTAAAGCAGTTCCTCATGGGTGTCTCATGTATGACTTTCAAGCAGAGACACTGACCACCTTTTCCCCCAGCCTCTATATTCACAGATATTTGTAGAGTCAATAGCTTTGGAATATAGTGTCTCCTTCTTGTGCAATGGATCTGCACGTTACTGCCCACTATAAAAGAAACTGTTCCCAAGTAACCCACTGTGCATGAAGCTGCCCCATAGTCCTCTCACCTGACTTTCCAGGAAATGAGGCTCCATGAACTGTGAAGAACACACTGATATTACGGCTGCTGCTATTGCTATGAGTAGTATTGTCTTTTATGTCTGACCCAGAAGTCTCGTGTCTTCTATGAGCATCCATAAAATTGTGCCAGGCTAACATGCTAGTTTGCACATAGGAAAACATTTCAGACTCTTCGGGTTTGTTAATATCTTAGGAATCCCCAGTTCTGCTGTTATGACCACGCCATCTGCCAACACCAGGCATGGCTTTCCAAGGCCTGTAGAAGAAAAGATATCTTCCAAGGCATAACCTCTCATTTTCTCAATAAGTATCCCTGAACACACAATTGTGCAGATTATAGGAACTACCTGTACCCCTTCAAGAAAATTATTTTTTATTCTATAGAATTTAAAATTCTGAAATAGAGGCTTTAAAAACCTCTTTAAATGACCCTAACAAACACTTTTTTGATATGTGCTTTTTAATCTTTGTATGCCTTATTAACTATTTTAGGTATTATTTCAACTTAGTAGTTTGAATTGACATTGATAAAATTGTATTAAATTTAAAGTAAAATATAGTATATTCTATTATTTTTCAAATAATTAGGAATCTTAAAATTACTCCAATATTCACTTTAATAATAATAATAATAATAGTTAATACATATACTGCTTATGTTTGAAGCACTATTCTAAATACTATACATATATAAATAAATTATTTACATTTTATAGCTATTTATAAATTAAGTCATGTTTTTGCTTTCTCATAGGCATTAATTTTATAAGGAAAACTTTCAAATACATATTTCTAAAAATATTTACATCCAATTATGTACAATTTAAGACACTGTCATATAATTTATTACAAAGTACTTTGGATATATGAGACATAATATAAATTTTTACACATATATGAAATTTTTCATCACATACTCAATTTAGGAGCTCATCAAATTTTTGTGTGTGCAGACTCAAATAATCATAAAAACTTTCACTAAAATTTAGTAATGAAAGTATTAAAGTATTGTGACACATATATAAAAATAGAATTATTTCTCCCAATGGGAAATAAAAAAGAAATAAAAACCTATGCTGAATTGAACTTACAGGTGCTATTCTACAGTTGCAATTCCGATTCTCCAAATAGCCATACAAGTATTTCATGCTTAATTAATGATCTCACTCTACAAATGCAATAGTCATTTGCCAAGCTCTAGGGCAATCTTTTAAGACAAGTAACTTTTGAGTTTACTTCTCCCTAGTGTTTTTCAAGCTTAATTAGAAGTTTGAATCCATGTTGAATAATGTATCAAGGTGCATATAGAAACTGTGATTAAAACTATCTCTTGGAAGCAAATAAAACACCAAACACTGGAAAGTTTTGTTAGAGTAATTTTTACATTGAGGGCTGGTGAAATGAATTCCAGGAGATGCCAGAGCATAGTCCCAAGGAAAGGACCTTGAAAGTATGCTCTTTTATTGTTCAAGTGTGCAATAAAATGAAGAAGAGAAGAAAGAACAGGTAAGGTCCAGATCATGAAGAATTTCTGTGTCATAAAGTAGATTTTTTCCCTTTAAATGCAAAAACAGAAAGTCCTTAAATATGCTGAACAAGTTTATTGCTTTAGGTTTGAATACTAGAAAGACCTTCTTGGTGACAGTGTAACAATTAGCATTGCAATGGTTGGCTACAGTGGAGTGGGGTAGTTATAAGCAGTATGTGTGTGTATGAAAAGAAGGGAGAAACAGGCTTCTTGAGGGTTTCTCATCTGAGGTAAGATGATGGGGTAGAGTAGGAGCTCTCAAGTGTGGCCTGAAGATCCCTAAAAGTCCTCTCAACACTGTTAGGAACTCTGGGGTCAAAACTAATTTAAGGTGCTGTTCTTTTGACTCATATTAGCAGTTGGGCTTACATTACATGTGTTGACATGATCACTCTGGCAGGTATTGGAATATGTATCTTAATATTTTCTGTGTTTTAAAATGTTCTGCTTTAATATCTTATAGCACCTATCTAACAACTTAGCATCAATTTTGTTCTCAGTACCCTTTTATATACTTTTTAAATGATTGAGAACAACTGTAATAGAAGACTGTGATTGCTAGATTGACAGAGATGATAAATAGATAGAAAGATAGATAGATAATAGATGATAGATAGATGAAGGAAAGAAAGAGAGAAGAAGAGAGAGAGAGATATTTGACTTTGGGTGGTAAACACACAACGCAGTATACAGATGATGTGTCATAGAATTATACACTTGAAACTTATATAATATTGTTAACCAATGTCACCCCAATAAATGTAATTTAAAAGAAAGAAGGAAGATTTTTTATCTTCCCTACATTCCTAACTATCCCATTTTTATAACAAAAATTCTAGCCTGTTGTGCAAATAGACTTACCTCATATTCTCCTGAAATAAAATGAAGCACTTGACCCAGCATAACAGATCAGGGAACAGCTGAATCCTGACCACTGCAATGGTTTAGGTTTGGGATGTGACTCAAGTTTGACCAACCAAAGCCCTTAGAATTTTGCTGTAGCTGTGGGGGAAGCCTGTGCTCCAGACTCTGAAAATGTGTAAGCCTGAACAATCAGGAAGCTTGCTGTAAGATAGAGACAACCTTACTGAGAACAAAGCCCACAAAGAGGAAGATCCAGCTTAGAGATGGAGAGAGTAGAAGGACCCTGGTGACATGATTTGAGCTCCTAAAATCCCATCTGATTCACCAAATCTATAAATTAAAAAAATATTATGTATTATTGCTTGTTAAAGTACTCTTGGTTGGATTTAAATTACTTGTGAATGAAATAACCCTGCCAACTATAACTTGATTATTTAAATATTTTAGTAATGTATCAATAATATTTTAGTTTGAACATAGGGCATGCTATGTGCACTGCATGCATTTAGCTCAATTACTTTTCCAAACTATTCTATTTAATTTCAAATTAATATTCCAGTTTAATTTAATTTAATTTAATTATATATAGATATATAAATGTGAGAGCATCTGGAATGTGGAGCTGTCAGAGGCCAGGGCTAGTTGAGCATCATGTTGGTGGATTTGACTACAAAATACAGTTTTAGTAGACTCACCCCTTCCCCAATATCTGAAGACTGCCCCCTAGACCTCATTTTAAAAATGAGCAAACTAAGGCATGTAGTCAGTCATATGGATTATTATATGTGTAGTCACAATAAAACTCAGGATTTTATTTCTACAGAAATCTTGGTTTTATACACTTACTGGAATTCCTTCCATTTCATGTATTAAATTATGGAAAATAAAATTTAATAAAGGGCAAAGCTTTGGGAATATACTCCAAGGCTCCCTGTTTGTGCAGCACTGAGAATCTTCTGCTGTAAAGGTCACATATTCAAGTCATTTTCCAATATCAGAGCATGTGAATCCGGTTGTTTTTCTTTTTTTAAAAAAAAAAAATTCAGTCAGTATCATGTAACTTCTGTTTAAGACTTAAAGGATAATTATCAATCTCAGCCTGAATTGTCCTGGAAAAAAAGTTAAGCAGTAATTTCCTCATATAGGGAAGTGAAAATGATTCCATAATAATTTTTTTAAAGGTAGAAGCACCTGTTTTTTTTTTGCCTCTGATCTAATTTTTTTTCACAATAAATACAATCTCAGGGCAATGTAGGTGATATTTCTATCTTGGTGTATGGAGGAGGAAAACAATGGCTTAACCTATTTTCTCTTTAACTAGGGAAGAAAATGACAATAGTTTCAAAAGAGTTTATCCTAGAAGGAGGAATAATTTCAACGAGTCCCCCAAAATTCACAGAAGTTATTTTTCTAAGTCACAATTAAACTTCAATATCAAAAAATTGCCAACACTATGTGACAAGCATCCCCTCTACTCTAATCCAGGGGTTTTCAGGTTTCCTCAAATTTTTCTTAAAAATTTCAGCAATAATTGGGCTATAAATCCATGACTAGTTCAGTTATGTTTGGATGGAAAGGGACAGTCATGAGAGGCAAGTGGGCAAAACATCATTTAAAACTCAAAGTCTTATATGTTTCGTAAGTATCCAGAGGGTCACAATTAATGTGCAAAAATATTGTTTGTATTATCGATTCTATTGATTTAGCAAATCAATAAAATTTAGCATTAGAATTCAGTTAAGAGAATTTCTACTTCACAAAAATCCTTTCAGACTAATCCTATATAATAAAGATGTAATATGCAAATGGTTGTTACGCCTTGATGTGTAACGACCTGATCACGGATAAGCAGGAGGATGGGGCAGCGAGCTACAAGTGGGCAGTGGAGAGCTACAGGAGGGCGGCAGTGAGCTACTGGTGCACATATTCATGTGCAGGGCTACTATTAACTTTATAAGCATTTGATTATATAAGAAAAGAACAAAGAGAGGCCATGGTTAATATGAGGGAAGTCAGTTGCTCTGGGGAACATGCATTTTTCTGATGGAGTTAACCAGAGGGAATGAAAAGGGACTTTGAAGTCCAGAAAAAAATGTTCTTTTGTAGCCTCAAACTGTAGGCTGCCAACCAGCCTCCCGATTACTTCCAATTCAGGTAGTGACATGTGTCCTTCAGAAAGATACAAAAACAGTCATGTCCCTTTATCTGTAAGTTACTGAATGCCTGACAGGGTGTAATGGTCAATAAGTAAGGCTGATTATACCTTTCATCCAGTGACCTAGGATTGTGTGCAGATTGTATTTTATTTGTAATAGATTTTTATTGATTTCAGAGAGGAAGGGAGAGGGAGAGAGAGATGGAAACATCAATGATGAGAAAAAAATCATCGATCGGCTGCTTGGGGTTCAAGCCCGCAACCCAAGCATGTGCCCTGACCAAGAATCAACTCTGACCTCCTGGTTCATACCATAGGTCGATGCTCAACCAGTGAGCCATTCCGGTCGGCTTGTGTGCACATTTTAGAGACTAGTGCCCAACTCAGTGTTACTCATAGTATTGAGTTTTTTCTTTAATTTTCTAAGAAGCCTTTCATTCAAGTGACAAAATGAAATAAATGTCCTTTGGGGGAGTGAGAGAAGAATTGTACAATAGAGATTTCATATGTGTACTTTTGTTTTACATAAGTGCCTCTTGAATTGTGCTTATTGCTTCACTTTATTCATTCTTTCATTTAACAAATACTTGAACATCATTATTGGTGAGGCATAGCTCCCATTTCTATGGATAGAGCTGAAAGCAAGAGATAAAAAAAAAACACAAAACCTTCCTTAGAGCCAACTATTTTCAGCCATACTTATTTTGGAGGCGGTGAATGCTATTGTCTTAAAAGAATTCATAAGTATAATGGGAATTATGAAATGTAGACTTTCATCCTTTATTTAGCATAGACTATTCATTCTCATTAGTATTTTTGCCAAGTCTCTTAACTTTTGCAGGGCCAGTGGATAAGAATATACAAAAGATACTATCAAGCACTATTTTTATTTATAATTAGAAGTATTAAAAAGTATTTGGCTGTTTATATGGAATGTGATCTGTAAAGAAAAATACCAATTACCATAGAATATGATTACTTACATAGAATGTATTTAAATTAATTTAATAAATTATTTACCAGTATATAATCATTCTTCCTAAATATTTCTAATATCTTTTGAATGGGGCTGATAACACAGTGCTGCTACAGAAAAATGAGAGTGTAGTATACAAAGAGAAATTCTAGATAGAAAAAATAGATCTCAAAGAAGATTAAATATGCAAAACTATTGAACATTAATAAACTCATAAAAATTATTGAGACTATAGGGTATTTGGGCAGTATGGTCTAGACTAGTGGTTCTCAAACTTAAGCATACTTGCTAAATTACAGATTGGTGGGTCTCCTCTCCTAACATATCAGCAATGGGACATGAAAATGTGCAGGTTTGACAAATTTCTGCTGGCCCTGAAAGCACACTTTGAGAAATATGTAATCAATTATAGGGCAAAACCCATATACAAGTCTGTAATAGGTATCTCAAGTATAGAATCATTCCAAGGTGTAGAAGTGTAGAAGTTGAGAAAATAGTGACCTCTCATGAGGGCATTATGCTAAGTGAGATAAATCAGAGAAAGACAAATACTATACAATATTACTTATATGTGGAATCTAAAAAAACCAAACTTGTAAAACAAGAGAGTAGAATGGTGGTTACTGGGTGCAAGGGGTAGTGGGAATTGGGAAATGTTGGTCAAAATGTGCAAACATGGAGCTAGAAGATGAATAAATTCTGGGAATTTAATTCACAGCATAGTGATTATACATAAAAAAACTGTATTATACACTTAAAGTTTCTGAGAAACTAAATCTAAAATGTCCTCAACACAAAATTGAAATGAGAATTATGGGATATAATGGAGATGTTAAGTAATGCTATGGTGATAATCATATTGTAATATATAAGAGTATCAAAACAACATGTTGTACACCTAAAACTTATTCGGTGTTAAAAGAAAAGGTGGCTAAATATTGTATAATGTAATATTCAGTGTTGTGCAATTGATAACTATACAATTATTAATTTTTCTATGCCAAAAATTTGCTTGAAGATTAAATTTAGTCAATAAAGTGATAAAAAAGATAGTTTATTTTGAATGTATAAAATATGACAAAGCACAAGTGTTGAGCCTTCACCCAGCTCAAAGAAAGGGTTTCCCATCTTTCCTTTCATCAGAGTCACTGAGTATCTGAATTTTTAAAAGCTCTCTAGAGCATTCCATACTACAGCCAAGACCAAGAATCACTAAAAACTCTCAGCATCTATTTGTATTAATTCTGCAGTGTATAGCATATATTTAGGGACTTTAGCAATGTGGAAACAATATTACGTCTAACAAAAATCAGTAAATTGAGAAAAGAAAAATTAAAGGAAAGTTCTTTTAGTCAAATTTTTAGTTAGTGTGAAGGCCACAATGTCCAAAATGAGTACACAATATAGGCATGTCTCAGTAGTGGCTCTCAAATTTGCTAATATATTAGGTTACCTGGGTTTTAAATAACTGATATCTGTATATTACCTTCAAAGTTTCTAAATTTATTTTTCTGTGGTACAGCTTGGCCATCAGTAACTTAAAGCTCTCTTTAGGTGGTATCTTTACAAATTTTAAACCATATAATTTGATAGCAATGACTACAAAAATTTGCATACATTTTAAATAGGGATTGTTAGGAGAAATAGATAGACATCTGGATACATAACTCAGTGCTTACCAAATAGATTTATATTCATCTTTATAAATAAAAATGGTGAAACTTAAAATAAGACATGTTTTTTTTTCTACATACATTCTTATATTTGAGAAGGCAATTTGACCACAACTACTCATGTGTGTGTGCATGTTGTGTCTGTGTGTGTGTGTGTGTGTGTGTGTGTGTGTGTGTGTGTGTGTGTGTGTGTATGACTGTAAATTCCTTTAAAAATATCGGTGCCTTGCCCTGGCCAAGTGGCTCAGTTGGTTGGAGTGTAATCCAGTACAACAAAGGCTTACAGGTTTGATTCTCAGCCCATAACTACACTGCAGGTTCAACCACTGGTCAGGGCGCATGTGGAAGGCACCTGATCGATATTTCTCTCTCACATTGATGTTTCTCTCTGTGTCTCTTCCTTTATCTCTCTAAAATCAGTAAACATATCCTTGGGTGAGGATTAAAAAAATTTAATAAAATATTGATAAGACATCTGAAAATATGTTCAACTGCTACAACATGCTGACTGAGCCTCAATTGTTTGCCTGTTGGTGGGTCATGTCATGGCAGTGTTTGCATGGTGGGCTCTGACGAGGGAGGTATAACCAAACTTGCCTGTTGTGTTCTACTGCAGGGCTAAGGAGCAGCCCCGCTATAGCAAGCAAATGGATACAAGCCCTGAGATTGTATCTCAGTCACTACCCATGCATGTCCCTGCTCCTCATGCACTCTTGGCTTGTTCCCCACAAACTAATTCTTCTTTAGAAAACATTTTGTATCCCTTGTATATCAAATATCTGACTTCAACACTGCAAAAGGTCATGTCAAGACTCCACAATCTGCTATGAAATTTTTGTATTTTGAGAAAAATAGTCATGTTAAGGAATATTGCTTCCTTACACAGATGGGAAAAATCTGCTTTTCTCTAGCCTAGTTTCTGACGTACACATTTCTGGCAGAGCCCTACTAAAATCCTAAGCAGAGGAACTCTGTGGAGATAGAAACCTCATGACTGAAACTCATCAGGCCCATTATCTTTCCATGTAAGGAAGATAGATGTGCAATTCATTCTGTCTAAGTCTAATATTGACCCAATGATGTAGTCTTCAGAGAGTTCTATCTACAATCACATATGCTATATTCCCTGAACCTGTTTTGCTTTGGGTGTGTTGTGAGGGGGTAAAAATAGAACTAAGGCAAGACTAAGTGTTTTAACCAGTTAACTGCCATGATATTTTGAATTTAATTAAAAAAGGTCTGCGGCTTGCATCTATAGACACTTAAGGCATACAAATGGTTAACCTTGCAAGTATATCAATATAGTATACAGATAGTGTACTATAGAATTGTACCACTTAAACCTATATAATTTTATTAACCAATGGAACCCCAATAAATTCAATAAAATGAATAAATAAAATCTAGAGGAAAATAATTTTCTTGATCTTTTTAATCACCTGGCTATACCTTTTGGTCTACAAAATAGACCAAATATCTTTGAGGTGATTAAGGGTTATATCTAACACTTCTGATCTTAGTTCTTATAGTACACATGAGCAGAAGTTCTGTTCCAGGCCTCTCTCCTTGGTCTGAGATGGGTGACTTTTCCTTGTATCTTTATATCATCATCTTTTAAGTATGTCTATTCCTGTGTCCAAAATTCTTCTTCACATAAAGACACCAATGATATTGAATCAGGGCCCATTTTAATAACCTCAGCAAGGACCTCATTTCCAAATAAGGTGACATTCTGATATTTAGGGAGTTGGGACTTTAACCTATGAATTTTGAGGGGACACAGTGCAGGTTATAACACAAGGCAATATATAAATCTCTAACCTTCACATGCTCTTGGATGTAGCTTAATCCTCCTGGTTCCCTTATTTATAAGTTAAGTACATTCTGGGCAAATATTTAGTCTATACAAACAGGAGTTGAATTTTAACATTTTTTTGGGAAGTTTATACTTTGAAGAAACTCTCTGAAATATTTCATAACTTTTAGCTTTTATGTCCATATATGTTACAAGCCAGTTTGATGAAAAGCCTTTTTATTCTGCTCAATACCCAATTTCTACAGCAAAACACAAATCCTTCTCCCCCACCGCCTGCCCAAGTAGCCACAGGAGCTGGGGACTTTCACTCCTCAGGGCAGTAGACATCTTCTCGCTTCCCTGGCTTTGAAGCGAGGGGTGTGTATCTGATGGGGGAGTTGGGAGGAGATACTACCAAAGAGCCCTCTTTCCCTTTGAGTGCCTGCCTGTCTGCCAGGGCAGGGATTTGCTGAGTGGACTGCCTGGTGGGAAGTGTCTGTACCTGGCAGTGATCAAGTGAGAAGTGACCCGTAGGGAAGGGCATTCTGACTCTTCTTGACTTGTCTCTGCTTTGCTCACTCACCATCATGAAAGGAGGAAAAGTCACTTTATCTCATCAATGATTTCAAGAGAAAGAACAAACGCAAGCTCAGCCTGCTGCTTCTGTCGCTCCTTTAAATCTTGCTGCCAGCAGAGAAAGTGTTTTGTTGTTTTGTCTTGATTTTTATTTTCTGTTCTCAGCTGTGTGGTGCCATTTCATAAGCAGTATTTGGTCCTTGAGATGAGGTCTATATGTCCCCAGCTTTTTCTGTGACCGGTGTGGAAGGAAAAAGTGGTCTATGGAAAGCGACCTCCCAGGGTAATCTGATCATGAATTCCTAACTTGGCAGGTCCTAGTGGGTAGTCATGCCCCAGGCCTACAACTTTTTTAGTGAAAGTCTTTTAAGCCCTGTCTATTGCTCTTGCTCATCTAGCTTAACACACCTTTGAGATGTCAGAAATAATACCCCTGAAAGGCATAAACACTCTTGAGAAAGTATGTAATCTTGTTAACTACCCTGTAATCCAATCCCGGCCTTGCTTTCTTTCACCCTCATGTAATCTTTCTGATAGAAGCTACAAAACTGTTATTTTCCAGAGCATTGGAGGTCTTGCTCCTTGGCATATGTTGTGAGTTTGGCTCAAATGAACTCTTGTAAAAATTCTCTACAGTTTTGGACATTCTTACGTCGACACTGGGTGAGTGTACTAATTCTGGACAAAGTAACAGGGAGCACGTTGCGTCTGCCTGTTTTAACAGTACACTGCAATCCAGCCTTCAGGAGGCAGTCCAGTCGGCATTTTTCTCTATAACATTCTGACGTCTGTGACTAATCTCTCAGTTAGTTCTGCGCATAAAAGAGGAAGAAACGATATGATTTTTATCAATCTAGAACTCCTTGTACAAATGATCTAACAAGTTGGGAGTTTTCTTTCTTTTCTATTGTTATTGAATTTGTTCTACTTCCCATATAGCATACATTAATTAGTCTAGCCTCTTATCCAGTACTATCAGACCAAGGTTAGTAAATCTGGTTTTCTTTTTCCTGTTTTGATTGCTTTCTACCATACACCCTGTTCCCTAAAATCAGTCCCAATTCATTTCACTTGCATTTTTGTGATCGGCTCTTGTTGTCCTCTGTATGAGAAGTTCATTCACCGCCATTGCTTTGGATGAGAAAGTAATTACTACCTGAGGGCCATGAGGCAGATGCTCCTCCTAAGAAAAGTTGCCCTTTTTAAGAGTCTTGTAAAATGCTCAGGGAATTCAACAGTTCATTATGAAATAAATGCAATAAGCTAGGCCTCTCTTCTTATAGAGAATTATAACATATTTCATAATACCAATAGTTATAAGAGGTCCTGTAGTAAAGAAACCAATTTAGTGTTGTTTAATCTAGCAGTTTCCAAATATTTTTCACAGCAGGAGATTTTGTTGGTATGTGTATGTGTATATGTTTGTTTGTTTCCCCAGCACATTACATCTGCCACCTCAGGGAGTCTGATCCGACTGTTGTCCCATTCTCCATTGTGATAGTTATGTGGTCTATTATATATTTATTGCTTATTTTCTCTTAAATTTAGCAACCCTCCTCACTATACTGTAAATTCCACAAGAGCAGACTTTGTTGAGTTCTCTGTTTTATCACCAACATTCAGAAACTTGTTTTAATATAGCAAACATTGAAACAAAAGGATCAATCTCAAAGAATGAGTGTTTCATAGAGCTTATTATCTAATGCATTTCTGTCTTCCTTATTTGTATATCGTTAACAGAAGACTATATTACATTTGGTTAAAAGTATTTAAAACCCTATTTCAGCACTTGTCAAAAGCTAATTGACAGAGAAAGGTCTATTTTTTTATGCTTCCCTTTCTGCTAATATATAAATGTGACACTGGTATCATAAGTCCACATAATAAAATCTATATTTATAATAAGTAGGACAGTTCCTGTTACATAATTTGTACTAGAAAAATTTTTAAAAATGGCTTTTATCCAAATTTTCTTATTGGTAATATTTAAAAATTAAACGTTTTTGTTCCTTTGGTCTTATTTTCCCTTTCTTCTTTGCTGGTTCCATTTCAGAAAGTTCTAACAGAAAGTTTACCCATTCTATTTCATGTACCTTGCCAAGTTATCTTTCAGTCTGAATAAAATAACAATTTTCAAATCAGATTAACTTTCATTTTTAATATATTGGGTGGTAGTCTTCAAAACAGGGATGGAATGACTGAACCACCTGGACATGGCATAAGTCTGGCTCTACTCAAATTGTTGTCCTCTCTTGGTTTGCTTCTACAAGTAATTTGCCAAAAAGTTAAATGGCTTTCAGCTGGGAAATCAACAGGCCTTTTTTACTATAAACTATTTCACTTCTTATCTGAGCAAACTAGTTCTCTTGAAAATGATAGTCCTCATTCCTCTTAGGTAAGACTAGTGTTGTTCTACAATCTTATAGTTTCTGGTAGAGCTTCTTCAGAAAGCCTGTGCTTGTGCTAATCAGGACACTTTGGTTTTCACTCATCCCTAGGAGAAAATTCAAATCTCTATATGTTCATTTAATAATGACTCCTTTAAAGATTTTGCTGTCATAAGAGCACAGAAATAGAGATATTTTGTAGATTGTTGCCAAAGTAAATGCCACTATATTTAAGGCAGCTAAGAAAGCCTTCTCTTTCCAGCATTTTCCATGGAACTGTTTTTGCACAAGTATATGTATTTTATTTTACATCATTATAGATTCCAAAACATCACGTCATAGCAGGAGGGCAAGTTGGATATAGAGAAAGAATGTGTTTACCATGTTGATTTTCTTCCCATAACTTTGTTTTACCTCATTTGAATAGGTTTTCAGTACAAAATATTCTTCCATTATAGATTTCTAAAAATAAATAGAGGAAAGTAAAAAGAGTGAAATATTTCTACTCAGAATAGGAAGTTTGCAGATTTTCATTTATCTCCTTACTAGAAGTCCCATTTTAAAAATTATTTTTCTGGGAAAATTTGTGCACTCTGAGCAAAGATGAATCAGCTTGACTTTAAAATATTAAAGCCATGATATTTATTTGAAAGATACTTAATCAAACTTAGTGTTACTTAAGATAGAAGTTGGGCAGGAATAAAGGTTAATGCCAGGGTAACTCTCTCAATTACTGTCTTATATCTCTGCCTCTAAAATGTGTTTAGATTACTCATTTCAGAAATAACACTTTGACCCACATTCATACAAGAGCTCCCTTCTATCTTTCATTTTTCTTCTATTCTATCAACACCCCTGAGATCATAGAATACATTCTTTTTCTGTGTATAATGCATTCATGTTTCATATTGTGTGACAGAAAGAGAGAAAAAACTAACAGGAGAGGTGGTAGAAATTGGAGAATTATAATTCATATGATTTGTGAGAATGTAGCTCTGATTACCAGAAAAAGCTTACAATATATTTGTAGATATAATAAAGTATATTAATCTGCTTGGGTTGCTATAATAAAATACCATAGACTGGGTAGATTAAAGAACAGAACTTCTCACAGTTCTAAAGGCTGGGAAGTCAACATCAAGGTACTGGCAATATAGGTTTTATTCTGCATCCTCTCTCTTGCCTTGAAGTCAGCAGCCATCTTTCTATATAATCACACAACCTCTTCTTGTTTGCTTGGCGGGAAGGGGGAGATGTCAAGCTCTCTGGTATCTCTCTTTTTTTTTTTTAATTTCTTTATTGATTAAGGTGTCACATATTTGTCCTCATCCCCCCATTCCCATCCCACACCCCTTCCCACGGATGCCCCAACCCCCTGTTGAACTTAACCATTGGTTAGGCTCATATGCATGCACACAAGTCCTTTGGTTGATCTCTCCCCCCTCCCCCCACCCTCCCCTATCCTCCCTCTGAGGCCCGATAGTCCGATCGATGCCTCCTTGTTTCTGGTTCTGTTCTTGTTCATCAGTCTATGTTGTTCATCATTTCCCCTAGATGAGCGAGATCATGTGTCACTAGAGATATACTTATAAGAACTGAATGTGAGACGAGCAATAATAGTTATGCTGACAGGCAAATGAATCAGCCTGTAGTGAGTTTCTTTCTGGACCAACAGTTCTTTTGAGACCCAATATCAATGTCCACCAGTTCCTTATGTGTACATGTCGGTACTGACCCCTCAGCTCTGGATGGTGGACAAATGGTGGTAATGCAGGTCCGACACCCTCTGTTTTGGTCTTGGCCGGACCCAGGGGCACGGCTTCACCCGGATTCAGGGGCACGTGGCCTCACCCAGACCCAGGGGGTGCGTGGCCTCACCTGGACCCAGGTGCGCGCGGCCTCACCCGGACCCGGGACCCAGCCTCACCCGGATCCAGGGGCACACGGCCTCACCTGGACCTGGGATGCTCCAGCTTCACCCGGACCCAGGGGCGCGTGGCTTCACCCGGACCCAGGGGCGCGTGACCCCACCCGGACCCAGGGCCGCGTGGCCTCTCCCAGACCCAGGGGCGCGTGGCCTCACCTGGACCCAGGTGCGCGCGGCCTCACCCGGACCCGGGACCCAGCCTCACCTGGATCCAGGGGCACACGGCCTCACCTGGACCTGGGATGCTCCCGCTTCACCCGGACCCAGGGGCGCGTGGCTTCACCCCCGACCCAGGGGCGCGTGACCCCACCCGGACCCAGGGCCGCGTCCGGGGCGCGTGGCCTCACCTGGACCCAGGTGCGCGCGGCCTCACCCGGACCCGGACCCAGCCTCCATCCAGGGGCTTCACGGCCTCACCCCGGGACCCAGGGGCTCACCCTCACCCGGGGGATCTCATGGCCTCCTCACACGGACCCAGGGGCGCATGGCCTCACCCGGACCCGGGATCCAGCTTCACCCGGACCCAGGGGCGCATGGCCTCACCCGGGCCCGGGACCCAGCCTCACCCGGATCCAGGGGCACACGGCCTCACCCGGACCCGGGATCCAGCTTCACCCGGATCCAGGGGCGCGCGACCTCACCCGGACCCAGGGGCGCGCGGCCTCACCCAGACCCAGGGGCGCATGGCCTCACCCGGACCCGGGATCCAGCTTCACCCGGATCCAGGGGCGCGCGACCTCACCCAGACCCAGGGGCACATGGCCTCACCCGGACCCAGGGGTGCACGGCCTCACCCGGACCCAGGGGCGCACGGCCTCACCCGGACCCGGGATCCAGCTTCACCCGGACCTAGGGGCGCGTGGCCTCTCCCAGACCCAGGGGCGCGCGGCCTCACCTGGACCCAGGACCCAGTGGGGTTTCGTCTTCTTGATCCCAATTCCTGTTGGTCAATTCCCTCTCAGCAATTCCTTCGGCCATTTTCTCAGAGCTCCAGGGCGGCTGCTGCAGAACTCATTGGGCTGCGGGCTCGGCGAAGCTCCGGTGTGCCCGGTGCGCGGTGGTGGGCTGGTCCGGGGTCGCTGCGTCGGCCCTTGGGTCTGCAGCGGTGGCCAGTCACCGAGCGTGTGCACCTGGCCGCTTCCGGGGCGTTGAGATTCTTGAAGGACTCGGAGGTCAGCAAGCGCAGATTCTCCCACCCCATGTCTCTCAGAGGCTCGTCTGTCCGTGCTCGGCAGCGAGTGGAGCCGTCCCCTCAGCCGGAGACCACCGGGGGAACTGCGCCGAGCACGTTCCAGGCTGCCATTGTGTCGCCTGAGCCGTAGTTCTTAAAGTGAGATCTTTGGGTCACCGGCATCAGCATCATCCCGCGTACCCCTCTCTTTTATTCTAGTTGTAGAGCATCTGCTCAGCCAGCCCTCCAGTGGTTCTGGATGGTGTCTGCTCTGCTCTCCCGTCGTAGTCTCAAAATTGTTGTGGTAGGCAACAATCAGGCTTCCTCCCTATGCCTCCATCTTGGTCCTCCTTTGTATAGTTAAGTCTTGATTGTTGTTGGTGTCACTGGGAGGAATTGTCCTCCTGGCCAATTGTCCGTGAGGACCCTCTGTTTCTATAAAGGAAGAGTTTCTGTGCAGGAGACACGTTTATGGGCCGGATCTTGTTGCAGCAAGGCTTTGGCACTCACTGAGTCTGCCTCTTGAGTGTGTCCCTTATGCGAGTGGTTGAAATCTGGTGTCATCTCACACCGACCACTAGATGACCTCATTTCTGGGTCTCCAATGGGGTGCAGGTCAGCTACTGCCTGAGGCCACTCAGCAGGAATTACAGTAAAAACTGCAGTTTCCTCCTCCTGTCTAAGTGGCCCTGGAGCAGTCCGACTAGAACCGCAGTTCATCTGGTCAAGCTGCCACAGGGCAGGCCACCCACATGCAAAAGCCGCTGCTTGGAGCCCAGGTGGGCCTGCAAAACGTGCGTGGCGGGTCCCAGGGCGGGGCGGGTCTCAGGGCGGGGCGGGGTCTCAGGGCGCCACCAGGCCATGGCGTGGCGAACCGCAATGGCTGCAAGTCTGCTTTTCCTGCTCTCCACGTTTCTAAGCCCCCTCGTTCCACACTCCAGCGCAGCAAACACCTCCGCAAGGAAGTTACTCCCACTCTCCGACACGAAGGCCGAGAGTCCAGTCTCTCCCTGCAGACGTCTGGGTCTCCCATGAGTCCCCAGAAGCTGGATTTCAGGGTGATGGGGAGCTAATCTCCCCTAGGGTTGGAAAAAAAGCAGCACGACCCTTCCCCCACCACCAGCCCGACCCACGCGCCTCCGCACCTTATCCCTTCCGAGTTCGCTCTTTCCTCTTCCCTCTTAGCTGTAAATCCACCCTTCAGCCAGCTCTCCTGTGGTTCTGGGTGGCAGACGCTCTGTCCTTCAGTTGTATTTTTGAAATTGCTGTGCGCGGCGCAGTTCATTTATTTAACTTTGCCACCTTCTTGGTTCTCCTCTCTCAAAATGGCTAAAGGACTTGAAATCCTAAAAATCTTCCAAATCGGTGTCGGCGGCCTCCGGGGCCCCGAGGATCTCACTGGGCAGCTCAGTCAGGTCGGTGACGCGGATTGGCCCATCCTGCAGAAAGATGGTCTCTTCCTTCACCGAGAGCCTCTGCGTCGAGTCTGCGGCCGCTGCCATAGCAGCTGCCAGAGCCGCCCACGAGCTCATGGCCCCGGCTGAGGTGCTGACTGAGAGGAGCAGCCTCCCGGCCTGGGGAGACTCGAGCAGGAGTCACCGCACTCACCAGTCCATCTTTTAGTTGTATTTCCGAAACTGCCATGCGAGGCAACAGATCAACCATTCAATTCCACTGCCATCTTCCAGAGCCGTAGATTTTAAAGTGAGATCTTTGGCTCACCGGCATCAGCATCATCCCGCGTCCCCCTCTCTTTTATTCTAGTTGTAGAGCATCTGCTCAGCCAGCCCTCCGGTAGTTCTGGATGGTGTCCGTTCTGTTTTCTAGTTGTAGTTTCAAAATTGTTGTGGTAGGCAACAATCAGGCGTCCGCCCTATGCCGCCATCTTGGTCCTCCCTCTGGTATCTCTTTTTATAAAGGCACTAATCCAATCAAACCAAGCACCAACCTTGTGGCCTCATCTAACCTTACTTACCTTCCAAAGGCCCCATTTCCAAATACGTTTACATTGGAGGTCAGGATTTTAACATGTAAATAATTGAGTGTTTGGGTATTATTTTTTTCATGTTTCATTAAAACTAAGAATGGTTCTCATGGTTTGTAAAATAGTGGAAGATAGCAATTAAATTCCATTTTGTTCAATGTTTATCCAAGTAGAAAATGTTCATTCATGTGTTTGTTAACATTATTTAGAGTATAACTCAGAACTCTATTTTGGGAGATGTATTTTGATATATGTACTTCTTTTCCTCTTCTCAATTCTTGATGAGAAAATATTATAATGGGAAAGATGTATCAATGATTTAATAATTTGTTGTCATGATTATGATCTTTATTTGCTGTAAATTATGAGTTTGGTGGAAGTATGTGTCAACTGGATCTTCCAGGAAGCAGACACTGAAATGGAGTCCACACAATTTATTAGGAGATAACATCAGTGAAAGATAAAAGGAGGAAGAAGAATTAGACAAGGAAATCATCAAACCCAGATTCATATCTGACACATGAGAAAGGATTAAGTGAGAAAGATTGGGCAGCTAGACTAAAGACTTCAATCTAGATCTGACAAAGTCATTTCAGTGGAACACTCCAGAGCAAAGATTGTCTGTCAGATGAGTCGGGCATTGGACAGAAATAGCCAATCTGTAATATACTTATCATTTCCATTTGTTGGCTCAGGATAGCCAAAAAGAGTGTGATTCCTTTTCAAAAGTAAAGGAAGATCCTGAAGACACTGAGGTTGGGGCTGTCAACTATCTGCACAACTTTGATGAAGACCTAAATGGTGCATCATTTCATGGTTGCCCCAGTTTTACTCCTGGGCCATCTGGACCTACTTCTACAAATGTATTGAAGGAGCCTTTCCTCTAGAATTCTAGCAGGCTTCTTTTTTTAAAATGTTATTTTAAGAAAATGTACAAGGGTGGGATTAATAGCATAAAGTCAGCCTCAACTTCCACAGTTTTCTTGTTATCACAACTGGTGCTCATCACCTGCCTTGACACTATTCATTCTAAATTTGTTGACCTTAACTGTCTCCTTAACTATGCCACTAGCTTCCTTGGGGATAAGATCCAAACTCTCCTTCCTGAGGAGTTTAGCCTCTGATAAACATACCTTTCTCAGGCTATTTTTGCTACACTTTTCCACTCATAGTTGCAGCTGAGTAATTGAGTAACAAGAAGCTTGCCAGGGTATAACCGGAGTCCCACATTTTCCTCCTGCTCTAATCGAGTAACAATAGCTCTACATCCTTCAGGTGATCAGGATCAATTATCCCCACCAAGAAGGTGATCCTCCACTTGCCTGGATCCCTGAACACAAAGGGGTGCAAAGTGCCCAATTGGCAGCACTAGTTTGTAATTCCTTTTCACTCTTTATATGTCCTCTGGGAAGCATGCACAACCCATAAAGACCAGGGCCTCTAGCCCTGACATGTGAATGACAGTAAGTAAGGCCACTCCTGCTACCAATGACCATTCGTTACCAGTCTCCTGTGTCCTTCCTTTTAGGAACACAGCTCCACACTTAGGTCTCTGATTTAGTGCTTACACTGAATCCTAGAAAATGGCACCCCCATCTTCACAAACTCTTGGCACCATGCTTGTGCCTCACTTGTGCCTTTAAGCCATTCCAAGGTTCTATCAAGCCAGCTGCATCTGATTGGAGCATTATGAGATAAAACCAATGGGTCACATCGCCATGGGCCCACACCTGTATATCCTTTGCAATAAAGTATGTTCTTAAGTAGGATATTATTTTGTGTGGTATTTTATATTTGTCAATTAAGCACTCCAGTACCCTGGATGCTGGTGCTGGCTGAGGATCTATGAACAGGAAAGGTAAACCATACTCATAATAATTGTCTTACTCTTATAGGAACAATGTAATGGACCTTCAAGGTGAGAAGAACCCCAGGATGGCTAGATGGGCACCTTTTGGAAATAATGTCAAAATGGTAGCTCATAGCTGATTTCTATTGCTGACAGGTTAGAGATAGATAATAGTTAGATTGACCTTGACATTTGGAGTCCAGGCTCTTGGGCCCATGTATAGTAGCCAGACTACAACTGTGGCCACTGCATTCATGTGCCTATCATATCACTCTGGAATGGGTGAAGACAAAAGCAGGAAGACATTGACTGACAGTCGTTTTGTCCAGTTGGTTATTCAATGCCTTCCCATGATGGAGGACTTCTGATGGAAATTAACATATGATACAAATATAATTTATACTTTCTACTTTCCCCCATTTATCCACATAGTTCTGACCCAGACCTCTTTGTCTGATCTTACCTCTATTTAAAATATCAATCCATCTATATTCTGAAGTGAAAAAAAATTAATGTCTATGGAACTAATTACTTAAAATATGCAACTGAAACACTTTTTTCTAGGAAAAGTACTATATTCTTTCTCTAATTGGAAAGCTAAAATTGCTAATACCTAATAATAGTTTATATCCAGTAACAGTTTTCCAAATAAAACAATCCTAACATATATATTATGAATATCTAAGAAGATACATAAGCTCCACACTTATTAGTATAAGTTGTATACTGAGCCTGGGAAAATATTATATTCTGAACAAAAATATTATATTCAGAAACAACAATCAAAGGATTATTAAGAAGACTTCTGAGAAACATGATGTAGTGAGACCAAATGGACAATTCCCTTTTCTTTTCTTAGTTAGCAACTGAAATTACCAAAATAATATGCATGTAGAAAAAAGAAATTGCTATGTTGCAGAAACTAGGGAGAATACTACCCCAAGTCTTAAACACAGATGGATTTCTGTTGAGTCAGTATATTAGGGAAGTCTGGAAAAGGATGGAGGATCAGTTCTTAGTCCTGTGAAAGTGGGCCAGTGGGCATGGATTAGAGGAGTAGAACCTGAAAGAAATCCCCCAATCCTGTGGTTTCTAGTACCGAGAACAAACATGGCAGCTCAGGAATAAAGCAAGACAATTTAAAAAACTCAGAATGACTTAGCCTTTCTAAACACATGTGACCTTCTTTCTTTTTTCAAAAAAAAAAAAGTGTAACCATTCCAAAACAAACCATTTTAGGACTTTGGAATTTTCCACCAGATTTTCTAATAGACTTCATTAAAGCAGTAATTGACTTTCTTGACCCACTGGGTTATTGAAACAAAAGCTGTCAAGCCTAGCCATATTGGTACCTGAAGAGAACAGAATGAAAATAAAAAGTCATGTCGAAAGCTAGTTTCTAGCAGAGTTGTTGTTGTTTTTGCTCCTTTTAACTAATCCAGAGAAAATATTAATACAGTTTTAATTTCTTAATCCCTCAGAATTTCATCCAGGATGCCTTGACCTTGAGCTGCAAATATATGTTTGCATAATTCATTCATCTAACATGGTGTTATATTGTCTGTGTAGGAATTTATTTTTGACATCTTTCAGGATGAACAGTTTTATGTAAGTGTGCATAAATGGATTCTAATCAACAATGTAGTAGAGGATGGTTAGTTTTTGAAGCAACTCAATCTGCAAAACATGCTCCAAACCTGATCTCTTAAGCACTTCGAACAGCATTATCAAAATTTCCATCATATTGTTTGTTAATTAGTATGAGAGGTATTAGAACAAATTTAGAGAAATAAGTGGTATTCAAAATATGTGTTCTGGTAGAAAGCCCATGAATCAAAGAGAGAAAAATATCTAACAAGATCAGTAACTACTGGTTCTTAATTCATACTCTCAATACAGAGCCCTTTGGTATTTGTGACCTCTGTCTGCTGATCTAGTTCAATTATTAGCTGATATGGTATTAAGATTGTATTGGAATTGCCTTTCATGTAAGGTATTTTTTGAAGTTTCTTTAACAAAAGAGTAAGATTTTATTGAGTCTAGAAATAAATGTTTGTTTGTTTTTTATTTTGCTCTATCTTTCCAACTCATTGTATTTATTTTTCAGAATTTGGTCTAAAAGGACTATTATGGGAACATATAACCTAATAGTGAAATTATAGTAGAATTGATCTATATCACTCCCTTATCTGACGCCAATTTTTGAAGACATTAATAATTAATGAGATTATAATGAATGTTAAATAATTAAGTTTTCTCAAATTCATAACACATATCCCTAAAGAGACTTTTTTTCCCCCTATCAATTGTGCAAGAGAGAAAGGAAAGGGTAATTCAACCACAGTTTTGTGGGTGTTTTTTTTTTAGAATTAAAGAAACATACAATCAAACTTCCACATACACACAGAGACACACACACAATAGTGGATATCGAGGAGCATATTCTGAAACATAAAAGAAAAAACACAAAACATAGCACAAAAGAAGGTGATTAGGAGCATAGTAAATAACAAAATAATTGTGAAAAGGAACTTAAGCAACTTATAAATATCTGCTTTGCACTTTTTCATTGAGTAAAAGTTCTGATATAAGAGATTAAACATCCTTTTTTAAGATGATTGTAATGAAAAATGTGTTATCAGAATAAAAGTTTGTGTATGTTTTTATTTCCAACCACTTTATCCCTAATTAAAGACCCCGATCTCATGGCACTATGTAGTAGAGAATGGTTAGCTTTTGAAGCAACTCCATCAGCAAAGCATGCTCCAAACCTGGTCTCTTAAGCGCTTCAAACAGCATTATCAAAATTTCCATCATATTGTTTGTTAATTAGTATGAGAGGTATTAGAACAAATTTAGATAAATAATTGGTATTCAAAATATGTGGTCTGATAGAAAGCCCATGTTTGGCACTAGGTGTGAACAGGTAAATAATTATAAAATCCACCCATCTTTAATCAGTGATTGGTCCAGAGATATCAGTAAAGCAAGGACTACAAAAATCCTTCCTTAGATTTATTTTATAGAATTTGGCAGTGAAATGCCTGCTTCATTTCTTGGATGCCTGAGGCTCCATGGACATGAGCCTAGAATATCTGTAGCTAGATTCCTTCCTGCTTGAGCAGCTGGGCTGGGAGAATCCAGCCAACAGGCAGAAAGAAACACATACAAAAGAAAGAGAAAGTCTCGACAGTATTCATCTTTTATGAACCTCAAAGTCAGATTCATCCTCTCCATTATTCAGCAGCAAAAATAAATACAAATCTCAACATTCCTTAAATTAGTGTATAAAGTTTCTGTCCATCAGAAACGTGTGTAATACAAGCAGGAAGGGGAAGTCTTGGCAATGTTAGACCATAAATGGGGAATTGGCTGACTCAAGGGGCCAGGAAATAGGGCACCACTCGCACAATCTGAAAGGGTGTTATGGGATGAACTGTGTCTTTCCAAAAAATTGGTATATTGAAGTCTTAACTTCCCACAATTTTATAATGTGAGCTTCTTTGGAAATATGGTCATTTCGGATGTAATATTAAGTTTGTTAGCATAATCTGAGTTCATTTGAGTGGTCCCTATTGCAGTATAAGAAGGGGAAATTTAGACATAGACACACATAGAAGGGAGATGATGTAAAGAGACACAGGGAGAAAAGGCCATCTACAAGCCCAGGAGAGAGGCCTGGAACAGATCCCTCATCGTAGCCCTGAAGAGAAATAAACCCTGCTGACACCTTGATTCCAGACTTCTAGCCTCCAGGCCTGTGAGACATTGTTTCTATTGTTTAAGCCACAGTTTGTGGCATTTTCTTTGGAAGCCCTGAAAAACAAATGCAGATGGTAATAACCCAAGTCCAGAGGCGGTAACAGCTATTAAAATACCTCTATGATATCTGGCCACTCTGACATTGTATGGGCTCAGTCTCTTTAGTTGACTTGGCAAACAGAAAAAGAAAGGAGATTGAAGGAGATCGCTCGCTTCTTTCTGTTTGAGTAAAACGTGCTGCAAGTTTGAAACAAGTAAACGTAAAATGTGGCCTGTCCAGAAAGAAAGAAGACACAGCAAGGCAGATCTACAGCATTGTTAAGGCTGGTCATTTCTCTGTAATATGCTGAGCTCAGGAGGAATGGAAGAGACTTACCAGTTATCAACACCAGCACCTACAAATCCTTGATAGGCTCTTATTTGAAGTTGTTGACTTTAGAGATTTTTCTGGCACTGTTTTTAGCCGATGAAGTTGACATTCAGTCAACATAATATTTTAAGGTTCCTGAATTGCTAGAAAAATAGCTTTGAGTTCCTCAACAGTAATAAAAATCCCAGTGCTTATACCCACTCAGTCAGAACAGGAGATGTCAAAGCTTGCCAGCTCAAATGGGACAATTTTCCTGAGCCGATGTAAGAACCAGGTGGGTGTTTTTAATTGGACTAATATGGATTAACAGATTTACCAAGATCAATCTTGATTAATAATTTCAGGTGTCTACCCTAGCCAGTTTGGCTCAGTGGCTGGAGCGTCAGTCCTCAGACTTAAGGGTCCCTGGTTCAATTCCAGTCAAGGGTATGTACCTGGGTTGCAGACTCAATCCCCAGGCAACCAAATCAATGTGTCTCACATTGATGTTTCTCTCTGTCTCTCTCCCTTCCTTCCACTCTCTAAAAATCAGTGGAAATAGATAATCGGGTAAGGATTAACAAATAAAATATGTTAAAAAAAAACCAAAATAAAATAAATTCAGGTGTCCAAACAATGCAGAGGCCCAGGTAATGAAAGGAGAGGTCTACAATATCCTCCATAATTACCCAGGCCCTTCCTTTTCACTTGAAAAAATACATTCTTGGGCCCACAATCATGGATGAAATCTCTAGTAAGTGTGTGGGTTAGTGTCTTACATAACAGAGAACATTTCTTTTATGAAAAAAAATTACATTATACTCAGATAATTCCCTAGCTTGTGTGATAGTTTTCTAGAGCCATGCACACATAGCCATGGATCTGAGCATAGTTTACCATAGCCAATCCTAAGCCAAGAGCATTTGACTAGTAGTATCCTTAGGTAAGGGATTTGCCTCTGCGCATGTCATCTTTCTATTTATCAAAAGGCAAATGTCTTCTAAGGGATTAAACGGGTTCCTGCTTTCTTTCCTTCAGTGTGATCATCTGTCTGGTTAGGGGATGCCTAACCAGCAGAGGAATGGCTCCAAGGCCCGCTGCTTTATTGCCTTCTCCAAAGCCCCAATAGCCCTCTCGGGTGAGCATAAAGCAAGGAAGAAAGGGAATGTTTTCAGTTGGCAGAATTTGGTGCAGTTTAGGAAAGACCTTACATTCATACTATTCCATTTCCTTGAGGAGTAAGTGCTTCCGTTTCTATTATATCTGGCCTGGAGGAGAGTGGGAGCACTAGATGATGACAGTTTTGTGATACTTTTACTTCTAGTCTTTTCTGAATGGTTGATTTTTTGTTTTGTTTTGTTTTTAGTGTGCCCCAACTTTTCATCTGTTATTAAATATTGGCTGTATAAAAGGCAGTGAAATGTATAATATAATCCATACATTTAATGGTGATGTAGAAACAAATCTAGACATGACTAAAAAGAATTGCAGAGAATGTAGGCATCTGGACTTGGATGTGAATGCAAGAGCTGGACTTGACTTAAGGACTTTTCCTTTCTGTGAGTGTGTTTGAGTTGTATGTGGAATGATAGCTCAGTATCAGATAGGGAAAAGTTTGGAATTGTATTTAAGTGTTTTAAAAAATGTGTTTAAGGGATATGTGTATATATGTGTGTGTTAGTTGTTCAGTCAGAAAGTTGAAAACTATGGCCATTGCCTAACTCTTTCTCATCTTTATTTGGCAGCATTCCTGCTTCCCTTAACATAAGAAACAGTACATGTACAGGCTAGACCAATCATCATGCTCCGAGTTGTCAGAATGATAAACACATGGTGGAACCAAACTCCAAATCATTTTACAGCCAGTGAGAGGCTTTCTGTTTCCTCACTAGTTATGACAAAGACTTAGGGACATTTTGCTCTAAGATGTAGACATCCAACACAAAATTGCCAATATAATAGTTAACATGTTTTGTAGCATTTTCTATGTGCTAGACAGAGTTATATGGGCTTTCTTATATGCAGAGATAATTTATTCTCATAATAACCCCAGGGGGCCCATAGTAACTGTAATGGTCTTTTATATATATCTATAATAATAAAAGTATAATATGCTAATTAGACCAGGTGTCCAACCGGATGTCCTTCTGGACGAAGCAGGGGCTGAGAGGGAAGCCGGGTCCTGGGTTCCAGAGGGAAGCCAAGGCCAGCAGCCAAGGAAGGAAGGCCTACTCTTGCACGAATTTCATGCATCGGGCCTTAGATTTATAGGTACTACAGTTTCTGTTGATTTCAGGGAGGAAGGGAGACTGAGAGAGAGACAGAACCATCAATGATGAGAGAATCGATTGGCTGCTTCCCACATGCCCCACACTGGGGATCGAGCCTGCAACCCGGGCATGTGCACCAACTGGAATTGAACTGAGACCTCCTGGTTCATAGGTTGATGATCAACCACTGACCTATGCAAGCTGGGCTGCTGGTCTTTTTATATATTAACTTTGCTAAGCTATAGTCTCCAGTTATCCATTCAAACACTAATAAGTGTTGCCATAAAGACATTTTGCAGATTTATTAAAGTTTATTGCAGGTGATTTTAAGAATAATACCCCAGGCAATCTGGGTGGGTCTGATTTAATCAAATGAAAGGCCTCAAGAACAGAGCTGACACTTCACTAAGAAGAAAAAAAATTTTTTTAAATCTGTGGACAGCAACCTCAGCAGAAACCTGAGAGTTCCCTGATGGTGTGCTCTAGGGACCTGGGATTGCCTAACCAGCCATCACAGCTGTGTAAGCAAATTCCTTGCAACAAATCCCTAAATATATGTCTCCTTCTGATTCTGCTTCTCTGGCTGAACTCTGACTGATATAGACTTGGGCACCAGAAGTGATTCTATAGAAATAGACTCTTAAAGATGAGTTTCCTGAATTGATTCAGGTTCTCCAGGTAATTTTTGAAAACAAAAATTGTTTAGATTTGTAGGTACTAGGTTTTCTAATGCGAGTGGTAAAGAGGGCACTAGTAGCCCGTGTCATGATGTGGCAACAGAGATACATAAAATATTTTCAGTGGATACTTCTAACCAAATTCTCATAGAATGTGAGGTTCTGTATTTTCTACCTTAGGACATTTTAGCCAGATTAAGGAATAGAATGGTATTGGCTGATTGTCCTAACTGTGCTGCAGAATGTGGGGAAAGAAAATAATGAGCTCCAGGCTTTAAATTTTTGGTGCAAGCTGTGCATAAATCACCTAAAGCTTCTATTACTGCCCTGAAAGCTACAAGAGGCTGGTTTCTGTTTAAAAAACAAACAAACAAACAAAATAAAACCAGTTTTATCCTATGAGTGACTGAATCACAACACTAATTGAATTCCCAACTATACTGAGTGTGTTCTGTCAAAGTCAGGATGTTGCTTCAGAAGGGACAGAGTCCTGAAATTTGAAATGGGTACAATATGGGCAGATACCAGTGAAGTTGGAGACATGGAACCTTTACATTCTGATGGGTCTGCTCTGGTATAGAAGTGGTCCTTCCACCCCTACCTGCAGAGGTTAGCCCATCTTTGTCTAAAGTAGCCCGTCTTTGTCTCCTAAAGTATTTTCCTTTCAAGGCACTGCTGATTCTCTTCAGGGAATATCCCACCACTGTTCTTTTCTTCTGGTTCTATAAATAGACTGAAATTATGTCAAGCCTAAAAGAGTGAATGAGATGCAAAGGGTAATTTAGCCCTAGCCAATTTGGTTCAGTGAATAGAGTGTCAGCCCTTGGACTGAAGGATCCCTGGTTTGATTTGGGTCAAGGGCACATACCTTGGTTGCAGGCTCAATCTCTGGGCTTCAGTTCAGGTGTGTGTGGGAAGCAACCAATCGATGTGTCCCTCTCACATTGATGTTTCTCTCTGTGTGTCTCTTTCCCTCCCTTCCACTCTCTCTAAAAATCAATACAAAAATATCCTCAGGTGAGGAATAACAACAACAAAAAAAGTGTAATTTATGCAGAGGTTGATGCGTATCATAAAAACTATATGGTTGCCGAAACCGGTTTGGCTCAGTGGATAGAGCGTCGGCCTGCGGATCAGGGGTCCCAGGTTCGATTCCGGTCAAGGGCATGTACCTTGGTTGCGGGCACACCCCCAGTAGGGGGTGTGCAAGAGGCAGCTGATCGATGTTTCTCTCTCATTGATGTTTCTAACTCTCTATCCCTCTCTCTTCCTCTCTGTAAAAATCAATAAAATATATTAAAAAAAAAAAAAAAAAACTATATGGTTTAAAAATCTAGATAAATGGATACTAAGGGTGTGGGACTATGGTGATAGGAATATAAAGTTGATTCAGGCCACAATTATTGATTGGTCCCACTAAGCAGAGATTCTGGATGTTTAATTGGTTGACAAAAACATTGACACAAAGTAATCTACGCTTAAATGAAGCTGAAAGGCCAAAACTGCCTTGGTATTGTATAAAGAAAGGTATCCAAAGGCTTAGGTAAATTAGATTGCTAGAGAGCATTTTTCATGTAAGATTTTCTCACTTATCCTGGGAAGTTACAGAGTATACAACACAATTTCACCGTGACTTTGACAAGTACATTTTTGAGGGAACGCCTGCATCCTTAAAGAGCTCTATGGTTAGATATTACAGGAAAAATTCTACCATTAAACTAGACCCTACAATGGAGATAATGGGAACCCAGGGTTGCATGTCGCAAGTAGTGTCACTTAATTAACAAAGACTCAGTGAATGTGGTTACCATAGTGGACAGTGGAGCCAAAGCAATCATCAGTATAGTCTAACCTGTAGAGACCTATAGCATTTGCTAATTGAGCATGGTATCCCTAAGACTGAACTATATGGACAGTATACTATAATTACCTTATCTGTATAAGTGGCACCACCCACTACTACCCTAGTGATCCACTAGTAAACTTTATGCTTCCTCTAGGAGTTAAAGCAATGATTCCAATGAATAGGAAGTTACGATTTGCTTGGCCACTTTGGTTCCTCATGCCTTTGAATGAACAGTCAAATAAAAATATAACTGTACTGTCTGGAATGATTACCAAGGGAAACTGAGCTACAATAAAGACACAATGGAAGTAAAGAAGAGTATGTCTGTGTATTCACTTAAAAGAAACAAGTAACTTTTGAAGTATTCTATAGATGTTATATTTTCTTCCCTTGAATAAATGCAAAAGTTTATGGAATTAATCTGAGTGGATTAAGGATAATGCCCGTGCATACTAAAATTTCTCCTTGTAATATTTTAAGGTACATTTTCTCGCTCTTAACCAGAGAAATAAAGTCAAATGTTTCCAGGTACCAAAAACGCAGGATAAATAATTGAATCAGTCTTCTGCAATAAAATGAGGAGTGGCAAATGTTATGGTTGATTAAAGGGTTAATTTCAGGACATCACTCAGACTAAAGCAAAGCATATGTGCAGAACAGATGCAACCACCGCCTCTCACCTTCATTATTCTCACTCTGAAGAATTATGCTTAAGGTATATTCCCAATTAAGTTCACTAGAATATGTTTTACTAATACAGTCAATTAAACAGGAGTTACAAGTAGGTATGTAACAAAAAATAAAAATGTTCTCTGCATTCTCATAGAAACATACAATAGAATCGTGGGTTTGTGGAGAGATGGGAAATGCTGATAAAAGGATACAAGCTGTCAGTTATGAGGGGAATAAGCTCTAGGAATCTTACAGTACAGCATGCTGACTATAGTAAATAATACTATATTTGAAATTTGCTAAGACAGTAAATTTTTAGCATTCTCATGTTAATTAACCAGATCGTGGTAATCATTTTCAAAGTATGCATGTTTGCATGAAAATTATATTTATATATTATATATGCGTGTATATTTGGATGTATGCACATCCAGAGAGAGAGAGAGAGAGAGAGAGAGAGAGAGAGAGAGGGAATAATAATCTCATGTTTCTTTTTCCAAGTTTAAAGATTTTGTTATATAATTATTTATGATCTACTTTGAAACCATATGCAATGTGACAAGAGTCAATGTTTATTAATTATTTTAACATATGGGTGTTGTGTTGTTCTAGCCTGTTATTTCTCCATTAATTACATTGGCACTTTTGCTGAAATTAGTTGATTATATATGTGTGTAAGTCTTGATTTCAGATTATGTGAGTCCATCAACTTCATTGTTTTCAAAGTAGTTTTGGCTATCATAAAAAGGTCCTTTACTTTTCCAAATAAATTTTAGAATCAGCTTGTCCATTTCTAAAATAAAACCTGCTGGGGTTTTGTCAAGATTGGTTTTTTGTAATATAATGCTAAATTCAAATTGCTAACATTTTATTGAAAACATTGCTATTTATACCCATGTAAGTTATTGGTCTGTAGTTGTTTTTTCTCTTTCCCTTCTCCTTCCTCTTTCTTCCTCTCCTCCTCCCCTCCCTTCCTCCTCCTTCTCTTTCTCACAATGCCTTTGTGTGTATTTAGCATAGGGTAATGCTGGCCTTTAAAAAGTGAATTGACAGGTGTGAGATGATACTTCATTGTTGTTTTGATTTGCATTTCTCAGATGTTTAGTGACTTTGAGCATGTTTTCATAAGTCTCTTGGCCTTCTGTATGTCCTCTTTAGAAAAGTGTCTATTTAGGTCCTTTGTCCATTTTTTAATTGGATCTTTTATCTTCCTTTTGTTAAGTAATATAAGTTCCCAATAAATGTTGGAGATTAAACCCTTATCAGAGATAACATTGGCAAATATGTTCTCCCATGCAGTGGGCTTTCTTGTTGTTTTGTTGATGGTTTCTTTTGCTGTGCAGCAGCTTTTTATTTTGCTGTAGTCCCATATGTTTATTTTCTCCTTAGTTTCCATTGCCCTAGGAGCTGTATCCGTAAAGATATTGCTACGATATATGTCTGCTATTTTGCTGCCTATGGCGTCTTCTAAGATTTTTACGATTTACTATCTTACTTTTAAGTCCTTTATCCATTTTGAGTTTATTTTTGTGTATGGTGTAAATTGGTGTTCTAGTTTCATATTTTTGCAGCTGTCTATTCAATTTTTCCCACACTATTTATTGAAGAGACTGTCTTGACTCCATTGTATGTTCTTGCCTCCTTTGTCAAATATTAATTGAGCATATGGCTTTTGTCGATCTCTGGGTTCTCTCTTCTGTTCCATTGGTCTATGTGTCTGTTCTTGTGCCAGTACCAGGCAGTTTTGAGAACAGTGACTTTATAATATAGCTTGATACCTGGTATTGTGATCCCACCAAACATTGTTCTTCTTTCTCAATATTGCTGCAGCTTATCGGTTTTTTGTGTGTTTTTTTTTACTCCAGATGAATTTTTGGAGAGTTTGTTCTAGGTATTTGAAATATGCCATTGGTATTTTAATGGGGATTGCATTGAATCTATAGATTGCTTTTGATAGTATGGACATTTTAATGATGTTGAATCTACCAATCCATGAACATGGTATATTCTTCCATTTTGTATCCCAAGTAAATAGAAACACCAATCAGAAAGGATATATGCACCCCTATGTTCATAGCAGCACAATTTACAATAGCTAAGATTTGGAAACAGCCTAAGTGCCCATCAGCAGATGAGTGGATTAGAAAACTGTGGTACATCTATACAATGGAATTCTACGCTGCTGTAAAAAAGAAAGAGTTCTTACCATTTGCAACAGCATGGATAGAACTAGAGAGCATTATGCTAAGTGAAATAAGCCAGTCAGAGAAAGATAAATATCACATGATCTCACTCATTTGTGGAATATAATGAACAACATAAGCTAATGAACAAAAATAGAACCAGAGACATAGAAGCATCGAACAGACTGTGCAACCTATGAGGGAAGGCAGGGGGTGAGAGGGTAAGAGATAACCAAAGGACTTGTATGCATGCATATGAGCAAAACCAATGGACACAAACAGTAGTGGGGGGGGGGGGAGAGGGCTTGTGCTTGGAGGAGGGGGTGACGAGGGAGAGGTCAATGGGGGAAAAATGGAGACTCATGTAATACTTTAAACAATAAAGAATTTTTTTTAAAAGTGACTTGAGTAGTATTTCCTCCCATTTCATTTTCTAGAAGAGTTTGAGAGGACATACAATTTTTCTTCCTCAGCCAAAGGACGTGTATGCATGCATATAAGCCTAACCAATGGACACAGACACCAAGGGGGGTGAGGCATGAGTGGAGGGGTGGGGTGGGCAATGAGGGGATAAGGATGTAATACCTTAATCAATAAAGAAAAATATTTAAAAAAAATAAATCCATTTTAAGACAAAAATAATGTTTAGTAGAATTAATCAGTGAAGCTCTGTGGACCTAGAATTTTCTTTAAGAAAACATTATTATAAACCATGACTAAATTTCCATAGGGTATGTAAAGCTTTACAAGTCACTAATTATTGCTGAGTTGGCTTTTTCTTTTGAGGGATTTGTCTAATACATTTGAAATAGAAGTCACTGAAAGGATTTTAGCAGAATGGGATGTGTTTTGTTTTGTTTTTTTCCAAAGTTAAAAGTTAAGTTTACTAAAAATAGTATGTAATAAATTAGTTTTCTCAAATGTTTTGTTTTTTAGAGAAAAATAGTTTTAAATGATTTTTTAAAATTGATTACATTGCTATTATATAATTATATATACTACTAATTTGCATATTTTGTTTCATACATTTTTTTAAATTTCTTTATTGGTTATGGTATTACATAATTGTCCTCATCCCCCTATTCCCATCCCGAACCCCTTCCCACGTATGCCCCCACCCCCTTGTTGTCCATGACCACTGGTTAGGCTTATATGCATGCATACAAGTCCTTGATTTCCAATTCAATAAGGTTACTCTGGTTTCCAGATAGGAAATAGTGTATCAGGTGAAAACAGGAGACCTTTTGACAGACATATTTAATAATCTTTGTGAGATGTCAAAGGAGGTTTAGGCGATGGAGAAAGCAAAGAAGCTTTTTCTTTATAAGAACACAAGTCAAATAGACATATTTTATTTTTATAAGCTGTAATATGTGGTGATTTTGAAAATATTAATCATATATTTTCTGATGACTATTAAATTGCATAGATAAATCTGAGATTTAGAGAAAAATGGTGAATTCAGATCTATACTTTAAAACTAATCATGAACAAATATTTCATATCATGTCATTATTTTGTACATATTTAAAGGCTACTAAAATGTTCTAAATATTAATTAAAAATTTTATAGCCATTATATTATACAATTTCTAGAAATATACATGTTTCCACAAAGCCTATAAGAAATTACAGTATTTAAATATTTAAGTTATCTGTGTGTATAGGCAGTATTTATGTATTAGTATTATGATGAATTTGGATCTACTATTGGATAATGAGATGATGAGGGGGGAAAATGTACTGTTATAAAATTGTTTTTTAAATATATTACTTCCTCCTGCCTATTTCCTTTTCCACTGAATGAGCTAAACAGATGACAGAATTTAATGCATATAAAGTTTACCCTTCATTTTTTGATATTAGTAATTTTGGGGACGTATTGGATAGCAGATTTGAGAATACAGGACTAGTGTTTTTCACATGACATATTATTCCAAAAAATAAAGGAAGATCTTAAGCTAGAAGATTTCAAATACGTTCTTAAAGGACATCTGAGAGACTAGATCTGTGTAGAATTAATGAGCTACCCAAGTCCAAGATAATTTTAATCTCTTTCTAGAGTTCTCCATTCCTTAAATTTGAAGCATTACATCTTTCAAAATTTATGATGTTCATTTATATTCCAGATATTACCAGATATTCACATTTCATTATAATTTTCATGAAACATGTTTGAGAAGTCCTTACCATAAAAATAACAAAGGTGTTTAGGACATTACTGAGTTCCTTGAAAATTATCTTCTATTTATTGTTAGAACTGGCATAACTACTCCTGGGATAGGTATTCAAAGAGCAGCAGAGTCTGGGTAAATTGTGACATTGACAGTTTGTCAGTCGAAGTTTATGAATTGTTCATGAAAATCAATCAGCATCACAGATCAATGGAGCCCTCAAAGGACTTGATTTTTATTATTAAACACTTTTGGTTAATAAAATGCTTATGTGAATGAAATGAATGATGCTATTTTATGATAGATAGCGCTCATTATCAAGAAATAATGACTAGGACTCAAATGCAATGTGTTGTGAACATTTTTCCTGCACAGAGAGCATTATAAAATGGAAGACTATATTGAACGTTAAAAAAAGACTGTATTTGAGAGAGTATTGAATTATAAATTAAACATTTCAATTTTCAATGGTGAATAAAAGTAATATTACAGGATTTAAAGCTGAAAAATTGGGGATTGTTTCAATATCTTAAGAGAACCCAAGCATGAGATTCTTAGAATAAACCTTAATCTTTGAAATATGTCTATAAATGGGTTATTTGTGTGTGTATATGTGTTAAATTTATAAATTGCTGGCTGTTTTTCTTCCTGGAAAACATTATATAATTTACTTTTTCTTTTTCAAAAGTACCACCATTAATTCTTCCTTCACTTCAATGCATTTTAACCTGCTTAGTATAGATAGACATATGTAATCTGGATATAGACATTATATCTTTATGTAATTTAGTATTTTCCACTAGCCCTTTTTATACATTCAAGATCATTATGCATGATTCACCTAACTATTCTACAATCTATTTATGTCAGTGAGTCACGTATACCTTCGCTTTAGGCTTCTTTTCTGCATTTGAATGAGAGTCCTCCTAAATGGAATTCTAGAGTCATAATTCTAAAAATAAACCTAAATAGAACTATCTCTGGAACATTCTGAGTAGAGGAGCATATATTTTATCTTAAAAGACCCTCAGTTTTTTTCTCCACATTTCTTGCTACCTTATGTAGGCATTTGTATTGTTTCCATTCCATTTAGATTAGGCACATTTTCAAAAAATCACAAGCATATTTGCACAGCGCATCCATCTTACCATCATAAATTAATTCAGTCTTTAAATAAATGTATTTTAGTATAGATGTCCTCAAACTAGAGTCTTGATAAAAATGCATCTTGTTGACAGTTTTTCTTTTTATAATGGTGTTCTAAAAGTCAAAGATGAGATGGCCATATAGCAAGAGGTAGAACTCTAGCTTACATGAAAGTAATTCAAATTAAAAAGTATAACACTTCAAAGTGTAACTCATAAAATTAGATTTTAAAAAATTACAAAATGTACTTGAGAAAAAAAAAGTTTGAGCTAAAGAATCTTCCTGTATAACTCAAGTTGTCAGACATTTTAGATAATAAAATGTTAACAAGCTTGAAATGATCCTGAACAACAACTTAAACCTCTGAGCAACCTCACAGGCCTGTTGAAACTAATAGGATACAAATTTTCTAATGACCTGCATGAAGGTTATTTTGGTCAAACTGTATGAGTTCCACATTTTTGGAACTAATGTTAGTGCATATAGATTATTTTTTCTGTTTATTAAACAAAGCAAGATGGAATGGAATCAATTTTTTTGCATTGTTCCATATAAAGTAAAGGTTTTATCTTCTTCTCTACATATATAGGGATAAAAAAAATCTCATCGAAGAACTACGTATATGAACTTGGTATGCTAATTCCTAAGGAGTTTAATCCATTCTTTTACTGGTTTCCATCAACATCTTGGTGATCAAACAAGAATATATATATATTGTGTATGCACACACACACACACACACATAAACAAATACACATACACACACATAGAAATTGTGCATATATATATAATATATATACTATTTCTTACTTGACTTTAAGACTGACTGAAAGAAATATAATACATAAACCTTATATTATTCTGACTTATCAGAGAATAATTTTGTGCTTTGGCATTGTTTATTAACTCCAAAGGAGAATATTTGAAATAGCTTATTGGTAATAGAAGCAATAATGTGTTTCTTTTAACTAAAAAAATATTCTATTTTAAAGTCCTACATGAGAAAACTTTTTTAGATTTCAGGAATATAAAAAATATATTAGCTTCCCTTTTTAAAGAAAATTAATACATTTTAAATGTATATTTCTTATGCATTTTTTAGTAAGAAGCCTAAGGCAAATTGTTACTCTTGCCAACACCTAGTGGTACCTATGTTTTACACTAATTTTACTCCCCACTTCAGCTAATTTTTCTACTTTTATTTTTCCTATGTTCAATTTTCCCTTGTTATATCCTGTGTGGTAGAGATTACTGCAGACAAACTATTTTATTTTTCTATTGGTGTAACAGCTTGGCCACATAAAATAGTGAGATTTCTTTCTAACTTTGTCATCTCTTTAGTGAATTGCCTGTAATTTCCCATCACACACTGGTTTTAAGTTTACTCAATAACAGAGCTGTTTTCTTTTTCTTCTACCTTTGTGGAGAGGTTTTCTGGGTTGGCAGATTTTGTTTTCAATTATATTCCCCCAATAACACTCTACATTATTTTATATTGCAAAGCGTCCCCCTGGTTGAGATCTTCAAACATAGGGACAGTACACTTTTCAATTATTTATTGCTGAAACAAGAATGTGCCAGTTTATAAAATTTGAAATGTCTATGATTTAATATATAACTTAATAATTTGCATGTTGTAAGCATGCAATAGAAAAATTCTACATAGCTAATGTTAAACAAATTGTGTATGCCTTGTATAGAGACATGTAGCAAGGAGGTATCTATTCTAACCGCATTTAAAATCATGTTTGTAAAATGTCAACAAATCCTTAATGGACATTGGGATCTATCTAGCACAGCTTTTCTTTCTTTTTTTTTTTTTTTTTTTTTTTTTTTTTTTTTTTTTCTTTCCTAGGACAATCTTTTTCCAAAGACCTAGAAACTAGAAAAAAAATTTCAAATATAGTTCAAGAATTTGGGCTCTAGAAATCCTAGTTTTTGCTTTATTTGTTTTCTAGGGTATAATATGAACAGATCTTAGGAGGGATTTGGGTTTTAAAGAGTACTCCAGAAACATCTGAAATAGGTTTTGGCACCAGTCCTGTAATCCCTTAGCCACAGGGTACTTATACGACAGTGTAAAATAGGTTTCAAATTGGAATATGTAGGATAGCATATGCATACCATATTCAGCTTCTTTCCTGCATGTCTTCCCAAGATAACAACCTTTTTGAAGTTAATAATAAAGTGGCAACTTAAAAAATAAGAACTATTTTTTACTTGGTGCTCATTAATTTATATATAGATCCTGCCCTTTTAAGATAAAACCTGCTGGTTATTTGAAATCTTTTATCTGTGATCTTTCAGTCGTAATGGATTATTTTATTTGAAAGTAAAAAATCTTGTTAAATTTAAGCATGTTAAAACTCAGCACAGTGTGTTTCTTCCTCTCATCCCACCCTGACTCCAGCACCTATGAGCACTCTTACATTATGTTTACTTCATAGCCTGAACTCTTTTAAACTGATATATATTTACATGTTCATTATATTTATTTTCTTTTTTCTCTTCCCCCACTACAATGTAAAATTTTATGAGGGCAGATATTTTTGTCCATTTTTCTCACTAGTGCATCTTAAGTGTCTGACATAAATTGTGCTCAACAAATGTTTATGGAATATTTTTTAAATAACATGGGCTCAATAAATGTTACTTGAATTTCATTATCAGTTAAAATTATAAGTTATCTTTAAACCATTACCCATTCATAATGGATGTTCTTAGATTTATCTACTTACATTTACTGGCTATGATCTCAATAAATGTCTTTTCAATCGAAAAGCACCTCAAAAGCCACCCAATCAACTTCATACAAGGTTGCTGAAAGTCACATAACCTCTGTTTGAATAACTTCACAGAGGTGTCTACTTGATAACATAGAACACTCAATTTTTTAACACAGCTATTTTGCAAATGTCAATCTTAGAGTGTCCCACACTCCCAATAGTGGCTTTCCCTCAAAATCTTATCCCAGCTTTCAGGGATGAATGAAGGAGGGAACATTGGGCTTAGCCAGGGCAAGTGCTAGAGGTGAGATTAGCATGGTTTTGAACTCAGAGGTGCTAGATCTAGAATAGGGTAGAACATCTGAAAAATGGCTCCCTAGAAAATATAAAGAAAATCTGGGTGCCAATTTTGGGAGATAGTGGATTAGGATGAGTGTTCTCAGACTGGATGAAAGCCTGAGAACAGCCCGGCTAGAGTTTTAAATGATTACCTTCACCAGGTCCATAATTCACTACAAAAAGCCAATGTTAGCACTGAATGCTCCAGGTGAGCTCTGATTAATAGTAGACTGTAGCCTCCCTAAAATTCAATATTACAGTTGTATTAATTAAGCCCAACTTTATTCTTGAATTTTAACAACTATGTACTTCTTTCCATAAGAAACAGTTAATATCGAGCAAGCAGACAATTAATTCCAGTAGATATTTTCATCAGGATTTACTATTAAATCAGGATTCCCACAACTAGGCTTTGTGCAATTGAGTCATTGAACATAAAGCCAGGGCTTACATTATTTTCCCATTTTAAATTTAATTAGTGGAGACTATCCTCTTGCATTACCAATAATTATATTTTGATTCTGACAACCAATATTTTAGCTATTCTTTCTAGATGCATATTCATAAACTGTATTAGATATGCTTTCTATGTTTACTCAGTGATAAAATGCTTAAATATTAGAATGGATGGAGCAAAGCAGAGAGAATTTTTTTATGCTCTTACCTATCTTTTATAAGATGACTATCCCAGATACTTAGTTATGTGCTCTACTTTGGTTATTTTCTTAATTTCCACACCTCTGTGAGTAGATTAAAAATAAATGAATGAATGAATGAATGAAATCCCTAATAAGTTTAAGCATCTCAAACAAGGACCAATTTATTTAGTAAGTGATTGAAGAATTAAGTCAGGTTCAAAACAAACAAACAAAAAATCATATTTTATACTATCCTATTTATTCTATTCTATTTTTGGTTATGTTGAATTATTTAATTTTTCCTATCACATTAATGTTAAGAAAAAATGAAATTCAATTTTACATTTACAGACAATGATATTGAAAACCACAAATGATATTTTGATCAAATTTAGATACCTTGTTAATTATGGAAGAATAACAAGTACATTTGAATAGTCCTTCCAACTACAACATTATGCTACCTGTCATCCTATATAATAAAAGTGTAATATGCTAATTAGACCAGACGTCCTTCTGGACGACCTTCTGGATGAAGCTGGGGCTCCCAGGGCCAAGGCAAAAGCAGCTGCCATGGTGGGTGGGGGCTGAGGCAGCTACCGTGGCAGCGGGGGCCAAGCCCCTTGCACGAATTTCATGCATCAGGCCTCTAGTTGTATTAGAACTTCTTCAGAGTATAACGAGTTCATATGATTGAGGTATGACTTCATTTCCAAGGATTTGTAGTGATTTATCCCAGATAATTGACAAAATATTTTAAATAATGATTGTATTTTTTGTTTTTACTTTTTAAATATATTTTTGCTTTGTTTGTTTTGGCTTATAAATCACTGAGTCTGGAAGCAAATTTATTTAAAGCCACAACATTCCCTGTCACCATGTTCTCCTCTTATCCATAAATTTAAATGTTCTTGATAAACTCCATAAATTTAAATGAAATTGACCTACCCTTGAAAGTTAATAGGAGAGAAACCTGTGGGTTAGGTCTGTTTTATGTGTCATCTACTAACGTTGCACCATCTGCCTCAAGCAGTGTATCTATTCCTTATTTCCTTTATTGCTATGAATAAGCATCACAAATTTACTGACATATAAAAAGTATACATTAAAAAATAGCATTAAGCACAGTAAAAGAGTAATTCAATTAAATCCTTCCTCTGATAATCCCAGTGGGGGGAAAAATGTCTAAATTGATTATGCCATGAAACTGGGCACATTATTCTACATAGCTAAATGTCAATTAAAGGTTAAATTTTGCATTGAGTTTTAGGTATAAATTTAAAATTGACATGAACTAGATGTTTGTTAACATAAATGGTTAAAGAAAATTATATATATACTAGAGACCTGATGCACAAAATTTGTGAAAGAGTAGGCCTTCCTTCCCCTGCTGCCAGCACTGGCTTCCCTCTGGCACCCAGGACTGGGGCTTCCCTCCAGCCCAGGCTTCGTCCAGAAGGACATCTGGAATGACATCTGGAAGGACGTCTGGTCTAATTAGCATATTACCCTTTTATTATTATAGATTATTATTATAGATACATATGCTATATATGTGTAATTATGCAGCCATGAAAAAGAAAGATATCCTGCAATTTGCGTTAATAGGGATGAACATGAGGGCATTATGCTAAGTAAAATAAGCCACACAGAGAAAGACAAATGCTGCATGGTATCACTTATATGTGAAATCTAAAAAAGTCCAACTGACAGAAAAAGAGAGTAGAGTGGTGGTTACCACAAGCTGAGGTGGTGTGGAAAATGGGGAGGTGTTGACTAGGGAAAACACTTTTAGTGATAAGGTGGGTACGTCCTGTAGATCTAATATACCATACAGTAAGGTGACCATAGTCAATAATGCTGCATTGTATACTTGAAATTAAGCAGATATTAAGTGTTCTCAACACACACACACACACACACACACACACACACACACACACACACACAGCAAGTATGTTAAGTGATGGATGTGTTTATTAGTTTTACTGTGATAATCATTCTACAATATATATATGAACATTGCACACCTTAAAGGTATATAATTTTTATTTGCAATCCCTCAATAAGGCAGGAAAAGATGTATTAACTTTTGATAATTTTAATAATTCAGAAAAACATAGTAAGGGTTAGGGTTAGGTTTAGGGCTCGGGTTAGGGTTAGGGCAAGAGTTAGGATCAGGATTAGGTTTAGGGTTAGGGCTAGGAATAGGCTTAGGGTAAGAGCTAGGGCTAGGGCTAAGGGTTAAGATTAGGTTTAGGTTAGGGTTAGGGTTCGGTTGAGGGCTAAGGTTAGGATTAGGGTTAGAGTTAGGGTTAGGATTAGGGTTAGGGCTAGGGCTAGAGTTAAGGTTAGAGTTGGGTTTAGGTCAAGGGCTATGACTATAGTAGGGTTTAAGCTATGGATAGGGTTAGGGCTAGGGTTAGGTGTCGGAGTAGGTTTAGGGCTAGTATTAGGGTTAGGGTTAGGGTTAGGACAAGTGTTAGGTTTAGCGTTAGGGTTAGGGCTATGTCTAGGATTAGGATTAGGGTTGGGGCTTGTGTTAGCTTTAGGATAAGGAGTATGTTTAAGGTATAAGGAGCAGCCTCTTGGCAAAGGATCTCAGAGATGGCCTTGCATGGAGCTAGTTGGTGAAGAGAGTGAAGGCTGTAATTATTTTGAGGGGGCAAAGGGCTGGGTTTAGCTGATCCTTGCCTGAGGGATCTGGTCCTCATTTGGTGGATTGGCTTCATGGTGACCTCCAGAAGATCAGGGGTGGTGACCTTGAAGGTGCATTTTAAACACCTAACTAGGTGGTTTTGAGGTAGATAAGGAGCAGGTCACAAGGCGTTATTGAAAACAAGGGTGTCCTGGAAGGCTGGAGCAGGTGGAGAGGGTTAGGGCTAGGGCTATTGCTAGGGTTAGGGTAGGTTTAGATTTAGGGTTAGGGTTAAGGCTAGGGTTTGGGTTAGGTAGAGGGTTAGGGCTAGGGTTACAGCTAGGGTTAGGGTTAAGTTTAGGTTTAGGGTTAGGTCTGGTGCTAGGGTTAGGTCTGGTGTTAGGGTTAGGGTTAGGGCTAGGGTTGAGTTTAGGGTTAGGTCTAAGGCTAGGTTTATGGTTAGGGTTAGGGTTAGTTCTAGGGCTAGTGTTATGGTTAGTGCTAGGGCTAGGGTTAGGGTTGGGGCTAGGACTAGGTTTAGTGATGGGGTAGAGTTAGCATTAGGGTTAAGGCTAGGGCTACGTTTAAGGTTAGGGTCAGTATTAAGGTTAGGGCTAGTATTAGGGCTAGGACTAAGATTAGGGTTAGGGTTAGGGTTAGGGTTAAGTAGTGCTAGGGTTAGAACTAGGCTAGGCTTAGGTCTAGGGCTTGGGTTTAGATTTATGGTGCAGTTAAGGCTCAGGGGGCTCAGTCTCTAGTTGGAGGAGGTCAGTGATGGCCTGGCATGAGGGTGCTGGTGAGGAGGGTGAAGATTGTAACTGTTTTGATTGGGTGTAAGACTTGATTAGCTGAACCTGGCTGAGGGTATCTGGTCCCTTTTGGAGGTATTAAGTATCAAATTTCAATAAAATATTATATTTATAATCCAGTGTTTATTTGGTTGATGTATTACCTAAGGATTAATTGATAACATTGGAACATCTCAGTACGAAGTTGGCACTGTTTAAATATTGAAAATATTTTACTAGATAACTCCCAAAATGTTATGCCAAATTATACCACAAATTGCAACATAGAACCATCCAGTTTTCCAAATTATAACCAAAGCCTAATGTTGCTATTAAAAACAATATTTGGTAGTCTATTTAATAAAAAATATTTCATTATACTTTCATTAGGTGAATTTGAATATTAATAAGATTAATTGTTTTTGCATATTTTTCTCACCATGCCTTCTAACTGTGCACAACCAAAGTGTTTTAAGAGCCCTAATTTGCCTTGTTCTCCAGAGTTCTCTCTGACATTCAGAGACATAATGTGGGGAAATTACTAATCACAGTCTCTTGAAGTCGAAAAAACTGTGAAATTAATATGTATATCTTAAGTAAAATTCAGTTATTAAAACTGATACTAGATATTATTTTTTGTTTTTGAAAACTTCCCAAACAAATAAACTTTGCATTGCTATTGTTGGACTGGTGTCATAGCATTTAAAATAGCACAATTGATCAGTACTAGTAATCCAGGAAAATTTCAAAACAATTTATGTACTTAATGACTGCCCAGACAGCATGGCTCAGTGGTTGAGTGGCGACCTATGAACCAAGTTATGGTTTGATTCCAGGTCAGGGCACATGCCGGGTTGAAGGCTTGATCCCCAGTGTGGGGCATGCAAGAGGCAGCCAACCAATGATTCTCTCTCATTGTTGTTTCTTTGTCTTTCTCCCTCTCCCTTCCTCTCTGAACTCAAGAAAAATATATTTTTAAAAAGATGACTAAAATTTAACTTATTGAACAAATACAGATAGATAAAATTCAACTTCGTGGAATAAACATAAAATAACTGGGAAAATATCCTGCTCAATCTACCTGCTTCTCATCTGTTCTAAAACTCTCCAAGTCATCTGGGTATCTCATGCTCTCTCAAAATGAAGCACAGATACCAAACCACTTGACTTCTAAACGCCGCTTTCTTTTGCAGAGAACACCTGTTTTATATAGACTACTTGCCCAAACTTCCCCATAAGAGGAATCTCTGAGATGGGGCAGACTTTTGTGAAAACAAGATAGACTCAGAAGTTTTGTTAATGTTGATAATAAAACAGTTACAAAATTTATTTCACTAACATACTTGCGTGAAAATATATATTTATTTTATTCTGACTCAATTGCTTTGCGCCCTCACAGAAATAAGTGATTAATATATGAAAGCAATGTTTTAAAAAGTAATAACATAAGACTTCAGCTGTGGCTTAGTGAAAAAGCAGCCCTACCCTAGCTCTTCTCTCAATGCAGCGCTGACCTTCATTCTAACAGCCCAAAATGAGAAATTAGAGGTCGGTGCCTCGGCTGGCCAGCTGTCATTTTGTCCCTGACCCAGGCGGTAAGTGATTTTGGTCAGCTTTCTGCAGTCCTAAAAGGTTGTTATCCAAAATAGTCCCTGGCCACTAACCTGTCCAGCAAGGTGAGGGTCAGCTCTCCAATTTCTGTAAAGCACATATTATTTTTACTGTTCTGCCTAGGAACTTGTAACATTTCCCCTGTGTCCTTGGCATTCTGTAGCTGCAGCAGGATGTCTAGATTTGTACCTTCTTACCAAGCTTCCTGGAACTCCAAGAGCCTTTTCAATTTGCTGATTCTTTAATGCAGGGTAATTTTCTACTATTATTTGTTTTCTTATTATGTCACCTGCTCAGTTGGCGCTGTTCTTTTTATTTTTTGAACTGTTATTCCCATGAGCATTTTCCTGGTTCTGGGCTCACCACATGACATGTCTGGGGATTGTATGCTACGTGAATGGCTCCCATGGAATTGCATGAGTGGTGGCCCTACCTAATGGACCGCTGGATTCTTTTTTTTTTCCCTTGTGATTTCCAAGTCTGTGTGATTTTGCTTCAAATTTTGAGATATTTTCCATTTGATTTTTCCAGGTCACCAATGTAGGTCTTAACATTGACCATCCTTTTTCCTATGCATCCACATGTCTGTTTTGAACTTTCAATTTTGTCTTTTTAATTCTGAAAGACTGGTGATTTCCAAAACAAAACGTTTCTCTGTTGCAAAGGCAATTTGAATTTACTAGTTTCATATATATAAAATTAAAATGACACAGATCCATTAAGCCTTCAGAACTTGTACTAGAGATGTGAGGGAAAATGCTAGCCAGTTAACATAGAAAATTCTCAGGATCTTCCTAGGAGGAACATTTTTTTTACAATGTTTAATTTAAGAAATGTTTCTGAATGAGATTACTCCTTTTCAAACATCAAAATCTCTACCAATATATTGCATATTTTATGAAATGAATTTGATGGTTGTACGTGATTGTGAACTTGTTTATTGATAAATGCTAGTTCTGTAGAATACATGGCTTTTAAGGTTTTCTACATTCTATGATGAAAAGTTCAAAAATGTTTGGGTGAAATTATTTTCTCCATAAATATATACTCTATTTGAAATGTTTCTCCTTGGGAAAAAATATGTTTTTAATAGGATAGGTGATATATGTATTCATAAAACTCATATTTTGTTAGATTGAAGGATAATATATAACAGGCATTAATGTTTGTCACTTTTAAATAATACATGCTCAAATTTACAAAAAAGTGTTTTTACAAATTAGTTGTAAGTAGAGTGGAACAGTCAGGAATACAATGAGTGCACTGAAGGCATTGAAAAAAAACTACAGACACTAAAATAAATTAACCTCTTAGGAATCATGAAGCCATACTTTATTTTATAGCAAAAGTAACAATAAAGCCAAGTGATGTATCCTTGACGTTACTGGAGAAGCCTGGCCTGAAGTGGTTGTAAGAGAACAACCCCTATGAGAAGATATAAGTTCAGTGTACTCAGGGGGCTCACAATTCAGTAACATCTCAAATGAATGATGACGTTCACGGGAACTAAGCCTTGACTATGACAGAGACATAGTGCACACTTCATCAGATCTGGCCTCTGTACAGTAAACACCGGACTCATTAGGAGCTACTTTCTCTCTGCTCTAAACCTATCGCTTTATACCTTGCTTTGTGGTGCTAGGGCTGCGACTTTGCAAACTACAGCTCTCTTTCCAGCAGACACTTGGCTCCTCTGTGCTAATAGGTGGCACAGAGGGACCCTGGAAGGCAGGAGGAGGAGAAATGACTTCTGACTGAGTGTATGCCTGGTGTTCCTGTCATACCCCAGCAGTGCTTCACCACAACCGTGCTCCCCAAACGAGCCTCATTGTGTCCGACAAGAGGTACTAGCAGCAAGTCAGTTTTTCGGCTCTCTGCGAGGTTGGACTCTAACTTCCATGGGTAACCTCTGCTGAACCTCTGGATTTTGATAATACCCAAACCTGCCCTTTGTTTCCTCAATCCTGGACATAGAAGCTGCTCTGTGTACTTATTTCTAGTTTACCTCAGTGTTTTCATATATATATATATATATATATAATTTCAGAGAGGAAGGGAGAGACATAGAAGCCAGGATCAAGGACCTGAGGCTGCCCTCTCACTGCCAAATGTCCCCCAATGAACTCTAGCTCATAAGTGGCTAAAACATCAGTGATGAGAGAGAATCATTAATTGGCTTCCTCCTGCATGCCCCCTTCTAGGGGTGGAGCCTGCAACTTGGGCATGTGCCCTGATTTTGAATGGAGCCATGACTTCCTGGTTCATAGGTCAACGCTCAACCACTGAGCCATGCTGGCCGGGCACCTCAACGTTGTCTTTGTGTATTTTCCATCTCTCCAGTTCTGGTGTTACGAATCCTTATGTAAAATGTATTCTGTTAAAATATCCAGTGGACTTTACATTATCTTCACTATACCATCTAGGATGACTAATGATCTCTTGCAAATTTAATTAAATATCCTAACACCTCAAACCCTTGCTACCACTATCATTTACACAGCTTAGAAAACAAACTGGCTACTCAAGTGTATTCTGCATGGTTTAATCTATTATCTTTCTTCCTTTTAGACCGAAATTGTCACTGAAAGACTCTGCACCTCCCAATTAATTATGTCAATTGTTTTTGTTTCAAAAATATTGTGCTTGTTTGGTTTATTTTACTCTTCATAATTGATCACCTCAGTGGCTTAATAATTCAAGTTTTTATTGTTCAGAAATAAGATCCATTGCTAGTCCGTCAGCTGTAACTTATAGTTAGGTGTCTTAAACATATATAAATTTAAAAAATAAGATTACTCCAGAGAAATAACTGCAGTAGAAATAGAAGTGTGGAGACAGTGATGGGAAAATTGGATGTAGCTCAGTTTAGCTGGGGAATAATGCTTATTTTAAGAGAATTACTGAATGATAAGAATGTAGAATGAGGCAAAACTGCAGAGGTTCTTTAATAGTGGATTTAAATTTCTCAAACCAATTTAACAGACATAAAAATATTGTTGAGTAGCACAGCATATCAATCATCTCTCTCGGAAACTAAATAAGGGAAGAGTGCTATTTATACCTATAGTGGGTGCTATAGGCAAATTCCAGCTCTCTCCTCCCAAGACAGAAATATTCATGGCATGACTGTCGGAGTTGTTGACTGCTGACACCACAGGCTAGATTGTTGCTATTATCTCCATACCCAAGGGAGCTCCCTCCCCCAAGGTTACAAAACTTCCCCAAGAGAGCCTACTCCAGAGACTGATTGATATCGGGATATGAAGGGCCACCACAGTGACTTCATTTGGAGGTCTCTGAGACATAGTTCAGAGCTCCACGTGTTAGCAGCTGGAGATTCTGTTTTAATTGCATCAGTCAAACTTCTTTTGACTTTCTTTGTGTCCCAAAACTCCTCTTTCTTAGTTCAGATAGCGTTGAACTAACAGAACTACATGCAAATCTCTACCTCAGAATCTGTTTCCCGGAAAACCATACCTAAGAGATAGATCCAGATGTGGTCCTAGGAAGAAGACCATAACATGTGTCTGTGGAACCAGAGAACTTACAAGCCCCTTGGAAGTGAGGATCTCATCACCAGTTGAAGGTAGAACACTATTATAGCTCCAGTCATGTTGTAGCGGGGCAACTATTAAAACTTCCACTACTGGTAAATTCCATTGATCGTAGTGAAAATAGAATACCTAATGGGTGTGATATCTCAGGTGTTTGAGCAATTGTTAACAGTGTTATTTGCAGAGACTAAAGAATCAGATGACTCTAGTAGGAGCTGTGGAGGCATTAAAAAAAAAGCAGTGGAAGACAATGGATGGTTAGGGGGAACTAGTCAAAATCGGAAAGCAGGATGTGAAACCATAGGGCTTTTTTTGCAGCTCCTAAAGAAACTCATCTGTACTTACAGAAACAAGCAAACAAACAAAAACGAGGATCAGTTCCAGGGCAAAAAATAGGGTTAGCAGAGCTGAAAAGGTTAGATTATCAGAACAAGTAGGTTAACTATGAAAATCTTAGGATTCCAATGCGAAGTGAGATTCTGAAATTTGGGTTAGAAGCAACTAGGTTGGGCACTTGAAATTATTGCATCCCCATATTTCCTGTGCCCTCTGGGTCTCCAGGGTCCACGCCTTACCAAAAAAAAAAATGGGGTTCACACCTCATAAAAGTGGATGGCTCCCCTTTTGTTGGAAGATAATACTGAAACTGCTGCATTTCAAGATAATGTGTCTCCCGTGCCTTCACCTCTCTTCCTGACCACCAGACTAACTAAGGTTAAATTACAACATAACCCTGCTTTGGAACTTCTGGAACAGCTGAGGAGAAAATATCTATGCCATGAGATGCCAGAGGACCTAGTCAATATTGATATGCAGCATCTAACAGAGTATGCATGGGACTGGATTCTAAGTTGGCCAGAACAAGGGAGACAACAAAATAAAAGCTGGATGTAAAAGAGCGTTTAACAGGATGAAAGTACTTCCCTGTGATACAGAACTTAATATTATGACAAAATCTCAGGAACACTTGAAAGAAATGATGACCCACATTAAGGGAAAGAGAAATGTCACAACCCCCAAAGTGGAGTGCAGAAAAAGTGTTTAAAAGAATGCAGAACCCTGTATAAGACCAGGAAACCCATCAGCTAACTGTGTTTGGTGGTGGGGCCTGGAGGACAACAGATCTACCATAATAATTAGTAAAACACAACTGAGAGGGGCACCAGTGTCACTGATAAGCTCGTTAGTGGCTGTCCTCTGTAAGGGCTGACTGATGAGATGCACTTGCTGACTTGCATTGCCTGATAGCAATGGGAAAATAGAGGTCTGAAATCATAGCGGTCAGGAGGTGGTGATTACTCATCAGAAGTAAGATGAGCAAAATTATTTTAATGAGTAGCAGCATCTGATTGGCATCCAGGGGTGCCTGACCTGCAAAGAGTTTTGAGGATGGTTTAAAAAACACAGAGCTACTCTAGGACAAGAATGATGTGTCTTCAACAAAAGTAGTGCTCCATCTACAGGAAGAAATCAGGATGGAGGGTCAGGAGGTGGAATGCAGCTGAGCCAATTAAAAGCAATCCCAATAACTTGTCCAAATTGTTTTCTTGGAAGCAGCTTTCAGACTTAGAACCCAAATCCTCAGGAGAAAGGATCCTGCAATGCCATAGCAAATGAATATGGTAATGACCCAACTGATTCTTTCCAAAAGAGAAATACAGCCTTTACAAGAAGAGTAAACTGGGAACATTTTTAAGGACTGTGAATAGAGGACTGAAGTTGACATTACTACACAGGAAATGAAATAGCACGATCTCCCAATGAAGGGATATAATAGTTTCCCATGGCTCCTGTAACAAATTATTAAAATCTTGGTGGCTTAACACAAAACAAATGGATTATGTTACAGTTCTAGAGGTCAGGAGTATGAAATCGGTCTCACTGAGCTGACATCAAGGTTATTGCCAGGGCTGTCCTTTCTGAAAGCTTTAGGAGATAATCCATTTCTTGGCCCATTCATCTTCTAGAGGCCCTGCATGTCCCTTGGACCGTGACCCTCTTCTTCCATCTTCAAAGCCTGCAGCCCATGGCTCAACTCACACATAATAATTACCCGACTTTGTTTTCATTTTGTTGTCACATCTTCTTTTCTGACTCTGCCCCTCTGCTTCTCTCTTTTACTTTAAAGATTCATGGAGTTACATTGGGCTTAACTAGCTAATCCAGGATAATTGCCCCATCTCCAGGTCAGTTGATTAGCAACCTTAATTTCATCTGACATTAATTCCTTATTACCATATAGCATAAGATACCTACAGGTTCCATGCACATCTTTGGGGTATCTTTATCTGTCCACTCCAAAGAGGTAACATGTTGATCTAATAACAAATTGAGAACCATCTCTGGCCTTATGGGGAGTTCAGTGGGTCCACAGGACCATTCAGTGGTCATTTTCCTAGCCTCCCAATATGGAATTGGAATGGGCACCCTTTATAGTTGGCAGAACTACCGTGTAATTTTCTTGGCCTGTGAATAAAGAGCTAATGCAGTGAGGGAGATACTATGTAAAATGTCTCTGTGTATTAATAACCTCAAAGACCCACATGATTCAGTTACGGTGTATCCCACTGCATACCCATTTAATTCATGCTTTCAGCCTCTTTTAACCAAATGGATCTGGAAGATGACAGGGTACAGTACAAACTCAAGCAAGCCTCAGAAGTATATTAACTCTCACAGCTTTGGAGACATTAGTTCAAAGGGAACTGACCTTCATGTTTGTTTCACAAAATAACATGGAGGTCCACTTCAATTATAGTGTATTATTTGAACAAAATGATCAATAATTATGAATAATAAAGATATTGGTGACATATATGTGCTCCAAATATTGGAAGATAACCCTAAGAAAATTCAGAATAAGATCATTGAAGTTTTAGGGAGGTCACCATTTTGGGAATGTTGAAAAATTTCCTTCAAATAAAAACCAAATCATTGTGTTTTAAATTTTCCTCCACTAGGAAGAAAGGAAAATTGTTTTTTTAAAATATATTTTTATTGATTTCAGAGAGGAAGGGAGAGGGATAGAGAGAGAGATAGAAACATCAATGATGAGAGAGAATCATTGATCAGCTGCCTCCTGCATGCCTCCCACTGGGGATCAAGACCGAAACCAGGGCATGTGCCCTTGACCGAAATCAAATCTGGGACCTTTCAGTCTGTAGGCCGACACATTATCCACGGAGCCAAACCAGCTAGGATGGAAAATTCTTGATAGGTCTCTTCAGGTAGTGGCAGCAACTTGTCACATACCTAGAAATATTGCTCCAACCAATTACTGAGTGACAAAGAAGGCTGTCAACTTTCAGTGAGACAGGAGGAAAGCACGCTGCGGAGGGTCCAGGCTGAAGTACAAGCACACTGCCTTTTGAGCCATATAACCTGGCAGATTCTATTATAACTGTGATATGTGTAGAAGGATATGATGCTATCAGCATTTATGACAAAAGCCAATAGGAGGATCTCAGTGAAAATCACTAGTGCTCCTGCCAATTGTCTCCTTAAATAGAAATCATTTGAAAACCAGAAATACTTTTGGGGACTTTATTTTCTAAAAATCGGGTAGAAAAAAACACATTTATTCTTCCATTTGATAAAACAACAAGATATATGAATGCTTTTTCAAGATTTAGATTAAGAAATGAAATACAAAAATCCCTGTGAGGAAAGAAGAAAACTTGGTGGGCCCTAAAATTGCCCCAGCTTATTGCCTTGGGAGATTTTTGTATATATCCATACAAAGAGTGTTACATGAATATTCATAGTAGCTTCATTTGTAATAGACAAACGTGGGAATAATACAAATGTCAATCAACATAAGAATGCATGAACAAATTATGTTGTGCCCATACAATGGAATACGACATAGCAATAAAAACAAATGATCTATTGAGGCACACTGCAAGATGAATAAAAGTTATTATAATTATGTTGAGTGAAAGAAACCCAACAAAAAAACAGAGCATACTTTATAACTTCATTTACATAAAATCTTAGAAACACAAATGAGTCTATGATGACAGAAAACAGATTAGTGGTGTTTAAGGGAGAAACAGGAAGGAGGGGTCATAAGGAAGCATGAGGAAAATTGGGGGTTTAAAGAAATGTCCACTATCTTGATTGAGACAATGGTTATGTATATACATTTTCATTAGTTATAGAAAAACTACATGTTATAACTAAATTTACCAAGTTAAATGCTTCTTGTAAGTAGTTATAAAAATCTAAAAGGCAGTTATTTAGTTAGCATTTTACAACAAGATAGGTGTCACCATAGCCCAGGTGGCTCATTGACCACCTCTATTGCAAAAGGACCACTTTCTGTGGAATGGACACTTATTGTCTATGAAGGATTTGCCTTATAGCACACATAAAGCTAATGAATTCTTTCAGACAATAAGTCTTTCCCAAGGGATTTTCCAGATTTTTATTCTATGGTACCTTTAGCAAGTTTATTTCTAAGATTGCCTTTCTAACAAGGTGCTGCATCTTTCGCACCTTAGCATCCATGTATGAATCTGATGCAGAGCTTTTTATGATGACCGCCCAGATCCCCTTCATTGGATCAGAAGCTTGCTCAGCACACTAGCCCCTCTTCTCCAGTCTATTATAAGTAAACTAGAGGCCCAGTGCACAAATGTGTGGGGTCTGGCCTGGTCGGCAGGGCAGAAGGGCCATGAGAGGTTGGCTGGCCAGCCCCACCCCCAGTCAGGGTGTTAGGGGCTGGTTGGGGGCATGGCCAGCCAGGGGGAGGGTCCATGAGCAGTTGGGGCCACTGGCCCCACTCCCAATTGAGGTGTTGGGGACCAATCGGGGACCAGGCCGTCCAGGGGCTAGAGGGGAGATCAGGGCCCAGATCAGGTCAGTTGACTGCCGCAGTGCCTGTCATAGCCACCGGTAGTTCCAGTTGTTCTGGTCGTTCTGCCCTTCTGGTCACTGGTCTTTTATATATATAAATGGGAGGAGAGGGTGTTATCTTCTAACCACCCTTCTCCCTTGATGATTAATTGCTTAATAACTAATCTACTCTAGCATACTTAGAATTACTATGTTAATAAACCAAACCTCTTCCACTCTGGTTTCTTTTATTGGTTCCAAGTTACATCTGATATATAGACAATATCTATTCTTAACCTAGGGCAAATGATTTTTTTCTTAAAAGAAAAAAAATTCTCAAACTATAATTTGCACTCAAAGTCTGCCACCTGCTTTATATTTATCAATTCTATCATGATCTCAAGGAGAACTTTAACCCACATTATGCTAATGTTGTACAAATACCAAGTGACTCCAACATTTGCACAATAGACAAAAATTACTTTTTTTCTATCTATGGTGATGGTGATATCTCTTCAACAGGATCAAGGAACAAACAGAATGCCATATTATTCTAGATGAAATATTACAAAGTGTGTATACATTTAGATGGTACTGTCATATACATAAATTTGATGGAATACCTCTTCTTTCTCACTAGAGTATGGGAAACATGGTCAATAGTTTGTAAAGGGAGTATTCTATGTGCAACCAGTGTGCATGAGAAGTATTCTCCTAAGCTACATCATCTCCTTCCACCTCCTTATAGTGAACAAAATGGACATAAGCTAGGACCTGGGATTTAGCACAGTCTTCAGTATACATTACCAGAAAAATTCAAGCATACATTGAGGGAAAACAGATTTGCAAACAATTGAAAGTATACATTCTTCAACTACTTTGAAGTATACCTTTCATTACAAAGAGAAGTTATCTGTGACATAAATTAGAAGTCATGAAATAAAAGTAAAGAAATAAAATTGGACACCATAAGCAGCAATTCAAGGGAGGATATTGGTAACTAGAGATAGAAATTTAAATTATGTGTATGTGTGTGCTAGAAAAACAAATTTATATAACAATATGTCATAAAAACACACATATGTGTTCAGGTATATATACTATATCCTATATAATAAAAGCCTAATATGCTAAGTGTCTGGTCATCCAGTCATCCATTCAACCAATCAAAGCATAATATGCTAATGATATGCTAAGGCTGCTCAATTACTCACTACGATGTTCACTGACCACCAGGGGGCAGATGCTCTAACTGGTAGGTTAGCTTGCTGCTGGGGTCTGGCTGATTGAGACTGAGCAAGACAGGCTGGACATGCCCTAGAGCCCTCCCGCAGTTCCTCTTCAGCTGGCCATTCCCCGCATCTCTCCCTGGCCCCAATCATGCACCAGTGGGATCCCTCAGCTTAGCATGCAGCCTCTCACAATCCGGGACCTCTAAGGGGATGTTGGAGAGCCGTTTTTGGCCAGATTCCGCAGGGAAGCCGAAGACCCCACTGGTGCACAAATTCGTGCACTGGGCCTCTAATACAAATATAATTGTTGTTGGTGATTGTGATAGTCAAAAATTTTTAAGAAGAAAAAGTAAAAGAGGACAAATAGCAAAATGAAATGACTTAAGACAAATAGTCATTTAGACATTTAGAAGGTCAAGTCAGCAAACAGTTCCATAGGCTAAAGGAAATAGTAAATTCAGGGGGAAAAAAAAATTTTTAATGCTAAAAAATATAGAGAAGTAAAAATGCCAACATCAAGGAAATAAACAAATAACACATGAGGTAGAAAGCTATTGAATTGTAAAGTTCTTCATAAACCAAAATAGCAGTCTTTGTTAAATTTTTTGTTTAAAATCTTCACCTAATATGTAACTTCATGATTTGTTGTGGTTTTTTTTTTTAACATTACGGTTTAATGAATAAACTTTAAACTTAACGTTGATGAAGTTAAATTTTTAATTTTAACTTAAGGCTATTGACTTTGTTCTTATCTAAAAATCATTTGCTGGTTCCCAAATGCCAAAGGTATTCTCCTATGTTTGCATCTAACATCTTTATGGTTTTAGCTTTAATATTCATGTCTATGCACCACTGGAAATTTTTGTGTGTGTATAGTGAAGAAAAGGCCTGATTCACTTTTCTTTAAATGTGGATAGCCATATTGTTTGAGTACCACTTGAAAATCCTTTTTTTTTCTCCATAGCCTTGGTGCCTTTATAAAAATTACTTTGACCACGTAAGAATGGAACTATTTCTGGTCAGAATTTAACCTGATAACCAATGACATTGACAATACCAGTTATTAGTACTTATTTTGTAGAATTCTTAAATTTTCTACATAAACAATAATACCATCTGTAAACAGAGAGTACCTCTTTGATTCTAACCTTTAAGCACACTATATTTTTTCTTTTTTTTTTTTAAATATATTTTATTGATTTTTTACAGAGAGGAAGAGAGAGGGATAGAGAGCTAGAAACATCGATGAGAGAGAAACATCGATCAGCTGCCTCTTGCACATTCCTTACTGGGGATGTGCCTGCAACCAAGGTACATGCCCTTGACCAGAATCGAACCAGGGACCCTTGAGTCTGCAGGCCGACGCTCTATCCACTGAGTCAAACCGGTTTCGGCTATATTTTTTCTTAATAGAACAGCTAAGATCTTGAGTAAGATTTTCACTAGAAATAAGGAAATTAGTTATGAATCCTTACCTTTATTTCTTTTTTGAGATTATTTAATATGTTCACTATTATATACTAGTAGAGGCCCAGTCCACGAAATTCATGCACTTGGGGGGGTCCCTCAGCCCAGCCTGCACCCTCTTGCAGTCTGGGAGCCCTCACGGGGAGTGGACCTAAGCCATCAGTCAGACATCCTTAGCGCTGCCATGGAGGCAGGAGAGACTCCCGCCACCTCCACTGTGCTCATCAGCTGTGAACCCAGCTCAGGGCTTCTGGCTGAGTGGCGCTCCCCCTGTGGGAGCACATTGACCACCATGGGCCAGCTCATAGGTTGAGCTTCTTCCCCCTGGTGGTCAGTGCACATCATAGCAACTGGTCATTCTGCTGTTTAGTCAATTTGCATGTTAGCCTTTTATTATATAGAATCGGGTGGTTTTGTTGTTATTGTTTGGAAACCAAGATTTTTAAAAATTTTTTAAGAGATAAATTACACACAATTATAAGCCTGCATATCTTTAGTGATTGAGTATGATTCAGAGGCCACTGGTAGCTCATCTTACTAGAATTGCAGAAAGAAAATGAAGACTATTGTTAAGAGAGAAAAACCATCAAGAAACCATTTGAAAGGACTGAAGTCTGTATGTTGGGATCTTATAAATGGCCCCTTTAATCTTCATTTTAATGATCTAATAGAGTACATACTTCTCTATTAATGGAATACATTTATTTTTCTTCTCCTAGTGCTTATGGGTAATATTTTGGCTACAGTATATAGTTTATATTTTATTCATATTGGCTAAAAAGACAAACATTATTGTGTCATTAGTAGTTGGCCAAACATCATGGAGTGATTTACATTAATATTTATGTGACATAGAATGTAAAATATTAAATTATTGTCTCTTCTAGTTTGAATTAGCTGGTTTGTATCCAAATATCTTGTTTCTTCAATAGTATTTTCTGTTTTTCTTTTCTATGCTCCATCAGCACATTAGTTAAGCTTGCATTATTCTCTTCAGTTACTTTTCATGGTGGAAATTAAAGCTGTACATGACTTTTAAAATATCCTTATCAGTGTACACATCAGTAAACCCAACTGCAAGTGTCTGAAACCAAGCTAATCAAGATTAATGCATTCATTTAACAGATGGTTACAATGTTATTAAAATGCAAATGATTTGTTTCTGCTAATTGTTCCACATCAGAAACAATTAATCAGGATATTTTTTTCTTTCTCTAATAGCCTTTGTAGAGTTTACCTCCAGAGATTAACATAAAAGACAAATATGTACATTTCTCTCACTAACCCCAGGAGAGTCACTCAACTTGAAAGAAAAGTAGAATAATGATTATATATTAATAGTAATGGGAAGAATCCTTTTAGTACTATAATTTGCTTCTGAGTTGTTTTGTACCCAATTTAACTAGTCTCTATATAATTATGTTTACTGGAATAGCTATTCAAACGTAATGGGATTTAGTGCCTTACTTTGAGTCAAAAACGACAATTTAACTTCTTGAGTAAATAAACAGATATTGATACTGTTGTAATAAACTGGCTATTAATTAATAACAGGAAAAGAGTAAAGGGAAGGCCAGATAATATTGGCATGCCATTTGTGCCAGGAAGTTGCAGTTTAACATTCTTTAGGTCTTTAGATTAATGGGAGAAGGGACTGGACGATGGACACATGCCCAGTAAGGTTTGGGTGACTTGGGAAAGAGCTTGCTTTTCAATCACACCTGGAAGTGAGTCAGTGGCCAGAATAGGCATGGCCAGTGCAAGGGTGTGGAATCTGAAATACTTAACTCCTAAACAGAGTGCTCTTGGCCCTCTTGCCCTCTTGGGACTCTTGTGGGGGTTTGCCCTCATGCTCTGCACTGGCCCAAATGGCTCAGGGCCACGTTGACTGCCCACACAATGGACTGGTAGAGTGGGACTAGTCTGATGCTGTCCCGGACTCAGTTCCCCTATGGAATGGAAACTTTGGACGTTGACTTGGCTTCTAGCTCTACTGAAGCCCCAGCTGCATATTTTCCAGGACTAGTTTAAGGGAAATGGGAACCAGGGGATATAATTGCACTTGAATAAACCTTTCTACCACATCTCATTCTCCCATGCAAGGCTTAGAAAATTCTTTTTCCCAAGATATCATAAGAACCCCACTCACACTAGCATTGGAGAAATCCCACCGTGCAATCCTCTGATAACAATATGATGGTGGTTCTCATGAGAATAGGAACATCATGACAATGAGGTAGAGAAAATTTCAGATATACTAAATAATGTGAAGTTAAAGCCCAGAGTATTTTATTCATTCATTCTTTCACTCAATAATATTCTATTGAATAATTCTTTGTATCAGTTTACATTTTTTACTTTCAAACTGTACTATAATAGTTATTAGAAGTTAAAAAAAAGTAAATAAATTTCTAGGATTAATGTAGTTGGATCTGGCATATTTTTATGGAACAGGTAGACACTTGAAATAAACATAGAGTTTTATAATGGACTAGAGGCCCAGTGCACGGATCTGTGCACAATGAAAGGAAATTAATTAGAAGAAATATTTTAATATCACTATTCACCCTTTCTCTATAATAGAAATGTCAACCAAATTCACAATCTACAATGACAGATGGAAACACATGCATGCTATTGGTGCCAGTGAGAGCTTTATATGTATCGCACATGCATGAGTCAAGTTAGCCTTTTATATATAAAGAATAAACTTGCTTAATTAGACCTGCTTTCTGATTTAGCTAAACTTTTTCCAGCCCAGTGAAGCACCCCAACTTCTCTTTTAGGTAATTGTCAGCAACACAGCAGTAAATATCAACATGAAGCAGATTATTATTGTAGATCACTCAGGAAGAACAAAGGGTAAAATATTTAACTGCAGCAGTGTTTGACTATATTCTGTGCAGTGAGAAAACCTGAAGTCATTTTCAAGGTCCACCATTTCTTACTTCTTTTCAGTTGGGTCCAGTTACTAAACTTTCTAAATCTCCTTTGTCTTGCTAATGAAAAGAAAATAGGATTCTATCCAGTCTCCTTTCTACCTACTCCAGAACTTCTGTGAGGATCAAATGAGATGAGGCACAGGAAAGCGCTTCACAGACATTTGGTTAAACTGTAAAATGTTTGCACCTGGCTATAAAGCAAGTCGTGTTCCTGGGCTGAAGAAACTACAAGGAGGCTAGGGAGAGGAAGCCAGGCATTGCTACGTGATGTCATTAACCAGCACCCACAGCAACCATTTCTGGGCTGGGCTGGGCTGGGCTGTGGGCTGCATTTTGTGCCATGGGGTCTTGGCATTGTTGGCTGTGATTTGGTGGGCTGTCGTTCCAGGGTGATGGTGGGGGCCTGTGTCCCACTTGGGGGAAGCTGAGTGGTCTGAGGTGCCTGTGCGCATCACGGCAGCTCCTGAGTTGAGCGTCTGCCCGTGGTGTCAGTGCACATCATAGCGTCATAGCGACCAGTTGGACGGTTGGACACAGCATATATATATATATAATTGTCCATAGAGTTTTACAATGAAAACTGTACTATATCCAGCAGTGCACACATCAGGATGGGTGTGAGTCATGCATTCTTACTCCCTCAGGAAGCTCATAATACAGGAATCCAAATCCGCACCAGCTGCTCAGTTGTCAGCATGGAATTAAAATAAGGCATTTGGATTTATATTAAATATAACCTGAAAAGGAGACTGATTCACTGAATCATCTTAACCTTTTTTTAAATCACACTTTCCTCTTTTGTGTTTCTATTATTAAGTATTCATGCCAAAATTTCTGACTGACAAAATTGTTGCCTAAGCATCTAAATATTTCAGGGTAAACTTTCACCAAGAGCCATAAAAGGATATATTTCTCAAATATGCCAGTTCTCTATGGATGTATCTAAATTTGCATTCTAATTTTGATGCTAATCTAGTCAACTAAACTCACATATCACCAAAACATATGCTACAGTCCTTTTTAAGTCTAGACTATGACCTAAAAGCTTTCAAATAAATATTTGCAACTTCCTTTGTATTTATGCCATGTACTATTATTTTAATTGCTTGTAGATAATGAGAAATAAAGATGGACTTATTCAGTACAGCAAACACTAGTTACAATGAAGGCTGAACAATTTAAAGACTAATTGACAACAGGTCAAGTCCAACAGAAATGGCAGATATGTAGCTCATAAATCTGTCTAGTTTTACTCCCACAGGATTAACCAATGAGTAATAATTGTATACATATGAATGTAAAAAATTTCAAGGAAAAAAATCTAAACTTCTGGTGTACCTCGATAAATGTAATCTATCTGGCAATATTGGTCCCTTGTTACCACTTGGAAATAATGTGCTGGAACTGAGATTTGGTTGCTTCATTCAGATGGTTAAGTGTCTTCAGTTATCTTTCTATAGATGGCTTCATTAATTTATCCTATAGACCAGCAATTTTCAACCTTTTTCACCTCATGGCACACATAAACTAACTACTAAAATTCTGCAGCATACTAAAAATGTATATATTTTTGCCAATCTGACAAAAAAAAAAATTAGGTGTAATTTTGATTCATTCACATCAGATGGTTCTTGTTGTGTTGGCTGTTGCCATTTATTTTTATTTGACAATCTCAGGAAAAAGAAGTCAGTGCCTCTGACTAAATAGTCAGGTGTTACATATTTTAAAAATTCTTGCTGCACATCAGTGTGCCTTCCATAGCACACAGGTTGAAAATTGCTGCTATAGACATTTGGAATGATATTCCTTCTGTAAAACAAGATAAATTTTGAAACACCTGATTTATATACCACACTTGATTGTAAGTATAATGCACTAAAAGCAAATTAGTATTGCTAGACAATACCATCTATTTATTTGAAAATGTTTTATTTATTTTATTGGCTTTATAGTTTTATTTGATATTAATATACTGTTTCTTTTGGGAAAAATTAATTCTTACTTTCAGTCTACGCATATTACTAAATTTAAAGCAAGTTTCTTATACCATGCTCTGTTTTTGTTGTTGTTGTTTTTTTAAATATATTTTATTGATTTTTTACAGAGAGGAAGTGAGAGGGATAGAGAGTTAGAAACATCGATGAGAGAGAAACATCAATCAGCTGCCTCCTGCACACCTCCCACTGGGGATGTGCCCGCAACCAAGGTACGTGCCCCTGACCAGAATCGAACCTGGGACCCTTCAGTCCACAGGCCGACACTCTATCCACTGAGCCAAACCGGTTTCGGCTTGTTGTTTTTTATTATTATCTTTATTGTTGAAAGTATTACAGATGTCCCCCCCCCCACTTTTTCCCCTATTGTCCCCCTTCACCTGGCTCCTGCCCTGCCCCAGTCCTTCACCACTCTATTGTCTGTGTCCCTGGGCAATGCACCCATGCATATAAATTATGTGATTAATCTCTTTCCATCCCATCCTCACCTGCCTTACCTCTGAGATTCCTCGGTCTGTTCCATGTTTTCATGCCTCTGGTTATATTTTTTTAAAATCCAGTCTGCCAGTCTCTGTTCTTCAAGTAGTATATTTACACCATTTACACTTAAGGTAATTATTGCTATTAGGGTTTAATTATTGCTATTGATCATGTGTTTTCTGCTTCTATTTCTCTGTTTCTCTTTTCTTGCTTTACTCTGTGTTGTATAAATATTTTTTAAGACTCCTTGATTTAGTTCTAGTGTTTTGAGTGAATCTCTTGGTAGAATTTTTTCAATGGTTGCTCTGGATATTTGTCTACAACAAATTACCTACCATTGGCTAGGTGGTTTAAAGAACAAACATTTATTTTTCACTGTTATGGAGGCTGAGAAGTCCAAGTTATCTGTGGAACTCCATTGGTACAAATGTTGGGTCTCTTTATTGTCCCACGGGTTCATGAGGCTCTGTTTATTTTTATTTTTTAAAACATTTCTGTTATTGCAGTGCCCAGTTCTATAATTTTTATTTTTTTTATAGCCTTTATTTCTTTCCTGGAGTTCCCAGGTGCTTTTGTGTATTATTTTCTTTATTTTTTCAAGGGAATTTGTAACTTATGTTTGAACTATTTTTTATGATAGCTGCTTTAACAACCTGGTCAGATAATGCCAACATCTGATTCATCCCAATGTTGGCAGCAGTTGATTATCTTTTCTTTTTTATAGTCTTTTTATTTTTTTAAAAAAATTCTTTATTGTTGAAAGTATTTAAATTGAGATTGTGATCCCCCCTAGTTTTTGGCAGAATTAGTGTTTTTAATTATATTCCAGACATTTTAGCTGGTATTTAAGAGGTTTGGCTCCTATTTATTTTATTATTATTAGTTTTTAATTTTTGCATTCATTCATTCTGCCAAGTTTTATCATGCGGGTCATGCCTACGTTTGTGGGCTGTTGTGACAATGACCAATTTCAGAGTCTTCATGGCATTATTTTGGTCTGGTTGGTTTACCTCCTGCAGTTGATTCTTTTATTTTTTTAAATATATTTTATTGATTTTTACAGAGAGGAAGGGAGAGGGATAGAGAGTCATAAACATCGATGAGAGAGAGACATCGATCAGCTGCCTCCTGCACACCCCCTACTGGGGATGTGCCCCCAACCAAGGTACATGCCCTTGACCGGAATCGAACCTGGGACCTTTCAGTCTGCAGGTCGATGCTCTATCCACTGAGCCAAACCGGTTTCAGCAATGCAGTTGATTCTCATGGATGGTGGAAGAAGTTTCTCCAAACTACATCAACTGTTGCCTATATGGGGGGTAAGAGTCTCCAACCTCAAAAATGAAAGTGCTTCCCTAGCAGGTGTCATTGTGGCAGAACACCCTTCTGTCTGTGGGGGACAAAGAGCTCTTTATGAGCTGAGCATTTGTGGAGGTTGGATCACACTTGCCAGTGCCCTGGTTGCACAGTATCACTAGGCGTAAGATGGGAGTCTGGGGTGTGATGGAGAAGAGTACGTCTCCTGGCTATTTATTGTCAGCAGTGTCTAAGCAGTCCTCCTTGCTCATTCTGCCAGACTTTCCTGATATTGTCGTCAGGACACCTGCTTAGTCCAGCAGATGAATGAGTCTACCAGGGCCATATTCTGTTGCTAGGTTGGGTGGCAGAAATGCCATGCCTGTGTCCTTGTCTTCAATTGTTCATACTAACCTTCAGAATGTAGGAACAATTTTTAAAATGCTTTTCCAACATGTGATTCCTTCAGTCTTTGGGTCCCTAATCAATTTGCCAGCATCTTTCCATTTTTCAGAGTTCTCATTTAGTTGCTTTTTGCATTATTTACAGGGATTATCTTATATAATAAAAGCGTAGTATGAAAATTGTACCCTTAACCAGGAGTTGTCTGGGAGTTCAACCAGGGGCTGGCTGAGGGAAGGAAGGAAGGCCCTGGATGGCGGCGGCGGCGGTGGCAGCAGGTGGCCATGGGAGGGGAGGGAGTACCCGGCCAGCAGCTGGCAACTGCTAGGGATCCTACCAGAGCATGAATGTCATGCACTGGGCCTCTAGTCCTATATAATAAAAGCCTAATATGCAAATCGACCGAACGGCAGAATGACCGGTGGAACCATAGGTCGCTATGACACTCACTGACTACCAGGGGGCAGACGCTCAATGCAGGAGCTTCCCCCAGCCTGCAGGCCCCAGGCCAGCCAAAGCGGGTGCCAGCGGGGGGCCCCCCAATCACCCCACCAGTTGCCCCACAGATCAGCCCTGATCGCCGACCAGGCCTAGGGACCCTAACTAATGTACAAATTTCATACACCAGGCCTCTAGTACTTATATATAGAAGAGAGGAGCATGGAGAGAGAGACTAGTCTATGCCAACTTGCATGGACCAAATGTGGTTTTGTTTAAAGATCTTTTGTACACAGATACTTTTTCTTGTTTTGCTTGTTTGATTGCTTTTGTTGGGTGGGGGTATTATTTTATATGAGCTAGATTTGGTTTACATTAAATATAGGTATAAATAGTTTTAGCAATATTTAAATGAATTCTCAATACCTGTGATTTTATTTTGGAGTGTTGTTTGTTTGTTTTTCTCATTTTGGTTATTTTGAGTCTATTTTTAGAAAGGTTAATCTATTACTTCAATGTGAGAAACATTACATACACACAGCAGATATATTAAAACCTTGGCTTTCTCAATATATTAAATCATATTACAGTAAGACTTTGCTGACCTGAGACATTTAATCTCTTTAAGGTAACTTAACATTACTTCTCAGTTCTATCATGCATACATTTTATAGTCGAACTCTCAAAAATCAATAATACGTTCCTCATTTTAAGTATCTTTTAACTCATATTACTGTAACCATTTATTACATATAATACCATGCTTAATCTTAATGATCACTCTATGTAATAGTTTTTTGCTATCCATTTTTCACAGAAGTTCAAAAAGGTTAAGTAATTTTCCTATAGTTGAACAGAGATTGATGCACATTTCTTTCATTTTAATCCTCTTCATTTTTTCATGCTATATTTTTATAAATAAACCTGTATAAGAAATACCTTAAAGTTTATGATTATCTCATCTTGAGAAACTTCAAAAGGAGAATAAATAAACAAATAAAATTTGTTTGTAAATACCTATTACTATTATTTTTCAAAAAAGCAAGGACAACTTTTACTCATAACAGATGACAACTATAATATTTTGCTTCCTAGTATTAGTAATTATGCCTCTTTAGCAAGATAACAAAGTTAAGCAGCATAGAAAGTTTTTTCCTCAATTATATGATATTGCCTCTTATCTTCAGAGGCAAAAGAAACTAATGGTAATTTTTGATTAACAGCAATTTCAGTGGAAACATTTCTTGCCTACTTTAATTAACCAAATCTCAGATTAACTGACATTCTCTATGTCTTCTAGAACACACACTGGGCTCCTCTATTAGTGATTTTCCCTCTAGCACACCTATGTTTTTTCTCTCCTATGAGTTACGTGCTTACCAAGAATCAATTATGTTTGTTCCCCGACCTGTGTATATAAATTACACATTTTATTGCCATTACATATTCTAATTAAATTTTGTTTCTAAAAATTAATTTAATACTGTGTAAATATTTATAAATATAGTCAATAAAATTACTACTAAATTAGGTATCTGCAAGACAATATTAAAACATGAGAAAAAGTAATATAAATCTACAGGATTATGCTCCTAATTGGATTCATAGATGCCTTTAGATCTTTTTTTATTATTATTAAGGTATTATATGTGTATATATTTTACCATTGCCCTCCCCCCACTCCAATACATGCCCTCACCCCCCAGAGTTTTGCGTACATTGGTTATGCTTATATGCATGCATAAAAGACCTTCGGTTGATCTCGTATTTCCCCCACATCTCCCTAACCTTCTCGCTGTAATTTGACAGCCTGTTTGATGCTTTACTGTCTCTGTATCTATCTTTTTGTTCATCAGTTTATAATATTCTTTATTATCCATAAACGAGTGAGATCATGTGGTATTTTTCTTTCATTGACTGGCTTATTTCACTTAGCATAATGTTCTCCAATTCCATCCAGGTTGCTGCAAATGGTAAGAATTCCTTCTTTTTGATGGCAGCATAGTATTCCATTGTGTAGATGTACCATAGTTTTCTGATCCAATCATCTGATGATGGGCACCTAGGCTGTTTCCAAATCTTAGCTATTGTAAATTGTGCTGCTATGAACATAGGGGTGCATCTATCCTTTCTGATTGGTGTTTCTAGTTTCTTAGGATATATTCCTAGGAGTGGGATTATTGGGTCAAATGGGAGTTCCATTTTCAGTTTTTTGAGGAAACTCCTTTAGATCTTTTTATAATACTTCAAAATCATTGAAATTAGAAATCATATTTTGCATTGAACCAATTAACTGCCTCTTAAAAAAACATTTTTAAAATAAGGGATATTATCAATATATTGGGCATCCTTATTCAAGATACTTAACTGTTCTCTTTCATTAATTAAATTTAAAAAGGTGGCTTTTATTTTTTTTCCTTTCTATTAAATTTCACTTGCATTTATTTTGCATTCACTTGCATTAATTTTTACTATTTAATATATATCCACAAATTTATATGGAGAGAAATTTAATTTGCATTCATTCTATAACCTTAATGATCAAAGAACAATATCAGCAGTTCTTTATATATAAAATTATTCTATAAATCTATTTTGCACATTTCCAATAGAATACTGAAATAAAGAGTTTATTTCATAAAAATAAAGTTGCTGCATCAAAAGGTAGATATATTTTTTAAGTATTAAGACACATTGCCAATTCTAACCTTCAGGAAGTATATACCAATTTATACTAATAGTAATTTATAAAAGTGGAGATTTAAAGTTAGTATCTAATAACGTGGTCAATTTGGTTGCTTTCCTTCATAATTTCCTGATTCTCATCAGGCTCAGGGGTAGACAGTCAATTGCAACATTCTTTAAGCTCCTCTGACACTGACCTAAACCACAAACTTGCTTTTTTCCAGTTTCTCTCTCTGTAATCTGTATGGTTACAAAAAAAAAAATTATCTATATTCAGTCAAGCTACTTATTTTCTAAACTGATTCCAAACAATATGTTTTTCATATTTATGTTCCTTGGAACATCTCCATATCATGGACAAAGTGATACATAAAATCATAGTTCAGTTAACTCTCTCACTTTGAAGGCACAGGCATCTTTGCTTATTACTTACTTATCATCCAAACTATGGATGAGCCTACAATGTCCTTTAGACACTGTGACTTTAACAAAATTCCAGCTTCGCTGTCAACTCTGTCAAAAAGTTCATTTCCCTTCTCCAAAACTCTTTCTACATCTTAATAAATGAGCCATCCTCATGTCTTCCCTTAATCTCTATTCCTTCTATTATTTCTCAGGTAGAAGGGGATCTCTCTCCTATCAAGGCTTAACTACAAGTGAAAGTTCAATCTTGGATCACTTACAAAAGTTCATGAACATTTCAAATTTAACAAATTATTCAAATATGCATATAAATCCCTCTAAAATAAAACAGATCCCAGAATTTAAAAAAAAAGAAAAGAAAAAAGTACTGCCTGCTGATGTAGAACAGTTCATGGCTTACCAGATGATTAGTCTACCACTTTTTCTCCTCCTCTCAGAGGATCAAAACTTCATCTAAGATAGACAATAGTAGTTTATAATTAGAAATGCTCAGCGTATTTTAAAACATTACATAACAAAGAAATTGTGAAATTCACTTACTATTTGGAAGAATAGTTTTTCTCATTTTTTAAAATCCCCTGTTAATTTGGCCCCTTAAATTGTCCATGGGGATATGTGAAGATACCTCCATACTTAAAGAATCTATCCTAATCAGCTGCAGGATGATGTCAGAATCACTGCTCGGGAATATCAGCCAAAACCCTTCACAAATCCTTTCTTTCACTTCCCAGCCTGCAGGGTTTAGCAGACTGCTTCAGATCCACACTAGCAGAGGTAAGGACAAAAAGATGAATGCTTTCACGTTCATCATAACCAAAAGGATTCTGTTGGTCAAAATCCTCCATACGCTCACGGTACCTTACTCTTCCTTGTTTTTCCCGTATTCCAGTCATTTATCTTCAGTTTTACTCATTCCATATGAGGATTTTATATATTCTCAACTCCATACCAATACTCATTTGTCTCTCACCTTTTAACAAGCATGTACCATGAAATTCACTCATGTAGTCAAACATTGATTCATTATCCTACAAACACTTTGAAGGCTTATTATATGGTAGATCATGTTCCAACCAAAGAGAGAAATCAGTATCAACATTTCTTGCTCTGATGCAGCTTCTCTGACAAGATGTGAATAAAAATAACAAGAAATCAAGAATTAAAACTAGAATGTAGAAAGCTAAAGTAAGGAGTGAGCTTAATGTGACTAGGTGGTTGATTTTTATTGTTGTGAAGAACTGTGTCTTTCATATAAGCTTGCTAGATCAAATATAATATACTCAGTTGAGTTTTGGATCAACAAAGTTTTTATATGAGTATGTTCCACTATTGCATGGGACATACTTATGCTTAAAATATTATTTTCTTTAGCTGAAATTCAAATTTAACTGGATGATTTTATTTTTATGTTAAATCTGATAACCTTACTTTCACAAAATCTCTTTAATCTTGTAATTTTTAGGTAATATACTTATGAACATGCTAAATTCTTATATTTTTCTCTATTGTATTATAATCATTTCTTATAGTAGACCACAAATGTCTTACTCAATTTTGTATTCATAAGAATATCAAGCCACAGTATCTTAGTAGTAACAGTTAGTGGTCCACAAATATTTGCTCAGAAAAATGAGATTAAGCCCTGGCCAGTGTTGCTCAGTTGGTTGGGCGTGGTCCCCTATAGCAAAAGGTTGCTCCTTGGATTTCCTGGTCATGGTCTATCCTGGGGTTGCAGGCTAGATTCCCAGTAGGGGGCGTGCAGGAGGCAGCAGATGTATGTCTCGCTTTCACATAGGTGTTTTTCTCTCTCCCTCTCCCTTCTTCTCTCTCTAAAAATCAATTAAAAATCATTTTACTAGGTCAAATGGGAGTTCCATTTATAACTTTTTGAGGAAACTCCATACTGTTCACAGTAGCTGCACCAGTCTGCATTCCCACCAGCAGTGCACGAGGGTTCCTTTTTCTCCACATCCTGGTCAGCACTTGTTGTTTGTTGATTTGTTGATGATAGCCATTCTGACAGGTGTGAGATGATAACCTCATTGTTGTTTTGATTTGCATCTCTCAGATGATTAGTGACATTGAGGATGTTTTCATGTGTCTCTTGGCCTTCTGTATGTCCTCTTTCGAAAATTATCTACTTAGGTCCTTTGCCCATTTTTTGATTGGATCATTTATCTTCCTTTTGTTAAGTTGTATGAGTTCTCTGTAAATTTTGGACATTAAGCCCTTATCTGAAATAGCATTGGAAAATATGTTCTCCCATGCAGTGGGCTTTCTTGTTGTTTTGTTGATGGTTTCTTTTGCTGTGCAGAAGCTTTTTATTTTGATGTAGTCCCATTTGTTTATTTTCTCCTTAGTCTCCATTGCCCTAAGAGCTGTGTCTGTAAAGATATTGCTATGACATATGTCTGCTATTTTGCTGCCTATGGAGTCTTGTAGGATTTTTATGGTTTCCCATCTTACATTTAAGTCCTTTATCCATTTTGAGTTTGTTTTTGGGTATGGTGTAAGTTGGTGATTTAGTTTCATTTTTTTGCATGTATCTGACCAAATTTCCCAGCACCATTTATTGAAGAGACTATCTTGACTCCATTGTATGCTCTTGCCTCCTTTGTCAAATATTAATTGAGCATAATGGCTTTGGTCGATCTCTGGGTTTTCTGTTCTGTTCCATTGGTCTATATGTCTGTTCTTATGCCAGTACTAGGCAGTTTTGAGAAATGTGGCTTTATAATATAGCTTAATATCTGGTAAAACAAAACCAATTAACAATACAGCATGCAGATGATGTGTTGTGGGATTGTGCACATGAAACCTGTATACTTTTGTTTCCCTGTGTCACCTGAATAAATTCTATAAAAAGAAAAAAAACAAAATAAATAAATAAAAAGGCCTCTTCATATCCCCTCAGACTCTCCCCCCCAGAAAAAACAAAACACATCAAATAAATTTTAGTAATATAGTATATTAAATTATACTATATTAGATCCAGAGACAAATGTCAGGGGAGGTGGGGGAGATAGAGAGAAAACAAAGGACTTGTATGCATGCATATTAGGTTAGTGTCTGTAACCAATGGACACAGACACTGGGGCAGTGGGGGCTTGCCTGGGGTGGGAATGGTTGGGTGTGTGTGGGGGGGAGTCAATTGGGGAAAAAGAAGACATATGTAATATGTCCAGATATTAAGCTATATTACAAAGCCACAGTTCTCAAAACTGCCTAGTACTGGCACAAGAACAGACACATAGATATTTGTTCTCCATCTTTGTTCTTCTTTCTCAGGATTGCCCTATTTGACCCAGTAATCCCACTTCTAGGACTATATCTCAAGAAAACAGAAACACCAATCAGAAAGGATATATGCACCCCTATGTTCATAGCAGCACAATTTACAATAGCTAAGATTTGGAAACAACCTAAGTGCCCATCAGCAGATGAATGGATTGAAAAACTATGGTACATCTACACAATGGAATACTAGGCCGCTATAAAAAAGAAGGAACTTTTACCATTTGCAACAGCATGGATGGAACTGGAGAGCATTATGCTAAGCGAAATAAGCCAGTCAGAGAAAGATAAAAAGATAAATATCACATCATCTCACTCATATGTGGGATATAATGATCAACATAATTTGATGAACAAAAATAGATCCAGAGACAAATGTCAGGGGAGGTGGGGGGGATAGAGAGAAAACAAAGGACTTGTATGCATGCATATCAGGTTAGTGTTTGTAACCAATGGACACAGACACTGGGGCAGTGGGGGCTTGCCTGTGGTGGGAATGGTTGCGTGGGGGGGATCAACTGGGGAAAAAGAAGACATATGTAAAACTTAAGATAATAAAATAAATCATTTTAAAAATGGGAGAAAAATACAACCAAAACACATTTCAATCATCTACATATTGATTATAGATGTTTGTTTCAAATACACAAAAGCTTCTGGAAGTCCAGGGAAGGATTGTTTTTGAGCAGCTACCAGGTTTAAGCACTGGGGTAGATGTCAGGATAATTTGCAAGGCGGCTTAAAAATCACATTAAGGAGACAAAATGATTACATGACAAGCAATCAGGGAAAATAGAGATTGAATTGTTATTAATGAAATAGTAGTTTGAACATGTATTAGTAAGGGCACTGGACCAGCATTCATACTTCTTGTTTTCATTATGTTTCTACTACTTACTACACAACAACTTAGGACACTTCACTTACTCTACCTGGTCCTTAGATTAATAATTTTGACATAAACTACATGTTGAAGGGATAACATTTTGGATATGCTGAATTTAATATACTATATTACTAAAGTTTATTTGGTGTGTTTTGTTTTTTCTTGGGGGGGGGAGTTTGAAGTGATATGGAGAGGCCTTTTTATTTATTTCTTTTGTTTTTTTTTTTTTTTTATAGAATTTATTCAGGTGACACTGGGAAACAAAAGTATACAGGTTTCAGGTGCACAATTCCACAACACATCATCTGCATGCTGTATTGTTAATTGGTTTTGTTTTACCTTCTTTTAGAGTGGATATTTTAAAAAATCAAAATTTTATATATATAGCCTATATAACAGAAGCCTAATATGCAAATCTACCAACCAGCAGAACGACCGGTTGCTATGACACACACTGACCACCAGAGGGCATACGCTCAGTGCAGGAGCTGCCCCCTGGTGGTCAGTGTGCTCCCACAGGGGGAGCGCCGCTCAGCCAGAAGCTGGGCTCATTGCTGATGAGCGCAGCGGCAGTGTCAGGAGCCTCTCCTGCCTCCATGGCAGTGCTAAGGAGCAGTGAGCTGAGCAGTAAGGAACAGCAAGCAGAAGGGTGGTAAGGAGCGAGGGTTCCAGGACTGTGAGAGGTCAAAGGCCAGGCTGAGGGACTACCCCCCAGTGCACAAATTTCATGCACTGGGCCTCTAGTGTGTGTGTGTGTGTGTGTGTGTGTGTGTGTATATATATATACATATGTATATATATATATATATATATATATATATATATATATATGCTTGCATTGTATTTTACACTGAACACCACTGTTTTAGTAATGTTGAAATTATGAAAATTGTATCTCTAAGTGAAAAATCTGTTTTTATTCTTTTAATATTTAGAAAGAATCTTCTGGGTTCATTTGGGTTTTTTGTATTTTGTTTTTTTTACCTTTTCAAAGAAATAAAGCATAACAAATATAAGAACTAATTATACAATAATAAAGTTATTCTAAGAATATATTTCTCATATTATGCATAAATCACTAGTAATAATTTGAAATTTATTTCAATACAGTTATTTACTGAAAGTGTAGCCAACTAATAAAGAACCAAAACACACGAATCAGCTTTATAACTGTCTATAATTTGCATTTTAGTACATTTGCTCCTCTGAGGGAAACATTTACATAACGCAGTTTAAATTATCATGCTAAACTAAGATGAACATTTGTTCATGCTTTATTTATAAATGTAGCTGACACAAAAACACTGTAAAATAAATTAAGACTCCTACTAATACTACTAATAATTCTCTGAGTTAATAAAACTTTGCTTAATTTTTAACATTCCCTATGAGAAACAAGAGTATTCGTTATTTAATGATTCATGTGAATTAATTCTTTCATTTTCTACAAACTAAACCCCTACATGAATCTTGTGATAAAATCACTGGGTGCTACCGAGCAATTGTAGACAGACTTGGTGGCCACACTGCCTTCACACAAAGAGGACCAAGATTCCATCCATTTTGGCTCCCCCTCCAGTTTATTCCCCACACTGGAAGACTTTGGGGATCATTTGTCATTTCCCAAGCCCTCTGCTGCTCTGTAAATCTCATCTGGTCCAAAACCCAGAGGGGTAGCCCCATTGCAACAAAAGTAGTTAACATTTATGTGAGCTTAGCATTCATTTAAATTTTTTCTTTTATGTAATTAATCATCTCATCTTCCCAACAGGTCCATCAGGTGAGTACTATTATTATCTTATTATTCATAAGAAATGAAGGCACAGAAAATGTTCACTTGTCCCTGTTTTAAACTTGGAATTCACAGAAGTAGAATTAGAATATTGGAAGTCAGCTCAATGCTGCTGATTCATGGTACAAGAAAAATTATTTTGTTTGTCATTACACTTTACCTAACAGCTCAAATCCCATGGGTATATCACAATGCTTAGAAGTAGTAATTGTTAGTAAATCCTAATTAAGCTGTAATTTAAATAAAAAATAAATACTTTGGTTATTGTCTATTCTACATTTTACAGGTATTTAATTTAATGATAAATTCACAGAAAATATTTTATTTATTGAACACTGTGTGGCATTTGTTACTATACCAATAAAACCCTTGAGCGTTACTATCTAATTACCAAAAACATAGGATAACATTGATTGTACACTGTTTCTTGGGTAATAGTCTACCAGTGACTGTTATTTTTCAGTGTATATTGTAGTGTTATCATAGTAATTTATGACTGTAATTTAAATTTATAGACCTACAATTGGGTGAGTATTATTTTCCTTCCTCTACCTCCTTTTCCTCTTCGTTTACATGTTAACCTAATTAGAAGTTGTTTTATAGCTCTGTCAGAATTGTTAAAATATTTAGCACTTTAAAATATTAATCAGAAATCATTACGTATTCACTTAAAGACTTTCTGACTACCTGACATGAAGGGACATAAAAAATGAAATATCTCCCATAAAGCCATTGAAAGAAAATAAAACTGTCTGTAATATATTCATTACATGAAATAAATCCCTATGGACTTCTGGACTTGAGCTCATCAGATTTCTTCCTGTTGAACGTTAGTTTGTATTTTGAGTAAAAATTGTGTAGTTTTTAATTATGAAGCTTCCATTCACTTTAAAATCAAAATTGCTAATTGATCAACTTCAAACCCTAAATATCTGATGCATTGGGAACTTTACTGTCCTATAGAAAATGTATATGGATAAGCACTACTATAAAGATTATTCAGTTATATTGAGACTAGAGGCCCGGTGCAGGGGTTCATACACCAGTGGGGTCCCCTGGCCTAGCCTGTAGGGATCGGGCTAAAACTGGCAGTCTGGCATACCCTGAGGGGTCCTGGATTTCGAGAGGGTATAGGCATATAAAATCTTTGGTTAATCTCTTCCCCCCCTCCCCCCCTCCCCCCTTCCCTCTGAGATTCATGAGTTTGTTCCACGTTTCCATGCTCGTGCGTTGAGCGTCTGCCCCTTGGTAGTCAGTGCGCATAATAGCTACCTGTCGAATGGTCAAATGGTCACTTAGGCTTTTATACATATAGATGACTATTTTACTTCAATTCCCAATTAATATAAATGTTTCCATTAGAGAAATTTTACATCTCTATGATGTTTTTCTTTGTAATCATGTTCAACCATCATGGATGTCACCATGCCCCAACATAAATTAATAAGTACTTTTCATTGCATATGGAATATGGATAATCAAAATGTGTTCCTTCCTGTATCTATCATCTTGCCATTTGTGATGTTTTATTTCATAATAAACTAGGAGGGAAAAGAGCACAGATACATTGACTGCCAAACTCCTGAACTCTTTCCATCATCATCCGCTTCAGAATGGTCTCTCTCTTCCCTGGACATCCCCTTCATGGTCTTGCTCTGATAGAAACATGCCTCTCCCCTCAGAACAGATTCTCATCTGAACTTTTCAAGGGATACTTGCTTTATGTATTTTTTTTTCTCCTCCTCACTGTGGAATAATTGGCTTGCAATATATACCTATTTTATATGCACAACATAATACATTTTGGTATACGTGTACACCTGCAGATCAATCAGCACAAAGTATTGAGTAATATATCCACCCATCTTTTCCAAAAGTTTCCCCAAGCCCCTATGATATAATCCTTCCCTTCTGCACCTGCATCTGTTTCCCTGTCCAAGGTGACCACTGACTAGCTTTCTGTCAGTTCTGTGATTTTTTTTTTCCCCCTCTGTAGGCTTCTTATCAACACACCTCCAAGTGGCTAAGCCATTGCTGCTTCCAGACACCCTCTCTCATTTTCTCTTTCTCCTGGATCTTTAAATAGATGCTCCTTTCATTGTTCAACAGTATATTCTCAAAAGTCTCCTGTTTACTTTAATATCTTAATATTTTCAAATAAAGTGAGATCATTTTGAGACCCAGAGATGCCAAGAGAACATGCCCAGCTTGTTCTTGGTGCTGCTCTGAGCACTGGGTGTTGATCGCTTCCCTTTCTCAGACATGCTGCAGCACAACTCATGAAGCTTTCCTGGACTGACCAGTTCCTCCTCCTTCTGATACCCGGGTGTTCAGGCAGTGAGAAGAGATGGCTACCAGAAAAAAGGCTAAATGTCACTGCGCTTCGTCTCAGAATGGATACTACGTTTCCCAAAACTCAAAGTGGCTTTATTAGTCTTCACCTTTTGTCTGTCTACTCATTTGAGCTATCGTCACTCATGGGTCATCAATGTACTTTTTCACTTTTATACGATTTATGGTGTGAGGAAGTCCTTCTGAAATTGTGAGATATGAGCTGTCACTGTTAGTTATTAGGTGGTGAATTTTTGTTTAATACCCCTATCTTTGGTATTTTAGTAGTAACCAGGGGAGAATATGACAAGTACCATGTGTCAAATGCTATTTGAAATAGTAAATCTTGAAAGCAACACTGTATACTATTTTTTGAGTGAACTGGAGCATTTAATCATGCTTCACCTCTTTTAAGAGACAAGAGGAATGCATTGAAGCATGGTTTTCTTAAGCCACAGGCGTTAGATTTAAATATTCATTTCAGTCATACCATTTATAGCACATATGTGTACACTTTCCACTCAGTGAGTTTTACCACACATAGTCACAGAAATTGAGAACATCATATAAATATGAAGTTTATGTCATATACATCAATATCTAAGCAAGATTTTAATTTCAAATGCACTCTATGAAGCCTCTAATAATTAATTAACCTTCACACACTTTCTTAAGGGCAGGGAATATTTTAATTACTTTGAACAATAGCAGAATGATTTACCTATATATTTCAACAAATTTAAATTTTTATGTTTACCAAAAAAAGATACAGCAAAAGTACTTCCGTATAGTCTAAATATTACTTGCATTTCCAAAAGAGTAATTAATTTTATTACATACCCTAGGAAAAGGGCACACTAACACGAGATTTTAGATAGCTCTTTTAGCATGAAACTAATTCAAATTAATAGAGGAATAATTGTCCCTCTCCGTTGCTACATGTATTATCTAATTAAAGAATGAATAAAATGTCACAGCACAGAGAGTGACATTTATTTAACAAGAAATCATTAACAATGTGTCTGTTCCTATTGAACGCAGGAAAAGCTACCAGCTGAATGTGCCTGATAATCTAGCAACTATGTCAGTTCGCTTTCATCCACACAGCATGTGAGAAAAGGCACACATCATTTTATACCTTCGTTTTGGAAGCATAACTGTGTATTTCTCCCATAAAATAATAATTTAAAACAAGAATTAAGACAGTTGTATGTCCTGTGAAAATATGGAAAATCAGCTAGTCCTTTTCTCTCCCTTTGTAGGCTAAACTTTAATTGTTGGGTAACCTTAAAGTCAGTTCATAGCTGAGAATTTGAGGTTAGACATTTCTGCTTATAAGGGGCCTTATGCTATTTCAGGGTTCAAGCAAGAAAGTAAAACATTTAAAGAGCCTGAAGATGGACTGCATAGTGGCAAGCAGACCTTTCTCTTCTTTTGTTTGAATATGGTTCTGAGTACATTTGTTCCTAATCACATATTATCAACTAGAGGCCTGGTGCATGAAAATTCATGCACTGGAGGGGGGGTCTTTGGCCCTTTGAGTGTGGCTCTTCCACAAAATACCACGGCCTGGGCGAGTCTATTTTGAAGAAGTAGCGTTAGAAGAAGTTTAAGTTTAAAAATTTGGCTCTCAAAAGAAATTTCAATCGTGGTACTGTCGATATTTGGCTCTGTTGACTAATGAGTTTGCCAACCACTGGTCTGGGAGACCTCAGGGGCAGGAGGCGACCTGGCGATCAGGGGAAGGCAATGCCCGCATCATACCTCTACTGCTGCCACTGCCGGCAATGCAAGCCTCAGCCGGCCCTGGTTACCTGAGCCTCAGGCGGCCCTGGGCGGCTAGGCAGCTGCCATGTGAGGCTTGCCTGTGCCTCAGGCAAGCCCTGGGCAGCTTGGGGGCTGAGGGGACTGGGCACCTCCATCTTGTGGCTGTGGGCACCACCATCTTTGAGGGCATGGCAGTCAATTAGCATATTTCCTCCTTATTGGTTGTGGGCACTGCCATCTTTGTGAGGGTGTAATGGTCAATTAGCTTTTTCCCCTCTTTATTAGATAGGATAATATAATTATAGTAGTAAAGTTCTGCCATGGCATGTTTGAAATTGTGCAAATAATTGTATTCTTGTGTGTGCATGTGTGAATTTCTAGTTAGTCGTTGGTTTTATCAGGTGGTGGTCATTGTCTATACATGAGAGAGGGTAATTAATATGACTCTCTAGTTAATGTATCTTCCAAGGTGTTATTAAAATATGTCGATAAGTAGGTTTTATGTTCTCACTTCTCTATTTTTCTTCTATCATTATTACAGACCTGCTTATTGTCTTGATTTTGAAATAGTTGTATTAACATCAATATAAAGGTTCTTACAACATACTAAGTTCTATTTTCAGAGACAGAAACTCAAACAAGGCCTCCTGCTCTATACTATACAATTTTATATTCTCACAGCTCATAAGAAGTTTAACACCAAAGTCATTTCATGGTGATTTTTTTCAGCAATAATTGCTGTGTCTTGATGAGAGAGAGAGGAAAAAAAATATCATTGCAGTTTTTAAGTGGTAGTCCCACTTGAGTCTGGTCTGTGGCAACTGCCCCTCTCTGGTTTTTATGACTGCATGACTGTACTCTGCTTGTGAATTCTGACTTCTCTTGTCTACCTAGTTTGTTAAATGTTAACATTGAAGAAATCCAGTTAATCAGCTGGCCAAGACCTTAGAGTTTTTAAGTAGTAGAATTAGATTCACAGCCCATCAAGATGGCTCCCAAGCCTGCTTTTTCTTCTTTCCCACACTGCTACTCTAATTTTGTGTTGTTTAATTTTCCTCTACCAAATTCTTTCTACAAGTTTTCAAATGACATGATAATAAACTCCGAAGTATTTAATAAGACCTACAGGTCATGCATGTGCCTTTCTGAATGTATTTCTCTAGTCTCATTCTGATAGGGGGATCTATAATCTGATAGAGCACTTGAATTAATCTGAAAAATAATCATATTATTTTAAATCTTAGAACACACATACTTATGTGAAGAGGGCGTTAAGTTTTTCTTAAATTTCCATTTCAAGGCCTGTGCGAAACAATTGAGGAGGTGACTCAGCTGTGAATCCAGCAAGCAGAACCGATAAGCATGGTCAGGCTGACCCACCAGGAGTCAAAACATCATTCATCAGCATCATCTCATCGCCTGATGATTAAGGATAATAGCTGACTTCTGCGGACCCCCAGGCCTGCACATAGCTGCATTTCCATTCCACTTCATAATCCTGTCTCCTGCACCTCGCTGGAAGACAGGATTTGCATGCTTGCAAGTGCCCTGTCTTCTTGGTTGGATAGTCTTCTCAATAAATGCCTTGTATGATTCAACCCTGCCTCCGTTATTGGAAACAGTGACAGGCAGCCCGAGCACAACTGGGGGTTTCCCAGTAACAATTCCATAAATCTCTCTCCATCACCTTGTCTACTGAGTGCAGCCCCAATGAACTGCTTTCTGTTTTTGGAGTGTTCCACATGTTTGCCTGTATCAGAGTCTTTGCATATGTAGTTTTCTTTGTCTGAGAATTCTTCATTACCGAGCATGACCTTCTATCCTACATCTGTCTCTTAAACTCTTAACTTTATATAGTTCATCTTCCAAGTCTCAGGTGAAATACACAAGAAGGCACTCTTAGCCCCCAATCTTGATTATATGCCCACCATGTCCACATGCTTGAGCACTGTCTGACCCTCCCCCCTTTACTTAACTTCCCAGATCTATCTCTAGTACTGCTGAAATCCTAGCACATTTCTCTAATTCTATCAAAAATTATTTTACATTTTAGATGTATGAAATCAGAATGCTATTTACAACCAGTATGCACATTTGTAGGAGCAGTTGTTTTATTATACTGGTACCAATTGTTTTCCTAAAATGCTGCTATTAAGAAGGCGTATCTTATTTCTTAAGAGATATTAGAGATTAAAAAAAAGCCTGCAGCGATATTTCACAAATAGCTCTAAGCAGTTTTCATATGATTTATGAGGCCGTTATTAGCACTATAGCCACTTAGTGAATGAGGAAGCAGAAGCCAAAGCGGAAGGTGCTAAATACATTACTGGGTGAGGAACAAATGAATAAATCCGTCAAGTCCTTTATGGTACTGAACCAACCCACTCTGTGACAATTAGCTTGTGCTTGCATATGTCAAAGTACCCTTGCCTCAGTGCCTTCCACCCCTTCTGCTATCAATGTCCCTGGTCTCCATGGGGTTTTTTACTTGCTTCTCTGACCTTCCCATAAGACTGGTTATTTCTTAGAAACCCTTTCTTTCAGCTAAGGCTGAGGAAGCCTCTGCTTCCCTCTGCTGGCTGCAGCTTGTAGTTAGGATTTGTTTTTGAGATTCCAGTTCCATCTCAGTACAAATCAGGAGAAAGCAAAACAAAATAAGGAAATACCACCCAGCCAATTACATCACTAAAAGTGCTTTGTTTCATCCCCAAAGAGGGCATTATATTTGTCATATGAGATATCAATTCAATGTTGTTTCTTTTCCTTTTGAACAACCATGTGTGTGCCCCAGGTCTATTTAGAGTGAGATTAGAATGTACAAGACGACTGGATGGTGAATGGCCTTTCACTTTGCTCGTGCTATCCCTACCAAATAAAGTTTGTGAATGACAAGTGAAAAGGAAAGGCATCCCAAGAAATGATTACTCTAAAGGTTGAATTTTTATTGCAATCTTTTGATCTGGTATATTCTGACAGAATGGCACATCATTTAGTAAACCATCTTACTATAACTATCAACCAATGTAATATAGGAATCCATGCGTTGGTAGAGTTCCCATTTTCCTGACTGCCACCAACATGTTCTGTGTTGCCACCCAAATTGGCAGGTGTTCTTAAAATTGGCCACTGTAAGCTAAAAATGGCCCCTCCTTCCCCCGATAGGAACACTAATACCTCTATTATTCCTGGTCACTCCTTTTACTCTTCTGTAATTTTTCTCTCCATATACTAGTGTTAGGATGGGCAGACTTTTTTTTTCTTCTAATTCTTTTTTTGTTTGTTCTCTAAGTTTTCTGTAGCAAATGTAATGTAATATGCATGATCACATTGGGTTTGTGGTGAGGATATGACTATCACCGTCCTTATTCTTTAAAATGTATAATTTAAGTGTAGAGGAAAATGTTCACTTTTGATGATTGGTTCAATAAGTTATGAAAAATACATATCCTATCTAATAAAAGGGTAATATGCAAATTAACCATCACTCCATCACAAAGATGGCAGCGCCAATAGCCACAAGATGGCAGCGCCCAGTCCTCTCAGCCCCGCGAGAGTCCCACAGTCCCAGGAGGGGCGGCCACTAAGAGCAGACAGCATGAGAGGCCTGATGGAATGCTTGCTTCGTCACCGTTGCGACAAGGCAAGCGTTCTGCACCCAGCCGTGGGTGGGCCTCTGGGCTGCGGAGTGCCTCTGGGTCGTGGGTGTGTAGTGGCCAGGCCCCGCAGAGAGCTACGGGTGCATGAATTCGTGTGCAAGGTTACTAGTGGTTGTACAAATGCTACTGGAGTCAAGATACAAATGTTTTGTTGCCCTCTAAAATTTCATCTTGCGGACCCTTTAAAGTCAACCCTCAAACCCAGCTTTTACTTCTGGCAACAACTGGTTTTGTTCAGTCCCTTGTAGCTGTCCCTTTTCCAGGTTGTCATGTGAATGGAATTATATGTTACGTAGCCTTTGGCATCTAATGTGCTTTACCTTACATTACACCCTTGCATATGAGATTTGTCTCTTGATGCTATTGTGCATATTAATATTTTTCTTCTCATTATGAGGCAGGATCTCAGTGATAAATGTATCACACATTGTTTATCCACCCACATGATTATTTTTAGTTTTTGATGATTGAGAATAAAGCTGTTACAATTAATTCAGGTTTTGTGTAAGCATAAGTTTTAATTCTTTTGGCTACCTGCCTACGAATAGAATGAAGTATTCATATGATACGTGATAACTGTATATCTAACTCCATAATTAATTGCCAATATTTTCATCAAAGTCTGAGTAGTATTTTACATTCCCACAAAAAAAAAACATGTTGCTCTATGATTCACTTTTAATTGATTGTTATATAAAGTTTCATCTTTTGGGAGTATAGATGTGTATATGTACCAGACTGTTTCTTGAAAGGAATGTTTTCTCATTGGTTGAATTTTCTTTTTACCTTTGCCAAAAATAGACTAACTATATATTTTTAATGTCTTTTGAGACTCTATATTCTATTGTATTTATCTATGACTTGATAATTGTAGTATTAGTGTAGCTTTAAATCAGTATATAGCAAGTATTTTTTTTCCTTTTCACAATTATTTTTTATTGTATTCCCTTTGCATGTCCGTATAAATTTTAGAAACAGCTTGTCAAAATCTACAAACAAATCCTGCTGAGTTTTTTATTGGGTTGTGTATAGATTGTGTGTAAAATGATGTGTTGTCTGTATCTGTTTTTATTTTTTAATTGATAGCTCTAGCAATTACTAAAGGCATAGCTATCATTTAAAATGCTAATTAAAGTTAGCATTTACCAGTTCCAGTAAAATGTTTATTTTTAAAGCCACATAGGTGGCTTTTTCTCCCTCATTTTATGTTATAGCTGTTACAAATATATTTCCTCTATATACATTGAAATCCCTACTAGAAAGATTTATAAATTTAGCTTGCAACATTCATGATTTTTTTAAATAACAAGATAAGAAAATAGTCACATTTACCAAAATATTAACCTTTTTTTTTTTTTTTTTACTGTCATTCTTACAGTTTAAAGACTGCCTCTTTGCTTTGCCAGCATGGCTCAGTGGTTGAGTGTCAATCTATGAAACAGGTGTTCATGGTTTGATTCCTAGTCAAGGCATATGCCTGGGTTACCTTGCTGGCTAGGTCAACAGTGGGGGGCATGTGACAGGCAGCTGTTCGATGATTCACTCTCATCATTGATGTTTCTGGATCTCTCTCTCTCTCTCCTTTCATCTCTGAAATAAATAAAAATATTTTAAAAAAAAGAAAAGACCACCTCTATAATCATTTTTCTTAAGTGTGAAAAATTTCCTTTAACATTTTTTTATTTTTTTAATATTTGTTTTATTGATTTCAGAAAGTAAGGGAAAAGACATAGATACATCAATGATGAGAGAGAATCATTGATCGGCTGCCTCCTGCACACCCCCTACTAGGGATCAAGCCCACAACCCAGGCATGTGCCTTTGACTGGAATCAAACCTGGGACCCTTCAGTCCACAGGCCAATACTCTATCCACTGAGCCAAACAGCTAGGGCTAACATTTTTTTAGAGTGAGACTGTTCACAGATCTTTTCACTTTCCTTCATTTGAGAATGTCTTTATTTAGCATTCATTCTTTGGCACAGCATTTTGAATTCTTGGTTGAAAGTTTGTCACCCCTCACTTCCTCCCAAGCAATTTCAATGTCTTTCCAATGTCCTCTAGATTCCATGTTTTCCAGAAAAAATTCACAGTGATTTGAATTGTTAACCCCCACCCCCCCTTGAGCCAAGTGTCCTTTTTTGCTGTCTTCATTCAGGATTATATATATATTTTTATCTTTGATTTGAGATCTTTGATCATGATGTGCCTAGGTATGAGGTATACTTTTCAAAGTTTGCTGAACTGTAATCTATATGTTCATGATTTTTTAACCAAATTTGGGGAATTTTCACCATTATTTCTGCTTTATTATTCTGAACCAATCTCATTACTTCTTTCTTTCAAGGACTCCAAAGTAATAAATATTAGATTTTTTGACACTGTCCCTCAAACCTCTAAGGCTCTATTTTTTTCTTTTATCTGTTTTCCTCTGTTCTTCTAATTGGACAAGTTCTATTGATATATCATCAAGTTCTTTGGCACCTTCATCTATCTTCTACATTCTGCTGCTATTAAGCCTTCACAGTGAATTTTCAGTTTTAGTATTGTATATTTCAGTTCTAACATTTCTACTTAGTTTTTTTTTTAATAGTTTCTATTTCTCTGATAAGAATTCTATCTTTCCCTTTAAGCATTTTCACCTCTACCCTGTGGAGCAAGATTACAATACAGAGTTAAAAATCTCAACTTTGGGTTTGCCACTGTTTATTGGTCACATTTTGCAGTTTTCATTATGTCAAGTAACTGTGAATTGGCCTTTGGACATTTTCAATATTATTTTGGAGACACTTGATTCCTTTAAAATAATTTAAAGAACATCTGTTGAAATTTGACTGTTTATCTTTGCACACAATTAGCCTGGTTAGGTTAATTCCACAAATGTGTCTGAGCTCTAAGTGATGATTCTGGGATCAGTTTGGTTTCCATAGCCTTTGCTATGCTCAGTGTATGTGCCATTGAGAGGTTCCCTGGGACTTGGACAGTTCCAAGGATCAGCAACTTTTCTTTGTAAGGGGTAAACAACATGGTTTTGTGGACCACATATGGTCTCTATTACATATTCTGCTTTGTTTCTTGTTGCTTGCTTACTTATTTTACAGCCCTTTAAAATTTAAAAACTATTCTTACCTTTTGGGCTCTCCAAAGTCTGTCCATAGGCCAGACTGTTCTGAGGGACATCGTTTTTTAAACTTGACTTACAGAGTATTTAGTTCTCAAAGCCTCTACAGTGCTCCTTGCAATGTGTTCCGTGAATGGCATGTTCAAGAGTAAGCTAGAGATATTTCCTGATTTCCACACAGAATTGCGGGGTCAAGGGAGTAAGCTCCCCTCTCACCAGGATCTCCTTCACAGTCTCTTAATCTCAGGAGGGACTGGAAGTCAATCATGAAAAATATGTAACAGCAAAAAAACACTATTTCTTGGTTTCAACAATTTTTACATTGTCAACCTTTCCAAGAAATGGGTCCATGGCACACACATTCATCAACAGAAATATTTTATGGTGTCAAACTGCACTAGACATAGATAAAAAGAACTTCAAGATACCTGGAAGTCTATAAAATGTTAACTCATAGCCCTAGCTAGTTTGGCTCAGTGGATAGAGCATCGGCCTGCGGACTGAAGAATTTCAGGTTTGATTTCGATCAAGGGCACATGTCCGGGTGTGGGCTCGATCCCCAGTGTGGGGCGTGCAGGAGGCAGGGAATCAATGATTCTCTCTCATCACTGATGTTTATCTCTCTCTCTCTCCCTCTCCCTTTCTCTCTGAAATCAATAAAAAAATATTTTAAAAATGTTCTCATAAAACTGTCAATGTGAGAAACATCTTATGCAAACACATCTCAAAATTATAAGCACAGAATTTCTATATTAACCAGATTACAAATGATTTCTTCCAATGTTTGCATTTCCAAATGTTAACATATTCAAAATTGTGTTTATATGTACAGAATCATAATTTTACATTTTTCCATTATGTTAAAGTAAGTAATTATAGGCTCAATTAAAATAGATAAGGAAGAATAGTTTAATAATAATATAAATATTAAAGTATACACTTAATGATCTGAGACCCTGGTACATGTATAGGGATAATGTAGGTATGCATGGCCAATATTAATTGACCTGATATTAATTATACAAGGAAAAATAATAAATCCAGGTGCATTCATTAATGTAATCACAAAACCTTTAGTAGATAGGACAAATAATGTGAGGATGGATAAAGTTTATAAAGTTCTAGCCAGAACACTCTTCCTGAACATTTATAAATATTTTATAGTCCTAAAATGCATTGGTCTTTGTAGCAAACTGATGTCTTCTTGCATGCTTGGAATACTCTTCAGTCTCAAAACTTTAAAGTTATGTATTGCATAATTAGAGAAAAACATGAAATAAGAAGTGTGCACAATAAAATTCAAACCATCTACTTAAAATATGTTTTCTATAACAATGACACCAAAGCTTACTCTATGCAATTTCTTTATAAAACTAAATTATTTTGCTTTTAGCAGAGTCCTAAAAACTAACAACATCCTTTAAAATACAATGGAAGCAAGAAATCAATTTGTTAATTAAATAAACATCTATTCAGCATTTATTATTGCTTCCAATAAGAAGGCAGAAACCATACAGAATTTTGAGAGAGCTATTAACTGTAAGAGAGGATTGGCATAACAAGAGATTGGTAGTAAGAAGTAAAGAAAACTCTCCCATTATAGGGAAAGCGGATGGATAAGCACCGATTCTAGGCCCAAGGAAGAGATGCCCTAGGCTTACATCCAGGTAGAGATGTGGTCGTGGTGCAGGACGGCAGAACCTGCTGGAAATTTACCCTCCGTAGTACCAGAGAAGGCTATTCCAAGGTTGGTTTCACTCAGCTTCAGAATCACCAGAAGGCATCAGGAGCAGCAGCTGTCCAGGTTTCAGCCACTACAGCAAACCTCAAAGTCAAGAGCTAGAGAAGTTGTGTGTACTGCAGAATCATGGCGAAAGCAGCACCACAAGCAAGAAAGAGAGGAAAGGCAAGTCAGAAATTTAGAAGGGCCTGAGCTCTGAGTCATTTGAATATATTAGAAAAGAGCATTAGGAAGGGGAAGGAAAAGGGGGAGGAGCATGTTGGGGGTTGAGTAATAACAGTTACAAGAATTGTCTTATAGGAGTATATTGGCCATGAGGTGAAAAAGCACGTTTATCAGATGTGGTTATAGCAGGGTGGGTGACCAGGGGATTGGTGGCCAGAGAAGGAATGGGTTTTAGCCTTGTTAAGTTTGACAACTTCTTTGGTTTTCATTCTGTGTGAGATGAGGAGCAATTTGACAATTTAAGCAAATGAGTGGCATGTTATTTAAAGGTGTCACACTGGACATTCTTAGGACTGAGTGTCGGGGAAAATGAGGTAGAAATTTTGCAAACAACAAAATTAGAAAATTTTAGTGCCACAGCTTGACACTGATTTTGTGGCAGATATTTCGAGGGCTCACCAATATTTGTGTTCACCCTTTTTTCCTGATCCCAAATATACTACATTTTCTGGCCTCCCTTTTTGTTAGCATAGCCATATTACTGATTTTGGAGGGGAAAGAATGTGAGATTTGAAGGATTTTTGTTTTGATACAGATATTCTTGAAATGACTCATTGCCTAAACTGAAACTAGATGAGCAACTTACAGATACACAACAATAAACTCAAAATGCATAAAAGAGTTAAATGTAAGTTGTGAAACCTTATCACTCCTAGAAGAAAACATAGGCAGTAAAATCTCAGACATCTCACCTGGCCGCGGTGGCTCAGTAGTTGAACATCAACCTATGAACCAGAGGTCATGGTTCGATTCCTGGTCAGGGCACATGCTTGGGTTGTAGGCTTGATCCCCAGTATGGATGTGCAAAAGGCAGCCAATCAATGATTCTCTCTCATCATTGGTATTTCTATCTCACTCTCACTCTCCCTTTCTCTCTAAAATCAATAAAAATAATTTTTTAAAAATCTCAGACATCTCCTGTAGCAATATTTTTGCCAATATGTCTCCTTGGGCAAGGGAAATGAAAGAAAAAAAATAAACAGATGGAACTACATCAAATTAAAAAGCTTCTGCACAACAAAACAAACCACCAAGAAAATGAAAAGGGAACCCACTGAATGGGAGAACATAATTGTCAAATCTATAAATAATTTATACAACTCAACTCCAGGAAGACAAATAATTCAATAAAGATGGACGAACAACCTAATAGACACTTCTCCAAAGAGGACAAACAGAAGACCAAGAGACATATGAAAACGTGCTCCAGATCATTAATCATCAGAGAGAAGTAAGTTAAAGCTACAATGATATATCACCTCACACATGTCACAATGGTTACCATCAATAAACAAATGACAAGTGCTGGCAAGAATTTGGAGAAAAGAAAACCATCGTGCACTGTTGGTAGGAATGCAGACTGGTGCAGCCACTGTGGAAAATAGTATGGAGTTTCTTCAAAAAATTAGAAATGGAACTGTTGTTTAGCCCAGAGATCCCACTTCTGATAATGCATCCTAAGAATACTGAAACACTAATTAGAGACAATACATGTGCCCTTATGTTCATTGCAGCATTATTTATAACAGCCGAGATATGGAAACTGTCCAAGTGCCGATCAGTAATGAGTGGATAAAAAGCTGTGGTGCCTTGGCCAGGTGGCTCAGTTTGTTGCAGCATTGTCCCATACACCAAAAGGTTGTGTGTTCAGTTCCTGGTCAGGATACATACCTAAATTGTGGGTTCCATCCCTGGGAGGCAATGGGTTGATGGTTCTCTCTCACATCTCTCTCTCTCTTCCTCTCTCTCTCTCTTTCTCTCAAAGAAATCAGTAAAACCTTATATCCTCAGGTGAGGGTTAAAAAAAAAAAAAGCTGGAATACTACATGGAATACACAATGGAATACTACATGGCTACACAGCTATAAAAAAGAAGGAAGTCTTATCCTTTGCGACAGTATGGATTGACTGAGAGATTATGCTAACTGAAATAAGCCAATTTGAGAAAGACAAATGCCATATGATCTCACTAATATGTCGAATCTAATAAATAAAATACTGAAGAACAAAGTAGAACCAGAGGCCTGGAGGCATGAAACAGACTGACAAATATCAGAGGGGAGAGGGTGGGGGAGGGACTGGATAAAAGAAGGTGAAGAGGCTAGCCAAAGAACATATGTGTATAGCTTATGAACACAGGCAACAGTGTGGTGAAGGCCAGGGGAGGGGGGTGCGCAGGCTGAGTGAGGTGGGCAACGGGGAGGGAAGGGGGGACATGACATCTGTAATAATGTCAACAATTACAAATATATATGAATTTGATAATTTTTTAATGGCCAGATGGAAAATCTAAACATGTTATGAGGGGAGATCACTTAGAAGACAGACCTAATGCATTTAAGCCTGTGTCTCTGAATGAAGTGACGGGAAGAAATCAGAGTAATGTGTGTTGTCTGGCTTCAGCCAGCTAATATGAAAAAGGAATGAATGTGGGTAAGAACAGGCTGGTCTTTAAACAGTGATCAAATGAAATAGAGACTCAGTATTCAAAGGCCTGGCAACTGGAAAGGATGAGAGCTACTGGACCCCAATAACAAGCAATGAGACTAAAATGATTTTGAGCAAGAAAGGCCAGTAAAACTAAGTTGAATAAAGTATTTCATGTATGAGTCAAAATGAGATAAAGTGTTTCAAAATAGCTGCCATTTGAGAAAGAAAGGCAAGGGAGTAATAGGAACTTTGTGAATCGGATCTAGGAAACACCTTTGAATATGGAAACTCACCTGCAAAACTGTGTAGAAGCAGACACTGGAAGCTTATGAGCACATTTAGGAAATGGTATTGCCAATGAAATCTCCAACCTAGGACGAAAAATAACCTTAGGTCAGTGATTTTCAACCTTTTCTATCTCATGGCACACGTAAACTAATTGCTAAAATTATGTGGCACACCAAAAAGTATTTTTGTTAATCTGTCAAAAAAAAAAAAAAAAGGTATAGCCTGGCTAGTGTGGCTTAGTGGTTGAGTGTCAACCTATCAAGCAGGAGGCCCTGGTTAGATTTCTGGTCAGGGCACATGCCTAGGTTGTCAGCTCGATCCCCAGTAGGGGGCACACAGGGTGCAGCTGATTGATGATTCTCATCCTTTGATTTCTCTCTCCCTCTCCTTTCCTCTCTGAAATCAATAAAACCATATTTTTTAAAAAATAAGTAAAATTTTTATTCATTCGCATCAGAAGGCTCTTGTGTTGACTGTGGTCAATTTTTTTTATTTGACAATCTAAAAAAAAAAGAGGTCAACATTCTCCTGACTAAATAGTCAGGTATTGCCTGTTATAAAAATTCTGGTAGCACACTGGTTGAAAATTTCTGTCTTAGACAATTCAAGCATGAAAAATACACCTGCCCACCCCCCCCCCCAAAAAAAAAAAAACTTGCATATGTAGGAAGCAGGCTGAAAACCCTAGAACTGTAGAAAAATTATAGCACACCAAGGGGGGAATGCTCCCAAACACCCACTTTCCATGTGGCTAAGGGAGATAAAGGAAACAGAAGAGTTTCCCAAGGTCAAATTAGGGCTTAGTCAGGGGCTCTCTTAGAGAAAGGAACCTCACAAGGGGGAATAGCTACATTCAAGTAGAAAGCTATAAATTATATGAAATTGCTTTGATCTTCTTCTTCCACTTTTAAAAAATATTTTAATAAAATATGACATATAGGCCATTTTGTTGTATGCCATTGTTTTGTAGAGAGACAAACATAGCATAGCATAAATTTATCTATCTACCCCCTCATCATTATCTATTTATTTTGCAAAGAAAAGGATAAACGTTTTAAGGTAATTATATATAGAAATATCAGGGTTAATCGACACACAGAATTGTATGGTTTAAAATGTGTTTTCTTTTTATTTTAGTTCAATATAGAAGTATTTGTCTATTCTAAAAATAAATTCCAGGCCTAGTATTTCTACTTTGGTATGTTTCTGTTTTATTATAAATATAGGAGAGTTCATCTGTCCTTAGATAATAGCTCAGAAGCCATAGAAACTGCCTGTTTATATTATCTCTTTTCTCCTTCTTCTTCATAAACCTTTCCAACAGAGTGAAGGTACATTTTGGTTTTATTAGGCCATAAAACTCGGTGCAATACATCTCTCCCTTTTAAGAATTGTCTTGAGAACATTTTAATTGCATTTCATTGTGCCTTGGTGTTAGATCTGCTCTTTTATGCCCGACTCTTCAAACCTTACTCATTACTCTTCTCAGTTCCTCTACTAATAAGCAATATTGTATTTCTTAACATCTTTTGTCAGTTCCAAAGCTGTTAACTTCTTTGAAAAAGTATTTTTGCTTGTGTTTGCTCATGTTTAACCACAGACTTCAATAGCACTTTGGATTCTTTTCCTAATTCTTTTCTGCATCTCCATTTTTCACTGTGACAAATTTCCCTTGTTTATTTTCTCTTGCCTGAAAAACTCATCTACAGTCATTTTGAAAAGTTGTGCTCAATAAAATAATCTATATTAATTTGTGTTCAATTAAAGATTTGCACAAATTAATTGTACCAATTAAGATGTTACAAATCCTTTATGGTTAACATTGTAGAAATGTTGTTATTCCTGACAGAATGCAGCTGGTAGTTGTATACAATATGAAAGTAGTGCTATTAGAGATGGGGGTTCAGTTTGAAGGTGTTTGGGAAAGAACTGAGGACAAATAGACCATAACTAAGCTCTGAAAGGCAATGGCAATCTTTGTTTATGCCAAGTAGGATAACTTAGAGACAATAAAAACTAGAGCTATGTTGTTTTATTGGTGTTATTTCTGTTTGCTATCCTCTGTATCAGGCTTATGGAGGTTCCAGAAGATATTTTTTATTTTAAAAATGTATATTGTTATTGATTTAAAGAGGAAGGGAGAGGGAGATAGAAACATCAATGATGAGAGAGAATCGTTGATCGGCTGCCTCCTGCATGCCCCACACTGGTGATGGATCTCACAACCTGGGCATGTGCCCTGACCTAGAATCAAACTGTGACCTCCTGTTTTATATGTTGATGCTCAACCACTGAGCCACGCTGGCTGGGCAGATATTTTTTTCTTCATCTACAAAACTGTTTCTGTGAGGTGAAATCTGAGAGTTCAGGAAGGGCAGTCTGGAGTAGTGACTGAAGGAGACACTCCCTTAAACCTCCAGATGAAATGCACAGCTTTAGAGGCAGTGAATGAGGAGTCTGAACAGTGCAGAACACTCTATGATCCTCCAGGATGAAGATATGTGCAATCAACATATTTTAGAATTATGTGCAAAGGGAAGCCAAAGGCAGGGTTATTTGGAAGATAATTATATAGGTACTAGAAGCCTGGTGCACAAAATTTGTGCATGGGTAGGGTCCCTAGGCCTGGCCAGCAATCAGGGCCGATTGGGGCCTTCTGCCTGCCAGCCGGGGCCTTCCTTTCAGCTGCCGGCCAGGGCCTCCCTTCCCCGGCTGCTGGCCTCCAGCTGCTGTCTGGGGCTTCCCTTCATTCCATGCCACCCCCTGGTATTCAGTGCACATCATAGCAAGCCATCAGTCTCCTGGTCAAACTCCCCCAGGGACAATTTGCATATTAGGCTTTTATATATATAGATAGCCTATTGACTGTGATGTCCACAACTGAGGATTCAAAGAGCAGAGAGACCAGAAGGACTGCATAAGAGCAAAAAATGGAAGGCAGAGAATTTGGCTTATCTTTGCCTCCACTGGAAGTGAAGGATTAAAACTGATAAAACAAAAATTGAGATTTGGTTCACTACTTCATTTATTGTCTATATCTGTCCTATATATATCTTTCAATGTCTACATATCTATATTTATACTAGAGGCCCAGCACGCGAAATTGCACGAGACCCAGAACCACCACACTGGTGGGACCCCAGACCCGCCGCGCCGCGAGACCCATTAATGCACCTCTTGCTGACCGGTCGTTTGGTCATTATGGCATTACGGCCACTGACCTTTTATAATATAGATTACCTTTCTTAAATATAAATATGTAGGGCAGACTATTCAGGGCAATGAGAGAATGATAGAAAATGCACAATTAAATGTAACTGATTCTGGGGAGATATACTTGAATGTTGCACAGGCAGAGTTAAGCTACTTGACTCAGCACTGTTTTATTTGAAGTACACTTAATATTTGGTTAAGTGTTAAATCTTTTCCCTTTCAGATCTTTTGGGATATAAAATGGTTTGATTTAATTATTGTTCTTTTATTTTTCTTTTATACTTTTTATTAATGAGGTTTCTATTAAATGCAAAAGGCTGTACTAAAGAGATGATGCTATTTATATTAAAATTGATTTCAGTTTCATTAGTAATCATACCAAAGTAACTCTTTTTAGAGGAAAATAATAAAAATTGAGGACTCACTTTTAGTTTTCTAGCATTTTCTTAGTAATAGAACTGCCATTATGCTGTTACAGGGAAAAGAGAACCCTGGTACACTGCTGGTGGGAATTCAGACTGGTGCAGCCATTGTGGAAAACAGTATAGAATTTCCTCAAAAAATTAAAAATGGAACTGCTATTTGACCCAGTGATCCCACTTCTAGGAATATATCCTAAGAATTCCAAAACAACAATCAGAAAGAATATATGCATTCCTATGTTCATAGCAGCATTATTTATGATAGCTAAGATCTGGAAATAGCCCAAGTGCCATCAGTAGATAAATGGATAAAAAAGCTGTGTTACATTTACACGATAGAATACTATGCAGCTATTAAAAATTTGGAGTTCTTACCCTTTGAGATAGCATGGATGGACCTGGAGATTATTATCCTAAATGAAATAAGCTAGTCAAAGAAATATCACAAGATCTCACTTATATGTGTAATCTAATCAACAAAATAAAACAAAGAACAAAATAGATCCAGAAAAATGGAAGCATGGAACAAAATGACAGATTTCAGAGGGAAGTAGAGTGGGGGAGCAATTAACCCAAGAACTTTCATGCATATATGCATAGCCCATGGACACAGGCAATAGTGTTATGAAGGCATGGGTAGTGCAGGAGCTGGGTGGAGGAGAGTAAATAGAAGGGGGACATCTGTAATACTCTCAACAATATAAATAAATTTTAAAAACTCATTCCATAGTTACTAGGAATTATTTTTTTAAATTAAAGCAAACTAGCATAAACACCATTTAAGCTTTTAAAAAATTTAGACCTATCTCATAATATCTTGGTGATTTAATGTATCCCTTAGAATAAGTATACCTATGGTACTGTGACTTTGCTCTTAAAACAGAATAAAAGTTCATTACATTGTATATAATGTTTATGTTTAGTTACCTATATATAATTTTTATAATGTTTGGTAAAATATGTATAGTTACCTCTAAATTAATTTGTTTGAATGATTTACACATGTAGAGAATATCTTTCTTCAACAATTATTTATTATGTACCTACCATGGACAAGACATGACTTCAATGCTGAGGATAGTTCTGGAAGAAGAAATCTAATTCCCTATTCTCTTGGAACGCCCATTCTAAGGGAGAGGAAAGAGATGATAACTATATAACACACTAGAGGCCCAGTGCACGAAATTCATGCATGAGGGGGTGGTGTCCCTCAGCCTGGCCTGCACCCTTTCCAATCTGGGACATCCCTCTCACAATCTGGGACTGCTGGCTCCTAACCACTCACCTGCCTGCCTGCCTGCCTGATTGCCCTTAACCACTTCTGCCTGCCAGCCTGATCATCCCCTAACTGCTCCCCTGCCAGCCCGATTGACACCTAACTGCTCCCCTGCCAGCCTGATCAAACAACCTGCTGTCTCCTGCCAGCCTGATTGCCCACAACTGCCCTCCCTTGCAGGCCATCTTGTGGTGGCCATCTTGTGATGACATGAGGGCAGCCATCTTGTGTTGATGTGAGGGCATCACGTGAGGGCACCTAGGCTTTTATTAGTATAGATGTCTTATGTGTATGTGTATGTGTATGTACAGTATACATAAACTTAATATTTAAAATGATAAAATCAGATTATATTACATGAGAACTCTTTAACCTAGAGTAAAATTAATAGTTTTATTTTTTCTTAGTGTAAGTTTAAATAACTTATGAGGTAAATAGACTATCACTGTCTTTTCACTGGATATGCCATGAAGGTGGCAGGTGGGGGTGGGGAGGGAGATGCATTGAAAATCTAAGCACATATACAACAATATTGCTTAAACTTCTGTAAAATTATTTTGCCAATCAAGCAAAATTACCCAACAATTTATAGTCACTGATGGGTAGTTAAATCAAATCAGAACAGATGCATCATTCTGGAAACTAATCATACATTGCTTCTTATCCAAAGGATGTACATAGTAATTGATAGTATTAATTTGCATAATGAGAAGATCTTTAAGATGTACAAGAAGAAATGATTATTTTTTATAATGTTGGTACCTTCAATTAAATTATAAACCATTTAATTTAGTAATATGCATCCATAAGTTCCTCAGAACATAATGTTTAAAATGAAATGAACTACCAAATGAGTTTAAATTTACTATAAAACATTTGATCTATTGTTTAAAGGTAATTCAATTTAGCATAATCAAAAAAGATTTATTAGGTGATTTAGAACTATTATTTATCTTTTCTGGTATTTCATGTTAGTTTTTAAAATAAAATTTTTGTTGAGGTATAACTTCAATACAGGCAGTGATGTTATTGTAACACTCAACTTTTCTAAGGAAAAGAAATGCAAGTTATAAACAAAGTCAGGAAGAGTAATGAATTTTGTGGTTTACTTATAAATAGTGGAATTGTTAAAATAAAATTGTTCTATAGATAAATATGCACTAAAGAACATAAAAATCTTTCAGAGTATGTTCATTTCCTTTGAATGGATTCCTAAAACTCCTAGTTTAAGAAATATATAATTTTTAAAAACTGTTATATATATTTCCAAACTTCCTTCTAGAAAATATTAAGACTTTACACTTCTACCAGCATATGTTAGTTTCAATTTATCCACAATTTTACCAACACAGATTGGTCAGCCAATTGACAGGTAACAATTGCCTAGTGTTTTAACTGGCACTGGTTTCATAAACTGGTTTCATTATGGGTGAGGCCAAATACTTATCTACTGGAACTAAATCTTTGCTGATTTGCCTTTGTATATTTTTAGGCCATTTCTTATTTGCCTGTTATCCTTCTCATTGATTTATAAGAACTTTTCATACATTAAGAATATTAATCTTTTAGTTTTCATTTATATGGTAATCATGTTGCCTGATTTTATTTGTTCTTCAATTAAAGCTAGTGTATCTTTTTTTCTACATAGCTTAATTTTGCATAGTGGAAGCCATCTACACTAATGAAAGAGAAAGATGCAAATTGACTGTACCTCCGTGATGCCCACCAGCCAATCAGGAGTGAGTATGCAAATTAACCCAACAAAGATGGTGGGTTAATTTGCATACGCAGACATGGAGCGAAGACTGAAGGCTCCTGCCCAAGCGAAGACTGAAGACTGAAGACTGAAGATGACTGAAGACTGAAGACGACTAAAGACTGAAGAGGCTTGTCTTCTCTGCTGTGGCCGGAGCGGAAAAGCCTTGATGCCTGGCTTCTCCACTGCAGCCGGAGCGAAGGCCTGGGTCCCAGATGCCAGAGGAAAACTGGTGCCAGCACCCAGGGGAAGGAAGGCCTATTGCACAAATTTTCGTGCAACAGTCCTCTAGTGCTTTTATGTTTGTCCAGCAATCTCTTTCCTGAAGTTGGTCCCTGCTATCAGCTCTTCCTTAATGAACAAGAACCATAATCATATGGTATAGAACTAAAAGTCTTCAGCATAAATTCAATGTCATGTAGAACCCCAAATATGTGCACTGTTCATTCAAAGCCATAGGAGAGGTAAATTTATAGTATAATAGGAAACAGCAAGCCATGATCTTCAATGAGGAAACAGCAAACCATAATCTTCAATGCCAATATTCTTGTCCATTTTCAATAAAGACAATGAAAGGCATGTTCTAGAAGAACACCTAGCCCTTGAGAAAGAGATCATGTTTTCCAGACATTTAACTTTCTTGAAGATCTGTCTCTTATACCTGCATCTCATTTCAATGAAATTTTCCTTTATCTTTTTATTAATTCTAATTTCAAATTAATAAGTTCTGCAAATGCCTATATTTTGTAGCTACCATCACAGTCATCACATGTGTTAATAAAGTCTGTGCTCTGTCCATGTCTGTCCAAGGAAATTAGGACCTAAACCTGTACTCGGTATAACAAGAGCTCTGCACCACCACTGGAAAAGGTTGATACATGAAGCAAAGTTACAAAAAGTGTGTATAAACTAGCTAGTGATAGATTTTATTAAAGGTACCCTGGTTAAAACGGAAATAAAAATCAGTAATGAATCCTAATGGAGTGAGAATAGTGAAAAATTCTCCAAACTGGTTTGTAAATAATTTATCCTGTTTTATGCTGAGAAAAGAGCTTAATAATAAATTGTTTCCGTCACTTTATACTTCATGCCTAATTAAAGTGATAGATTGGTGAGATTTTTAGCCAAAAATAGGAATCTGTGATTGTGTGTATCATTTATATTGTAACTTTGCTTCATGTATCAACCTTTCCCAAAAGAGAAGAAAACTGCCCCTGAATTCCTGGCTACAAGTCTATACAGGGAAAAAAAGAATAATTATGAAAAATTATAAAATCCCATTCATCCAAATCCAGGACTACTAGATTTTAAATATGAAAACTAATGGTACATTTTGACTGGCAGTGGTCAAAAATTTGTGTTGCCCCAGTTTTTGTGTGACTTAAATGCACTGATTTTTTTTTTTTTTTTTAAGACCTGGAGTCTGGTGATTGGAATGAGAAGGTTAGGAAGTTATTAGAAATTCTGGCATCTTAAAGGGTACTTCCCTCTACATCGGCGACTTCCAAGCTTTTTCAACTCATGGTACAACATCAACTAATTACTAACATTTTGCGGCACACAGAAAAATATATTTTTACAGATCTGACCAAAAAAATCTGTATAATTTTTATTCATTCACACCGAATGGCTATCGTATTGGCTGTTGTCTTTTTTTTTTTTTTTTTTAACAATCTAAAGGAAAAGAGGTCCGTGCCCCTGACTATATAATCAGGTATTGCATGTTGTAAAAATTCTTGCAGTATACCAGTTGAAAATCGCTGCTCTACACCTAACTTTCCACTTCTTAGCACTTTCTGACCCAGTGATATTAGTTCTCATTCTAAAGCCAGGGAAAGTTGGAGGATGGGGGCCATATGTATATGTGAACTGCAGCTTGTCTCTGTCATTAGTCTCTAAATAGGAGCCTGGCATGAGGACCATTAAGTGCATAACAATGCAAGAAGGTGGAGCCCTATGCCATCTTGTTCCTAAGCAACAGAAGCCCACAGGCCATTTCCCATCTGGGCTACAGGCAGCTGTTTAGAACAAGCATTCTAACTGTGCTGAGGATGCAGCAAGAAAATGTAAAATTGTAGGATCATACCCACGTTGGGTTTTAATATCGGTTCCCAGGTATGAATGCAATAGAAATCTCACTGATGTTTCAGGGAGGTCATATTGCCAGGAGACCCCAGGGTCTATTAAACAGGGCTATCTCTGCCTATTCAAACATTCACAGTATGAAAGCTCCTTTCAGAAATCTGCCTACAGACTAAGAAAGTCAGTAGCGCTTTACCTAAAATGTCTTTTCACCCACCGGTTCCATGTGAGTGAAGCCCTTATTTGTTGAGATTTTTGAGAAGGAATATCCACAAAGCAGTCACTAATTGTCATGGCAGGAATTTCAGAATATGGAAATTAGTTCATTAATTGGTTAATATGTAAACTGATGTTTTAGTATAATAGTTCTAGTACAATTTACCTGACAACCCAGCAGAAATTGTCCTCAAAGGATATATTGCATCTGTAAGTTGCTAGTTCAGAAGAAGTGGTATCTCTCTGTTCTAGGAATAAAATACGGTTGCACTCTGGAGAATTCTGTGAATTCCACTTTGATTCATTTTGCTTTTATTTTTCTTCTTCGTACTATAGTTCCATTTTTCATTACTGTTACACATAGAGCATGTTGACATCATTTAATCAATAGATAACAAGATGAGAATTGTGTATGCCTGATTCTCAGTATAAGTATGTTTCTCCTGAGTACTTTGAAAGCTGCAAGAAAGATCCCATGACATCAAATCTGTATGCAGTAGGGAGATAAGGTAGTGTTTCCCCTCCCATTCAAGAAAGTTCAACTGCTTTCTCCACCTCTCTCCCTCCCTTCCACTCTCTTTAAAAATCAGGGGGGAAAAATATCCTCAGGTCAGGATTAACCAAAAAAAAATTTTGTATCATATATTCTTAGGTAAAACATACATTAAAAATTTCAGTAAGATGATCCAAAAAGACATCAATATCTCTTAATACACCAACTTCTTTAAGAGCAACTGTCTTATTCTACTATAGGCATAGACAGAAGGAAGTATTTTTTAAATATGTTTTTTGAGATTTGAAATGATCACCTTGCCAAAATTTTAATTCAAGTATGCACAACTTCCAGAGACTAAATAAATGTAGTCCAACAATTGTTCTGGTTATAATGCACATGCACTTGGGCATATACAATCACACACACAGATGATTTGCAATGAAGGTTGAGTTTTAAACATAGGTTATGTTAGTTTGACATTAATTTAAAGGTATCAAAAGATTTTAAAATGATAAATCAAAACTTATCCATATGCATATTATTTAATTTTAAATGAAGCTATATAATTATATGCTAGTGATTTGAAATACCCAGCAAATTAATGCTATCTATAATGTCTCTAATTAAATGATTAGGTAATTGCACATTCTAAATAAGTATTGATATGGAAAGGCTCTATAGCAAGTTGGATTAGCATCTAAAAAGAGACATGGTAGAAAATGTTGATCTGTTTAGCATACCTTTTTGAACATTATAGCAGAGTTACATTGGAAAAAAAATATTTATTACCTTTTGCCTATAAGCGAAATATTTAACTGATCTAACACAAAAAGAGGGGATTTATTGAAGCTATCTTGGATGAAGCATTCTTTCCCTTTCTCAATCTCACTCATATACAGAATGTTTCCATCTCACAGGTTATTTCTGCACTTACTTTTTCCATTTCTCTTTTACTATTGATTAGTTTGACCATTCTTCTGTTCTATATATCTTTCCTACATTCTAGTATCTCCTTATTCATGATGTGCTTCCTTATAAATGCATCTTACCATGGGCTTTCATGAAATTGCCTCTAACACTTGCCTTTTTACCATGTTCTTTCATTCATGTCCAGCTCCTATTGTTAAATGTATTATTTGATTCGTGTTTTGCAGTTCAAATTCAATTTACCAAGCTTAACTTTTATGCCCAGTTATCTTTATATATATATATATATATAACAGCCTAAGCGACCAAACGACCAAACGACCAAATGACTGGTCAGCCAGTCACTATGATGTGCAGATGCTCAATGCACAGGATCGGGGTTCCTCTTGTCTGGATCAGGCCTGTGGGGATCAGGCTCCCTCCTGTCTGGATCGGGCCTGCAGGGGTATGGCCAAAACTGGCTATCTGACATCCTCCGAGGGGTCCCGGATTGCGAGAGGGCACAGGCTAGCCCAAGGCACCCCTCTGGTGCACGAATCCATGCACCGGGCCTCTAGTATCAATATATTTTGTTAATCTACATAATTTGTTCTTGAATCACAATCCAATTCTGGTCATATCAGCTATATTCATGATCATCATGACATTGATTTTCTCAGGTAAGAAAAATCAATTATGATGGGTTAGAATAAAATTTTATCAGAGGTGATAGAGCAAAGTAGAGGGGATACCTTTGGTAATGATGTAATACTGGCAAGGCTTGCTGTTAGCTTGAAAGTTTATATCAAAGATGGGTCAATGATGACTCATAGTTTTCTTCCTTCCTTTCTTTATTTCTCTCTTTCTTTCTTCCTCCCCCTCTTTCTTTCTTTCCTCTTATAACCTAGCACATGAAAGTGTCTTTTACTAGAAACTCAGGCACAGGAACAGATTTGATTTAGAAGATTGAAATGGTTTTGCAAGTTTATAAATTTGTGAACCTATAGAACATCCAAATTGACCTGCTTTGCAGATCGATATCCCAGTGAAGATTTCAGATATATATTTGAAGTCAAGTACATGAAGTATTTCCTGGGTAAGATTAAACCAGGAAAGTTAGAAATCTTTTTTATAAAAGGCAACAGCCAGCCATAGGGGACTCCTAAATTTATAGAGAAGAAACATCCTGAACAGGAGACTAAAACTAAATGCCCACTGAATTCCCAAGGAAACCAAGAATGCAAGGAGAGAGGATAGCCATCTGTGATTAAAGCTTTCTAGAATTCACAATGTAATGAGAATAAAATATTCTTCATTAAATTTGGTAACATAGAGGTCATTGATGACCACGTAACATGTAGACTTTTGAAGTAGTGAAGAGGCAACCAGATTACAGTGTGTTAAAAAAGTGAACCAAAAGTGGGGAATTAGAGATAACACGGGAGTTCAATAAATTTGAAAAGTTTTGTTGTGAAGAGGAGCATAAAAAATGAGTTTATATTTGATGCTTTGGCTGCTAATGAGAGAAATTAACTAAAAGAAGCTTAAATATAAAGAAAATTAAAAGAGATTTAAGTATTAAGAGAAACATGAGTATGAAACAAGAATCCCATAAGGTGGGTGGGTGTCTATAGAGTGGTAAATTAGTGCATCAAACATCGGAGACTTGAGTCCTTTTCAGCTCTGCCCAGATAATTTCAACAGGTAAGCTACTCTCTCTGCATCAGATATTATAAAGTATCTCTTAGGAGGTGACACAAACAATATATTTACAAATCAAAATAATTTAAATTTTAAAAGTTCTATGGAGAAAAACAAATCATTGTAATGTGATAATAACTCCTAGGATTAAAGACAGAGGTTGCTTTGGAAATAGTTTAGAAAGATCTCATTAATGAGGTAACATTGGAAGTAATATTTGATCCAAAATCAAAGAACTTGGGAGAAAACATTCAAAGAGAAAGAGCAAACAATAAAATGAAAGTCCTAAGATGGGTCATAGAAATGTGGCTGTATAACCAAAACAAAGAAAGAAAATTATTGAGCTGGCATATATAGAATACAATGAAGCGTAATAGTGGCAGATCACATGAGAGAGGTAGACTGTGGTCAGGACCTGTAGGATCTGTTAGAAAATAGAGAGAATTTTAAAAGTTATTCTAATTAAAATGAGAAACTATTAGCAGGTGTTAAGCATGGGGATCTTATATTGCCACTTATTTCTTTAAGAGATCACTCTGTCTGTTTTATTGACATTAAACTGAGTGGTGAAGTGCAGTCAGGAGGCTGTAGAAGTTCTCCGAGAGAGGTGGTGATGTCTTGAACTAGATAGGTAGCAACAAAAGAGTGAGATCTTGACTGTACTCACATGTATTTGAATGATTTTATAAAATTCACTGAGATTTTATTTGGGGTGTTGGAAAATACCTATATAGTTATATATGATCCCTAGATTTTGGTGTTGGGCAACAAAAGAGTTGATAATTCTATACAAGACAAGTGAATGCTTGGAGAAGTTTGGAAAGGGGTGGTTATAAATTACCTGGTAGAACAAGAAATTGATAATGTTGGTGGACAGGAGGACTATGGAAGGAATCAAAGTCTTTATAAAATCAGGAAGAATGTTTTCTAGATAGTAAATTGAATGATACTTCCACACAATTACTGGAAAGGAGTAAAAAGTTTGGAGAGAGAGGAGAAAACTCAATTTTGTTATGCCAGAAAAATCAAACAGAACTTACTAGGCCATCCAGTTAAAAACTGCTGAGATGAGATACAGTATTTGAAGTTTTTCAGTTCAACTTAAGCAGATCAAGTATTGAACATTCTATTTTTTTAGCTCACTTTCCTAAAATGGTAGATACTTATGATCAACTGGCATTGAAGTGTTCCCAGTTATTTAGGATGAAGAAATAGAGACAGGGATTGTATACATTTTGAAGGGAGAAATTTAAAGATGGATCCTGGGGACTAAGCTAGAAAGATGAGTTTAAACTAGAGGTGAGTTTAGAAGGAGTGTGTGCATAGTGGGATCAATGTAGTAAATTGACTGAGGTTCAATAATTATTTCAGTGAATGTACAAGATCTAGGAGGCTAGAAAAATAGAAGATGAGGTTGATGAATAAAGTATTTTAAATAAGTGTTTCATAAATAATTGTTGTTAATCAAAATGTACAAAGTGATGACAAACAGGATGACAAAAACCTAAAGCGTTGTTTTGATTTGTTTTCATTTAGCAAATCTATAAGAAATTTTCATTTAAATTAGTTAGAATATTATCTTCTACTAGAGGCCTGGTGCACGAAATTCATGCACTCAGGGGAGTCCTTCAGCCCCACCTGCACCCCTTTTGCATTCCAGGAGCAGTCAGACATCCTTAGTGCTGCCACGGATGGGGGAGAGGCTACCGTCACTGCCGCTGCACTCGCCAGCTGTGAGCCGGCTTCTGGCTGAGCGGTGCTCCCCCTGTGGGAGTGCACTGACCACCAGGGGGCAGCTCCTGCATTGAGCAACTGCCCCCTGGTGGTCAGTGAGCATCATAGCGACTGGTCATTCTGCTGTTTGGTCAATTTGCATATTAGCTTTTTATTATGTAGGATTTGTTGCAGTTCCCACAAGCTCCTGTGGACTTATATGCATTTTATCTATATCCCTCAGCCCAGCCTGTACCCTCTCCAATCTGGGACCCCTCGAGGGATGTCCGACTGCCCGTTTAAGTCTGATTGATGCCTAACTGCTCCCCTGCCAGCCTGTTTGCCCCCAACTTCCCTCCTCTGCCAGCCTGGTCACCCCTAATTGCCCTCCCCTGCAGGGTTGATTGCCTCCAACTGCCCTCCCTTGCAGGCCTGGTCCCTCTCAACTGTCCTCCCTTGCAGGCCAGCTGGTTTGCCCTGAAAGGTGTCCCGGATCAGGGTGGGGCAGCCTGAGCGAGGGGCCTGTGGTGGTTTGCAGGCCAGCCACGCCCCCTGGCGACTCAAGCGGAGGCCCTGGTATCTGGAATTTATTTACCTTCTACAATTGGAACTTTGTAGCCTGGAGCGAGCCAAGCCTCCTGCATGCTCCACGGCCAGCAGCCATTTCTGTTTGGGTTAATTCACCTTCTATAATTGAAACTTTGTAGCCTTAAGCGGAGGCCTGGGCCCGGCCAGGGTGTGCGGAAAGCTTTGCTTTCTCTGTTGCCTGGTCTCTCCAGCTCCGTGGCTGCTGCCATTCTGTTTGAATTTGTTTACCTTCTATAATTGAAACTTTGTAGCTTGAGTGGAGGCTTAGGCCTGGCAAGGGACTGCAGAAAGCTATGCTTCCTCTGTTGCCTGGGAATCCTTGCTCTCTGTGGCTGTAGCCATCTTGGTTGGGTTTATTTGCATACTCGCCCTGATTGGCTGGTGGGCGTGGCTTGGGCGTAGCAAAGGTGCGGTCAATTTGCATATTACCCTTTTGTTAGGTAGGATATCTTACCTGACATATCCCTGAAGTCACCCAGAAGTAAAGCTGTAGCCTAAGTCATGGCCATGGGAATAAATGAACAAAGTAAGTTTGAAAAAGTAAAAAAACCTGAGGTTCCAAGGTGTTAGATGGATCACACAATGGATTCAAAATCTTTGAGAGGTTTTACAGAAATAAGAGCAAATAAGAGGACAAATTAATATTCAGATTATCCATGAGTGAAAATATAGGGAATTCTGTAGGTAATAATTTTGTTAGGGAAAGGATTGTATAGTTGAATAATAAAAGCTGCAAAACAGCAGGGGATTTTACCCTCAGTTGCAACTTCTGCTCTTAAGATACGTGAAATATGAGACACAGGCTCCACTTGAGTTGGCAGCAATACGTATGGGCTCTTTTAGATAATATCAAGATAATTCACCTTAACCAGTTTGGCTCAGTGGATAGAGCATCGGCCTGTGGACTCAAGGGTCCCAGGTTCGATTCCAGTCAAGGGCATGAACCTTGATTGCGGGCACATACCCAGTAGGGGGTGTGCAGGAGGCAGCTGATCGATGTTTCTCTCTCATCGATGTTTCTAACTCTCTATCCCTCTCTCTTCCTCTCTGTAAAAAATCAATAAAATATATATTCTTTTTAAAAGATATAACTTAGAAAAAGTAGGTGGAGGTGATATTTTTAAAAAATGTTTGGGATGAAGTTTTGGTAAACAGAATTTGAGGTGGACAGCACACTGTTAGAGAAGGGTAGGGAAATCAATGGTGAAAAATAATGGAATATACAAAACCTGTGAGGAAAAGAGTCTAAATCATAAAGGACATATAAGAAGTCTTGATTTTAAGGAAGTGAGTAACATATGTAGGCATTATATAGTGAGTTGTGATCATTACCTAGAAAAAGCTGATCTAGTAGTTTTTCATGATCACACTCAGTGGCAATGTACCTTCGGTTACTGACTGCTACCTGGCCTACACAGTGGAGATGAGACAAAAAAGGAGCTTAATCAGTCAGAACATAAAAGAAATGGAATAAAGCTCAACATAAAATTTGTATTGAATCTGCATGGCAAATGACAAACTCTTAAATCAGCTATACATTTTACAATAAAAATGCATCAACTCAAAGTAAAGCAAAGTGGAAAAGACATGGAAAGGACGGACAAATTTGTGTCCAATAAACGCAAATAAATTTGTGAGGTTGGCAAAACCAATATCAAATAAAGTGGAAGAGACAGCTGCCTTTAAAGGCAATCCCGTGAGTGTTTTTAGTGACCAAACTTCCATGCTCTGAGAAAGCTAGATCAGCTATAAATTTTAATGAACCAAATATAATAGTAGTGAAATACATAAAGCTAAACTCTTAAACTACAAATATAAGGTTATAAAATTTCAACATAATGGGTGATTTTGATGTACAGTTTCCAGAGGTGGTTGATGATGGAAATCTAATTGAAAAATCATTTAGAAGCTTTAAATAGCATGACCAATAAGTTCTACTAATAACACTGTCTAGAACATTGGACTTTATATAGAAGCACTATACTTCCAGTGTTTGACAGACTTTGCAAAAAGAGGAATTTAATTATTCTCTTGGAAAATATAAATTACCACAGTATGTTTAGAATATAATCTGACAAGGAACATATCCACCTTTATGATCCTAATTATATTCAAAAACTCTGCCTTACAGAAATTAAAGTGATATTACATATTAATTAAAGTACTATTGTAAATGCAATAAGAAATGGAAACTTGGAGAGATAAGTTTAAAGTGTTGTTGAATATTATGTAGCCATTTGGAAATTAAAGGAATTTGTTGGATTTTCATTTGAGGAAGACTGACTTAGAAGAATTTCAAAATATTTTCAGGAAAAATGAAACACGTTTTACACTAATGTGAGTACTATGTTTTAATGTTTAATTTAAAAACCCTCTATGCATGGATGCAACAAGGGTGTACTTAGAGAAGCATAACATTTTGTTAAATGCATACCAAACTTATAAGTGTTTACCCCAGGGGGGAATTGAGTAAAAGACTTTGTAACTTCAGAAGTTGTAGACAGAATGAAGATAGATGGTAAAGCCACAGGTGATGCCTGTCTATTGATTCAATTGTTGTCGGATGTGGCCTGGGACCAAGGTGGGTCAGCCTACCAATTTGGAAATAGGTTTTTGCAAAGGTACAAGAAAAGAATTTCAGGACTCATGCATAGGAGGATTTGAGGTATAGTGGCAAGATTTAATGGAAGGGCATCCAGGGCCTAGATGTGCCTGAAGAGGTTGCTGCAATGCCTCATCCACAACTGGGTGGCTCAACCAGAAGTCCAACCTCCATGCTTGTCCCCACCAAACCCAGGAGGGAGGCCAGTATCCAGAGCTGTCCTTGCATTAGCTCCGCATCCAAGGCTTCAGTAGTCCAGCACAGTCTCTGTTCCTAACTGGCCACTACAGAGAGAGAATGCACCTTGTGCTTGGGAAGGGGTAAGATTTCTTTCAATCTAACCAATTTGCTTCCTAAGTTTTGATGGGCTGGGGGTGGGCCCTCCCCCCTCCCCCCTCCCCCACCCCTCTCCCCCCTTCCCCCTCCTCCTTTCCAATCTCTTTCCTGCATCTTTCTTGGTTTTGTACCCTTATTGATAGAATTGAAACCCAGAAAATATTATTTTAAAAGATCTACAAAATAGGTAAACCATAATTTTCAAAATAAAAAAATATATATCTTCAGCCCTGTGTTCCTCCTTACCTTGATTTATTTTATAGCATTTTCATATCCCAACAATTATATACATTAAACATTTTATGTTTGTGTTTGTTTCCATATTTCACCACTGAAATGTTAACTCTATAGGAACAAGCTTGTGTGTGTATGTGTGTGTGTGTGAGTGTGCATTTATGTGTTAACATTTACTGATATATTCCATTGTTAAGAACAGTACCTAGATGCAATAAGCATTCAAAAATAGTTTAGAAATAAATATTATGCTTAAAGTATGATAGAATGTAAGAAACAAATGTTAAGAAAGAGATATTCATGCTCCACATATTTTTAAATTTATGTATAAGAGGAAAAAAAATGCCTGGAATAGCACTCACCTAACACAGATGACATTTGATGAAAATACTGAATTCTGAATGAATTGAAAAGATCTTTAATGTTTGCTTATATTCTTTTGAAGACATTGGATTGTGATACTCTTCAAAGGTGTCAAGATCAAGACAGATAATGGAAAACTGAGGAATGATCCTAGACAGTAGTATACGAAGGAAACATTACACCTAAACAAATGTGGTACCCTTGGCTGCATACCGAAAACAAGAAAAGGATATTTGGGGAAAGCACATATAATCTGAGCAAAGTTTGTACTATAGTTAATGGTAGTGCACTAAAGTTAATGTCCTAGTTTTGAGAATTGCATCATTGTTATGTAAGATGTTCACTTCAGGAGAGGTTGCAATGAGAGTCTATAGAAGCTCTCTGTACTATCTCTGCAACTGTTCAATTAGCATGAACTTATTTCAAGATACAACATTAAGAGAAAATTCCAAACAATAGAAAAAAAAACACTTCTGGCCAAAACAACTTTATTGGTGAATTTTAACAAATGTTCGATGAATAAAGAATACAAATGTTACACAACTTAAGAAATTCTAAGAGAAAGTAACACTTTAACTCACTTTGTAAGGGAAATATTCCCATGGAACCAAGATTAAACAAAACATTGCCAATAGAGAAAACTAATCAGTAGTCTTAATAAATAAAGACAGATAAGAATATGACATATTTACCAAAATACTAGTAAATAAAGTTCAGCAATATATATCCATGAACAAATTGGTTTGATTTCAAAAAATGTTCATTTATCATTCAATAAAATCAATTGATGTTAGTTTACCCAATAAACAGACAAAATGAAAAACCACATGAACAACACAGATGCAGAAAAATTGATACATTTAACATCCACTTATAATTAAATAAATAACAAAATCGGAATATAAGGAAATGGCCTTCATCTGAGAAAGGGAATCTACAAAAAACCTACAGCTAAAATTATAGTTATACTAGGGGCCCAGTGCACGAAATTCGTGCACTGGGGGTCAGGGGTCTCTCAGCCCAACCTGCCCCCTCTCACATACTGGGAGCCCTCAGGGGATGTCCTACTGACAGCTTAGGCCCACGCCCCACAGGGAGCGTACCTAAGCTGCAGTCTGGCCTCCCTTTGTGGGAGGCAACCGGGCTGGTCAGGGGAAGGCACCAGCCCCATCACCCCACTGCTGCAGCCACTGTCACTCACTGCAGCAACCAAGGTGTTTTCATCAACACGGACTCCAGTCCCTTCACCAAGAAAAAATGACAACTTTCTTTAGGCATTTTCAAGATGTGTCTTTCATAGGATATGGATTTCTTTATTTATTTTTTTATCCTCACCTGAGGGTATGTTTCCATTGACTTTTAGAGAGTGTGGAAGAGAAAGGGAAAGACAGAGAGAAACACTTTGATTGGTTGCCTTCTGCATGAGCCCTGATCTGGGCCCCGGCCAGGGAGGAGCCTGCAACCTAGGTACATGCCTTTGATCAGAATCAAACTCAGACCCTGCAGGCTGAGGCATTATCCACTGAGTCAAACTGGCTAGGGCAGGATATGACATTTCTTAGCTTTCCAGCAGCGGACCTTCATTTTTTTCTCCAGAAGTGTGGTGGAAAAACCCTAGGTCACCTTTTTGGATTCTTATTATCCAAGTTACTAAGAATATTACCAGTGGCATACAGGAAGCTTAGCCAATGTGCAGTCAGAAAAGGTGTTTCCTCTATAGTTCACACCAATGGAGAGCTGGGCCCTGCCCAGGCCTAAAGCCTCTGGCCGAAGCTTTAGGCTTGGGCAGGCCTCTCCAGCTCCCTCTGATCACCGGTTCAGCCCCTGCCCAGGCCTGCCCAGACTGAAAGTCTCTTGGGCAGGAGCAGACCCCCAGCTCCCTACAATCAATCGCAGGGAGTCCACTCCTGCCCAGGCTGAAAGCAGACCCCAAGCTCCCTGCCCAGATGTTCAATCGATGGCAGGGGGTCCTGTGGTGTACCAGGCTGAAGAAACCCCCAGCTCCCTGCAATCGATGGCAGGGGGTCCGCTCGTGCACCAGGCCAAAAGCCCCCACCAGGGGCTTTTGGCCTGGTGCCGGAGCAGACACCCAGTTCCCCGCTTTTGATAGCAGGGGAGCTGGGTGTCTGATCATGCACTCGGCCAAAAGCCCCTGGTGGAGGCTTTTGGCCTGGAGCCGGAGCGGACACCCAGCTCCCCGCTTTCGAAGGCAGGGGAACTGGCCCTGCTTTCAATGGCAGGGGGTCTGCTCGCCACGCCCACCATCCAATCAGAGCGAGGAGCTGGGTGTCCGCCACACCCACCATCCATCGAAAGCCGGGAGCTGGGTGTCCGCTCCGGCTCCAGGCCAAAAGCCTCTGGCGGAGGCTTTAGGTCTGGTGCCAGAGCGGACCCCAATTCCCTGCTATCCGTGCAGGGGGTCAGCTCAGGGTGCCTATGTATGCAAATTAACCACCATCTTGGTTGGGTTTATTTGCATACTTGCTCTGATTGGCTGGTGGGCGTGGCGTGGCTGGTGGGCATGGCTGGTGGGAGTGGCTTGGGCATAGCAAAGGTGCAGTCAATTTGCATATTACTGTTTTATTAGGTAAGATTTTGAACTAATTGCAATGTCTGTTTTTGTCCCTTATGACAATATCTTTGTTTTCTATTTCCACTGACTCCCCATTTTTATTATCGATATTCTCTATCAAGTGATACAGGTTTTATGACATAAAATAATATTTCCTATCCAGTCTTAATTGCACTACTTGATTGTGCCTTTTACAATAAATATATAATTACTAGAGGCCCGGCGCATTAAATTCATGCACAGGTATGGTCCCTAGGCCTGGCATGCAATCAGGCCCATTTTGCCCAGCTGCCTGCAGATGGCTCCACCCCATGCCGCCACCCACCCCCAGTTACCTGTTCACCATCAGGTGATCGGAGCCTGCCGGCTGGGGAAAGGAACCAAGAGGAGGTCAGTTCACTTCATAGTGACTGGTTGAGCAGTCATTCTGGTCATTTCGCCGTTAGGGTCAATTTGCATATTACCCTTTTATTATATAAGATAATATTGCAAAGACTGGTTCTTGTTTTTCAATTATGGCATTAGCCACTAGTCAAAGCACTTAAGAAAAGAATTTAAGTGCAGTAATTCTTAATAATTTAAAATGTAAAAATATAAGAAAAATATAATTCACAGAGATGCTGCAAAGACCAGTGTGGGGCAGGGAGTAAAGGAAAAATTTTTTCATCTTCCATAAATGCAACAAATGAGACATTGTTTAAAATTGATGGGTTCGTATAAACAACTCTGCATATAACATTTAATGTCACTGAGATAACTAATAAAACAGTTGAAAATAATGTCACTTACTGTTGTTGGCAATGAAGCAGAATATCCTACTTGGGAAGTATATTTTGAGATAAATTTTGTTATTTTTCACAAAAGGTCACTAATAGATAATGCTTAAAGTTGATAGCTGAAGAAGCACAGTTGAATCACAGATGATAAAAATGGTCTGAAATATCAGTGAAGCAGACTTTGACTTTTCATTTTCTGCTTTAATATTGGTTGAAATAATTTATGCACACAGACATGCATGGTCACACACAGTGAGTAAAGAAGAGAAAGAAGTGTATAACTTCTGATAAATTAAATATAATTTAACTTCCTTTTGTAGAGTTTCAATTGTCTGTTATCCCATTGAAAATCCTTTTTTTTTTTGTCCAAAAACTATGTGCATGCTGTATGTGTTTGTGTATATGAATCTAATTCTCTCTAAATCATAAAATCTTTGACAAGGCAAAGATGATTAATTCATGGATATAAACAAGATTAAAACATTTAAATTATGTCCTCTTTGCTGGCTAAAAAGCAACCATTGCCAGTTGTATCTGGAATGACGTTGATCATCAATACAATAGAGTAGAGGATCTGTCTTTAAATAAGGTGAAATGCTGCACATTTTCAGTTAAAAACTTTAATTAAAACCATGTATAACTGTTCCCTATATGATTTTCTTTTGCTATAAGGCCTTATATATTACAATAGTTATCCTTTGTTAACAGATATTCTCTGATTGGAGAAAAATAAAGTTAATAGATATTCTCTGATTGGAGCAAAATAAAGTTTATGTGAAACTGTGTGCCTGGAGATATTCATTATTTCCTCAGATAGGTTAGAATAGGATTTCTGACAATTATATTTCAATCTTAATATATTAGTTCTGTTCTTTGACTTAGTAATTCTTTCTCTTAGTCTTTATCATAATACAAAATTTCCAACAAATATATATGCATCATTTTAGCTATTATATTTTTACCAGCTTTTGATCTCTTAGGTCAGGTTTTCTTTAATTAAATTAATTGGGGTGACATTGGTTAATAAAATTATATACGTTTCAAGTATATAATTCTATTATACATCATCTGTAGATTGCATTGCGGGTTCACCGCCAAAATCAAGTTTATAGCATAATAAAGAGTTATTGCATTTTCTACTCTTTTGTATTAAAAGAATCACAAATAATATTCTGTTTTCTTTCCTAAGTATAACAAAGTCTGTTTAAATTTATTTCATGAAAATGCTGTTCTTAAAGATTACAAAACACTGTAGAAATATATGACATCCAGGGACCAGGGAGGCAGACACATAAACAAAATCACTCTCAGCTATAACAGTAGTGATAATCACACTTCAGTTTTGTAATAAGATATCCTGCAAAATCTAATAAACTGGGCAAACCCCATTTGCATTAAACAATCGTATTTCAACATTAAGATATCTCAGGATGCCTTGGAAGAAACAGGCTCACACAAGGACATTTACAACACAGCTTCTCAACGATCCTCAGCAATGGCAATGAGGGGAAGCAGAATAGCAGCTACCTGGTGGGTTGTAGTTTACTGCACGGACAGGGAAAAGGCACCAAATCAGAACGTCATAATTATATTGTGTACCTAACTCAAACCTTCAAAACGAACCTTGCAAACTCAGAGAAAAAGGGGCGGGGGGAAACAAAACTGTAAGAGCGCCTTGCATCCAAGAGGTTGGAGTGGAGGTACAGAGAGCAAGAGAAGAATTCAGGAAACAGTAGACATTAAAATTGAGAATAGGAAACTATGTTAAAATTACCTGACACCTTGAGAAAAATTTATCTCTGGGTGTGTACCTTCCACCTTTGAAAAGAAGGATTTTAGAGACTAATACCTTTTCTGAGCTTCTATTGTGGGTACTTATTTTAATAATTTATTTGTGATTGTCTCTTAAATATATTCTCAAAATTTTCTTGTTTCATTTTGTACTACTTTTTCAAGTGTCTGTTATTTCTTGCCTTTTGTTTTTTGTTTCTTTATTCAAAATAATATATTTCATTACATGGGGATATTATTTGTGGAGTTGTCATGCTGCCCCTATTCTCATTATACCTTCTTTACAAGGAATTTATGTTTAGTTTTGTTTTGGAGGATCTGCTATATTCTGATAAACTGGCTAGGGATCTAAGTTACAGTAAATGGTAAATTGAACTTTGTTGTTTTCCTTGGAACCTTCTCACTAACACAATTATGCTCCCCAGGGCATGCCTTTTCCTCTCAAATGCTCCCTTTACCTTTGATTTAAAAAATGCTGTAAATCCAAGGCAAATTTTAATGAAATATAGTTTCCAAATATAGGGACACTACACAAATTGAGAAAGGGTTCTTATAGCTTGCTCACACCTCTATAGATCCTAGCTAAGGTGCAGAATGCCCCTTTCTACAATTCTCTAATTTTCACTAGGGTGTTACAGATTCAGATATAGGTACAGGTGGAGGAAAAACAATGTGTGCCAATGAGCTCTGTCAGCTAAATAATAATAATAATAATAGTAATCTGTCTTATAAAACTTTGGTAATAGACCATTAAACTTCTGGCATGGTGAATTTTCTAAAATAGTGTTGCTAATGTTCCTTTTAGTGAACTTTTTTAAAGAACAAAAAGACTTGCATAAATATATCTTGTACATTTCCATTTTTTTAAGTTATTTTATGTCTTAAAATGTTTAAATGGTGCTAGTATCTGCCAAAAGTAAGAAAATTGCCTAGGTTATAGGAGTTGGATATGACATTGTCTTTGACACTATCCAGGAGTTTGTTGTCTTATTCCTCCTGAATACTGCCTTTACTCTTTCTTTTTTATCATTTTAATGAACTGAAATTACAAATGCAGTGTGGAAACTGCCAGTTCAAGCATATAATTAATTTTATAATATAATATATTCAACCATGGATTAAGAAACTTATCTTCCCTGATCAGTAGGCTTATGACTGTTTAACAATGTGAAGTTAATCATATTCACTTTACCAACAAGTTTTAATAAGTCAAATTCTAATTACTTTGAAAAAACAGTTTGCCCTGCACATCGCAGCAGTGTTCTCATTTTGCTTTGGAAATATTCATGGGAGGCTACAGCCTTTTTCCCTTAATTGTAAATAAATTTGATGACAACAAATTGTTTCAAACTTTGTCACATAACTAAGGAAGAAATAAATGAAGACAGTAATAACATATTTTTGACATTGTGTTAGTCACTTTGAGCTGCTATAACAAATGCCATAGATTGTGTAGCTTAAACAAGAGGAATTTCTTTCTCATAGTTCTGGAAGCTGGGAAGTTCAAGATCAAGGTGTCATTGACTCTGTTCCTGGTTTGCAGAGGCATGGCTTCTCTCTGACTTCTCATGAAGGTAAGAGGTTATCCTTGTCATATCTCTTCTTATTAGGGCACTAATCCTATTCATGAGGGCTACACCCTCATGACCTAATAATTTCCTGAAGGCCCCACCTCCAAATACTGTCACATTGATGTTAGGATTTCAATATATGGATTTGGGGGAGAAGCAAACATTGAGTTCATAGCACTTAGTAATCTCTGTTGCAGTTTCAGAAAAGAATCGAAAAAGTATGAAATTCAAAATGTACTTTTTAAATCAGGCAATTCAGATATTTTTCATGATTAAATATGTTTAACTATATAGTATTCAATTAACACTTTAATGTTTTTTTTAAACATATTTTATTGATTTTTTACAGAGAGGAAGGGAGAGGGATAGAGAGTTAGAAACATCGATGAGAGAGAAACATCGATCAGCTGCCTCCTGCACACCCCCTACTGGGGATGTGCCCGCAACCAAGGTACATGCCCTTGACCGGAATCGAACCTGGGACCCTTCAGTCCGCAGGCCGACGCTCTATCCACTGAGCCAAACCGGTTTCGGCAACACTTTAATGGTTTTAAGAGGAAGAAAATAAGATCTTTATGTAATACAACTAAGGGCCTATTGCACGAATCCGTGCAACTTGAAGAAACTGTGGGCCATGAGGCTGTGGTAGGCACAGGAGCAGGTCTCGGCCCATCCACTACACCCCTGCCCAGTCCTTCCCACTGCGGCCCCAGGTCCCCTGTCTGCCAGCAGCCCTGCTCCTGCCACTGCCACTCCCATGCCCTGATGGTGCCAGCCCCGCTCACACCCACTGACAGTGTGGAGCAATTGGGGCCAGCGCCAGCAGCAGGTGCAAGCAGGGCCATCATTGTGAGTGGGTATGAGCAGTGGCTGCTGCCCCAATTGCCCCTCAGGAGCAATGGGAGGTGAGCAAGCCCTGAGGGGCAATTGGGGCAGGGCAGCTGCCGCTCACACCCACTGACAGCGCCAAGTGATCGGGGCCGGTGCTGGGTCCTGGCAGTGGGTGCAAGTGGCAGCTCTGGCACCAGCTGCAGGTGCGAGCGGGGCCAGTGCTAGCAGCAGGTGTGAGCACTCAGCAGGTCCATGGTGTGCTGGAGCAAAGAATTTTCAGTAACCACCGGAGGCTCACCCTGATGACAGCGACCAGTGCCCCACCTTGGTCTGGTGCCCCCGCTCACCTGCTTCACTATCCTGCCCCCGCTGATGCTCGCCATGTTCCACGCTCTGTCACCTGCTGCCAACGCCCGTCATGTTCTGTGCATGCCCCTGGTGATCAGCACACATCATAGAGACCAGTTGTTTGGTTGTTTGGGTGTTTCACTGTTCGGCCTATTTGCATAGTAGGGTTTTATAGAGAGAGATATTTCTTGGACTGTTCTGTTTTTTTTATAAGTAGAAGCACTTTAATTTTTTTAAAGAATTAAAAATAAATTCAGTATCAGTTCCCAAGAGGTCCTTTAAACTTTCTGTCTTTCAGATTCTGTAAGGCTTTTTAAAATAATTTCAATATCATATTTAAAGATAAAATATAGGCCAGTATTTCTTTACTTTGAAGAAAAAAATTGGCAACTTCCTATTTAGAAATTAGTAGGATTACAGTAGGTGGGTGAGGGCATGTGCTGGGGTGGGAGCAGCTAGGGAGAGGTCAATGGGGGAAAAAGGAGAGAAATGTAATACTTTAAACAATAAATAACTTAAATTTAAAAAGAAATTAGTAGTATTATTATAACTTAAATCAGTTTAACTCCTTGGAAATTCAAATACATTTTATGAAGGGAAAACACTATTGAAGGTAATAATCTAAGTGAAGAACAGACTTTTCTTACTGTGAATATGTCAATATTGGTTTGTTAATTATAACATAAGTACCACAATAACAGAAAATATTAATAACAGGCAAAGCTGGGTAGGGGGTATGCGGGAACTCTTTGTACTGTCTTTGTAATTTTTCAGTAAGTATAAAATGCTGTCTATTTGGAGGTAATTGCACACTGAAGTCAACTAGTTAAAGACTTTTTAAAATATGCACTCCACATGTGGAGTTCAGCCATCGTGGTCTCTTGCCATTATAGCCCCTCTCACACCACGGGGACACACTATACTTGTCCCATGCTGAAATGGACAGTTCCTGGAAAACAGAGAGAACTTAAATAGGTTTAGAGGTATGAGGACGCCTTCCAAGAATATTTGGGCTGGGGTTATGGGGAAGAAAATTAGAAGCCTTCCCCCCAAAAAAAATGTAGCTATGCCCTTTTAGGTGTCATTTTGTGAATTAACAACTGCTTGTCTTTTTAAAGGTTTAACAAAATCTTGGCAATTGACAATGACATCTAGAACCATGGAAAATATAACACACACACAAAAAAATTGCTATACCTTTCAACCTGACAGTTTTGTTTACCCAAAACAATACTACAGCATATCTTAACAAAAAGTATACTTAGGAAAGTTGTGGACAGAGTATCTTATTTAACCTACTTGTGAACATCAGCTAACAGGTGTTGTTATTAATATTTTTATGAATGCTATCATGAGGAGATTTTGAACATTTAATAGCTGCCTTTCACCTGTCAACAAGCATCTTATGCATGTTGGTTCTAACATTTGATTTTTTTAAAAAGATATTAAATTATGAGTCCATTAAAAGGTATAACAGAAAACTATATTATTCTAATTTATATCTGTGGGAATAAAAATAATGTTCTTAATAAGACAAGTGCTTCTTGATCAAAATATACAGACTTCTTCAATCATTCTACAAGTGGGAAATCTTTAAACAAAGAAGTTAGTAGGAATTTTTGGTGCTTCCCCCAAAATGGGCTTCAAAGAACAGTTTCTGGCACAGAACAAGAGAGAAGAATAACTTAGAGAAAGAGGGTTTGGATAGAGAGAGAGAGGAACTAAGCAAAGTCATTGTAGAAAATGAACATTATTCCAGCCCCTACAAGGGAGTTCCTATGTCAAGGAACAGCAAAGATATATCTAAGACAGAAATTCCAATCTTGAAGTGTCCTTTTCTGGGCTGTGCAGATATGCCACAAACCTTCATAGAAACTGCTTTTTTAGGTGTCGGAGGTAAAGAGATAATGGCTTTACCAGGGGAGTAGGACAGCAGCTGGAGCAGCAGAGAACAATTAGAATCCACAAGATAGTAGGCAAAGCTGTAGGATGGATTTTGATGGAAACAGATGTTAGTAAATTCTCTTCCAAGTGTTCCCAGATGGCTTGGAAAATTTACAAGCTGAAATACGAGTGCAAGAAATGTTGGAGATGGAAAAGGTGTTTGTTTGACTTCCCAGGTTTGTGAGTTGCTGGAACTTGTCATGCGGTTATTGACATAAGGGATGGCACAAGTAATTTGGAACTCATGGATATAACGTGAGAAATATAATATAGGCAACTTCGAATTATATAGACCTTCATAGGACAAGAAATTTTATATCATCCAGCATGCAATTTAATTCCTTAAGAAGTGTGTTTATACTCCACCACTATTTTGTTTTGAAATTTTAGTCTCAAAATATTTATTTTCTCCCTCATGCTTCTTCGCAGTGTCTTGAAAGAGAAAGCTAGTATATATAATGACTTAATATGAAGTTACTAAGAACTAGGCACTGTTAGTCATTCTATATTTGTTATCTTTTTCAATTTTGGGCATAGACAGTCATTTACTGACTCTGAAATTCCCATATCCATATTTCTCCTATGTCTTTAAATATAATCTTAGAAAAACTTATAGTAAATTATAATGAAAGTAATATACATTCATAATGAAATATATAGGCAATTTATATGCAATAAGGCATTTATAGCTATTAAAAGAAATAGCTTTGTGACAAGATAATGTGATTTCATTGCATTTTGGGATGTGAATTCAAAATGCATGTAGCTTACATATTATAGAATTCTAAATTTAATTCATTTTCTCTTCTCAACTTTCTATTCAGTTTATCTGAAGCATAGAAAATGGTTCTTAAAGCAACTCAGAAAATGAATAAATTGGAATTCTTGTCAGCATAAGCTCTGTGAACATATATTTAACAACATTCTCCTTTCAACATTGGCTTAATACATTTAACAACCTTATCAATCACTTCCAGAAATTTATGTCAAATATAAATAACTCGACTTCCCACAGAAGGAGTTCTGTGTTTAAATATGTGCACTTTATCCATATAAGAAGGTCGAAAACCAATGTGTAAAACAATCCATATATAAAAAAAAAAACACCTTTGTTTCCAAATGTGGAAATTGTATGAAAAATGTGTTATTGCACATTTGCTGGTGGCCCAGGATTAAATTTTTTTCTATTTTGGGGTTCACATCTTATTAAATAAGTATACTTTAGCCCATTTAACAACAAAATTTGTGACCTCCTTTGCAATAGGTAAAATCCAATTTCCTTTTCAGTCAACTAAGTATTATACCAAATGTCTTTCTTCCCACTCTGTTGCTCTCCTTTATGGCTTGGAGTTCATAAAGCTATTCCCCAGCCTGAGAAGAAAATAAACAAGCAAATGGCAGCACTTAAGGAGCCCTTGGCATAACACCTAGAGTAATCTGCAATATAACATTTATCAAGCAATAGTGAGTTACAAAACATTTGAGAAATTTGTTTCTGGAGGGAGTTGAAAGAGCTCATTTGAATCCACTTTGTCTCATAAAGGAATCATTGTGTTCATAAAACCACAGGAACATTAGGAAAACAGCTGTTTCCTTTCAAAAATAGAGAAGCCACATTAGGTATAAATTTCACCAAAGATATAGCTTAATCAAGTATACCATATTATGCAAAGTACAATCCAGTCTGTAATTTCCAGATAGAAAATATTACAACTTTACATTTTTCTTACCACAGTAATACCTATTCATGTCCACAAAGAAACATTTCCCACTTTTAAGTTACTAACTTTGAAAATGAAGTCTCATTTTATCTAATTTAATAAAATTTACTTTTAGAAGCTCTAACTGAAATTCTTTTATTGTGTCATTGTTGATGGTAGTACTAATAGGCAGCAAATGAAAAAAATCAATAAAAATAACTGGCAATAAATATACTCTCTCAAAATGCTGCTATTCACGTGTATAAACTTTGGAATGAATAATAAGAAAAGTTGCTTATTTTTCTATATAAGAAAACTATAGGTGTTCAATATAAAAAATTAAAAAACTAAGTTAATATATATTTTTAATTAAAAGCTTAAAGAAAATATAATGTTGAAATTAATTTCATGTACTATTTGCTATTATCATTTAGCAAATAAATAAAAAATTAATTATTTGGGAATGATTGTGATAAGGAACAGCAATTAACTTAATGTTGAACTAGGTTATTATTTGGAAAATCCACAGTACATTAGTATTGGTTCAATTTTTAATTTTTGAAGAAAGATGTTTGGTGAGATAAGTTATTCATACCTGAATATAGACAGCAATATCCTATATAATAAAAGCCTAGCAACCATAATGGTGTAATGACCAGAACAAGCACTTGACCAGTCGCTATGAGGTGCATTAACCACCTCTCAGTTCCTCCCCCCGGCCCTCAGGCTCCGATCACTGGGTGGCAAACGGGGAACTGGGGTGGGTGGTGGTGGGATGGGACTGGCGACTAGTGAGTGCGTGGAATGCTGACCTCCTGGTCCCTCCCTCTGGCCTGCAGGCTCCCATTGATTGCCAGATGGCAAACAGGGAACCAGGGTGTGTGGCAGCAGCGGCGGGACTGGGGACTGATCGCAGGCTAGGCCTAGGGACCCTACCTGTGCACAATTTTGTGCGCTGGGTCTCTAGTAGTTGAATAAAATGGAAACTATTATTTGCATATATTTGTCTGGGTTAGATGAAAAATGAAAAGGCTGGTAGAAGAAAGAGTAAAAGGAACATTTGTGTATGTATTATGCTGTTACTAGACATATCATTCTGAAACAATGCAGCAAATCACCTGGTGGATAAATATGTTTTTAAAAGTCATTTGAAATATCTTTATCATTTAAGTTACTTTCAAAATTTGCTATTCTTACCTCAAAATCATATTCTAATGGGATAGAGTGATACCAATCTACATTTAATACAGGTTTGATATGTACCATATAAATGAAGCATTCACTGGACAATTTGACAATTATACACTGTGATATTTAATTTTAAATAATCAATTTACTATAAAGAAATGACATTATTTCACTTAGGTAATTTATTTTTTATTTTATTTTATAAATTATAAAAATAATATTATTCACATGAATAATCTTATTTTTCCATAAATAATATTTGTTGTTGTTTGCATTTATAGTTTTATGATCTTGACCCTATCCTAGGCTTTTAGATGTGTAATCATGCTTTCACTTTATTTGATGTGCTGTGTTCTATGGAGAGAAATAAGAATGATTGCTCATCCTTCACTTACTACTCACTAAACAATATTTTTAGCAGTCAAAAATATTTATTTGGTACACAATATGTGCTGTACCAAATATTAAGTGTAGATGGATATGAAGAATTATGCTGAGTCTAGGAGCTTACAACAATGTAGAACTCTAAGACTTTTTGAATCTCCAACATCATAAATCCTTTCAGTTCCTAAAAGCATGCCAAGACTCTCCAACTACTTACTGAATGTGAATGCATAGTATATAGCAGGCATTGCATTATGCGAGAGAGAGAGAAAATGATAAAAAATCAGACACCTGATTTATCTACTTATATCAGTCAGAGAAACAGAACTGATAGGATATACCTATCTTTCAAATAAATCTCTTTATAAATTTGGTCTGTGTTCTTGTAGGAGGAAAATGCTCAAATTCAATTAATGGGGATTTGGCCCAGGGAAGAGACATTTAAGTGGTTTTGTTGTGGAGCCCAAAGCATATTTAAAGAACGTTCGTTGTATATTTCCATAGCGAAAGGTGTCATTTACCCTGTGCCCTCCCCATCCATTAAGTGTAAGAAATAATTCTCCCAGTTCAGGGGCAGCACCTGGAGTCCTGCAGAGAGAACACTCCTGCCTCCTCCAGGCTGCTCCAGCGGAAATAACAGAGAATCTCAGGGGAGAATGGGGACAAGGAATCACAGCTTTAAAGGTGATGTTGCTGCCATAATTCAGGGACGTTATTTCCCAGGAGAATATCGCCACCTGCCTGATGAAGCCCCAAGTACAAGGCTTAAAAAAAAAAAAAAAAAAAAAGAGGCAGCTATTAACCTACTTTATTGAGACTGAGCCCCTGGCTCATTGGGCCCATTCAGCTGTGAGCTGACTCGGATTCACTAACTAACAAGATAAGGGTCCAATCGTCCTCAGTGGGAAACACAGACAAGCTGGACCTAGCATCATCTCAGTTGTACATGAAAAAGGCACAGTTTCATCTGGGGACGCGGTCGGGAGCTGTATCCCTCGCTCTGCTTTCGAAAGCAAAGCCACTAGCTCTATGCAGACCCTGATTTAGAGATACTCCTAAATGCCTGGGCCTGGGTGACTGAGGGCTTAGGTAAGATCAAAGCCGCTGATGTCCTGTGGGTGGCAGCAGCAATCCAGCCTCAATGAGAACTCTGCAAGGCCAAGCACGAGAAGCCACTCAGCACAAGGAGATGAATGAAGTCATGTCCCTTCCTTAAACAAGGCTCCTAAGGACCTGACAGGTTCTCTTACTAACACTCGGGCTGCAGTCAGATGCCCCTCTTTGGGTCATGACTACAACCGTAGGCCAAGCGGTCTGAGTCGCACACTGATGTTCACATGTGGACACAGATGTGATTAACTAGAACCAACTTGCTGATCAAGCCTGGGCCGGCCATGGCTACCAATGCTCCCTGAATCTACCATCGCGCTGGACATGGCAACATGTCCCCTCACAGCCTGGAGGAAAGTAAAAGGTCACTCTAACTCTAACTCTAACTCTCCTTCGTGGGTCATAATGAATACAGACTGGCTTCAGACTATCTTGATCATCTAAAGAACTGCTAGTACCCCAGGAACTTATTATAGTGACCCAGACCCCGGAGGGCCGGGGACTGGGTGTGTTTGAGATCCACATTGCTGTTTGCAGTCCTGTTGACAGCAGCCCTAAATAACTTTGAAATGAGATGGATTGGTCCCAGCCATTGTGTGTATCTCAAAACTGAGAAGTTAAGGCGTTATAATTACTCTTGCTATGTTGCTCATATGTAAGCATAATTGTCTCTATGGGTATTATTTTTACTTAGACATTTGCAGGGTTCCCTCTTTATTCCTAGATTTCAAAAATTCACAATATTTATTATATAGCTTCAGGATATATCAATGAATACTTTCATCTCCAAATTCAGGTATCTCTGGATTTTTGTTGAGTGTGTGCTTTTTCTTTCTATAAAACGTGTGATTATTTTTCAGTCCTGTCTGCTGGATCTCTTATTCCATTTCATGCATTTGTAATTACGTATTATTTATTTTCTTTTTTGTCCATTCTCCTTCTCCCTTTAGGAAGAGAGCTCCCAGTTTGCATTCAATGACACCAACTTACATTGCTGCTCCAATATTATTTAGTCTCTTTAGTGCTTTTGGCACAGATTTAAATTTCAAGATTGCATTTTTACTTTCCTAACATATAACATACTCCATAGGGATTTTGAGATGGTTAACTAATTAATATATCTGAAAATGTGTTAATCTATATATATAAAAGCTCAGTGACCCTTAAGGCAGAACAATCAGAATGACCGGTTGCTATGATGCGCACTGACCACCAGGGGCAGATGCTCAACGCAGGAGCTTCCCCTTGGTGGTCAGTGCATTCCCACAGCAGGAGCGCCACTCAGCCAGAAGCCAGGCTCCCAGCTGGCAAGAGCAGCGGTGGTGGCGGGAGTCTCTCCTGCCTCCGCAGCAGTGCTAAAGAGTGGAGAGCCAAGCAGTAAGGAGCGAGCAGGTGGACGGTAACAAGTGAGCAGGCAGGTGGTTAGGAGCGAGGGGTCCCGGATTGCGAGAGGACACAGGCCGAGCTGAGGGACCTCCCCTGCCCCCCGCCATGTGCATGAATTTCATCATCGGGCCTCTAGTGTGGTTATAATTTTTATAATTTTCATCATTAATAGCACCTTTTTATCTATACTTCACATAACAAATTCTTGTCATTTGTATATCTTTCATCTCAGCAAATAAATTCAAATTTCTGATTTTCTTCTCTCTAGTTTTGCAATATACTTTTACTTGATTTTTATAATAAGGTAAAAAGAAAGACTTCAAAATGTATCATCCTTTATAGTCTTTCTTTGCAATGAGAATCCTGACTTAATTTTAACTTACTCTGTTATGCTGTATTTTTTTTTTCAAGGCTTGGAATCAATGATTGTATCATTCATTCTAGAAGGGGAAATAACCCAAGTATAGTACTTGTTCATGAACTACATTTATAGAGTCATGTTCGATAGTAGCAGAGTACTGATATTTATCATTTAGGTCTCAGATTTGACCCACTCTTTCTGGAAAAACCTCACTGACCCACTTAAATTGAGATATGTACCCTGAAAACATGCTTACTGTGCATTTGCACTATCACCGCCTTCCTGAGAGTTCACTGTAATTGTTTGATTACTATCATTCTATAAAATGAATTATGCTGCACTGATGGGAACTATGTTTGTTTTGTTCCATATTCTATCCCCCATGCTTACTACGTTGACTGGGCTATTGTCACCTCTCCTTACACACAGTGAAAATGAAGGCAATGGCCTCGAATGCAGTTTGTTTGATGCGGTAGCTGAGGAAGTCTTAGGTAAGAGGAATCTGGGAAGAGAAATTTTATTTCTGTTCATCATCTTCTGTGTATTTGCTAAAGGTGCTTAAATGAGGACCAGACTTCCTTCCGAAACTCTATTCAAGGGAGAATGAAATAACTCTAAAAAGTATTTTCCTACCTGCCTTTTTGATGTTCTCACTTTCAGACCCTTTTTTACTCCTGCAAATAATGGGTGAGGAGGATGTGACATGGCCGCTTCTACTGAGAACATTAGGAATATTGTTACTGTTATCTTATTTACCTCTTCCCCCTCTTCTTCCATCAAAGTAACCAACAGAATGGAAATCCTTTTATATCATGTACCTTTTCTCATTATTCATGTATATCCAATGCAACTAATTTCATGAATGCATAGATTTCTTGACATTTTCTGTTTTATAAAAAACGTATAACAACTAATTATATTGTGTGTACATCTCCATATTTTGCTTTTTTCATTGAAAAACACATTGCCTTTTTGGTTCTTACAAACTGGCTAATTCTTTTTTGGGCTCATTTTTCTTGATGATGATTTACCCCAATTACTTGCAGTTAATTCTGAATGTAAAAGCATTGAAAACATTTTCAAGTAAGTGGCCTATCATTTTTGTTATTAAGCATACTCCCTTTTATTGACTTTCCTGATGATTGTATTATCAAAAATATTTCCTTTCTAGATTCAGGAGTTAAACACTATTTACGAAGATTTCCTTATATTGGACAAAGTAGTTCAAAATTGCATACCATATTTTTAAAATTTACATCTGAGTTTATTGAATTTATGGCAATGGTGTAGCCTTTAAAATATGTACTTTTTAAAAAACTTTTAGACTTCCCTTAGAGCCAAGTATATGATTGATTTTATAAATGTTCCTCAGATACCAATAAAAGACATATAAAATATATGTATTCAATGTTCATAGAATGCAAAATTAGAGATTTATGTCTGAGTGAAGTTTATTACAGTGTTCAGTTCCTATATGTTATCATTTATTTGTTTCTCCTAGACCTTTCTAATTTTGAAAAAGATATATTACATTCCTTATAATCCTATTTTTATCAAGTGTTCCCGGCACTTTAAAAATATATTTTTTTAATTGATTTCAGAGAGGAAGGAAGTGGGAGAGAGAGAGATAGAAACATCAATGATGAGAGAGAAACTTTGATTTGCTGTCAACTGCTATTCCCACACTGAAAATCGAGCCCACAACCTGGGCATGTGCCCTGACCAGAATCGAACCTTGACCTCCTGGTTCATAGGTCAACTTTCAACCACTGAGCCATGCTGGCAGGCTGCTTCACCTACATTTTTAAAAGCAAATCTATTAAAAAGGAAGTAATATGTTTTTATGTTAACATGAGCCAATACAAATAAACTGATAAATATATTATTTTTAAAATCTCCATTTTATTTTCTAATACAGTAAACATAAATAGATATAAAGCACATAAACAAAGCTCTTTGGGATCATTAATGGTATTTAAGACTGCAATAAGTTCCTGAAACCTAAACAACTAGTTTGCCAAAACCAGTATGTTTGAAAACTGCTTACTTAATCTTTACCAAAAATAACACAAACATTTTTCACTGTTTCTATACGTGTTCCATTTTTCATCGGTAGTTAGAGAAGTTAGTGAGCCTGTCCAAAATTAAGACTGAAATCTATCAGGGACTTTTCCCCTCTCCCACCTGATTGATTATTGCCACTCTATATCATCTGTTCTATTTTTCTCCTTGTGGAACTCATCTAACCCCTGGTTAATTCCATCTGTTTTAATTTTATTTTTTTATTTGACACATTTCTTTTAGCTGTATTGCACTGCAACATTTTTACTTAATACCATACTTTTTGTATATTTATTGATATATTTTAAAATTAGAAAACATGATTCGGGTTGCAGAGTGTATATTCATGTTCTAAGGAAATCTCCTCACATTCTCTTCTAGTTTGATAGACTCCATTGATTGTTCTAGGTCCGTGGTAGGCAAACTGCGGCTCGCGAGCCACATGGGGCTCTTTAGCCCCTTGAGTGTGGCTCTTCCACAAAATACCACGGCCTGGGTGGATCTATTTTGAAAAAGTGGCATTAGAAGAAGTTTAAGTTTAAAAAACTTGGCTCTCAAAAGAAATTTCAATCGTTGTACTGTTGATATTTGGCTCTGTTGACTAATGAGTTTGCCGACCACTGTTCTAGGTCATCAGTTCCCTCTTCACTTGGCTCTTCCTACTCTCTGCTGGTGCTTTGCCTTCCTCCCCCTTGTTAGTAAATTTTCTTAGATACGATGGTACTTTGCCTACTCTCAGCTCAGTACGTCCTGGGAATTCAGTGCAACATCTTGGTATTCTATTACCAGGCAGCATTTCCTTGTGTTAAAAGCTCAGCTCCTGGGACTGCATGTGCACAAACCTTGCCATTTGTCAACATTTGTTTAGGGCAACAAAATAATTCTTCTCCTCTCCCAGTGTTCTCATTTTTCACTGACTTTAGTTCTGCCCTCAGATGTTGTGAAAAATTCAGCCCATAGTATTTCCAGAGCTTAAAGACACACTAGGACTTCCTGAGACCATAATTCATATCAAGGGAAGGTGCTGCACTTGTGTTTCTTTTTCTCACAATGGAGCCCAGCTCTCCCTGGGAACCCTGAAATCATGATCCTCAACTCAGGCCTCTCCACCTTGAAGGTCCTGGGATCAGGCAAGTGTTGTGTCAGAAGAGATCAGATCCTTGGCTTATTCTTGCACCTCCCTGGGATTTCTGGAGAATCTAGGACTTTTCATTATAGGCTCTTCCTGTTTCCAAGTCTGAGCTACCACTTTTCTCAGGAGAAATCTATGTCCACATCTTTGATCTATAATGCCTAAACATCCCAGAAGTCTGAAAATGAAAAGTCTTTAACAGCAAAACCTGACCTAATGAGCCCAGCTGGTGTGACTCAGTGGTTGAGCGTCAACCCATGAACCAGGAGATCACAGTTTGATTTCCAGAGAGGTCACATGCTTGGGTTGCAGCTCGATCCCCAGTCAGCCAATAGATGATTCTCTCTCAGTATTGATGTTTCTCTCTCTCTCTCTCTCTCTCTCTCTCCCTTCCTATCTGAAATCATTAAAAACATTAAAAGAAAGCCTGACCTAATGAGAATATGCCTAGGTCTCAGTGTAGAATGATGTATGTGTCTGAGGATAGAGCAATACCCCAATCTCCCTCCCCATGGTTTTATGCAGTGGAAATTATATGCATTGTACTGCCTTTGTAAAATTTGAAATTTTCTAACAAACCTGACCCATTTGATATTGTGCTTCTGTATTGAATGGTTCCAAATTTTGTTGGTCTTTATGGTGTTTGGCTCTGAGCTATGGCTTCTTCTTTTCAATTACCCTCCTCAACCACAGTTGATGAGAGTATCTGCCATCCTTGCTGCAAGACTGACTTTTAATTGACCTTTGTTACTCAAAGCATTCATTTGTAATTTTATGCTTACTGCTCAGAGTTTAGAAAGAGCTTTCAAATTATGAGGTCCCTCAATGCATGAACTTCTCTCTATTATGTTTAGTTCCTGCTCACAAACTAGTATGATTGCCTCCCCTCCCCACTGCTACCTCCAAGTTCTGATAACGTTGCCTTTACCACCTTCCATTCAACCCCAAGTCAGTGGCACATATTTTGGGTTTTTATTCAGGATTGCACTTTTCTTTCCATGCTAATTCTTGCATCAGCACAGAGACACCTGGCTATTTCTCATTCACACAATGTCTCCATCACAGGTTGACTGGGGAGCTGGGCTCATTGCTGACACTCAGGCTGAAGGAGTATCTACCATTGTGAAGATGACTGATGGCCATGCCAGGACAACAAGGGGACATTGTAAGGGCTCCCACCAGTGGGTGAATAAATTATCTAGACAGTTCATTATGTATTAGCCTGGATTTGGAATATAGCCCCACCAAAGCTCAAGGGAGGAAAGAAGTACAATGAAACATTTGCCTGGAAAGGGAGAAACCAAAACTATTAGATGAAAAGCATTAATGAGTACCTCAGAGTGCAAGCAAAATATATCCTACTGATTCTGAAAGACAGAAAACTGATAGGAAAGGAATATTACAAAATAAACTCATACTTTATTAGATAAGTGTAAAATATAATAATAAAGATAATATGGTACAATATAATCCTTATTTTTAATTATTAGATAAAAGTTCTTACAATAAAATCTGTGTATGCACCAAGGTGAAATTCCTGTAATTTCTGCTAATGGTGTGGCTGGATGCTGTGCAACATCTGTTGTTTACAAGTTTCAACTACCCATTGGATCACTTGTAAATTCTCACACAGATTATAAACTTTATTATTAAGATTTAGGAGGATAAATAATTTAGCTGAATAAGTTAATAGTATTTTAATTAAAAATTTTACTATTCCAAGCAAAATAAGTCAGACAGAAAAAGTTAAGAACCATATGATTTCACTCATATGTGGAATATAAAACTGAAAACAACCCATAAACAAACAAGAAAACAAACATTGATAGACACAGACAACAATATGGTGGGTATCAGAAGGAAGAGGGTGGGAGTAGTAAAGGGAAAAGCGGGTCAAATATATGGTGACGGAAGAAGATTTGACTTTGGGTGGTGGGCACACAATGCAATAAATAGATTGTGTATCATAGAAATGTTCACTCGAAACCTACATAATCTTACTAATCAATGTTATCCTAATAAATGTAACTAAATTTTTAAGATTAATAGCTAGTAAAAAAAGTGAGAAATATTTTTATTAAAATAAATCTGAAGTTATACTCATGACTGAATCTTAAGTCCAAACAATTACCACTTAAAAATGAGAAGTATCATAAATATTGAAATATGTGTAGAATGCATATGTACATATATATGTATATATACATACATATATATGTGTGTATATATACACACACACACGCTGTGTATATACACAGCGTGTGTGTGTGTATATATATATATGTGTATATATATATATATACATATATATATATATATATATATATATATATATATATATATATATATATATATATATATATATATATGGAGGCCCAGCGCATGAAATTCATGCACTGGGGAGGGGTTGTCCCTAAGCGCAGCCTGGACCCTCTCCAATCTGGGACCCCTCGGGGAATGTCTGACTGCCAGTTTAGGTCTGATCCCATAGGGATCCCATAGGAATCGGACCTAAACAGGCAGTCGCTCATCCCTCTCACAATCCAGGACTGCTGGCTCCCAACTGCTGACCTGCCTGCCAGCCTGATCACCGCCAACAACATCCCTGCCAGCCTGATCGCCCCCAATTGCCCTCCCCTGCCAGCCTGGTCACCCCTAACTGCCCTCCCCTGCTGGCCTGGTCACCCCTAACTGCCCTCCCCTGCAGGCCTGTTCCCCCCCAACTGCCCTCCCTCCCATGCAGTCCTGGTCACCCCCAACTGCCCTCCCCTGCTGGCCTGATCGCCCACAACTACCCTCCCCTGCCAGCCATCTTGTGGCGGCCATCTTTGACCACATGGGGCGGCCATCTTGTGTGAGGCATGAGTGTCAATTTGCATATTACCTCTTTATTATATAGGATACATATATACACACACACACACACACATATATATATATATATATGTATATATATACACACACATATATATATGTGTATATTAGAGGCCTGATGCAAGAATTTGTGCACCAGTTGGGTCCCTCAGCCTGGCCTGTGCCCTCTCACAATCTGGAACCCTAATTCATGGATCGGGCCAAAACCGGCAGTCTGACATCCCCCGAGGGATGTAGCAGTGTGCAAAGCGGCAGGTGGCCAGGGAGGAGCCTAGCCGGGGCTGGGTGCTGCTCCTGCTCATCCCGGCCCTGCTGCGCCTGCCACTGCTGCTGCGCCTGCCACTGTTGCTGAGGTGGGAGAGGCTTGCACAGCTGCAGCTGCGCTTGCCAGCTGTTAGCCCCACTTCTGGCTGAGCAGTGCTCCTGCTATGGGAGCACACTGACCACCAGGGAGCAGCTCCTGCTGTGCATGTGGCCATCTTGTGACAGCCATCTTGTGACAGCCATCTTGTGATGACATGACACCATCTAGCTATTATTAGTATAGATTTCCTCTGGAACCTATCCTTCTATTTATTCCATTATTTCAAATTCCTTTAGTGCCTTGTGTGTTTACTGTATGATGACTGGTGTGGAAAAAATATAACATTCTTTTAAAAATTATATTTTCCATTATTAAATTAAGTCTTAAATAATTAACCTTCTCAGGAGAACTTGCATTGAAGCAAACTTTGCAGCTACTGCATTGTCTATCCAGTTAAATAATTAGACAAAAAAGTTTCAAACTTCAACAGGCAACACATTAAATGAATAAACTGAAGCATTTTTATTGTTCTTACCATGTAAATTTTCTCGAGAAAAGAAAAATCAAAAGTTTTTATTATTTTCTGAAAAATATTTCCATTGGTTCTTAGCTTTTTTCAGCTCTTCTCAGATCAGTTGTAATTATCTTCCTCATGAATGCTTATCTAACCTAATAATAGACAAACATGCAAATTGACCTCACCTCCGCTATGCCCACAGCCAATCAGAGTGAACAAGATGGTGGTTAACTTGCATATGCAGGCGCTGAGCGGCCTGGGTCCCGTAAACATCCTCCAGACCCAGGCCACTCAGAGCCTGTAGGCCCGAGCTTAGGTCCTGAGCGGCAGGGGCCCAGAACGCCCCCTGGCCACTGGGAGCCTTGGCAGGGAGGGAACATTCCCAGAATGCCCCCTGGCCACTTGGAGCCTAAGGGTGCAGGCGCCAAGGGGTTGGGTCCCGCAAACATCCTCAGGACCCAGGCCAGTCCGAGCCTGTAGGCCCTTTGCTTAGGTCCTGAGTGGCAGGGGTCCCAGAACGCCCCCTGGCCACTTTGAGCCTATAGGTGCAGGCGCTAAGGGGCTGGGGGTGGGGCAGGGCGGGAACATCCCATGTCACCATAGTGCCCCCAGCTGCTTGGGAATGCTCCAGCACCAAGAGGCAGTTTGGGTCCACACCCCCAGCCTGGCGCACACGATGGGGGGCTGGCTGCTGGCCTCTGGGGTGTGTAGAGACCCCCGGCGGCCACCGCTGCATGCGGCCCAGGGGTCCCTGCATGCCCCCCAGCCTGGCGCCCATGGTCAGGGCTCATACAGGAGGCAACCAATCAAAGTGTCCCTCTCACATTGATGTTTCTCTCTATCTCTCCCTCTCTCTTCCACACTCTCTAAAAATCAATGGGAACATACCCTCAGGTGAGGATTAAAAAAAAAAATGCATATCCTATGAAAGACACATCTTGAAAATGCCTAAAGAAAGTTGTCATTTTTTCTTGGTGAAGGGACTGGAGTCCGTGTTGATGAAAACACCTTGATGGCTGTGGTGACTGGCAGTGGCTGCAGCAACGGGGTGATGGGGCTGGTGCCTTCCTCTGATCAGCCCGGTTGCCTCCCACAAAGGAGCGTGGGGAGCTGGCCTAAGCCATCAGTAGGACATCCCCTGAGGGCAGCCAGTATGTGAGAGGGGGCAGGTTGGGCTGAGGGACCCCCAACCCCAGTGCACAAATTTCGTGCACTGGGCCCCTAGTGCATAATATAATCCACAATCCACCAATATCAACACTAGTTTCTTGAAATGGCATAATATATGAGAACAAATTATCTCTATAGAATCAATAATGTTGTAAAGCATATTATTTTTCTTAATCAAAGATACATTTATAAAATACTTTTCTAAAAATCTGGGAGAGAAAGAATACAACCAACATTATAAACATATAATCACATTCCATTATTCTAGTTATGCAACAAGAACATTTCACTGATAACTATATTTAAAATTGATTGCATAGTAATTTAGAACTATTAATAGACATGTTACTTTTCTCTCAGTTGTTTTCCAAAGATTTATTTCCAAAAGTTAACACATTTATTTTCCAACAGAATGGCATACCCAGTATGATGAACATGCCATACAACCTTCTGAAATCCTTCAATTACTTCCCAAGTCGTCTTCACCTGAGCTATAAATCTTTACACAATTTAAGCCTTACTTTATTATCCAGGTTGCCTTGTACCTGTTATGTGCTCTCTTTCAGAGGCAATTTTAGTAACCTTTATTCATTTCATACTCCTTTGCATGATTACCAAGTACAAGAGGGTTAGCATTTGCTCTTTTCTCTGCATAACACTGTCTCTGACCCTCTTTGCCTACTTACATTTCAATAGACAATTTGCTGTTTTTGCATTTATTAATTCCCAGTTCTTTGTGTGACATTATCTCAGAAGTCCACCAGGAATCAGCTCTCTAGGTATCTTCAGTCTATCTGGCTTGGAAGAGGCTGTACCCAAATCCACAGAAGAAGCATGTGTCCTCAATGTGACTGGTCATGACCATTGCATCCCTCTAGCCCCACAAAGATTGTTGCAGGGATGGAAGCATGACCCCAGTTGGTCCATTTAGAATAATTTCCAGAAATTTTATGAATATGCCTAGGACTCAGAACAATGATAATTACACCCAAGATGCAGGGAGTCACCCTGGTCAATTTGGCTCTACTAAAGGGTCCCGGGTTCGATTCCTATCAAGGGCACATACCTCAGTTGCAGGCTCCTCCATGGTCCAAGCCTTGGTCAGGGCTCATGCAGGGGGCAACCAATCAATGTGTTTCTCTCATATCAATATTTCTCTCTGTCTTTCCCTCTCTATCTCTCTCTAAAAAAAAAAAAAAGCAGTGGGAAAAGGATAGAGAGATGCAGGGGGTCTGTGGGGCAGAAGAGCTGCCTGGTAAGGAAGCCAACATGGAAAAAAGCAGATGGAAGCAATGGAAAGTTTTAGACCCAATGGCCTTGTTTGGGTCCCGACCCATCCCATGCATTCTGACCCTGTCACATTGTTCTCACCACTTAACTCTAGTGCCACATGCTAGGGAATTAATATATTTGAATTGATTTATCAAATGAGTATCAAAATTATTAAAATGTATACACACACACACACACACACACACACACACACTAGGGGCCCAGTGCACGAATTCATGCATCTTGAAAGGAACTGTGGGCTGCGAGGCTGTGGTGGGCACAGGGGTGGGTCTTGGTTCCTCCTGCGTGCCCCCGCCCAGCCCCTCCCTCCATGGTCCCCGGTCCCCTGTCTGCAAGCAGCCCTGCTCCCGCAGCCACTGCTCCCACATGCTGATGGCGCTGGCCTGCTCACATCCGCTGTTGACGAGGAGCGATTGGGGCTGGTGCCAGCAGTGGGTGCAAGTGGGGCCAGCAACTTCAGTGGGTGTGAGCAGAGGCTGCTGCTCCGATCACCTCTCAGGAGCAGGGGGAGGTGGTTGAGCATCGACCCATGAACCAAGAGGTCACTGGTTTGATTCCTGGTCAGAGCACATGTCTGGGTTGTGGGTTTGATTCCCAGTGGAAGGCATGCAAGAGGAGCTGATCAATGATGTTTCTTTGTTATGGACGTTTCTAACTCTCTCTTCCTCTTTCTCTAAAAATCAATAAAACATTTGGGGGAAAAAAAGAAATACAGAATGACATGGAGGGAATATTAGTCTGGTCTGTGGACTGAAAAGACAATGGAGGTAGGAAAATCTTCCCTGAAGAAGAGGCACTTCAAACTAAAATCTGAAGATGAAAGGATTGAGAAGGGGTAGGGTGGTCTTCCATGAGCTGCCTTTGTAAAGTCTGAGAGAAAAGATGGCTACAGAGGAGAAAAACAGAGACAGTGAAAGTGGCAGGTGTAAGATTTGCAGAAATTTTTCTTAACTTCAGCCTAAATGCAAAATAATTTTGTAAAGTAGTTCAAGTATGAAATTTTTAATGATGACTTTTGGGTGGAATGAGCCAAGTGGACAATAGTGAGACATGTTATAAGAGTTCTGTCAGAAAATCATATTCAAGTTATTTGGATTATACTGGTGGCCTATTGCAATGGTTTAGCACACAGATGACATTTCAGTAACTTTAAGATAATAAATGTTTCTGTGAAATTTATTTTACAAAGAGCATATTTAGTAATGGGATGTAAGACATATTTGGTATTGCATAAGCTATATGGAATTTAAAAAATAGAGAAATAAATATTCCTGTATTTCAAAGTTGAACATCTAGTTTCCATTCATTACAAAAAGAGAGACTAACATATAATTTGAGTGTAAGGAGTTATGAAGAGATGATAATTTGCCCTAGCCGGCTTGGCTCAGTGGATAGAGCATTGGCTTGTGGACTGAAAGATCCCAGGTTCGATTCTGGTCAAGGGCATATGCCCAGGTTGCGGGCTTGATACCCAGTGTGGGGCATGCAGGAGGCAGCCAATCAATGATTCTTTCTCATCATTGATGTGTCTATCTCTCTCTCCTCCCTTCCTCTCTGAAATCAATAAAAATACATTTTAAAAAAGAGATGATAACTTTACTATTATTCTTTAAAAATAAAAAAAATAACTTCAAAAGTCGTTTTAACTTTGGGAGCACCAGAAAAAAATGAATGGTTTAAGAGGTCCAGCCGAAACCGGTTTGGCTCAGTGGATAGAGCGTCAGCCTGCGGACTGAAAGGTCCCGGGTTCGATTCCGGTCAAGGGCATGTACCTTGGTTGCGGGCACATCCCCAGTGGAGGATGTGCAGGAGGCAGCTGGTTGATGTTTCTCTCTCATGGATGTTTCTAACTCTCTATCTCTCTCCCTTCCTCTCTGTAAAAAATCAATAAAATATATTTTTTTAAAAATAAGAGGTCCAAAATGTTTGTTGAAGAGTTTATCTTCATAATTTTGTAAATTTATAATTTTGATAATTTATCACTACCTTTAATTTTGTTGACAATGTAATAAATTGAAATTGTAAAATTTTATTCAATGCACATTAAACTCATTGAACTGATACAATGAACTATGTCACTTTGTTTGCAAACATTTGATGTGCATTTCAAAGTCAGGTGGAAGGGCAAGCCAAACAATATTGAGTAACGGAATAAATGATTGTGGGATATTATAAGACAAATGCAGATTATAAAAGCAGATAAAATACTTTCATAAGATATGCCCCTACCACAGTTCCTTTAGGAAATTCTCCATTTACCAAAAATGGAGATGCTCATGAGGACAGCATTTCTTTAAAAATGCACAGCATACTATTAACTCTGCAGAGATTCTGGTATGCTCACCTCCAACCACCTTTAAAAAACTGTGCTTATAAAACACTATTGCTAGAAATTATCTAAATGATATCTATAATAATAAAAGCATAATATGCTAATTAGACCAGATGTCCTTCCGGACATCCTTCTGAACGACCTTCCTGATGAAGTCAGCAGCCAGAGGGAAGCCTGGGTCCTGGGTGCCAGAGGGAAGCCAGTGCCGGCAGGCAGGGAAAGGAAGGCCTACTCTTGCATGAATTTTGGGCATCGGGCCTCTACTACTAAAATAAATAAGAATGCCAGAGATGTGAGTATGAGGATATTTATTGCAGTATTCTAAAGAATTTAAAACAAAACAACAATAACCAGATTGTCAAAAATAGGAGTCTGATGAGTTGTTTGGGCCTGTAATGAAACATGCTACCTTTAGAAGAAATCAACATGAATGGTAATTACATAGCTATTGTTTTACAGTTATTCTTAAAAATGTAAGTACATTTTTATACTTTTTTTCTATATATACATGACATGTTTCACAGAATAAAATTTAATAAAATGCAAATCTTATGAAGCAGGATAATATATTTTACCTGCATATCTGTGTGCTATTTTAAAACTGAGTCTATCTATGACTAAATTTTCTGCTCTCAAAATGTTAGTAGTGGCATTTCTCTTGATTTTATTTTAAGTTAACTCATCATAAAATTTGCATCTGTGCTCCAAAAGATATAATTTCTATCATTGAAATACTGTTACATTTTATCCCTAATATATGGCTCACTATGAATATAATTATTATAAGTTGATAAAACTCTTAAGATAAGCTTAAAATTTATGCACATATTTTACCTCTTCTATGTCATTCTCTCTGTGCTTTGAGCCCTATTAACAAATATATAATTCATTAATATTTAAATTCCATTATTGGTTTAATGCTAAATATTTAGTTTATCTCTGGTTCTCACCACGTTCAGAATTTTCAGGTTTTATTCTGAACATTAGTCATTGCCTTCTCATTCAAGTTATCTGGGAACACTGTTATAAACTCAACACTTTTAATTTCCTTCATCATCTGTTCCTGGCCTCAAGTTAAATTTTTCTGCATACCCTGGATTCTATTCTAGCATTCAATCTTTTTTTTTTAATTGTTATTAAAGTAACTTTGAGCTGATTTGAGGAAAATGTTGTATTAACATTACAAAGTATAAGTAAGAGAGAATATTTTGTGTTTGGAATCACCTAAAAATATGGGTTCACCACATTATGACAAAGGTACTTACTAGCCATATGTAGACATTATGTGTCCACCATGCTCTAGTCCCTTCCTGAACAGGAAGGAAAACTACACTGCCAAGCTTCCTTTACCATTTGATGTGAAGCCATGTTACTGAGGTCAATGGAGTGTGGCCCTTATAAAAAGAGGCAATCCTTTCTTTCCCCGGCCATGTAACCAAAGAAGCTCCATATTTGTTACGCCAGGTAGGCACAGGTACATATACAACAAAAGGAACTCAGATCTTGGAGTACTGCCTGGAGGAGATGTGTGGACAAGAACTGGCTTCCCTTCATTCACAATGAAGTGACTGAAACATACATACCGCTTTATTTTTTAATAAGCCACTACTCTTCCAGGTGTAACTTGTTACTTTCATAGAACCTACTTTCCTCTGTTCAGTACAGAAATAGGTATCTTGAAGAGAAATATTGTTATAAACAATGTCTTGAAATGTAAAGACTAATTAGGAAGCTGATTTCAAATGCTTAAAACGTTGATGTGGTAGCAAATATTTGGTTAAAACTCTTATGTGCAGTAGCCTACACATACTGCAGAGCAAAGGAGCCAATGAAATAATTGGCTGACTGGTAAGTGTTAATGAAAAGAAAGAAAATGTTCATAAATGTAAGGATTTGTAGGATAGAAAAAAATAAAATAAAAGACTGATTTTGTGCCCTAAACAATCAGAGATTGGATTTTTTAAAGACTTTAATAACAAAGGCCCAGTAGAAACAAAAAGTAGGTTAATAATGTGACAGGTTAAAGATCACATTTACCCTGCCTCTTGTTTTTCAAATGCTTCAAGGTGTGTTCCATTGGGGTAAAGAAACGAAAGTGAGCCCTACTCAGTTCGGTGCAGTGGATAGAGCTTCCACCTGAGGACTGAAGGATCCTGGGTTCCATTCCGGTCAAGGGCACATGCCCGGGGGTTGTGGGCTCAAGCCCGTGTGGGGTGTGCAAGAGGCAGCCAACCAATGATTCTCTCTCATCATTGATGTTTCTATCTCTCTCTCCCTCTCTCTTCCTCTATGAAATCAATAAAAATATATTTTTTAAAAAAAAAAAGAAACATGGAAGTGAGACCCATTTCTTTCTTTAAGACCTGTACCTTTTTTTTCTTTCTCCTAAGTTCCAAGGGCCTTGCTTTTGCTTCTATAACTTGTTTCTTGAGCCCATGCAGCCCAGCTGGCTCACTTCTTCAATGGCTCACTTCTACCTCTGTAAGTTTGTTAGTATTTGCGGTGGAGGGGCACATTGTGAAGGACAGAAAACCTAGAAGCAAGATTAATAGAAAGTTCAAATACATGATGGGAAGAGGAGCAAAAAGAAGGGTCTCAGAAAATAGAGAGAAACATATTTTTAGAAGAATCTTTGGAAACAACAAAGTAGAGAGCCTTAGAATCATGAAACTAAAAAATTTATCCTGGCCCATCCCCAATAACCTACATAAATAGGTAATTATGCAGAAAAGCCATCATGTTCAAACATGAGATTTGGGTAAGTTCCATACCCATAAATCAAAGGAGAAAAGAGAGATTAATTAGTTGAATGACATCCTAATAGATATGAAGACAATAGAAAGACATGGTCACACAACACAAAAACAAAAAATATAATATTTCAAAATAAGCTAACAGAAATCAAGAAGACAATCAAATATGTGAAAGAGTAGTATAATCAGAATTAGAGAAATTCAGTTATGAATTATTAGGCCAAATATTAAAACACAAAAAAGAAACTGACAAAGGGAAAGAATTAGAATTTAGTAGAAAATATTTAGAAAGAGAAGAAAAAATGATTGTGGGGAAAAAATTTAAACTGAGAGTAACACAAGAGATTAAAGACATTTGCGAGAAAGCAAAGGATATAGAAGATAACCACAGAAAAATTAAATGATGGGAGCAAAACAGAAGAAAGCTTAAGCAATAGAAAAAAGCAAATGTTAACATTTATAATTAAAATAACCTTTCTTAATTTAAAAATATAGTTGAACCTACATATTTAAAGTGAATACTTACTATGCATTTAGGAAAATCATGCCATAATAGGAAGAATTTACATATGTTCTTATAAAAACTATAAAACTTTAAAAAAATAAAATTAAAATACCATTGGGCATCCAGACAAAATTACTTATGAGGGAAATACAATCATGTGGGTAATGAGGGGTTCCATGTGCAAGCACAGAAGGAGAAAGGTAAAGGTGGGTACATAAACCATGGAACACCTCCTACCATGTGCTTAAAGAGAATACTCTTAGGAATTACACTTATAGAGACATTCATAACATGTATATATATATATATATATATATATATATATATATATATATATATATATATATATATATATATATATATATATATATATTCTGCAAGATTAATGCTATAATTTTATAGAATATATATATATATATATTCTGCAAGATTAATGCTATAATTTTAACCTAGATCAAAGTACACATACAATGATTTTTATTTTTTATAGATTAGAACTATACTAATTTTATATCTGAATCATTCAATATATCTCCCAGCTGTAATATTCTAGCAAAATAAAAACTTTTTTGTTTTAGATTATCTATCTTTAAAACACTCATAACATGTCATGATAGCATTGGGAGTTGTAATTATTATATCTTCAATGCCCTGAAAGACACTCTAGAAATAATGGCGCTTAATTACAAGGCCTCATGATACCAATTTATGTGTAATTGATATGAAATTACCTTTTCTCTAAAGGATTTTAGGATGTGAAAGAAGAAATGGAGCTAAATGCCTTAATACTAATCTGTTTAATATTCTAAGGTTGTCAGTTCTGCATGAGGCAATAACAATGGCTGAAGTCCCCAAACATGTAGCACCACTCCTCCCATCATTCACTTCCCATCAACTTTCAACAGTCAATATATCCATATTTCTTCTTTAAAACTAAAATGTGAAAAAAAGAAAGCCACATTATTTATTTATGAAAACATAAATAGCTAAGTTATTAGAAAAAAATTTTATTAGGGAAATTCTATAAATAAGATGGAATATTGCATTTTTATTCTGAAAAATGTCCATCCTAGGATGATGAGTTAGTCAATGAGACAAAATATTCCAAACACATATAGTCATAATGTTATTTGTTAAAGGTCAGAAAGAAATTAGTCTTCATTAAAATGGCTTTGGTGAGTACTATTATTATGAGGAAGACCACAAGGCCAATAAAATGTGAGATAATTAACATGAGAGGCTTTTCAATAGAACTTCCACAATAAAAACGATATGTTTGTTTCTATTCAATAAAAGAAGAACATAGGAAAAGCTTTTGTGGATGTCCATAGAGAAAATTATACAAAAGGATTCAGCTTTAAGAAAACCCAACAGCAAATGAAATCATACATGTGAAAATGATTTCTCATCTTAAGAACGTATACCCAATGTAGATATTTGAAGTAGCATAAAGATACTGGTTCTCTTTTCAAATGATATCTGTACCTCAAGCCTCCTCAGATAATAAAATATGTTAAATACTCTCCAACTTGATACCAATATAAACCTTACATTTCTTGATAAGTAGAAGAAAAAGAAAATGAAAAGAATGTAAACTAAATAAGAATATATAGATTTGTCAAAGTGGTTCAGGATCAGAATTTAATATATCTTACAGTTCTAAAATCCAGCTTTGGCTGCTTTTCTGTCCATCATTAAGTGATACAAAACAAAGCACAAGAAATATTATAAAAAAGTGAAAATAAAACATCAAGATAACTATCAAGCAGTCTCTACTATTACTTTGACCAAATGAAATATACTCGCTATATATATACATAAACATATATATATCATACATATATACTGCATATATATCATATATATACACACATAAATATCACAGTTGATATATATTTCATTCTTGAATCAACTTTGCCCTTATTTTCATATAGCATGAAGAACATTATATCAGTACATATGCCTTACCAAGCAAGAGTGAAGCATAATTTATCAAAAAGCATACCTTTCTAAATCATAGATCAACTTAAAGCTGAATGAAAGAACATTACAAAAATAATGTTTGTAGTACAGTTCATTCGAATAAATGGAATATCTGAATCAAAAACATTTAAGAGCAAAAACATGCCACAATGCTTTATAAGTTTATCATAGAAGTGTTCAGGAAATTTTTTAAAAATTGGAGTTCTGTCTAAATGCCTCTGATAAATCGCCTTTACAAGTTTGCCTTTCACTGTGTTCACCAGTTTCATTCTATAATTTATATGGCAAGTAAAGGGTTATTCTCAGGGTTACTCAATCCATGCTTAGAAATTTCCTTGAAATAAGAAAACCAGATAGGTGGAGAAATTAAAAGTGTTAATTTTCATTGGCAGATGTGTAGCTTTTCACCACTCTTTCCCACTTGTTAAATGTTAAATATTTAAGGGAAAAACATAAAAGGGAGCTCTATTTTTAGAGAATCTAAATGTAAGAGATAAGGACAGCAATGATGATGGGGTAGGAAGTCATTTTATAGAATTTGAGAAAAACAAAGACAAAAGGAGAGATAAAAATATATATTATATTTATTATATTGACCTTGCTAAAGGTAAAATTGTTTAATGGCTCCATACCCTAAACAAACAGACAAACAATCAAACAAATAAATATGCTCTTGGCAATACCTTCATTTAGGGACTATCATAAAAATACAGATTAGTTCATAGACTCTAACTGTGATATATCAACTCAACTTAAAGGCTAGAGATGATTATAACATGATTCCATAGCACTACTATTTAATTATAACACTTTTGGGAGGAAAAACAACATGAAAGGCTATGTTTCAAAATACTGAAATAGAGTGAAGCAGGTTGAGAGAGGCCATATACCACAGTCCTTAACAGCATTGTATATTTTATCTGCCTTCAATAACCTTTGTTTCCATTAAACTAATCTGATACCTGATAGTGACCCAAATCCCAGCATATCCTATATAATAAAACCCTAATATGCATATCAACTGAACAGCGGAACCACCAGCAGAACCACCGGTCGCTAGGATGTGGACTGACCACCAGGGGGCAGATGCTCAATGCAGGAGCTGCCTCTGACTGGTGCTGTGTTGAGCATCTGCTCCCTGAGAGGGAGGGCAGATGCTCCTGCATTTAGCATCTGCCCCCGGGGAGGGAAGTGACTGTGGTGGCATTGGGAGGTGGGGAGGTGGGGGGGTGGGGCTGGCCAGTAGGCAGCGCCAGGCCGCCAGCCAAGGCAGGTGCCAGCGGGGGGTCTCCCACCCCGATCACCCCACCTGCTGTTTGCCCCATAGATGGCCCTGATCGCTGGCCAGGCCTGGGGACCCTACCCTATATGTTGGGAACAGTCTCTTAGTTTAAAAAATTAAAACCTGGCAAGGCTACTCTAACACTGAAAAAACAGGATGATGCAGCAATGACATACATGGACTCTGGCTTGCACATTTTGTGGTCAGTCCTGATTCTGACACTTATAACTATGTGACAAAGCCCATTACTTAACTTCTCTCTCTGCTTCAGTTTTTCCACCCATAAGATAGGGAAAATGGTACTACTGCCTCAGAAGGATGATGTTATGTACTACTTTTTATAATCAGGCCAAAAAAATGTAGCTGCCCATATAACAGCAAGATGCCTTTCACCTGTACGAAAAATATGGTCACTGGTGCATGCAGCATCCCCGATTGCGAGTGGGATTGACTGCCAGTTTAGGCCCAACGTCCCCTGAGGGGTCCCAGGTTGGGAGAGGGCGCAGGCTGGGCTGGGAGACACCCCACTCCATGCATGAATTTCATGCACCAGGCCTCTATACTAAAATATATATATATATATTCTATCTAATAAAAGAGTAATATGCAAATTGACTGTACCCCCACCACACCCACAAGCCATGCCCACAAGCCACGCCCACCAGCCAATCAGTAGCGAATATGCAAATAAACCCAACCAAGATGGCTGCAACCACGGAGAGCAGGAGAGAGGCTTGGGTTTCCCTGGCAATGGAGGAAGCCAAGCTTTCCACCTGCCCTTGCTGGCTCAGGCCTCCACTCAATGCTACAAAGTTTCAATGATAGAAGATAAATAAATCCTAACAAAAGTGATGGCAGCCACAGAGCTGGAGAGAGCAGGAGGCTTGAGTTGCCCCCGGAGATGGAGGAAGCCAAGCTTTCTGCCTGCCCTGGCCTGCCTTGGCCTCCGCTTAAGGCTACAAAGTTTCAATTATAGAAGATAAATAAATCCCAGATACCAGGGCCTCTGCTTGAGTTGCTAGGGGCGTGGCTGGCCTGCAAACCACCACAGGCTCCTCACCCAGGCTGCCCCATGCCCCAAGGGAACCCCCACCCTGATTCGGGACACCCTTCAGGGCAAACCAGCCAGCCCCTACCTGTGCACCAGGCCTCTATTCTATCTAATAAAAGAGTAATATGCAAATTGACCATCACTCCAACACACAAGATGGCTGCCCCCATGTGGTCAAAGATCCTGCCCCCATGTGGACACAAGATGGCCACCACAAGATGGTCATCAGGGGAAGGCAGTTGGGAGGGACCAGGCCTGCAAGGGAGGGCAGTTGGGGGTGATCAAGCCTGCAGGGAAGGGCAGTTAGGGGTGGCCAGCCCCGCAGAGGAAGGAAGTTGGGGGTGACCAAGCCTGCAGGGAAGGGCAGTTGGGGGGGGACCAGGCCTGCAGGGAAGGGCAGTTAGGGGCAAACAGGCTGGCAGGGGAGCAGTTAGGCATCAATCAGGCTGTCAGAGGAGTGGTTATGGGGTGATCAGGCTGGCAGGCAGAAGTGGTTAGGGGCAATCAGGAAGGCAGAAAGGTGAGCAGTTGGGAGCCAGCAGTCCTGGATTGTGAGAGGGATCTCCGACTGCCCATTTAGGCCCGATCCCCTGAGGGGTTCCAGATTGGAGAGGGTGCAGACTGGGCTGAGGGACACCCCCCACCCCCTGTGCATGAATTTCGTGCACTGGGTCTCTAGTATACTAATAAAAGGGTAATATGCTAATTAGACCGGACATCTTCCGGACATCTTCAGACGTCCTTCTGGATAGAGCCATGGTGGCGGGGGCAGAGGCAGAGGTGGATAGGGGCAATCAGGCCAGCAGGGGAGAGCAGTTAGGGGTGATCAGACAAGCAGGCAGAGGCAGTTAGGGGTGATCAGGCAGGCAGAGGGGTTAGGGATGATCAGGCAGAGTAGTTAGGGGTGATCAGACAGGCTTGCAGGTGAGCAGATAGGAGTCAGCAGTCCCAGATGGGGCCTAAACCACCAAGGATCAGGCCTAAACTGGCCGCCAGACATCCCCCAGATTGGAGAGGTTGCAGGCCAGGCTGAGGGATGCCCCCCCATACACTAATGTCATGCTCTGGGCCACTAGTATGTATATATATCCTATATAATAAAAGCCTAATATGCAAATGACCAAATGGGGAATGGCTGATTGCTATGATGTGCACTGACCACCAGGAGGCAGACTCTCAACACAGGAGCTACCCCCTGATGGTCAGTGCGCTCCCACGCTCCCACAGGTGGACCGCCACTTAGCCAGAAGCTGGGCTCATGGCTGGCGAGTGCAGCGGGGGTGGCAGGAGCCTCTCCCACCTCCGTGGCAGCTCTAAGGAGCAGCCAGCCGAATGGTAAGAAGCAGCAAGCAGGCAGGCGGTAAGGAGGGAGGACTCCTGGACTGTGAGAGGGTACAGGCCAGGCTGAGGGACCCCCCTCTTACACAAATTTCGTGCATTGGGCCTCTAGTGTATATATATATACACACTAGTGACCCATCGTGTGAAATTGCGCGAGATCTGGAACCCTGCCTGCGCCGTGGGATGGCCCCAAGTTCCGGAGTGCCGCCCCAATGCCCTGCCTCCGGGACATGTGGAGCGACCACCGGACCCTGCCCCTGCTGTGAACGCAGCCATCATGTGACGGTGTGAGGGCATCATGGCGTGATGGCATGAGGACCACCTAGCCTTTTATTAGTAAGATATATATAGATATATATATATATATATAGATATATATATATAGATATATATATATGTGTGTGTGTGTGTATATGTGTATATATATATATATATATATATATATATATATATATATATATATATATATGTACACACACACACACACATATATATATATAGTGTGTGTGGGGATGTGTGTGTATGTGTGTGTGTGTGTGTGTGTGTGTGTGTGTGTGTGTGTGTTGGTGAGAAAAAGGCTCTTGAGAGCTTGGGCTTTGGGAACAAAATCCGGAAGCTGTGATTGGATGTGGATGACCACTCCATGCTAAGACAGGGTTGTGCCAGCTCCTTTGAAGCTTTTGGAACTTGGAAACTTTGATCGTGCAGGCAGCATCAAAGCCAGAGGAGCCAGGAAGAGTGACTGTACAGCACTGGATACCAAAGCAGTGCCCTGCACAGGGCAATTTCATTCACGCTTTAATGGAAATCCTGGTCTGAGAATTATACTGGAAACATAATTTTTGTAAGTCACAATTTCAGAGAGGCAAATGTGAAGTCAAATCATTTAATTGCTTATTCACTCACATATATTAAAAAATCAAGCCACTTCCTAAACAATGGGGATACCAGAAAGGAATGTTGTTGACTCCCTATCATCTGTAATAATATTATTTGAAATTTCAGTGGTTCTAAGGGAAATGAGTCTCTGTAGAGATGAAGTCCCATTATCCCAGTGGTTGTGAGTGCCATCAGCCAAGGGCCCTTATTTATTTCTCCTCTTGGAGCTGCCTCATTGGCAGTTGGTGTCCAGTGTCTGCCTAGCGATATGCTACATATAGTGGTCCCATCAAAGTATTTATTAGTCTAGTTTCCCAGGTGACTAGTTTCTGGACCCTAGCTCTAGCATAGGCCATTAGAAAGGTCATTTAGGCTCACAGTGCCTGGGTCTGGTTGTCAGTGCCTGGGTCTGGTTGTCAGTGCCTGGGTCTGGTTGTCATTTAGGCTCACAGTGCCTGGGTCTGGAGGTCAGCTGGGTCTGGTTGTCACTACTGGGCAGCCCAGTCTCTCCCAGGATCCTCTCCGGTCCCCTTACTTTCTCAGACAATTCTCTGCCCACTACCCAATATCTATCTCAGGCACTGCTTCTCAGAGAACCCTACTCATCATAAGCCCAGTTCATCTATAGCAGTAGATGCGCCTCATGACTGCCTCCCTCCCTGTGTATTTTGCCCTCTCTGCCTAGTTTGCTTCCTTTGACTTACCTGTGTTAGACAAAGAGACCAGTGACAGTCCTGGTAGCTAACCCAAATGAGCATCATGACTCTCCCATGTATTCAGAACACAAACTCCAAGCAACTGCAAAGTCATGTGCAACCATGAGAAAGCGTGCAGGTTCTAGATTCAAACTGTGTGGGTTGCAATTTTCACAAAACCTGGACAGGGGTTGTGAGAGTCTTCCATTAAATGTGAGGAGGTGTGTCAAATCCGTAGGACATGGGAAGTGCCAATTAGGGTGACCAGTTGTCCCAGTTTATAACATTTCCATTTTTAGCACTGGAAAGATCCATGACTAGGAAACTTCTCAGTCACTGGTAAATTGGGACAATTGGTTATGCTATTGCCAATACACATTAGCCATCAAGTGTATAAAATCCAGACCACTGACTGAAAATTCTATTGCCTGTTGTAACTCCCTCTAAAGGTAGCTTACAACACATTTTAAAAGCTCATGTGTTCGTTCACACAAGACATTATTTTAAAAATATGAGTCCTCACAATCTCCTGTTTTCATTTATTATTCCTGAACTGGAGGCATAACTTTCAAAATTCCAGTTTTTAAATTGTGCACATTTTAAATGGTGATGATTGGGATAATACCCCAAGCTTCCCGACTGAGGCTCATCTCCACCACAGTCATCAGCCCATTAAGAAAGTTTTTCCACTACAGCTTTCTCCCACATTGGGCATATATCTCCTCAAAGACACCGAGGAAATGTGAAAACCCATATCCAGGGAGCAATTCATCTGTGTATGAAGTTTTATATATTTATAATACTGAATGCAAATGAAAAATCATCCCCCTCAGAGAAAATAAATCATAGCCTTCTCCCAAAAATTTCAGTATTTTGAAATGGTTTTATTTTACATACAAATCCATTTTATAATTACTCTTAGGAATGTTTCTTACTTTATAGATTTATACCTTTGGCAAACTCATCATCTTTACTTCTATTCCCAACAGTTTACTCTAGCTTCTCTGAAGCATTTAAACCCACTGTCTCTCTCTTTTGAATTTTAAGTAATTCTAGAATATTTGTGCTATCCTGTTGCATTTTTCTTCTTGTTGTCATAGTTTTAAGCTATGGCAGAGCCTTTGTCTTGTGGGGATAAGGTAAAATTAAGTTTTAGATGGCTCAAAAGATCTGCATTAATAATGAGGTTTTCCATTCTCTAAATAATAATGGGAGGTAGCAATCCTCAGGGCAGGTACCCAAAGTGTTACAGACTTAGATCTCAACTTTCTATTTTACCAGCTGTACAAAGTATTAATAACTATACTCATATGCCATAATCCATAATAATAAAAGCATAATATGCTAATTAGACCAGACAGCCAGACGTCCTTCTGGACAAAGCCACCTTGGTTGCAAAGGCCAAGGGCAGGCGGCCACAGTGGCAGCGGCAGCAGCAGCAGGTTGATGGGGGCGGCGCCTTCCCCTGATCGGCCCAGTTGCCTCTGGCACAGGGAGTGGGGAGTGGGCCTAAGCTGTCAGTAGGACAGCCCCTGAGGGCTCCCAGACTGTGAGAGGGGGCAGGTGGGCTGAGGGACACCCCCGTGCACAAATTTTCATGCACCGGGCCTCTAGTTTGTAATAAAATTAATGTTAAATAAGAATTTTATTAATGAAGTAAACTACCTAAAATACAGTTAAACCAGCTGCTCAAGATTAACATCATCAAAGACATGGTGAGAGTATGTACAGTTAATATGATGTGATAAGAATGTCACTTACCCTCTGTGTCTTTTTCCCCAAAACTCATAATCTCATGAAAACAAAAATCCTTAGAACTCAAGTGATGTGAAGTCCAAACTCATCCACATAAAAAGACAGCATGGAGAAAACCAGGCGGAGAGGAACTGAGGTCCCCAGTTCATCGCTAGTCTCAACCACAATGCGTGTGAGTAAATGAGCTTCCAAATGAGTTCAGGTCCCTCCCTTTGTATCTTTTAACTGAGGCTACAGAGATCACAAACCAGAGGGAAGATATCTCCATTGTGCCCTTTAAAATTCCTGACATACAGAATTCACAGCATAATAATTGTTAAATGTCAATGGAGTTTTGGGTTATTTCTTATTCACTTATAGTATGGGGGGATCTCAAAGATGTATTGAATGAAACTGTGTTTTATTGTGTTCTGTTGAGTCATCTCTGACTCCTGGAGACCCTATGAATGGGTGATGTCCACAATGTGTTTTCCTCAACAGCCCTGCTCAGCTTCCGTAGACTCATGCCTATGGCTTATTTTATGTTAATCCACATCATATTTGGTCTTCTTCTTTTCCTGCTGCCTTCTTTTTTAACCCAGCATTATGGTCTTTTCCAAAGAATCCTTCCTTCTCATGAGGAAAAGAAAACAGCTGTCTTCTCTTTAGAGTAAGTTCATTCCCTTTTATTCAATAGCAAATCGGATCCACTTGTTTTCTTCTCCTTTCTGGCCATGGGGGCTTTTGAGTTTTGCTTCCTTCAGCCCAGGCTTTCAATGTGCAGTGAAGAAACATCACAATGTGTATTATTTGGATACCATTACACATTCCTTGAACCCTAAGACACTAAAGCACCAAGCCTTGTGTCTTACATTAAAATTAGGAAGTGATTGTACTTCACTCTGCCAGTACTTAAAAAAAAAAGTCCCTGGAACCAGGAAGTTTTAAGCTAAAAGGTGTCAAGATTTCAAGTTTCTAATTTTTCTTAAGGAGAGTCCTTAATGTCAGATTCTTCAAATTTTCATCTCATTTCACTATGGAATGGGAGGCATTAAAGTGTCATGAAAATAATATACCTGTGACATTTTTCTTATTAAAGCAATTTTCTCTTTGATTTCTCTGGGGTATAATAGGCTTAATAAAATTAAGTATTCTAAAAAGGGTTTTGTCCATTTGACTGTGCTTTTTCTTCAAAACTCTTCCCTGATTTAAAATAGTGAGAAAAAAAAAAAAAAGCTGTTAAGAACGGTCACTGTAAAATTATACCAGGGCATTGCCTACTATCGAACTGAGAATGTCATCATGTTTGGGGGCAAATTGGTCTGATTCTGTTTTCCATGCCAGTGTATTTAAAGGTCCACTTGATGATGGCTTTTTAGTGAATACCTGATATGTTGTTGCATTCAACATTCATCCAATTGCATGTCCATGACATAATAAAGATTTCCAAAGGCCAGGAGAGAGGAGTGCATAGGACAGGTCTTCTTCTCTTGATGGCCTCTGGTAAGTAGTTAAAAATTTAAGTCAATAGTTTTATTTTAAGCTATTAAGTATTTCACATTCTAACTTCTCATCTTTCAAGCTTTACTGTTGACACTGATGAAGTGTTTTACAGTGAACTTCACTACAGTTTCTTCAAAGACAATCCTCTGATAAACCTCAAAGCTGATTCTTTGAACTTAAAAGTCAGTGACTTGGAAATTAAGTTTCTTATATATACATTTTAAATCCCCTAACTTTTTATTGCATATAGGTTATTTTGAAATTTTATGTAACAAGATGCCAGGTGAAAAATAAATAAACCAAACTTTATTCTTCACCCCAACCAAAAACCAAAATGTAGATGTTTCCTTCTGAGATTTCTATTTAAGTTTTAAAATTCCAATAAAACTTTGATATAAAAGCAAATAAATAAAATGAATGACTGTAGGCTGGAGAAAAATGGAAGTTTATGAAATCATGATAAGTATAGTAAGTTACATTTTAAAACTCAAATTTTCATTTAAAAATAGCTCTACTCAAGCTATAAAGTGTTACATCTTCTTTGCCAATGTTTATCACAAATTCTAATTTTGCTTGTAGCAAAATTTGCATAACCATGGATACCAAGTTTAACAAATTCAGAGGGATAAAAATGTATATTTGGCCCTGGCCAGTGTGTCTCAGTTGGTTGGAGCCTCCTCCCATACACCAAAAGGGGGTGGGTTTGATTCCCTGGAGGCAGCCAGTTGATGTTTCTCCTCTCTCCCTCTCTCCTTTCCTTTCTCTAAAATCAGTAAAATAAACTTTTTAAAACTGTATATTTGGTGAGCAATTTTCTTTCATGTAAGTATTGACTATTAGTCTGTCAGAAAGATCTATGCTCATAAAGACAGATTTAAAAAGAAGTTACATATAACATGTTTATCTTTAAAATCTTACATCCATGTGAATATTTAGAGGGATATATTATCTTTATATTGAATTTTTACTATGACAATGGGTGAAGAATACTTGGTGAAATTCAAGTACCACTGCCAAGGAAGAACAGTTACCACCAAATATAAATACACTAGCCACTCCTTAGAATACAGGAGTCTATACTTGTCTTGTTGTGTAATGACAAAGCTCAAAAGTGGCATGACAATCACATTATATCCCCTTATGGTTTTTGAACCTAATGCAGACACCTGGATATTTTTTGAATAATTATATAAACACTAGAGGCCCGGTGCATGAAATTCGTGCACAAGGGGGCGGGGGGGGGGCATTGGGGCAGTGTGTCCCTCAGCCCAGCCTGCACCCTTTCCAATCTGGGACCCCTCGAGGGATGTCTGACTGCCCGTTTAGGCCCGATCCCACCTGGGATCGGGCCTAAACGGGCAGTCAGACATCCCTCTCACAATCCAGGACTACTGGCTCTCAACCGCTCACCTGTCTGCCAGCCTGATCAATGCCTAACTGCTCCGCTGCTGGCCTGGTTGACCCTAAGTGCCCTCCCCTGCAGGCCTGGTCCCCCCCAACTGCCTTCCCCTGCAGGCCTGGTTGCCCCCAACTGCCCTCTCCTGCTGGCCTGGTTCCCCCCAACTGCCCTTCCCTGCAGGTGTGGGTCCCCCCCAACTGTCTTCCCCTGCTGGCCTGATCGCCCACAACTGCCCTCCCCTGCCAGCCATCTTTTGGTGGTCATCTTTTGTCCACATGGGGGCAGCCATCTTTGACCACATGGGGGAGGCCATCTTGTGTGTTGGAGTGATGGTCAATTTGCATATTACTCTTTTATTAGATAGGCTGATTTCTGACAGGTTTACGATTTAAAATCTTGTCATTCACTTAGTCATTCACTCACATAACAAAATTAATTTCCGAGTTATTATAGGAGAACTCACATTTGTAGAAGAATAGTATTTTTCATTGCTCAGAAAGGTCATGAAAAGCAGGAGCTGCTTGACTATTGAGCTGTACCAAGTGCTTTTCCTGGGGCATGAGGGGGGGAGGGGAAAGGGGGTGATTAAGAGCTAAAAAAGGCAGTGTGGAGCACTATACACAGGTAGTAATTCTTCAAACTTTCCATTTTCTTTATGATTTCAAATGTTCACAGAATAAAAGCAGAAGAAAAATATTTTTACTCTATTTCCATTTAAATGGGACCTTTCAAGATGGAACTTCATTATAGAAATTTTCAAGCAAAACTCCAGAATGAGGGACTCTAGGCTGTTTTTCTTCTTTAAAGTTTTAACTCATTTCAAACTGAACTTCATAGTTTCCTCAAATGCTGGAATACTCATTTAACTATGTAGTATGTGAACCTGTCAACAGATTAGAGAAAAGCAATTTTAGATGACAGAATGAGAAAACACTTAGGGGAAAAAACAATATTTCAAAATGCAATCTCTGTGTTAAGATGCATTTATATTCCCTGTAATGTTACCCTTTGATGTACATATAATTTCTAAGGTAGTCAATTAAAAGATTAAAAGACCTTGCGGCCATGTTATGAATTATGATTATTTGAGCAATCTGGTGCTCAAGTAGATAAATGTTTGTGTCTAAAAAATAGTTTGAAGATATTGATGCTTGTACAGAGGGAAGTTAAAATATGTTCCTTGTTGAACTCAGCACTGTGACCTACTTTCTTTTTTTTCTTTTTTTTTTTTAAATATTTTATTGATTTTTTACAGAGAGGAAAGGAGAGGGATAGAGAGTTAGAAACATCGATGAGAGAGAAACATCAAATTACACTTACTGACTATTGATAAAAACTACTTATATGTGATATATATGTCAGATATGCTCTATATATTTAGATATGTAAATTTTCCCACTATCTCACACAATATTTTGTAACCTTATTAAATAGACAGAATAATCTAGAAGTTCTTAATAAGATTTATATGGGACATGTTCTTTAAATTCTAATTTTAAGTCTCCATCCACAGAGTGTTAGATTGAACAGAACTGATTCTGAGACTAGAAATCTTCAATTTGAAAAATATTCTATGTGGTTTTCAGGAATAATTCAAGTTAGCACCACTTTAAGAAGCCATTGGATTAGGTGTCATTATTCTAATTTCACAGCCCTCAATCAAGATTAATCCATGAATAAAACCTATACTTCTCTGCTCAAAAGCCTTTAAGCCACTCTATCACCAAAACATTCAGCTGTTCTTTTTATGCTCTATCAAACTGACCTATATAAACAATTCAAAATTTTTCAAAATAGGCATTGTTGACCAACGTTTTAGGCTCCTCTTGGGAGAGGGTACCAATGAAATAAGTTCTGATATTTACAGTGTATGTTTTACGGCGATGTATGATAGAGCCAGGATATTAATGTCTTTGGGTAGTATAAAAACAGAAATAAAGGACAGTTTCTCCTTTTGGAGGCCTCAGTTCATTTGGATACACCTGGTGACAGCAGGACCACTCTGCTAAAAAGCCTCCTTGGCAGAATATTCCTCCTCCTTGATCCCTGCCTCCCTGCCGAGGTTTCCTGTACTTCATAAGACAGTATTACTCTAGTCTCAGTGACTCCCTGGATTTCTGACATGTTAGTGGCCTGAATGCTCTTCTGGAGATATGTACCAAAATCAGATAACTTGACCCGACATGCTTCTCAAATAACTAACATGATCAGTAACCTGGAGCGACAATTTAACTCACATTACAAGAGAACAAGAAGCAAGAAAACACCATAGAAAGTTCCCCTTTCCTTTTTATGCCTTCTGGGACTAATTCAAAGTGGATAAACGCAAGGAGAGGGACACATTGTGACCAAAAGTTTCATTCCCTGAGTCTACAGCTTCTGCTAACAATCTGAAAATTCAAAAGTAGCAGATGCTGTTACATATTAATTTCTATTGAATATTTTATCTTCAGATCTCTAAAATACTAATTAAATGGCTAAAAATAGCTACTCATTCAATTTAGTAATTATAATATATACTTGTATATGTATAGATATTAACAACAAACAGGCTGAAAAGGGACTATAATAGTTAGGTTATTTAATTACATCTGTTACAGTCATTTATTTTAATTGTAACCCAGATTTTTGATGTGGTCCTTTCAAATATAAAAGAGATTTAGGTCTGCAAAGTCAAATGTTGTTAGCTTTGGGGATTTAAAACAATTTCTGCTGGGCAACACTATTATATTTTTGTCTTTATAGATGTGCTAGAGACCCAGTGCACGAATTTGTGCACCAGTGAGGTCCCTCAGCCTGGCCTGTGGTATTGTGCTGAAACTGGCCCTCTGACATCCCCCGAGGGGTCCCGGATTGCAAGAGGGCACAGACCAGGCCGAGGGACCCCACTGGTACACAACCGGGGCCGGGGAAGGATGCGGGAGGTTGGCCAGCCAGGGATGGACTGTGGGAGGGCTCCAGGGCATGTCCAGCCCATCTCGCTCAGTCCCGATCGGCTGGACCCCAGCAGCAAGCTAACCTACCAGTCTGAGCATCTGCCCCCTAGTGGTCAGTGCACGTCATAGTGAGTGGTTAAGTGGTCTGAGCATATCATTGGCATATTATGCTTTGATTGGTTGAACAGCCAACCGGATGACTGGACACTTAGCATATTAGGCTTTTATTATTTAGGATTGCCTCTGGAAGAGGTAATTTCAGAAGTGACACTGGAGTGATACAACTTTTAAAATTTATTCTTGTATTTTGTGTTAGAGAAAGGGATATAAGTAAAAACCAATGCTATCATCCAGTATCACTTTTGCTCTCTGGTAAGTAATTCATTGTGAATGGACATGCCTCCAGAAATGTAATCTTTTTCTTAAGTATGCCTAGCTCCTCACCATAGTTTTCCAATCTGTTCGAAGCTTAGAAAGTAGCATCACTTAATCCCACTTAGCTTGAAAGAATAATACAGTGTCTATGGTGCCAAAGTTGCTGACCCAGGTTCAAATCCCACTTATGAGTTCTATAATCTTAGGTATCTGATATTTGGTCTTCTCATCATTTAACAGGCATAATTATGTTGCCCAACTCAGAAGGTGTTGCAAAAAATAAATATTAAAATATACAAGGATGCACATCAATTTTAAACAATTATTTTACCATCAAATGTGTATCTGTCTTATATATCTATCTACATCGGTTTCTGTGCAGATATGATGGAGGGGTATGCCAAGAGTAGTCTGTATATATGTTTGTGAATGAGGTCAAAATAGCTCATTTTCTTCACTCTGACTATACCTGCTTCAGAAGAACCAATATCTGTACCACAATCCCAGGCAACTTCTCAAAAGAAGTGAGCACCCAATTAACAGCTGGGTGGCAACCAATTCCAGAAGGCATGGTGACTGCAGATCCTTTGCCAGGACCAGGAGAGTATATTCTATATTTCTATTTATCCTTAAAAGTAAAAGAAAAAAAAAGGGGAGTCCTGCACAAGAGAGAAAATCACATGCTTTTTTTTTTTTTTTTCCCACTTTTCTTTTGTCTCCTGGAAAAAAATCTTGTAAAATTTTTGCTTTTTTTTTTTTTTTTTTTTTTGAGAGTATCCAGGTTAGAGCAGTTACAAAAAAGTGTCTTCTGTCCAACATCAGCAGCACAATATACACTTAAGCTAAAATCAACTAAAAGCTACACAGAGCAAACACTTCATTTTTTTCTCTTCATAGAGATAATAGTTTGTAAATTGTTTTGTGTTTCTGAACTAGAGGAAAAACACTATGGCGCATAAAATGCATTAAGCAATGCCCAAGTATGATTGCTGACTTTCTCTGAAAGTTAGAGTGTATATACTAGCCAACCTAAGTTAGTTTGTTTCAAATAAGTGCATAGGACAGCATATTTTAAAAAATATGTGGAGTAGAAAAATTTTCATGAAGTTATATACAATATTATTTCCAGCATTTTTGGTTCTAGCTAGATAACATAGAGAAATTCAATATTACACAATTGACATAACATACCTATAAAATTAATAATTTACTTTAAATTATGTCAAGTGGTATTTTATATATATTGAGTTCTATTATAACAAACATTATCAATTTAACCTACTTTTTAATGTAGTATAATACTGTAGTATTAATATTGGTATATACACTAATCTACACTAATAAAAGAGAAACATGCAAATTGACCATACCTTCGCAACCCCCACCAGCCAATCAGGAGTGAGTATGCAAATTAACCCAACAAAGATGGCAGCGCCCACAGCCACAAGATGGTGGCACCCAGTCCCCTCAGCCCCACAGGAGTCCCTGGTCCTGTCAGCCCCATAGGGAGTGGAGGGGGGCCAGGGGGCAGGCAGCAGGGCATGGGGGCTTCCTTAGCACAGCAGCGGTGGGGCAGCCCCAGGCCCAGCAGACAGAGCCCGGATAGCAGGGCATAGGGGCTTCCTTAGCATGGCTGCAGCAGCAAAGCCCCCAGGACCAGCAGACAGATAGTGGACAGCAGGGCATGGGGGCTTCATCTCCATGGCTGCTGCAAAGCCCCCAGGCCCCTCAGAGAGCAGAGAACGACGGGGAGTTGGCCTAAACCATCAGTAGGACATCCCCTGATGGCTCCTGGATTGGAGAGGGTGCAGGTTGGGCTGAGGGACCCCCCCGTGCATGAATTTCATGCAGCAGGCCTCTAGTCTATAATAATAAAAGGGTAATATGCTAATTAAACCAGACATCCTTCCGGATGACCTTCCAGATGAATCTACGGCAGTGGAGGGCTAGCCCCTTGCACAAATTTTGTGCATCAGTCCTCTAGTAATATAACAAAAAGACAAAGGTATATAAATTCTAGGAGAGGCAACAATGAAATACTATTGGGCTCAGTATGCTCAGTAGCTCAGTGTGCTACAGTAGGGCAAAATTATCTAATGCAAAGTCTATTTTAGATAAAGTGTTTAATATATCATGTAATCTGTTATTGTAAAATTGAAAAACCATAAGTTGAACCACTGTCCATAGATATATAGTAGTATAGATAGAGATAGATATAAGGACATAGATGTAAATATATATATTCCTATCTTATAAAAGAGTAATATGCAAATTGACCATCACTCCAACACACAAGATGGCTGCCCCATGTGGTCAAAGATGACTGCCCCCATGTGGACACAATATGGCCACCACAAGATGGCCATCAGAGGAGGGCAGTTGGGAGGGACCAGGCCTGCAGGGAGGGCAGTTGGGAGGGACCAAGCCTGCATGGGAGGGCAGTTTGGAGTGACCAGGCCGGCAGAGTAGGGAAGTTGGAGGTGACTGGGCCTGCAGGGAAGGGCAGTTGGAGGGGACCCAGGCCTGCAGGGGAGAGCAGTTGAGGGGGACCAGGCCTGCAGGAAAGGGCAGTTAAGGGTGACCCGGCCTGCAGGGGAGGGCAGTTAGGGGCAAACAGGCTGGCAGGGGAGCAGCTGGCAGGGGAGTGGTTAGGGGGTGATCAGTCTGGCAGGCAGAAGCGGTTAGGGGCAATCAGGAAGGCAGGCAGGCGAGCAGTTGGGAGCCAGCAGTCCTGGATTGTGAGAGGGGCAGTTGGACATCCCTTGAGGGGTCTCAGATTGGAGAGGGTGCAGGCTGGGCTGAGGGACACCCCCCCCCCATGCATGAATTTCGTGCACAGGGCCTCTAGTATGTGTGTGTGTGTGTGTGTGTGTATATATATATATATATACATACATACATATATATATATATTAAGAGAGATATGTAAATAGGCAGATATTCATACGTGTGTGTGTATATATGTATTGTGCTCCTGAGATTGTGCAAGTAACCTGCCTAGACTAATACAGCATTTAAAGCAATATGAAAAATACCTGGACTGTGGGAAGAGGCCAGCTCACAGTAAACATTAAATTAACTATTTTTATTATTTATTTTTAAAATATATTTTATTGATATTTTACAGAGAGGAAGGGAGAGGGATAGAGAGTCAGAAACATCGATGAGAGAGAAACATCGATCAGCTGCCTCCTGCACACTCCCTGCTGGGTATGTGCCCCCAACCAAGGTACATGCCCTTCACCGGAATCGAACCTGGGACCCTTCAGTCTGCAGGCCGACGCTCTATCCACTGAGCCAAACCGGTCAGGGAATTTTTATTGTTATTAATGAAGAATAAAAATTTCTATTTGAACTCACATTATGGGAACTAGACAAAAGAGGGAGATATTAAGAAGGTAATAATAAGGGAAGAGCTCAGGAATTGAGAACATCTTGCCTGGGAGAGCATTCAAAGAACATTGTAAGGATCTTTCCCAAAAGCGGACGCGTGTTTCATATCACTGCAAATGAGAAGATTGGGACCTCATAAGAGATATTTGTTGACTGAGAGCTTTATGGAAACCCAAGGTAGTGATGCTTAAAGATTTATAAAGGGATGTTTAATAGCAATATAAAAATTAAAGTCTAGCGGTAATTTTCCGAAGGAAAAGGATCATAGAGGGAACTTGCTGTTTCTATAAACTTCCTGTTTCTTAAGAAAAAATTACAGTATAAAAAGCATGTTTCTTTCTCATGAGAGTTTAAAAAATAGTGGATACATAAACAAGATTTTCTTTAATAACAAACCTTTTCATAGATAATGACAGAACAAGACACTAAGTTGTCTTTTCACCATTTATTAAGCTCTATTGACCAATGAGTTTATCTGATATTTTAATTGGAACTTGCATTATGTTAATAAGCATTTAGTGCCATAAAAATATACCACAATGAAAATGTATGAGTTGTATGTTTTTTTCTTAAAATAATTATTTTTATTTAAGGGATATCTGTTTATTTATCTGTTTAATTAAAGACAAGACACTGAAATCTTTTGAAATTAGAGCAATTGAAATTATCCCTATTTCAGCCTTGTTAGAATGAATATAAGAACATAAAGTGACTGTACAACAGACTTAGACTGACATCTACTGAACAACCAAAATCTTCCTTTACATTAAGTATAAAAGCACAGTGTTTCTGTTGGAAAAACAGAAGAAAATGAAATTTCTTCAGTTTCCAAACAGATTTAAAATATGAGATTTAAAATCAGGTAATCAGATATTTTTTAATTTAATGTGACAATATAACTAGGTAAGCAAGAATCTTGATTCATAATGAAATATGTTATTGCCAAAGCATGCTGATGGTTTCCTTTATTCATGATTTTCAATTCTACAAAAGTTTAATTTAAGGGAACACATTTGTAAGAATAAAAAAAGATTTCTTATGACAGGATCTGCTGGAAATGAGCAATGCATATATTAAAAACTCAAGAAATTTCAAGAAAAGAATGAGACATATGAGTCATATTTATGCAAATTTGAGGATCTTTTATAAAAAAACGAACAGTACAAGTTTTTAAAAGTTTATAAACAAATTTAAAAATTATTTTAAATATTCTAAAGAAATTTAAAATTATTCATAAAATATACATATTAGCTATTAATAAATTGCTACAGATAAATATATGACATGGGTCAATGACTAGTAGAAAAATATTAAATATTTTAATGCTAGTGAAATACATTATTAATGAAAAGTGTTAAATAATATTGCATTAAATATTTTTTACATATATTCTCATTTAATCAACCAAGTAATCCAAACAGGTGGATATATGTTAGTTTAGCTGGAAAAGAAATCATGGTGACATGAGTATAAGGAGCCAGCCTCTTGACCCATGCAGGATGAGTTACTAGACTTGGATTTCAAAGGTCAATCCCAATGCCCTTCATACCACACAGCTCCCATTTAGGGAAAATATTACATTCTTTAAAAGCTGAATCCACTTAGATTCTAAGTCTTAGAACATTTGACATGTTTCAAAAATAGAGTTGTTAGAAGTCATCACTTAAAATAGTATGTCATAACCCTGGAGCAATTATCTACATTCTTAAATTGAAAAATAAAATTGCCAAGTTTTTTTTAAATTTATTTTATGTTTAATTGATTTTTCTTTATCTAATATTATCTTCAATATTTAAAGATATTTTAAAATACTCCATTGGCACATACTGATTTTTGGCATGAGTTTATGATTGTAAATTATGGAAAAAATTATGTAAGGATCCAGCCAAATTTTGTTTATGATACTTTCATAGCTCATCAATAAAGAACAGATAGTTTAAAGAAAAACTTTCTATCAATAATATTACAGTTTGAATGATACAGAATAGTTCCTTTTAAATTTGTTTGAAGGTAAATAGAAAAAGAATTCGACTTCATATAATGTTCTTAACCAATGTAAAACATCAGTGTAGAGTAGACACTTGCTCTAATGCTCAGGATGCTGCTACAGCTGTGTGTTGATAAAATTTGAGCATGCTTTTTCAAATCCTGGCACCACTTAGTATTAATTTTACATTTTGTTACTGCCTAACAAAGCAACTACCATTATGATGTGTTGATTAAAATTAAATTTGCCTTTTTTCTCCATCGGCAAACAAGTTTCCAAACAAGGTATCTGAACCAAATTTATTTGTGAGGATTATTCTTCCTCTTGGCTTAGATTCCCTTTTCAAGTACCCTTATATATCTTCAAAAACATATTGAATGCGAAATAAATATCTATGATGATGATGATATATGAAAACTGATGACTGCTATAAGAAATCATTATACATACACTGCAATAAAAAATGTAGAAAAGCAAGAAAGGGATATTTATAAAAAACCTCTCCCAAGTCGTAAAATATAACATTCTTCCAAGGTGTACACTGTATGCTGTGTCATCTACCTTTGCTCTTTGTTATTCAACTTAGTTTAAAAAAACAACAGCCCTGGCCATTGTGTCCCAGTGGTTAGAGCTTTAGCCCAGGCACTGAAGGGTCTTGGGTTTGATTCCTAGTCCAGGGTACGTACCTGAGTTGCAAGTTTGATCTCAGGCCCCAGTATTGGCCAGAATGTGTCTAACCCTAACCCTAACCCTAACCCTAACCCAGAATGTGTCTCTCACATAAATGTTTCTCTTTCCCTCTGTCCCTGTTGCCCCCTCCCTCCCTTCCGCTCTGTCTAAAAATCAATGGAAAAAATATCCTGAGATGAGGATTAACAAAAAACAACACAAAACCAAAATCTTGTGGTTTTAATTACATTTTAAACTCTTTAATGTAAATAGTATAAATAACATGAAGGTATTAGATTACTCCACTTGTACATGATATATCTTCATTTAGCGAGTCTAGTGTGTTTCATGAGAATATTACATCTCCACTTACCCCAAGGAGATTTTGTTTAAAGTTTCTTCTTCAAATGTATTTAATGATAAATAATTTTAATTTCTAACATGCATAAGTGAGTGAAATAAAAACTGACTAAGTTAATCAATCAATTAGTAAATGTATATTTCTCAACACATTTAAAATCAAAAGAAATAGAATGCAGTATGATAAAAAAGAAATGATGTAATGTTGGTATGCTGAAGAGGCATAGGTACATTTCCTACATGCAGTAAACTTTCTGCTAACCTTGCTAGGAACTCAAGCTAGGAATACTGGAATACTCATTCATGTTGTATTTCTAAAACATTAGAATTTTATTTCTACAGAAAACACACAAAGAATAGGGATCTAAGTCCACTTTATGCCTTCAGGTAGTGGAGGTATTTTTTGCATAATTTATAAGGAGACAAGAGAGGGCCAGAAAATATAAATAACAGACAAAATTGAGCAGCTGATAAAAGGAAAATTTGGGACACAAGTAAACTAATAATGGAATAAGTATGAATTTTTAAAACCACAAACTTATTTAAATGATGTGATTTATTTTTCTACTAGAGGCCCAGTGCACAAAATTCGTGCACAGGGGGAGGGGTGTGTATCTCTCAGCCCAGCCTGCACCCTCTCCAATCTGGGACCCCTCGAGGGATGTCTGACTGCCCTCTCACAAACCAGGACTCTTGGTTCCCAAATGCTTGCCTGCCTGCCTGCCTGCCTGATTGCCCCTAACTGCTTCTGCCTGCTAGCCTGATCACCCACTAACTGCTCCCCTGCCAGCCTGATCGATGCCTAACTGCTCCCCTGCCAGCCTGATTGCCGCTAATTGCTCTCCCCTGCCAGCCCAGTCACCCGTAACTGCCCTCCCTTGCCAGCCCGGTTGCCCCTAACTTCCCTCCCTTGCCAGCCTGGTTGCCCCTAACTGCCCTCCTCTGCCAGCCCGATTGCTCCTAACTGCCCTCCCCTTCCAGCCTGGTAACCCCCAACTGCCCTCCCCTGCAGGCCTGGTCAACCCCCAACTGCCCTCTTCTGATGGCTTGATCATTCACAACTACCCTCTTCTGCTGGCCTGATCGTTCACAACTGCTCTTCCCAGCTGGCCATCTTGTGGTGGCCATATTTGACCACATGGGGGTGGCCATCTTGTGTGTTGGTGTGACGGTCAATTTGCATATTACCTCTTTATTAGATAGAATAAGTCCATTTCATCTCCACAAAGAGAGACAATATTAGCCTAATTAACTTCAGAAACACAGTTTATTTGGGTCCATATCCACAGCCTCTTCCATTTCTCCTCCAGAGCAGTGTTGATTTCTGAGGGTGTTTGCAATATCATATCAAGCATATGTGAGGGGACCTCTGGAGGTAACGGTGATCATCTATCCTAGGTAGCCTGTCATGTTGAGTAAGTATAATAATTAGTTAAAGTTTCTCAAGGCTCTACTCTACACCATAGACTGTTCTACGTGTTTCATTTATGTATTACTTTACTTAATCCTCTTTATATTTTATTTGTATTTTTCAACAATTTTTTAAATATATTTTTATTGATTTCAGAGAGGAAGGGAAAGGGAAAGAAAGATCAAAACATCAATGATGAGAGAGAATCATTGATTGGCTGCCTCCTGCATGCCCCCAGCTGAGGATCGAGCCCGCAATCTGGGTATGTGCCATTGACAGGAATTGAACCCAGGACCCTTCAGTCCACAGGACGACGCTCTATCCACTGAGCCAAACCGGCTAGGGCTCCTCTCTGTATTTTATATCTAAGGGAACTGAAGTATAAATATTATTTGCCTACAGTTCCACAGATAGAGTTGGGCATATGACTTCCGATACTGAATTCAATCACTATACTGTATAGCCTCTGTGTGTTTCCAAGGTGCTAAGCTTTCTCAATCCTTGGGCATGGGTGTATATCTACTCATATTGGCATCAATGAGGTGTTTCTGCCCACCTCACCTCCACTCTATCTCTAACTCCACTATTTTTGAACTGCTGTCCATTGGGATGATCACAGGAGTTTTTTATCTCTCTCAATGCTGTATTGTGTGTGTGTGGGGGGGGGCATGTGTGTATGCTCTATTGACACATGTAAGAATCTAGTAAGACATCCATGTGGCTCTATCTATGCTCCACTCCAAAGCCATGTAAACGAAAAACTTTCTGTGGGAATTGCCTTCCAGAACAAGACAGGAAGTAGGACATAGATCTCCTATAATCTCAGATTTCCAAACTAGATGGAGATTCCATTATCCCTATCCTTTGGAGCTAATGCCAGGAGTGAACCCAAGTGCAGAGACCCTTTCCAAAAAATGATTTATCTTCCCACACTTCTTAGGAAATTTTTCCCTCTGTGTGTGTGTGTGTGTGTGTGTGTGTGTGTGTTTGTGTGTGAGTGTGTGTGTGAGAGTGTGTGTGTGTATGTATGTATGTGTATGCCTCTTTGTGTGTGTATGTCTATGTGTGTGTATGTTTGTGTGTGAGTGTGTGAGAGAGAGAGTGTGTGTGTGTATGTGTGTGTGTGTGTGTGTGTGTGTGTGTGTGTGAGAGAGAGAGAGAGAGAGAGAGAGAGAGAGAGAGAGAGAGATAGGAGAGAGGACTGGTGGCTGTGCCTCAACAGGCATTCTTCCTGGATTTGCTTTACAAATGTTATCTTTATTAAAGTTTAACATCCAATAGTTTGTTTTTGTTCTCTAGTTGACATGAAAAATTCCCATTGTGACCCGAGGTGTTTACAGGTTTGGATTTTGGTTTGCTTATGTAGGCTGCCATGGAAGTAGAATCACCTCCTCTATGTCCTCCTTGTATAATTAACTTAACATGGCCATAATATCTAAATTCTGCAGTGGCAAAATAGCCCTGAGACACCCATACTTGCCTCATACCAAAATAATAATAAGTCATACTTGGACACATACAGATTAATACATTTAATAGAATTTCAACTAATCTTTCAACTGCGACATCAGAAATAGCTAAAGAGAAAAATGTAAACTGAATGGCCTCAACCCACATCTGTGTGCTCTTTCCATGAACCCAGAGCACACATATCAGGCCAGAAACACTTCTCTAACATCGGGGATGCTAGTAGGTGGGGATCGGGTGGAAGTGGGAAGAGGAGCACCAGTTACTTAGCACAATCCTAGTGGATCTTTTTCTCTCATAATGAGAAACAATTGCAGAGTTTCTATAAACAAACTAGAGGCCCAATGCATGAAATTCGTGCAAGGGACTTAGCCCCTGCCATTGCGGCGGCCACCTCTGCCTCAGCCCTAGCAGCCCCAGCTTTGTCCGGAAGGTCCTCTGGTCTAATTAGCATATTACGCTGTTATTAATACAGATGTAACCAACTCATGTTTCATAGCACACGTGTAGTGTTAGTATAATTTTTCATATCAATTACATCAACATCTTTTTGCTTTAGGAAGTTCTGAGGGTAGAGACAGGCAGAATTGTCTTCTGGACCTGAAGTTGTTTGGTTTCTGAATAGAAAACATTCTTGCCTGCCTATAGCCAGTCTTTCACAGACATTCGACAAATGCCCATTGCTTGTTACTGTGAGCAAGGATGTTTTGTTTGCCATAGTATTTCCTCAGGATGGTTCATTACGTTTTAAGCTTTAAGTAGCCTTGAACATTCATTTGAAATGATAAACAAGTCAGAAATGTTGGTGCGATTTTGCATTTTACAGACTGGCAATGAGAACGAACTTCAGATGATCAAAGCGCAGAGCCCTGCAGAGGGTGGAAACGAGCCAGGCTCTTGGATTTCAAGGCCTGCTTTCCTAGCCTTGAAAAGCCATCCGGTGTGAGGGTGAGACGTGTTTCTCATGGCTGGAGGCGGCAGGGAGCATGTTTTCCTCCTGTGGCCCAGGGTCAGGGCGGTTGCTGGTTTTCACAGGCTGAATTCAGATGAGGCCCTTGGTCTGCATTCCGCTTTGTTTCTAAGCGCTGAGCGATTTCATGCACTTATCCTTTCTTTTCCGCCTGCCTGGTTTCCATGGAAATGCAGGCCTCTTGGAAAGGCAAAGCCTTGCACCTCATGCACGGGCAGCGTGTGTTATTTTTGGAGTCAACTGAGCAGTGAATGCATCCCAAACTGCCAGCGCGAGCAGGTCCTGGTGCGGGCAGGCGGAGATGCGGACGGAAGGTTCAACACCCAATTGTCTTATTATGGAAAGCACTTCACGTCCAGCACGGTCACAGGTCATCTCTCGCTCTGTAAGAAAGGCAAGATTTACCTTGGTAAACATTATTCTACACAGGGAAAGGAAAAAATACATAAGCCAGGGGAAAATTTAGACCTGGCTTTGTGGTTTCACTACATGTTGATTTAATGTGTACTCAACAATTATAAAGATGAACTTTTTACTCAAGTCCGGGTGTAAATAAAATTATTTTAAACTTAATATTAATCAACACCTCCACTAGAATATGTAATTCCATGAAATTTCCCACCCAGTACAGCATAAAATCTGTTTGCCTACCACACACACCTCCTTTCAAAATAAAATAAAATTTAAATAATAATTTAAGGGAAAATACTTTTTATAAAAAAAGATAATTGAAAAAAAAACTGTGGTATAAAACAGATTGTGGTATATAATGAAAAAAATGTATTTTTCTAAATTATATGCTGATGAAGAAATTATTTTAGTACCTATTTTCAGCTTAATTCTTGACATGTTATAGCTCTATATTTCAACTGATTTTATTCCTATCATAACAGAATTTATTAAACCTCACATAAAATCATAGGCTTTTGAGAGCAGCTCAAATATAAAATGTTAATTATAAAAGGATTTGCTTATTGCATAGTTTAATTACTCCTCTCTCTGTGCAAGGTAAAATTCAAAGACTTGTCCAAGCCAGATTTTTTTATAAGTATTTTCTCTTTTCAATATGCACACCAGCAAATTTATTCACTACATCATAAGTATTAGAAATAATAAACTATAAAAAGTACTGTGAGACAAAAAAATCATTGTACATTGGAGAAAAATATTTACTAAAGTCTGGCTTTTGTTCATGGAGGAAAGTGGGGAGCAAAATGAGTTGGAAAAGAAAAACGTATAATTTGGCCCAAACACAAAAGACAAAAATGTATATCCACACAAATCACTTGAAAACCTTTGCTTTGTATTTCCAGGGAAGGGAAGGCACATTTGCAAATGAAATAAGAGCCCCAGCCTGTTTGGCTCAGTGGATAGAGCGTCTGCTTGTGGACTGAAGGGTCCCAGGTTCTATTCAGTCAAGGCCATGTACCTTGGTTGTGGGCACATCCCCAGTAGGGGCTGTGCAGGAGGCAGCTGATCCATGTTTCTCTCTCATCGATATTTCTGACTCTCTCTTCCTCTCTGTAAAAAAAAATAATAATAAAAAAATAAAATAAATCATTAAAATATATTTTTTTTAAATGAAATAAGAAATGAACACATACCTTAGGCTCTGGGTGTAAATAAAATTATTTAATAAAATGAAGTAAAATAATAAAAGAAAACTTTTATTATAAACTGAGGAAAAACTTTTGATTTTACCATAGCAATGGAATGAGAAAATCAAATTGTGTCCACAAACCTATTTTATTACTTTAATGTTTTAATAAAGTTATAAAGGGATACATAGCTGGTGAACAAATGGTGAACCAGAACCAGAATTATATGCAATGAATCTGGGTTTATAAACTACATTAAACAGATCCCTCTTCCAACTTTATTGAGATATAATTGACTTATAATGTTGTATCCTATCTAATAAAAGAGTAATATGCAAATTGACCATCACTCCAAGACACAAGATGGCTGCCCCCATGTGGTCAAAGATGGCTGCCCCCATGTGGACACAAGATGGCCACCACAAGATGGCCTGCAGGGGAGGGCAGTTGTGGGCAGTTAGGGGTGACCAGGCCAACAGAGGAGGGCAGTTGGGGGAGACCAGGTCAGCAGGAGAGGGAAGTTGGGGGGACCAGGCCTGCAGGGGAGGGCAGTTGTGGGCAATCAGGCCAGCAGGGGGGGCAGTTAGGGGTGACCAGGCAAGCAGAGGAGGGCAGTTGGGGGAGACCAGGCCAGCAAGGGAGGGCAGTTGGGGGGGACAAGGCCTGCAAAGGAGGGCAGTTGGGGGGGCAGGGGCAGGCCTGCAGTGGAGGACAGTTGGGGGCAACCAGACTGGCAGGGGAGGGCAGTTAGGCGTGACCAGGCTGGCAGGGGAGGGCAGTTAGGGGCAATTGGGCCAGCCGGGGAGCAATGAGGCATTGATCAGGCTGGCAGGGGAGTGGTTGGGGTGATCAGGCTGGTAGGCAGAAGCGGATAGGGGCAATCAGGCAGAGGCAGGTGAGTGGTTGGGAGCCAGCAGTCCTGGATTGTGAGAGGGATTTCTGATCGCCCGTTTAGGCCCGATCCCACTGGGCAGTCAGACATCCCTCAAGGGGTCCCAGATTGGAGAGGGTGCAGGCTGGGCTGAGGGAAACCTGCACCCCCCCCCCCCCGTACATGAATTTCGTGCACCTGGCCTCTAGTAAGTTATAACAAACATTTCTAATATAAGGTATAGATAGATAGTAATACATTTCAACTAAGAATAGCTCCTTGATATTAGTTTTAAATATTGTATCCTTCATAAGAAATTTGCATGCTTTTTATCTCATATATCACCAAAAGTGTGCTTATTTCTTTAAAATAAAAAACTTTATCTCAAGTAGTTAGGGATAGAAACAGACACCTCTGGTGGGAGTGTTGGTGGGGGTGGGGGAACTGAGCAAAAGGGAAAAAAAAGAGAGAACTCACAGACAAGGCCAATAGTATGGTGATTGTGGCAGGATGGACTGAGTGAAGTGGGAAGAGACATAGATTGTATAACTGGTGATGGGAAAATTAAATAAATAAATAAATAAATAAATAAATAAATAAATAAATAATCAGTGTTGCCCATTCCTAATCATGGCTCTTACAATTCAGTATTACAGAGGTTATTTGGGACTGAGCCTAAATAACACATTATAAATGCAGCTGGTGATTCAAATTCCATCTCAGAAAAACTTACAGGTACATAAAATTTATAAAAACCAAACATTTAAATTATTTTTATGACTCAGTGCCATTGTCTATTAAGTCCTCCAGTGGAATTTAATCATACATAAATGATAGGAAAATGCTCCATTGAATAACTATTGCTGTATTCAAATCTCAGAACTACTCCTGCAAGTTGCCATTTCCATTCTTATCTTAAACAGTACAAAATGTTTCTGCTTGTGCTTACATTATACCTTCACTGTTCACAATTTGTTTATCCCTTGTCCGTGTCTATACCTAAATGAGAACTGACAACTGAGAATGAGATATTTTGAAAATGTCCTGGCACAAATACATCTTTTCCTTTTCCACCTTGTCTAACAGGATGTAAATTGAGTTTGGTAAGTCTTTATTTATTTATTTGCTTGAGAGAGATTGAGGAATAGAGAAACAGAGAGTGAGAAGAGAAAGGTAGATTTTTGTTGTTTCACGTATTTATGCATTCATTGGTTGATTCTTGTTTGTCCCCTGACAGTGAACTGAACCCACAACCTTGGCATAAAGGGAAGGCTCTCTAACCAACTAAGCTACCCAACCAGGGCTTGGTGAGTTTTATATTTAGTGAATTTATGCTAGTTTCTCATGATCACTGTTTCTCTTTGTAAGTGTTCCAATACTTCAAAATATTTTTTTACTAATTGGCTTGGAGATTTTGCCTGAGAATGACATCATCATTTTCACAGCTAGCTAACATCTCTTCCAATCTGTACAAATCCAATATTACTGATCCCAGCTTAGTGATGATAGCCAGGGTTCTTGGAAAGGGCACTCTGCTGTGTGATGTGCTCTAAATTTAGAGCAAGTTTGAAATGCAAGTCTGGAAAGTAAAAGCAAAAATATTATATCAATCAACTGACTATCTAATAACCAACAATATGCTGGAGTTAGGCCAAGGAATCACAGTCTGTTTTAAGACTTCTTAAAGGAGCCTGACTTGTGCACAACAAGGGATTTGCAGAGACTCTAATATCTTGACATTGTCAAACAGACAAGCCAAGGGCACAACACATACTCTATTTACATTTATATACATAACATTACCAGCATGTCTCCAAATTTGACATCCCCAACCATTGCCTCATAGCTTCTTTTTGCACTAACAGCACTCTTAAAATTATTTTAAAAGGTGGAGCACAGGAGATTTTTAGGGTAGTGCAAGTACTGGTATGCCCTAATGGTGTAGCACAATTGAATAGCATATTAAGGAAAACAACTTGTGTTTTCAGTGTTTGTGGCTAGACTGGATTCGGTCTTGTGAACTTCTGGGAGTGTCCATAAGACCCAAATAGCCCTACATTCTTTCTAATAGGGAAAAGCTCTTTCAGAGGCAACTGGGACCTACTGAGAGAGAAAGCCAGTGATTGTGAATAATCCCAGGACCAAGGCTATTCGTCTTAGACCCCATTTGAACAAGATGAGGAAGTAGAGGGGCAGCAGGGGGCTTTAATTTATTTCTCTGATAGCCATTCCTACTACCTGTGCCTTTTGTGTGTGCCCCTTGATTCTTTCAGGCTGTTTTCCTTTATTTTCTGATAGAACTTGTATTTAATGAGCCATTCACGTGACTACTTCGTAGGCAGGCCCTAATAGATCATATTTTGTGGTAGATTCTGGGCGGAGAGGAGAATAGATTCATTTTATCTTAATGTAAGGTACTGTCAAATTCTGTAAAGAATAGTTAGAAAAACAATGAACCAATATAGGGACACAGAGATGACTCTTTCAGTCATTTGTATTAGTCAGGACAGGATACATTATAATAAGAATATACTCACCAAATCTTAGTGGCTTAACCTAATAGGGGTTTGTTATGGGTTGACTCAAAGTCCTCTTTAGCCCAGACAATGCATCATGGCTTCAGATCTCCTAGTCTCAACACAATGATCCAAGGGATCAGAGCCCCCAACCTGCCGTAGCTACAACATCTGGATTAGGTGGCATCAGCACAGCAGAGAAAACAAGTATAGTCACCCCTCACTCTAGAATGAAATGTTCAGACCACAGATGTGATAAGCCACCTATTTATTACCAATTGACCATTGCTAGTTATATGATCTTGCTTAATCATAAGATAGTTTGGGAATAATAACCTTGCTTGTTGCTTGCCCAGAGCAAGAGAAAAACAAGATGTAAGTGAGCATCAGAAGTACCTACCCATTCTTGTTTGAAATTAACAAGATTAAATATTCTATATACTACAACTTTCCTCAAGTTAAACTTCAATAGCACAAATTGGAAAAATGCTGCTTTCAGAATAATTTTTATTTGATTATAAAGGATTATCATGATTCTATTAAGGAACAACTAAAGTCTATACACAGTTCTGTGAACTCACCTGGGCTTTTTGTTTGCTTTTAATTCAAGCACAGTATATTTTTACCTATCAGCATGTTATACAGAAACACTTTTTAAAAAATCTTTATTGTTGAAAGTATTACATACGTCCCCTTTTTTCCCTCATTGACCTCTTCTAGCCCACCCCCACCCCTGCCCCAGGCCTTCACCACCCCGTTGTCTGTATCCATGGGTTATGCATATATGTATACATGTTCTTTAGTTGATCTCTTCCCACCCACCAACCTCTCCCGCCTTCCCTCTGAGATTCCGCAGTCTGTTTCTACACAGAAACACTTTAAAATATATTCTTATTCCTCCTTGATTTTTAAGTGTACTCTTATCTATTTTTCAGGATAAAAATATATTTGCTTTGTAATGAGTCCTAATATGTATGTAGGTAAACAGATCTCTATTTAGTAATTTATTTCTAATTTGTTTTAATGGCTCTCACAAAACTACAGGTAACTACAGAAATTCCTACCTATTAATCAGAACCATCTACAACCATTGTGTTGACTATAATTAATGATGTTGTATGCTGTTTTTTCAAAATATATAGTTGCATTTAAGATGCATATTTGACTGCACTAAAAGCAGAAAGCTCTTTGCATGTTTTGAACAATATGATAAAACTATGCTCACTACTTCCAAAAAATTCAATTATCTAGGACCGTGGTCGGCAAACTGCGACTCGCAAGCCACATGTGGCTCTTTGGCCCCTTGAGTGTGGCTCTTCCACAAAATACCACTGCCTGGGAGAGTCTATTTTGAAGAAGTGGCATTAGAAGAAGTTAAAGTTTAAAAAATTTGGCTCTCAAAAGAAATTTCAATCGTTGTACTGTTGATATTTGGCTCTGTTGACTAATGAGTTTGCCGACCACTGATCTAGGAAGAGCCAGGAGTTCACCACAGCTGAACTGACTTTGAGGCTGATTCTCCCACCAAGTGGTCCTTCATTGTAGGAGAAAGATGTGAAGTCCCAACCCATGACTGAACGGGGTGGGATGTGAATGAACAACCCTCCAGATTGAAAGTAGGTCAGGGTTGCCAGAATCTGAAGCGAGTCAGACAAAATCTTACTCTGTAGCAGCATCAGGCATGTGAGAAGAGCCAACTCTGTGCTCAAAGTTCCTATCCACCCCGTGCCCTACTTCAGGGATGAAGGGCGAATGCTTTATGCACAATAACAGTGGGCTTTAATGTGCAAGGTCTTGCCTTTACTAGGAAAGAAAAATAACAAAGGCAAAACTATGGAAACAGTAAAAAGATCAGTGGTTGTTAGATTCGAGTCAAGAAAAGAATGAATGGGTGGAGTCCAGAGGATTTTTAGGGCAGTGAAAGTACTCTGTAAAGTGCTCTGTAATGATGGATAAATGTCATTTACATTGTCCAAATCCATAGAATGTGTAACACCAAGAGTGAACCTAATATAAATTATGGACTTTGGCTTATAATAAAGTGTCAGTATAGGTTCAGCGATTATAACAAATGTCCCACTCTGATGAAGGAGTATTGATAATCAGGGAGGCTATGCATGCATGGTGTAGGAGTTATATGGAAAATCACTGTTCCTTCCGCTCAATTTTGTTGTGAACCTAAAAGTTCTCTAAAACAATAAAGTCTTTTAAAAAATGAGAAAAGTTCAACCAGTATAAAAAAGGCCTAATCTAATAAAAAGTAATAATTAAATTATTTTCTAACTATTGGCTATACAGACTGTTAAAAGTTTTAACCAAATATTTTGATTATTCTGTAAACTGGAGCATGTAATAATGACAAATACCACATATCTTTAGCACTGGATACAATTTATTTTTTACCTTATATGTTAATTCTAAAAATGTGAAATTGCTTAACTTGTGAATATAAATAATTTCATAGAGACACATTATGGGATATACATCATGAAATATAATTGTGTGAAGATAGTGTTTAAAAGTGTTTCCTTCTTTTTTCCAGGAAGATATTAATAAGTCAAAGTAAAAAATATATATTTTTTTATATAAAGCTTTTATATATATATATATATATATATATATATATATGCTTTAATTTATCACATATATATATATATATATATATATATATATATATGTGATAAATTAAAGCTTTTAGATGTCACAAAGACCTCTAATGGTTGCTTGTCTGTTTGTTTTTTTACTGATAAATAGGTAAGAGGGCAGAACTTATGTGAGTAAATATTTTCCATGGTGTTCGATGTATTGCAGAATGCTTTTGGGGTTATTCCGATATACAGGCCAGTGATATTAAAATACATACAGGGTGTCCAAAAATGTATACATACTTTAGCAGCTAATAGCTCAATTTTTAAAATGAAATGTATTTTAATAAGCACTGCCTTTATAATTATTCAAAGTATGTGTATACTAATACATTTTGGGCGGGGGGGACACCATATATATATATAAAATGAAGTGGCCACAAGATGGCAGCATTACATAAAAGACAATGCAAATGAAAAAAATTTACTAGTAAATACTGTAAATTCATATGCCTTAATTTCATCTGATCAAAATAAAAAATTGCAAAAGAAATCACTTCTCTGTTAAATACTTGATGAGAATGGATCAGTAGGTCATATATCATTGCACATTATACATTTTAAAGTGAAAATAGCATATTATTTTACCATAATTTAGGAACATAGCTCCCAAAAGGAAATTTTGCAGAGGCCTAAAGAGTTTCCCTTCCTTAAATAAAGGAGACATGTCAGAGTGAAAGCAAAGTGGATAGGTTACACATACTCAGACACGTCATTCATATATACCCACAAATACAAAGTAATATGTAGGGAACTATAAATGAATTCTGAGAATTTCAATATCTCCATAAGGATATCACTATTTATTGAAGCTCGAAACTACTTTGAAATTTAAATATGGCTTTATTTGAACCAGTTTAAAAGTTATATAACAAAATATTAGAATAGTAGTAATTTGTTATGAATTCTGAATAATTTTGTGAATATAAAGCAGAGGCCCGATACATGAAATTCGTGCACGGGGGTGTGTGTCTCTCAGCCCAGCCTGCACCCTCTCCAATCCGGGACCCCTCGAGGGATGTCCGACTGCCCGTTTAGGCCCGATCCCAAACGGGCAGTCGGACATCCCTCTCACAATCCAGGACTGCTGGCTCCCAACTGCTCTCCTGCCTGCCTTCCTGATTGCCCCTAAACCCTTCTGCCTGCCAGCCTGATCACCCCCCAACCACTCCCCTGCCAGCCTGTTTGCCCCTAACTTTCCTCCCCTGCAGGCCTGGTCACCCCTAACTGCTCTCCCCTGCAGGCCTGGTCACCCCTAACTGCCCTTCCCTGAAAGCCAAGTCACCCCCAACTTCCCTCCTCTGCTGGCCTGGTCACCCCTAACTGCCTCCCCTGCAGACTTGATCACCCCCAACTGCCCTCTCTTGCAGGCCTGGTCCCTCCCAACTGTCCTCCCCTGCTGGTCTGATTGCCCACAACTTCCCTCCTTTGCAGACCTGGTCCCTCCCAACTGCCCTCCCCTGCTGGCCATCTTGTGGTGACCATCTTGTGTCCACATGGGGGCAGTCATCTTTGACCACATGGGGGCAGCCATCTTGGGTGTTGGAGTGATGGTCAATTTGCATATTATCCTTTTATTAGATAGGATTAGATAGGATAGAGGCCTGGTGCACGGGTGGGGGCCTGCTGATTTGCTCTGAAGAGTGTCCTGGATCAGGGTGGGGGTTCCCTTGGGATGTGGGGTGGCCTGGACGAGGGGCCTGTGGTGGTTTGCAGGCCGGCCATGCCCCCTGACGATGCAAGCGGAGGCCCTGGTATCTGGGATTTATTTATCTTCTATAATTGAAACTTTGTAGCCTTAAGTCGAGACCTGGGCCTGCCAGGGTGTGTGGAAAGCTTGGCTTCCTCCATTGCCGGGAGCAACTCAAGCTTCCTGCTCTCTCCAGCTCCATGGCTGCCACCATTTTTGTTGGGATTCATTTATCTTCTATAATTGAAACTTTGTAGCTTTGTGCAGAGGCCTGGACCCGCCAGGGCAGGTGGAAAGCTTGGCTTCCTCCATTGCCAGGGGCAACCCAGGCCTCCTGCTCTCTCCGTGGCCGCAGCCATCTTGGTTGGGTTAATTTGAATATTCACTCCTGATTGGCTGGTGGGTGTGGCTTGTTGGTGTAGCGGAGGTATGGTCAATTTGCATATTACTCTTTTATTAGATAGGATTGCATTGAAATTTTAAATCCCAAAGTTGAGAAGAATATAATTTTTACTATGAAGATATTCTGATATATTTTATCCATAAAGTTGGGAACACTTGAAAATATTAGATGCCACTGATTCTTATGTAAGTATGAAATTGTTCATGCTTGTTCCTCTTTACATTTCGGCAATGTAAGTCCACACATCAGCCCATTTGAGCATTAGAGTTCATTCATTTTTATATAAGCTGAGGGTAGGAGTATAACTCTAAGGAATTCTGACTCACTGGGAGGGAGGGAGGTCTGCCCTGAAGGATGGAAGCATCCTAGTGAGCTGGGGATAGAGGGAAGAAGGTCATATGTACTCTCTTTATGCCTTTCTCTCCTGAACCCTCAGACTCTAGGACTGTGAAGTGCCTGCCTGGGTTGTAGATTGAAAGGGTCTTCTGCCTCAGATTGTAACCTATAGGTGGTCAGAGAGGCTGGTAAGTAACAGAAAAGCAGAATCTGAGGGCTCTGCTGGGTCCCAAGTTTCTCTATTTCCCTAAGTCATTAACCAGGTTGTGTAAACAGAATAGCTGGACTCTCTGTTGCAGGGAATTGATAAAAAGGGGTAGAATAAGGATTGTTTCTACCTTGGACCTCAGCAGCCAAGAGGTGAACCAGACTTTGTCAGGACACATTGGTAGTGGAAGAGGCAACCTGAGGGTCTTTCTAGGATCCCATTTTTCCAGAAAAAACTCATGGATGCTCCAGAGGCAAGCACTGGTCTAGTCCAGGTGGCATCTTGAGTTGACTTAAGAACATTGATGGGGGACTTAAAAATCTGGTAACATGTGCATATCTAGTTCATGACTGTTCTAAAATTGGTCCCAAGATCTTCTAATTCAATCCATAATTAAATACCGTATTTTCCAGCATATAAGACGACCTTATAACCCAGGAAAATCTTCTCAAATGTCGGGGATCTTATATGCTGGAAAATACGGTATTTACAATTTAGAATTAAAGTGAGTTATTGCCAAATGATGAGTGGGTTACTGTATTTTCCGGCGTATAAGACCCCCGACTTTTGAGAAGATTTTCCTGGGTTAAAAGGTCATCTTATATGCTGGAACATATGGTAAGTAAACAGCATATGAAACATTTTACCCATATAAGTAATAGATATGTAACTCGCAAAAGTGATTAACAAAAGAACACCAACCATGCGCTATAGAAAAAATGCTCTCCACACACTTTGAGATGTCCTGTGGTCCCAGCCTGATGGCCACTGTTTTCTCCCGCTCTCCCTACCCCCAAGGAAAATAGTTTCAGTGGTCCATATCTAATCCTGGGAGAAGAAGAGAGTTCTCTTTACTTTACTTTATCAGTAATAATCAAAACATAGTTCATCTTACTTTTTTCTTATTTTTTTTGTTACATATCAGTGAGAATCCCCCTCTAAACCTTTGACATAAATCTAATTCAAGGGTAGAAAAAAAAGATTAATATGGCCCATCCACAAAAGAGCACAGTCTTTTCTACTCTATCTTGCATTCATATGCCTTCAGAATTGTAAAAGTGAAATTTAATTTCAAATTTAAGTATGCTGATTAACTTTCCACAGTACTTATATTACTTGATTAAGGAAATCAGCACTAGTTCAATCCATAAGTAAATAAGTAAACAGTACTTTTTTATTCTTCTTTTGCATTAGACCATTAAGCTCCCAGTCCCTTTCAAAGGGTTCTCCATGAAATTTAGGAAATGGACTGAAATTGGCAGTTGAAGGAAATGATGGTAGAGGAAAATATCAGTGAGAATAAGGAGTCAGCTAGCTGAATTTAAATAATCTCATCTCACAGTATTCATTTATTTATTCACCAAAGTTTACTAGATTTTTATCATGTGCCTGGAAATCTGTTACATTGGTAGAGACTTGGAAAGCACAGTCCTGTCCCTTCACTAACTTCCCCAAAAAGAAAGGGATGATGGAAAAGCTGTCTTGTCTCAAAAACATGAAAGATGATTTATAGTGATCTTTATTTACCCCAAATCTAGAATTGAATAGTACTATGGGTTGAATTTTATCCCTCTGAAGTTCGTATCTTGAAATACCAACTCCTGGTGCCTTAGAATGTAACCGTATTTGAAGATGGGGTCTTTAAAGAAGTGATTGCATTAAAATGAGGTCCTTAGAGTGGGCTCTGACCCAATATGACTAGTGCCCTTCTAAGAAGAGAAAGAGACACTAGGGATGTCTGTACACAGAGAAAAGGTTAACCACAAGCTAAGGAGAGAGACTTCAATCTTGCTGACATCTTGATCTTAACTTTCTAGCCTCCAGAACTGTGGGATAATACATTTCTGCTGTGGAAGCCACCTCGTCTATGAAATTCTGCTATGGCAACCCTACCAAACTGATTAAAAAAAAATAACTAAAGTGACAGCTATTTCAGAAAATACTTTAAATAATTTAGATTATTGTTAGTGAATTAAAATGTGCTTTTATTATTCATTTTTTAAATGATTTTAACTACTGCCCATACATTAAATGTTGTTCTTTAATGTAGTTGTCATTGCGCTGTGTGCACAGCAGAGGGCAAATATGTTCTGAGCGTCTGTTTCTCATTTGTAAAGAATGGACTGCTCTAAACCCAAATGGCCATAATGTGCTTACCCTCGTGTTCTATCAGACAAAGCAGAGAGGGGAAGCAGCTTAGATTGCTGACACAGTACTGTGGACGTGTACATCAAGAATGAGACTCTCGTTCACATGAATTCTCCCATTCAATGTCAGACAAAACAGAATCCTCGGTCTCTTTGTTCTCTAAAGGATCCATTTACTCTATGCAAGTTGGCTTTTAAAAATAATTTGCAACCACAACACCATCTAGTATTTGTCAATCTTGATATTTGAACACATCTTATGAAAAAAATTCATAATGTATTTTTACAAATTAATATATAAAATTCATCATATTCATCCATATAATATTCACTTAATATTTCAAGGGTTAGGTTTTTGTTTGTTTGTTTGTTTTGGTAATTGTTGTTGGAAATGGCAGCAAAACACCAAGAAATGTCCCCATCTTCTTGGTTTTGTCCCAGAATATTTCTTAAAAATTGTTCACATCTGGCTGGTGTGTCCCAGTGATTGAGCGTCAACCTATGAACCAGGAGGTCACAGTTTGATTCCTGGTTGGGGCACATGCCCAGGTTTCAGGCTCGATCCCTAGTGGGGGTTGTGAAGGAGGCAGCCGATTCATGATTCTCTCTCATCATTGATGTTTCTATATCTCGCTCCCTCTCCTTTCCTCTTTGAAATCAATAAAAAAAATATTTCTTTAAAAGAAAGTGCCTCCCATTTTATATTTTTTGTTAAATTTATTGGGGTGACATTGGTTAATAAAACCATATAGTTTTCAAGTATACAACTAAAAAATAATCCACACACACATCTGCATATTGCATTGTGCACTCACCATCCAAAGTCAAGTCTCCTTTCCGTCCAAATATTGGCTTACTTTTATTTGGGTCACACTTCTATCCAATGTGTCATCCTTTTTCAGAAGTAATATATTGTAGGAACTCCTGGCTGCAGAGAAGTAGTATCAAATCTGTAGCAAATGAAAAACAGGGAGAGATTGACACTCTGAGCATCAAGATTCATTTCAAGTTTCACCCTAGACATACCCTGTCTAGGGTGAAACTTTCCTTCCTTCAATATAAGCAATAAGAAGTATTTTATGATCTAGGAAACATACTTCTTAATAAAACTAAACAACCTGTTCAAATTAAGACTAGGTATAACCTGTCTATACCTGGGCAGACACAAACGTTTTCAGCTGGTGCTTAAGACACCAATTTGGGGATGCACATTCATAAGGACACAGACATTTTTATTTAAAAATCTAGAGTCTAAGTGAATAATCCATATTAAAGTTAATAAATGTGTGCTCAGATGTAAACTCTTCCATTGGTGAGAAGATCTTGACAGTCAAAAGGATGATCTAATTCTCCATAGTTCAAAACAGAACCTTGAACAAAATAGATATTCATTATTTGAAAGTATAATTCAACTCCTATTAGGTCATAGATAGAATATACTTCTTGGGAGGTAGCCTTGAATAGGCAGCTTTTGCAAAAATGCAGATCTTGTTAGAAAAGAAAACCAGATTCCAGAGGCTAAAGGGAGCTGCCATGATCTCTATGTAATCAAAAGGGGGAGCACTATTATAATACCAACATAATCTTAAACTTCAGTTTTGAAATTAGATACATATGTTTTCCACATTCTTTTCAAGCATTTCAAGTTGCCACAGGCTATCAGGAATCACTTCACACCAAGCTGTTTGTAAATGCTACTCAAAAGTTTATAACAGGCTACTAAAAGTAGACTTTGTTATATTACATCTGTATGATAATTCTACTCAAATCAAATATATAGTTATACAAACTAAAAGTTGACCCATAATTGGAATAATGCTGGTCATTTATAATAGCAGCACAGTTATCACTAGAGTGAATATGCTGTGCTTTCCTGCCCACTAACTACCCAAAATGCCTCACTGGAGTATTCATTCAAAGAGACAGCAGAATGGTGCCTCTGTGAGTTCCTCCAACTTCCCCAGGTGTTCTTTCAAGCCTCCTAAAATCTACTAATGACTGGACCGTAACGTGGAGCTTTCCAAATCTTCCATACCTCATGCCAATAGTGAGAAACCTCTGCATACCTTGTTACGGGGCTGCCTAAGAGAGTCGTTTGAAGCATACAAATTGCTGCCTACAAAAATAACTCACGTTACTTTCCTTTTGGCTGAATTTTTACCGTCGACATGATTAACTCTTACAGAAACAACTCTTTCTATAGGCAAGAGAAAGAAAGGTAAGAATTTGGAGTCACGACATGAAGCAACAAGAAAAAGAAAGCCTTAATATTACTTTGAAATCCAAGTAACGTTGCTTTCACTCAAGTGCATTGCCATGAAGGAGGAGCAAGCTTCACGCCTTGAGTGTTTGTACAGGTTCCTGTCAAGGCCCAGGGAGAGACCCTAGCAGTGTGTGATATGGCCATGAGCTTTTTGTGACTTTATAAAGGTACAATTTTTTATCCTGTCATTTGACTCTCCCACTTGCTTTCGTGCTTTTCATCCTGTCTACTACTGCTGCTGGAATGACCACAGGTGATACTGGAATCCAACAAAGGATGGTTAAAATAGGGGGATACTTGGTCTGGGTTTAGTGGAGTATATTCACCTGGTTCTCAGTTGTGTCTGGCAGAATTAATTTATTGCTTGCCTTCCCAGTGTGTAAGAGCTCCCAAGAACGTGCATGTACTCCCCAAGCCAACTCGCTTTGCACAGGGGTGTGCAGGTGCTGGCCCAGAGGACCCATGTGAGATGAATCATGTCCCCCAGCCCAGGCACCAGATGAGGGAGGGACCTCAGGGAACAACAAAGCTTGGAACGGAGTCCAAAGACAGCCTGTGGAAAATTCTTCCTGTCATCAGCAATGTAAACATGTAATGGTGGGTTAGTTTCTCAACAAAACCTAGTCAAAATGGAAGTTTGCTTCTCTTAGAAATCTATTTTAAAAGGGTATTATGTTGTGCAGCCAGTGTAGCTCAGTGGTTGAGCATCGACCTATGAACCAGGAGGTCACAGTTTGATTCTAGGTCAGGACACATGCTCAGGTTGCAGGTTTGATCCCCAGAAGGAGGTGTGCATGGGGCAGCCAATCAGTGATTCTCTCTCACCATTGATGTTTCTATCTCTCGCGCCCTCTCCCTTACTCTCTGAAATCAATAAAAATATATTTTTAAAAGGGGATTATGCTAAGTAAAATAAGCCAGACAAATACCATATGATATCACTTAAATTTGGTATCTAAAGAACAAAATAAATGAACAAACAAAATAGAAATATATTTATAGATACAGAGATGTCACATGAAAGAAATAAGATAAGGCTACAACCAAAAATAATATAGGTCTTGTGTATGGATAGTCACATCATTTTAGACTGGACTTATAGGTACCTTTTCAAACTTAATAAATGGTCTGAATAAGCGAATAAGAATAAAAAGAACTATCAGCTGGAAGATCCCAGCTGAGTAGTTTTCTCAGAATGCTTTGCACAAACTATAAAGAGTAGGGAAAGTAAAAAGAACAGTTGAATTATATCAATGATGCTCAGAAGTCCTAGCATGTGCCTTCCTACAGAATTAAAGGAGAGATAAGGAGACAGGTATTTTAAAGGGAATTGCAGGAAAGAATTCTGAAGCACTAAACCTGAGCACAAAGACTGAAAGGCTTCACTGAATCTCAGCCTGCGCATTGTCTTTTAATTCCCTTAACAATAGCAAATCTTTCACATAGCAAAGATTTTAATGTTCATGTTTTACATCCACGTTGCATCGCTTTAAAACAAAAGTGAGTAAAGCCTGGAGTTCTTGGTCTAAATTTCTTCCTACTAAACTTAAAAGAAAAAAGAACAAGAAAAAGAGCATTTCTTTTTTTTTTTTTTTACTTTGACTGAAAGGAGCATTTTTGTTGAAAGGTTGATTGAAAGATACAGATTAGATTAAAAATCTATAATCTGGGAAGATATAATTCATGCTTAAAGAGATATAAAGAACATGTAGATGGTGCGTAGTATTTACAAGTAGAAGTGACCTTTTATTTAACCATAGTAAATATGTTGCTTTCTTTGTATCAAAAGGAGGCGCAGGTTAAAAGATACATGGCTTCATGGGTAACTATGTTTTTCATGGTCACACAGCAAATAACACCTGAGATCATTTAGGGATATCCCTACTCAATAACATAATGACGGCTCTCTGTCATCTCATAGCATCTAGCTCCACAGCCACAAAGAGAAAGCTGGGCTGTGGTCTGTGCTTCCAAATTTAAACAGCAAGGTGACATTTCTCAAAATTGCAGAGAATTGAAGGATGTCGCAGTACTCTGAATAGAAATCCAAATAGCCTACATTTCGCAACTTTGGAGAAAATACTACATCTGGTATTTCAAAACGCATTTTCTAATAAATCCAGTAGATGGCATAAATACCCCTATTTTCCAGGTGTTGAGTAGCATTAGTAATCATGAGCAGGATGCTGAAGCTCTCCAGACAGAAGGAGGAGGGATGGGGAGTGTCCTCAGATGCTGCAGGAAAAGCTGGGCTAGGTCTTGATTTGGAACTAGGCCTGAGCTTTTGTAAACAGACATGACTGCCATGATCTGTTTGATAGTGGTAACTTCATATTTTATAGAAATGGAATTAAAAGATATGGGTGTCCCTTATATACCTTAAACACAATTAATTATTTTTAAGCACACATATATTTTTGAAAACTAGAATTAAGAATATTACATAGTCTCACTAAACTCATGGAAATTAATTGCTGGAGGCTTGCAAATAACCAGTAATTAAGTAATTTAGTTGACAAGGAAAAGAATCTCTATTTGGCCCCAATAGATTATTCAGGTTCATGATAGTTTCTTGCATAAGAAATTCTAAATCAGATCACAAAATTTTAGCCAGCCTCATCTACTTAGGTTTTCCTTAGTCATGTAGCTTTAATCACCTCGCATCATTTAAATATCTAAATCCCTTTTTAATATTTTTCTAATTCTAGCTTTCTCCCATATCATATTTTTATAGTCAGTAGGTAATAAGGTAGTGGTCTGCATAAGGGACATGTTTTTCCATGTGTTCATAAAAATGTGCACACATACACAAACACACACACCATTGGAGCACTTCTGTATCCATTTTAGACGACAAAGATTTGAGTAAGCCGAAATTTATTTCTTTTATAGCAAAAGTCCAAAGATTCTTCCTGGATTGATTCAGTGCTTGATTACGTTATCAAGACTGATATTCTTTCTATCTGTGAGGTCTCATAGAAGAAAGCAAAAGGGCTGGAAAAAGGGTTGTGATAGTCACCCTTAGCAGTGCAGGGGGGCACTATATGCAAGGCAACCACCTCCAGAAGGCATGTGGGAAGGCAGCGTGCACTGTGAAAAGTAATAGAAGTCTCATGAGAAAGGTATCAGAATTCAGCAGAGGAGATGAATCTGTAGGAGAAAAACATTCAAAGAGTTTATGAAGTGTCCATGTAGATAAAGGGAAAATCGGCAGATTAAATGGACTAAAACAAGATTTGTAAGATATATATGGAGTGTGACTGCAAGAAGGCAGCACACTTACTGAATACATGTAGGCAGGTAACTGCATTGTCTTGATTTGAAGTCCAAACACCACTGGGTAGTATCTAACGTGACCTTGGCAATGGGTCTCAACTTCTCTGCTTCCTGGGTCATCCTTGTGCAAATCAGAGTCATCACAGTGCCTCTTATAGGGTCATTGTGAGAATTTAATAAAGAGGTGTTTCTTTCAAAAGTCTTTCTGGAATGATTTGTCACATCCTTAAAAAAAGATTTTTTCCAGAAAATACCCACCGTCAGTGGTTTTTGAAAAGCTGCCACTTTGGCATAATGGGTCTAGAGAGAGCAACTCTACCTCTTTTTGTCACCTCCCTGTCCCTATGCTTTTGAGAAGAGGGTTTAATGACACCTTCCAAGGATCACAGACACAAGATTATTTTGACATGACCTGAGAAACCGGAAGGCTTTCTGCAGCACCCACAGGAGACATCAAAAGATTTTGAGCCAAAACCGGTTTGGCTCAGTGGATAGAGCGTCGGCCTGCGGACTCAAGGGTCCCAGGTTCGATTCCGGTCAAGGGCATGTACCTTGGTTGTGGGCACATCCCCAGTAGGGGGTGTGCAAGAGGCAGCTGATTGATGTTTCTCTCTCATCGATGTTTCGAACTCTCTTATCCCTCTCTCTTACTCTCTGAAAAAAATCAATAAAATATATTTTAAAAAAAAAAAAGATTTTGAATTTTTTTGCATGAGTGAGGAAAGATACCAATTTATATGTATGATTTTCCTGAATGAGTTGGGGATGGGCAGAGGGATAGTAGATATTCTTTAGAGATATTATTATCATAAATCCTAAGACTGGAAATATGGGGTTTTCATGTATTTTTTTTTCTGATAAAAACTGGAAAGGAATTTAGGGACATGTGGCTAATGGTTTGTAGGTTTCACACAACAAGATTTTGATATTCCAGACCATGATATAAGACATCAGAGAGATAATCTCCTGACAAGGTACTGAGTGCTTCTTATAAAGATCAGAATAGAGTGTTTAGAAGATTTGTTGATCTATCAAAAGGGCTGTCACAGGAGATTCATCAGCTAAAAAGTAATGTACAATATTAGATTTGGAAAGCCAGGTACTATGACTGTGGAATAGAAGCTGCCAAGCCTCCGGAAGGCTTAAGCCGAACTGGCCCATGTCTATGGGTTAAAGGAAGTCACAGGCCCAACTTAGACCCGATTCCCATTTGTAGGTGAAAAAAAATAAGGCTTTTGTTAAAGTTAATGTTGTCCTAAAGGTTATACTGATGGTAGGTGCTATGGCACAAATTTGATTTTGTATCTGCTTTCATGTCAGCATTTCCTCTCTATGAGATTCATCAAAACATTCAATAAGGACATTTATTATGTTATAGAAAATAGGATGAAAATGAAAGTTGGATAATTATAGTTAGATGTAGACAATTTAGAGGTATCATAACTCAGAAATTTAAAAACATTTTAATCCTGCTTTATTCAACCTTTTTATCAATTACCTTAATGTCATATTAATTACATCCAGTAATTAAAAGTCTTAATAAAATGAAGGTAAATTATCAAATGTATTTTATGTCCAGCACATAAGGTATCTTTGAAATTGTTAGTTATGCTTTCAGACAAAGAGAGCTAAATAAAGGATTTAAATCAAACAATAACAAAATTAATAAAAGTTTAATATATTTTTTGGGAATATAGTATACTCTAATGGAGTATACTTCAGAAGTTCATTTTTTATTGCTATATAATTTCTATTTTTCCCATTTCTGTAAATCTGAATTTTTTGAAACACAATCATTAGGGTTATATCATTTGTAATTGTTTATGTAGGAGATTTTTTTTCCCAGATATAGTTGATGGCATTTTCCCCAGAGTTTATATTTTCCCAAAGTATATATCTTAAAACTGCGGAGTTGAGAAATAGATCACACTGGCCTCTGGTTCATTGCCTTCAGTTTCTATCAGTAAACTTTATTGTATCATGATTAGATGTTGTTTTACAAATAGGATGCATCACACTTTGGCGTTTTTCTCTCCTTCCAAAAAAGCAACTGAGTAAATATGGTAGAGGAATAGGAGGGAATAAACACATGAGCACACTCAGAATGACAGAAGATAGCAGGGGGTGACAGAAAGTGGTTACGGTAGGAATGCAAGACAAACTACCTTTCAGGTGAGCACAGATGCAGGAAAAGACTGTGGAGGAAGAAGCTTTTCCCCAATGGTGAACAGGCATCAAAGAATCTCCAGACTGGGAGGGAGCGGGAAGTGGGGAGCTAAAATACTGCTTCTAGATATATATATATATATATATATCCTCTATTCATTCTCTCTCTCTCTCTCTCTCTCTCTCTCTCTCTCTCTCTCTCTCTCTCTCAGGTGTGTGTTTTCCTTTGGGTTATTTTTTAATTCACTTTTTCTTTATTGACTTCTAGGCAAATTACTCAACTCTATTGTCATGATGATTAATCCTCCTACCATATCTATTCTAGTATTGAGCACTTCAATTTAGTAATTATAGTTATAGTTATTGTTAGTGTATAAAGAATTTTTGATTTCTATAACTGCTTGTTATTTTAGCAACTTCTCATTTAGAACCATGATATTGACTAGTTTTTTTCTAGTATAAGGAACAGATTCTTAGAAGATTGTTTTCTTTTCTTGCAGTAGCTCTTTTTATACTGCTACATGTTATTATTTCTTTTTTTCAAATAGTTTTTTATTCTTTTTTAAAAATATATTTTTATTGATTTCAGAGAGGAAGGGTGGGAGAGATGGAAACATCAATAATGAGAGAAAATCACTGATCAGTTGCCTCCTCACACTGGGGATTGAGCCCACAACCTGTGCATGTGCCCTGACCAGGAATCGAACTGTGACCTCCTGGTTTGTAGGTCGACACTTAACCACTGAGCCACAGCGGCCGGGCTGATCCTTGATCTGTTAATACATATATGTGAAAATATAAATCAGTTTGGCAGCTGAGATGGGTTTCTTCAGCTGCTGGGGTACTGAGTGTTACGTGGTGGGTGGTGGTCCTACCAGTTGGTTGCAGAGCCCTGGCTGCAGTGAGTGGCCCGGCCTAGGAGGCCGGTCAGGATCTGTGGCAGAGTTTGCAGGGATTTGGCTTTCAGTGAAGAGGTGCTCCTTGTTTATTGTGGCAGGAAATTGCCTGGGAAACTTGCTTTGTTTCTCTTTCTGACCTCAATTTCTCATGTTGGAAGTAGCAGGTGGCCTACTTCATTTATAGACCTGCTCTTACAGCTTTCCTTATGCAGCCATTAATGCGTGGCCTCTGAGACTGGACTGGAAATTCAGATTTCGGCTCTGAAATCTCCTATCATAACATTTCTCTTTGGCCTGTGGGACACTGTCTTAAGTCCTGCTATCTTTAATTTAAGGGTTTTCTGTATATGTACACATATCCCATATTACTCTGCAGGTTATAGTCTCAGTAATTGAATTATTTTTTTTTACCTTTTGGATATCCTTCTGTTTAAGATTTACTACTGATATTCATATTGGTTTTGTAGTGATTATGGATTATTTCTTATTCTTATAGTGATTTCATTGTAATTGGGCAATGAAGAAAAATATACTCATTAGTTTTTCTTAACCTGAAGTCCAAAATCCATTTGCAAAATTTACACTACTCTAATGGAAATCAATCAAAGTAAAAATGATAGAAAAAAATCTCAAATCTGTTATGAATATAAGAATAATAAAAAAATATTTTCTTGGTTTTTTACTAGAATATTGAACTATATGTTGAATGGAGATCATTGTGATGGGACAGCAGTAAACAGGAGGTGGATTGACAGGTGTTGAAAAAAATAGTAATTTACTGGGATAAAAAAATATTAGGCTACACCATTTTAACTCAACATTACAGGGATTTAAGAGAAGTAAAAATAATAATATTGAATTACAACATCCCCCATCATCCAAAAGAGTCATATGAGGAGCCCTTTCCACTTTTTCTGTATAAATTAATTTACAGAGATTTAAAGCACTTTATTTTATAACTAGAAGCCCGGTGCACAAAATTCGTGCACGGAGGGGGGTTGTCCCTCAGCCCAGCCTGTACCCTCTCCAATCTGGGACTCCTAGAGGGATGTCTGACTGCCCGTTTAGGCCCAATCCTGGGGGATCGGGCCTAAACAGACAGTCGGACATTCCTCTCACAATCCAGGACTGCTGGCTCCCAACTGCTTGCCTGCCTGCCTTCCTGATTGCCCCTAACCGCTTCTGCCTGCCAGCCTGATCACCCCCTAACCACTCCGCTGCCAGCCTGGTTGATGCTGAACTGCTCCCCTGCCAGCCTGTTTGCCCCCAACTTCCCTCCTCTGCTGGCCTGGTCACCCCTAACTGCCCTCTCCTGCAGGGTTGATCACCTCCAACTGCCCTCCCTTGCAAGCCTGGTCCCTCTCAACTGCCCTCCATTGCAGTCCTGGTCCCTCACAACTGCCCTCCCTTGCAGGCCGGGTGCCTCCCAACTGCCCTCTCCTGTTGGCCATCTTGTGGTGGCCATCTTGTGTCCACATGGGGGCAGAATCTTTGACCACATGGGGGCAGCCATATTGTGTGTTGGATTGATGGTCAATCTGCATATTACTCTTTTATTAGATAGGATTGAGGCCTGGTACAGGAGTGGGGGCCAGCTGGTTTGCCCTGAAGGGTGTCCCAGATCAGGGTGGGGGTTCCCTTGGGGCATGGGGCAGCCTGGGCGAGGGGCCTGTGGTGGTTTGCAGGCCGGCCACGCCCCCTGGCGGCCCAAGCAGAGGCCCTGGTATCTGGAATTTATTTTCCTTCTACAATTGAAACTTTGTAGCCTGGAGCGGAGCCAAGCCTTCTGGTCCCTCCGGGGCGGCAGCCATTTCTGTGGCAGTTAATTCACCTTCTACAATTGAAACTTTGTAGCCTTAAGCGGGTGAGCCCGGCCAGGGTGTGCAGAAAGCTTTGCTTCCCCTCTTGCCACTGGCAACCCTGGCCTGCTCTCTCAAGCTCCATTCTGCCGCCATTTGTTTGAATTTGTTTACCTTCTATAATTGAAACTTTGTAGCTTGAGTGGAGGCTTAGGCCTGCAACGGCTATGGAAAGCTTGGCTTCCTCTGTTACCTGGGAAACCTTGCTCTCTGTGGCTGTAGCCATCTTGGATGGGTTTAATTTGCATACTCTCCCTGATTGGCTGGTGGGTGTGGCTTGGCTGGTGGGCGTGGTTTATGTAGCTGAGTGATGGTTAATTTGCATATTACCATTTTATTAGAGAGGATTGATTATGGATTATAAAATTTCAAAAAAGAATAATAGGTTAATGTCTTATTTTTATCATTTCAAACTTAATTTATTTATAATATTCTTTCTTTAAGAATATGGTAACCTTAATTGTATCCTTTAATGCTTTTCTCTATTGTTTTATGCTGGTATCTTGGACTCTATTTCATTGCTTTTTGTTTTCAATGAAACTACTAGTATTTTACTTCAGAAAATTGATATGAATTGAAAATAGACTTTTAACTTATTTTTGATAAATTCCAGATATCTTTCATCAATCAAATTTATAAAAAACATTTTTCCAAGTCTTTGTATCTTGTTTTAGAATGGCTTTGCTAGATTATTTTCACCTTGCACACTAACTCATTTTAAATGGAATTCTCAGAGTTGATACATTCTCAATATAATGCCCATTATAACCACTTCTATTTCCAGCATTCAATATTTTATTTCTTCATTCTCCAACATAGTGAGAATTACAGTATATCTTTTAAATTTATAACTGTATCCGTATTTTTGTTTGTATTCAATATTCTTAATGTTGCTATTTTATCTTCTCCACTGCTTCTTTCTCATGTGAATGAAAGGAACATCCAGAGGAAGCACAAGGCTGTTATCCAGTGCAAAAGATGCCATTCTACACCACAGGATTCTCACCCTTGAAACACTATGACTCTGCCCATTGAGCCAGATCTCTCAGGTTATAAGTTCTTGGTGACCTTAATAGAAAAAAAAATCTTTACACTTTCCTACCTAATTCACTAGGGAGTCTTATGCTATCACCACTTTGTTCCCAATTTAAACCAAAGCACAACATCTTTTCTTTACTAGCTCACAATAGACAGTGTGGTATTCCATAAAGCCTCCTGCTATCTGACTCTGCACTCAAAGTAATTGCCTTTGCCAACAATTTCATTTTCTGCATTTTCCCTTGTGTAATGTCATAGCAATTGTGTGTGGCTGGCTGCTCTATCCAAATGGCTTTCAAGCTGAACACATGCCTCCAATTCACTTAAGCATTCGGGCAGCCTGGGAATTATCTATTACTTAGGCTGCTCTCACAGACCTCATTTCTATTAGTGAGATAACTGCCCTTCCCAATCAGAGAAAAAATATGGTGTAAGGTATGTGTATGAGTTCAGAACAAATAATACTTGAATTCTGCAAATATATCATTGTATCCTGAACTACCTGTAAATCATTTAGTTTCTGCCAGTGTAGCAAGAGCTGTGAAGATTTAATTAAAGTCTCTCTAATTTAGGTACACTTATTTCAATTTGATCATCATGCATCTCTCCTTTTCCTCTTCTTTGATTTACTTGTTTGTTGTTGGCAAGTGGTACATAATAAATAAAACATTATTTATTATTTTAAATAGATTTTTTAAAGTGTTCTATAATTATTATAATGTCCAAAATTGGGATAGATTGCAAGTGATCAAGTAGAAAAGCTGTTGCATATGTAAAAATAGTCCCCAAAATTGACATTAAATATTCATATTTTACTACATCTGAGCCAAGGAATGAAAAAAAAATAGGATGTTGACAAAACGTTAAAATGTTTCCAACATTTTAATTAACATTAAAAATGTCCTGCCTAACAAATATTGGGGGAAAGTCAGAGGTATTCCTTTTAAAGAAGCATTTGTGTATTGTCTTCAGCATAAAAACATTTTCATTCTCAAAAAAGAGAAGACTTAAAAATTACAGTTATCTAGAACCCCCTATCCAGATTTAACCTCCAATTATCTGCCTCTCTTTCTCTCCAGAACTCTCATTATTATTTTGCTGAATGCTTTATATGTTTCATTTGTTTCATTTATAAGAAAATGTGGAAATGCTGCTACATTTTCTTTATGTCTTGCCATGAAATATTTAGTGGTGCTCCCTGTTTTCAAAATTTTACCAGAGGAAAAAAGAATCCTCTATTCAGAGACCCCTCTCTTCAGAAAGAAGCCTCTCATGTTTCTTAATTTCTTTGCCCTGTTACAGATTTGTCCTGAGAAGGTCTAGAGAACAAAGATGCAACCCTGCCCCCTCTTGTTTTCCTGAAACTATCTCTCCTCTTGGTAGGGCTCACTAACAGCACATTTAATACATGGCTGGGGGGAGCAGAATTAAGATGACAGATGTCAGAACTTTAGACTTTCATACATTTCTAACCTTTGTGGACCACATTTCATACAGTGTTTGTGATGTAACATTTTAAAATATCACTTTTGCCCCCCAGAAGTCCATCTGAGGGAGCAAAAACCGCCTTTTAATTTCTCAAGTTGTTAAACTGCCCCAAATTATTTCATCATGCCCCATAGAAATAATTTGACTTGGCATATTTAAAAAAAAAAAAAAAAACAAAGAAAGGAGATGATTAACATGCAATGTTCCCACCATATCTCCAGCCACTGGATAAAGAAAAGTGGTTTTGCTTCATTTGTGTCCCCCCCATTTTCCTCTGTCTATCTCACCCCTCCCCCAACTATGGACCCCACCATCGAGTGTGTGCTCCTCTTGGGGGTGCAGAAATGCATATTCAGCAGATAGAGAAGAAGCATGAGATAAAAAGGCTAGCGGGAGATAGAAAGCACTTGGAGAAAGAAGCTGCATTGATTTGCATAGTACAGATGATGGGAAGAAGGAGAAGGAAAAAGGAAAATGAAAAAGAGAATCTGCTTCAGCTGGGACTAGAGAAAGAGCATTTTGAGAGAAAAATTAGAGGCTACTAAGCATTGCAGATAGGACAACATTTGAGAGGCAATAAAAGAGGGTGTGTGAAGAGTTGCTGGGGCAATTATTCATTCATCATTAAAATTTATTCTAAATGGCGCTAGGTAAATATTATAATTATTAATGAGTGATTGAGGAGTATTTCTTCAAATGGACATCAAAACAGGGACTGCAGCCTAGCCGGTGTGGCTCAGCAGTTAAGCACTGACACAGATACTAAGAGGTCTCTGGTTCCATTCCTAGTCAGAGCACATGCCTGGTTTGTGGGCTTGATCCCCAGTAGGGGACGTGGAGGAGGCAGCCGATGGATGATTCTCTTTCATCATTGATGTTTCTATCTCTCTCCTTCCCTCTCTCTCTGAAATCAATAAAAATATATTAAAAAACAACAACAGGGACTAGAAATTGTGAGTGTGGCATTTATTTGGTCTGCCTGGAGGAATTCCGTTTGGGTCTTAAGTATGCAGGTATACATCTCACACCTGTCAGAATGGCTATCATCAACAAATCAATAAAAGACAAGTTCTGGCGAGGATGTGGAGAAAAAGGAACCCTTGTGCACTGCTGGTGGGAATACAGACTGGTGTAGCCACTGTGGAAGACAGTATGGAGTTTCCTCAAAAAATTAAAAATGGAACTCCCATTTGACCCAGTAATCCCACTTCTAGGACTATATCCCAAGAAACCAGAGACACCAATAAGAAAGGATGTATGCACTCCTATTTTGATAGCAGTACAATTTACAATAGCTAAGATTTGGAAACAGCCTAAGTGCCCATCAGCAGATGATTGGACTAAAAAACTTTGTTACATCTACACAATGGAATACTACGCTGCAATAAAAAAGAAGGAACTTTTACCATTTGCAACAGCATGGATGGAACTGGAGAGCATTATGCTAAGTGAAATAAGCCAGTTGGAGAAAGATAAATATCACATGATCTCACTCATATGTGGGATATAATGATCAACGTAATTTTATGAACAAGAATAGATCCAGAGACAAATGGCAGTGGAGGGGTGTTAGAGAGCAACCAAAGGACTTGTATGCATGCATATTAGCATAACCAATGGACACAGACACTGGGGCAGTGTGGGGCTTGCCCAGGGTGGGAATGGCGGGGCGGGGGTCAATAGGGGAAAAAGGAGACAGATGTAAAACTTCAGACAATAAATAAAATATATTAAAGAGTATGAAGGTATACCTCTTAGCTCTGCTTTCTCAGATCAAGATCACCATCTTAAATTTGACCTAGCTACCTTCAAAATATATCTAGCTTATTATAGCTTGTTACTATCTCTTCATTTTCCACCCTCACCCTTAATCAATTTTTTCTCACCTGTTTCCTAGATTATTGCTATAGTTTGACAATTGGTCTCCCTGATCTACATCACCTCTGTCTTTGCTTTCTTAAGTTTATTCTCCAAAGAACTAATAATCCTTTTTAATACATAAACCAGGTCATGTTATTACTCTGCACAAAGCTCTACAGTAGCTTCCCATGTCACTCCGAAAAAAAAAAAATCCAATGATTCTTGCAATGACCTGTAAGACCTTGCATGACTTACCCACTGGCATTATGGCTTTTTCTCCTACACTCTGACCCTCACACACAACTGTCCATCTATAGGGGGCTTTCTGCTGTTTTCCTGTTCCTCAAGAATGCATAGCCTCAGGGGCTTTTGGCTTGCTATTTCCTCTATCAGGAATTTTCATTGTGTACCCAGGGAGCTGTGGATCTTTTGCTCACATTTTTCAAGTCACTGTTCAAATATCAAACGATCAGGAAGATCTTTCATGACTACACTATATAATATAATAAGATCACTTTCTCTATACTCTTGATTCTGCATAACACTAAGTATACTTAGTGTTATTTTTTTCTTCGTAACACTTACCACTCTCTGACATGTTATATACTTACCTATTTTTGTTTGCTGTTTTTTTATCTCCCACAATTAGAATGTAAGCTTTATGAGTTTTGCTCTTTTATAAATATCATTTGCCTTAAAAAAATGCCTGACACCTAATAAATATTTGTTGAACGAGTAAATAAACAAATGCCGCATTCTGAGAAAAGGGTACAAAACAGCAACAGAGTGATTCAGTGTGAGCCACATAGCTTTCAGAAGACGTTATAAAGTCTATGGATGAGTTCTGGGTGGCAAGAGTGTCATAGTTTTGAAAATCCTTAATTCTCCAATAAAAAATAAGCAGAGCAGAGTGTATAGCAAGATCTACAAACCCAAAGATGACGCTTATAGTAAAACTTGTGGCAACATATGGGTCAGTATGTGGCAAAGCAGGGCAGCTCTAAGAGCCACTTGCTGTGAGTACACGTGCATGAGCAGCAATCAGGGAAAAGCAGAGGTATCTGATGGATGTGAGAAGAGAAGCCCCCTTGTAGTAAGCACTCAGACATTAGGCTAATCCAATTGGCAAATGGAATACAAGGCAATCATAGTAAGTTCTGAAAGCAGTCTGGGCTCCAGGCACTTTTTGAAACCAACAATCTGAAGCTTTCTTCCAAAATAAAGCCCAGCACTGAAGGAAAAATAATAAATAAAATATCCAGGAAAAAGAAAACAGATGATACAGATAACAGTGAGGGAGGAATCAGAGAAGGCACATCTCAGAAAGGAAGGGGTAGAAATGGAAAAGTTATCTTGCCTCTTCCCTCCCATCTAAAGAAACAGAAATGCTTATTTTACTTAAAAGCTTTAAGGAAAGTAATTGTAACCCAATTCTATGTACAAATATCAGGCATAACTGAATCCTTTTAGATAATGAAAACAATTTAAGAAGACAAAGCCACAAAACAAAAATTGTGATCTAAATTTCAAAATGAGTTAAAGGCATTGAAAATATAATGGCAACTATGAAAAAAATAACATAGGTTAGATTTTTTTTCTGCTCTGTGCCTGTTCATGAATAATGGCCAGAGCATTGTATTTTTTAAAATTTTATTCAATTTACTTAAACTGAAAAAAAGTTTAGATTTAAAAATAAACTCAAAATGTTGTTCTAAACAATGACTTGAAAAGAGGGGCTTGTCCCTTGATTGCAGGTTTGATCCCTGGCCCCGGTCATGAGTAGGAGGCAACTAATGGAGCCAACCAATTGATGTGTCTGTCTCACATCAATGCTTCTCTCTGTGTCTCCTCCATCCCTTCCATTTCTCTAAAAATCAATGGAAAAATATCCTTGGGTGAAGATTAACAACAACAAAATGGACAAAAGACATGAACAGATACTTTGTCAAAGAGATATACAGATGGAAAATAAGCATATTAAAAGATACTCAACATCATATGTTATTAGGAAATTTACAAAATAAAGCAGAATGAGATGTGCTATATACCTATTAGAATGGCTAGAATCCCAAGCACTGACATCACCAATGCTTTGAAGATGTGGAGCAACAGGAACTGTTGTTCATTTCTGGTGGGAATACAAAACAGTACAGACACTTTGGCAGACAACTTGGGGGTTTCTTACAAAACCAAACATAAATTCATCATGTGATCCAGCAACCATGTTCTTTTTTTTTTCTCAAAGAAGTTGAAAACTCATGCCAATACAATAACCTACACAGAAATGTTCATAGCAGCTTTACTCATAATTAATAAACTGTAGTGCATCCAGACAATGGAATGTTATTTAGCACTAACAGGAAATGATCCATCAAGCCATTAAAAGACATGAATAAACCTTAAATGCATATTACTAAGTTCAAGAAGCCAGTCTGAAAAGGATACATGTATGGCTCCTACTATATGACATTCTGGAAAAGGTAAAACTCAGTGGGCAATAAAAAGATCAGTGGTGATCAGAGATTGGAGTAGGGATGGATCAGTAGCCAGAGCACAGATTTTTTTCAGCACTGAAACTAGTCTGTATGATACTATGATGGTATTTACACTCACTAAAAATTTGTCAAAACCTATAGAATATACAGTATAACACCAAGAGTGAACCGTAATGTAAACTATGGACTCTGGGTAATCATGATGTGTCAGTGTAGGTTCATCAATGGCAACAAATGCACATAGTACTCTGGGGGATGATGCTGATAATGAGGAAAGCATGCATATGGGGGGTCATGGGCTATACAGGAAACCTCTGTATCTTCTGCTCAGCTTTGTTGTAAACCTAAAGCTGTAATTAACATTTCCTGTTAGTGTGTTATACTTGTTATAATTGGTGAGTGAATATTGATTCATCATTATTAAACTAAAGTCCATACCTTGCATTAGGCTTTACTCTTTGTGTTGTACATTCTCTGAGTATTGATTGACAAATGTATAATGACATTTGCCCACCATCATAGCATGATACAGAATAGTTTTATTACCCTAACAATCCTCTTCACTCCATCTGTCCATCCCTCCCTTCCTCTCCCACCACTAATCATTTTGCTGTCTCCATAGCTTTGTCTTTTCTTTGTCTTTTGTCCAATGGTATAGTTGGAGTCATATAGTAGGCAGCCTTTTCACATTGGCTTCCTTCACTTATCAAATGCATTTAAAGTTCCTCTATGTCTTTTCAAGCAAAAATAACTTGCAAGTAGAAAACCTAACTACCTCAATGTTTTCCCAACAAGAAAACGGAGAAGAGCTGGTGACAAGGGATCTAATGTAGGTGAGTAAGAAAATAAAGGTCATGGCCATTCATTTATCTTGGTTATTAATCTTTGAGGCTTGATGCATATCAAGTCCCATCATAACTGAAGATTTATATACACAGTAGGGAATGGTGGGGTATATATAAGAAAAGTAAGAAAAAGTACTATCTATCATTCAGTATTTCAATAAGCCAAGTCTTACCAGGGAATACCATATTTTAGTCCTTTCTGGCAAAACTACAGTTAACTAAAATCTTACTCCAGTTCCAGTAACTGAATGTAAGTTATATTTAATAGGCTAGCAACTGGGTTTCATGTTAATCACCATGGAAACAAGATGAATCCAATCACTGGGCAAAATTTATGGCACAGTTTTTGCTATATCTTTCAAATCCCATGCATAAAGACAAATTTAAGTTGAAATATGCCTTCAACGGGATACATGTTTTCAGAGGGGATATATGAATATGTATATATGGAAAGAACACAAAGTAAAAAATTATTATAAGACTTAACATATGCTAGTTGCAGATATTTTTAACTATCTTTAATTAATGTTGCTTTTGTTTATGGCAATTAAAATTTACGTTAGTCAATCAATTATTCCGACATAGAGGCTTTGAAGCAGGAGCACTAAAATATATTTTTCTTAGCCAGCCTGCATTATGAAGTAATGTTCACAAGCTCCTTACAACAAATACCTTAAAATATTTCTGAAATAAAAACAAGACGTCTGAAATATTTGGCATTCAGTGGCCATCTATAGTGTAATAACTCAAATGGATGTAAATGTACAGTGGGAATCTTAAAAACAAAACAAACAAAAAACTCACATAACTTTACAGCAATACTTCATATTCCATCCAGAAATATGCCTAAGTAAAACACTGCAATAGAAGAAAGCAATGTGCAATGCTTGTGATTGAGGTAGAAGAACTTTTATCTTTGGACTTTGGAGTTAGCAGTTAATTCAGTTCTGCAAATAGTTGGGCTTTTATTGCCACTTAATTCAGTGATTGGAGACTTTTTCCAAACAGCATAGGATGTAAGGTCAAAGGTTGAAAAGTCAGTGAAATGGCAATCATGAGTTCCAGTGTTTTTGAGATTTGTTTGTTTTGTAGTAGAATCGAAAAATAAATTCACAAGGTAATAAACAATTCTAAAGGGATAATTCTAATATGAACATAAATGTTTAAAGTCAGCATTTCCCCTTTTGTGCTTCTGAAAATTTAGGAAAAATCAAAAGAAAAAATGCAAATTTAAATGTTGGCAAACTAGAAATAAATTCACAATTATTTGCAGGACTGCAGGAGACACACAGGAGGAAGTAAAGAGAAGCTGAGAAGAAAGGCAGTGCCAACAGATCTCTGAAGAGTTAGCAAAAATAGATTTACTGAAGGTGAAACAGCACAGCGTAAAAGCTGTATGTTGTGGCAACAAAGCGGGTGGAAGTTGGAGTATGGGAAGCATCCTTAGAGCCAGCATATTTTACAAACAGAATAGGTGGAGCCATGCAAGCCTGATTTTTCTAATACAGCCTATGTCTGTAAAGAAATTGGGAGGTAAAGATCCTTAACACCTCCTGCTCCTTACTCTATCACAAGAACCTCCAACAAATCTCTGGCCTATATATCTAGTCCATTCAATAATGAGTAATTAAAAGATGTTAATAAAATCCTATATAATAAAAGTCTAATATGCTAAGTGTACGACCATTCATTCGACCATTTGACCAGTCACTATAACATGCACTGACCACCAGGGGGTAGACACTCCAACCAGTAAGTTAGCTTGCTGCTGGGGTCCAGCTGATCAGGACTGGGTGATATAAGCCAGACACGCCCTGGAGCCCTACACAGTCCCTCCCCAGCCCTGATTGTGCACTGGTGGGGCCCCTTAGCCTGGCCTGCACCCTCTCACAATCTGGGACCCTTCAGGGGATGTTGGAGAGCTGGTTTTGACCTGATCCCCACAGGCCAGGCCAAGGGATCCCACTGGTACATGAATCCGTGCACTGGGCCTCTAGTGTTTATAAAAAAATATTTTATAAATAAGGGAAACAGAAGAGCAGCAACTCAGTAACAGATAAAGAACTACTCGCCACATGCATGTTGCCATGTGGGAAAAAGACAATTGAAATTACATATTTCCCCCCCATGAAATACAAAGCAATCAATTCTAAAAAGTACAAACACAAAGTGATCTGTGGAAGACAGCAGAAGTATATGAGGTTGAGCTGAAAGAACTCAGGAAAGTAGTATAAAGAGAGTAAAATTATCAGAGAAATATAGTGAGATCGAAGCAACCACTGATGAAAAGCCATTATGGAAAAATTATAAGAAACATATAATCTAGAAAGGAGAAAAGTAAACAAAATGTGTTATAAATAAACATTTTTTAAATCAAGAGGAAATTATATATATATATAAAACATAAAGTTGATTCAATATATGTATAATTGGAATCCCTGAAATTAAATTCAATAATTATAAGCAACATATATTTACAATTCAGGAACATTCTCTAAAATAAAAGATACTTTGAAACTCCACAGAAGAGCATCCAGTATTTCAGGAAAACTTGACCCCCACTTGTGAATACGGGCTATGCATTATTTAAATTATTGAACTTCAAAATTAATTTTTAAAAATTCTATGGGCAACCAGGCAAAATTATCAAGGCACTTAAAAATTATCAAGGCATTTAAAAGGGGAAAACATCAGGCCCTGGAAACTCCGTAGTAAAATTCAAGAGCAGATGACAAATGGAGAGTTATAAGAGTATTAATAAAAAATAAAAATAAAAAGTGTGAGCCAAGGACAAGTTTAACCCTTTGCACTCGCTTGCTTTTTTCTAGAGCTGCTACCGATGCTAACCGTGTGGAGTCACACTCGACATCCGAGTGCAAATTAATAATCCTCAAAAACAAATGCTATGGCCCTGGCCACACAGTGGGAGGCAGCCAATCAATGTTCTGCTTTCACAACATTGAACATTCAAGTTTTTCTTTGGGAGAAACTACTAAAGAACAACTTTAACCAATCTAAACATTTTTGGTGAAATTATAAGAAATTAGTGCCAACAGATCTGCACTATGGAAAATGTAAAAGGAAGTTCTTCATACAGTAGAAAAATAACACCAGATGGAATCTTGAAAATAAAATAGCTCCAGAAATAGCAAGTTTGCTTGAACATTAAAATGAAACATTGAAAATTATGGGTTGTAGTACTTTGCAACAAAAGTTTAGCTTTAAATGTTTAAATTAGAAAAAGGAAAGTCTAAAGTAAATAATTTAAATTGCCATCATAAAACCCTAGAAATTAAATACCAATTTATAACTAATGTAAGTAGATGGGAGGAAAATAAAATATTAAAGTCAATAAAAGAGAAAATGAAAAAGAACAGAAAAATCAATATAGCCAAAACTGGTTCTTTGAAATACATTGAAAAATCAATAAACAGCTGCATAATGATCAAGATAAAAAAAGAATACATACATCACTGATATCAGGAATAATAGAAGGAACATGGCTATAGCCATTAAATTGATTATAAAGATCTACTATGAACAACTATACACCAATAAATTAACCATGTTCATTGCTGCTCAACTTATAAGTAAATATGTGATGTGACATTAGATATTTAAATTCATAGCTAATACTTTTATTGATTTTAGAGAGACAGAGAGAGAAACAGATTTGTTGTTCCACTTATTCATGCATTCATTGGTTGATTATTACATATGCCCTGACCAGGGGTTGAGCTCACAACCTTAATGTATTAAGACAATTCTCTAACCAACTGAGGGCTCACAGCTCACACTTTTAAACAATACATTAATTGTTGCCAAGTTTTTTGCTTTCTTTTTAACATTTTGGCATGATCGCTAATTCAAAACGTAAGGAAACTTACATATCTCCTTTCCAATTCCTAATTTTACTTATATATAAACACAGCTTTCATTTATTAACATTACTTTTAAGTAATAAAACAATTAGGAAATTACATAGGTCTACTAATATTTAATTATCGTTCCATGTTTATCAGTAGATCTTTCTGCTAAAATAAAAAGGCATGAATTCAGTGGGATGCAGGGACAAGCAGGCAGAGCCAAAGGGGCAAATGTGAGGATCGTCTAACATTAGAAATATTTTTATCTGAGAAATTTATCATTAAGTTGTTTACAACTTTCCAATTCCAAGAGGACACTGAAGATAGTCTGTGTCCCACAACAATATCCAAAAGGTAGTAACAAATTAATCTTACTACAGGCCTCATTTCAATGGCACTGTTAAAGTCATTGATTTCTAGGACCCATAAATGAATAGATAGCTTGTGCCCATTTAATCATGCCCTAAATTGACTAATTTATTGACTACCTCCCTCCTCTGGGCAGAAAAAAATTGTTTTCACTCTCCAATCTGTCTCTCAATAAGTTAACTAGAGCCAGCAAGTACTTCTCACATCAGAAGATTTAACTAGTACAAGAATAGTAACTGAGAGAGGAGGTGCTAACACACAGAGAGAAGTCTAGGCGACTGAATCCTCTACCTTCCTTGCACAGCACAGTGCGTTAGTTCAAAATCCAATGGAGAATCTAGTAAGTGTTGTGATAGGTGCCATGATGTAAATACTGCATCAAATGAGCTTATAGGCAAGATTTTTTACTAATTAACAGCCACACCGTATGATTAGATACCATTAGATACCAGGAGTGTTCTAAAATGCTGCATGTGTGAAAAGCGAGATCACTTTTCAAGAGAAGAACCTGAATGTCTTCGTTTAGAGATTACTGTTCATATGGAGCCTCTAAAGAAGTCTATCCAACAAGGAGTCCTGGAGAAATGACGCACCAGATAACAAGCTGAAGTACTAATATTATATATAGTTATGTGTGGATAGTCAACAGTATGTGTGCACATACATCTAAATTTAGGGAAGTGAACAACTCAATAGAAAAATAAGCCATTGTTATCGGTGGAAGTGGAATCCTTGGGATGCCCTGACAAAAAGAATTTCCTGAGGCCTCCATGAGAGGATGGGGTTTTGTGGAAAGCTTTATTGATTATGTAAAGTTAAGGGGGTTCCCCTCCAAGATCCCATCTCTGTCCACATCACAATGGAAGAACTCCAATCTTGTCTTTAGCAGGGTCAGAATTAAGGCCTCTGCCCAGAATTTCTGTTCCATGTCATAGTCCAGTCCAGTATCGGACTAGCTTAGCCTGTGCTCCCAGCTGCAGTCCATTGCATGTAGGGCCCGCATGGCCATGGGCCATGCTGCTGCTTAAGGCCACATGGTAGGTGAGCACGGGGGGCAAGAGTGGGTCACAGAGCAAGAGAACAAGGGAAACGAGAGAGGGAACTCTTTACCTGGGCACTTTAGCCTGCCAAGATTTTACGTGCTTGCAGTGGCTCCACTCTTCTAGCCAATGATCTTTTTCCCAGGCTAGACACAGGCAAGCACCTCCTCTACATCACCCTAATTTTGCTGTGCATGTGCCTATCTTCCCCTTTGTTTGATCTTTTCCCCCAGTGATCTTCAGGGAATGGACCGGGGGTCCCTGGGGAGGGGGAAACTGTAGCTTCCTGTGAAGCTGCCCAGATGAGCATGCTTACACTCCCTTTGCTTCCTATCTAGTATTAATATTAACAGCTAGCTAATTATGGCAATAATACCATGCCTTTAAATAGGCAATTACAGAAAAAGAAATACAATTAACTTTTTTTAAAAAAAATGCTCAACCTTACTAATAATGAATTGCAAAGGAAAAAATATAAGTTATTATTTTTTACTTTTTAATTGTTAAAACAAAATCCAATGTTGGTAAGGTCATGAGAAATCACACAATTTCACTGTGGAAAGGAGTTTAAAATAGCACTTTTTAGACCTATTTACAATCCAGTATTTATCAAGATTTTTCTATCAGGTATATGATATGTGATAATCTGTTTAAATGAGCACTTTTTGAGAGTGAGATTAATGGCAAGCATCAGAGGATGAAATTTTCACTTCCTGCACCACGTATATTTAACATTGAAAATATTAATAATATGGTGCCTGAAATATGAAGATTTATAAGAAAATAAATATTTGATCATTTAGATGACCAAAACATATTTATCATTTATTTGGTCTTTGTTCAAAATTCCCAGTAACAGCTCCCAAAACCCTTGTAATTTCCTAAATATTGAGAGTGACAAAGCTGTCTTTTGTTGTTTATGAGGTGGCTTTTGGAAAGCACCTAAGGATGGGGGCTGGTTACCAGAGGAGCCAATCTTGTGATTGGGACTTTCATCCCCAGCCACTGACCTCCCTGGAGGGAGGAAAGGACTGGGCATTGAGTTCAGTTAGCAATGGCCAATGATTTACTCAGTCATGTCTATGTATGAAGCCTCCATAAAATGCCAAATGGATTAGGTTCAGAGAGCTTCCGCTGGTGAACACATGGAGATGTGGGAGAGGGATGGGAGCTTGCCTTATGCATCTCTTCCACCTGGCTATTCCTGAGTTATATCCTTTTACAATAAATTTGTGACTTAGTAAATAAAATGTCTCTGAGTTCTGTGAACCACTCTAGCACATTAAACAGACTCATCCTTGGAACTTCTAACAACCTCCACTTTTGACTGCATCTAAACTCAGAATCACCAGTTGGTCAGAAGCACAGGTGACAACCTAGACTTTCAACTGATGTCCCATGTAGGGCCAAGGGCAGTGTTGTAGGACTGAACCCTTAACCTGTGCGATCTGATGTCATTCTGGGTAGATAGTGTCAGAATTGAGTTGAACTGTAGGACATCCAGCTGGTGTCAGTCAGAGCACTGCTTCTTGGAGGTATGGGGAACCCCACATTTCTCTCTCTCTCTCTCTCTCTCTCTCTCTCTCTCTCTCTCTCTCTCTCTCACACACACACACACACACACACACACACACACACACACACACACTGAAACTGAGTCCAGAAACCCAATTAGTGACCAAAAATAAAGACACGTACTATGGGTGTGAATCTTTTCTAAGAATTGTAATTTAAAACAACTTTCAAGATGAAAAAAATGTATTTTTTTCTATTTTGTAAATTTTAATAAACAAATACTGTGTTCTTACTAGTTATAGAACAGCACTCTCTAGAAAGTTGGCACCTTCTCAGAGACATGAACTAAGGCACTGTATATTATGAAAGCATATTATAATATAACTAGAGGCCCGATATACGAAAATCGTGCAAGAGTAGGCCTTCCTTCCCCCGGCTGCTGGCATTGGCTTCCCTCTGGCACCCAGGATCTGGGCTTCCCTCGTAGCCCCAGCTTCGTCCAAAGGTCGTCGGGAAGATTGTCTGGTCTAATTAGCATATTATACTTTTATTATTATAGATGTACTGTTTGCTATAACATAGTGTAACAATATATATTTAGCTATGTTTTTTATTATAAATATATATTTATTATAATTTACATTCTATGTTTGAAAATGACTTAATATTATAATTTTCTGTTTGTATGCATTAGTACACAGGCTTCAAATTCCTTAAGGACAGGATTAGAACCTTGGCTCTGTGCTTTACCAACTGAGTCACTCTGGGTAATCCGCTTGTAGGGGCTTTGCCCTTGCTATTTCCTCTATCTAAAGTGCTCTTAATCTAAGTCATGGCTCTCTATCTCTCATATTCAGGGGTGACAGCATATGAGAGCGGTCAACCCTAATCACCTGTTTCATACACAACACCTTTTCTGTTATTACCAAGCAAGCAATCCTTACTCTGCCTAAACTTTCCTCTTAACCTTTACCAAGACTTAGAAAATATATTTATTTTTGTTGTCTATCTATCCTGCTAGATTGTGACTCATGACATTAGGGATTATGCATGTCCTTCTTCACTGAACAAGGTAGTCAGCATAGCAGACCTCCAATGAATATTTGATGAATAAATGCATAAATGAGGGACAAGCAGTTCTAAATCTCATTTTTTTTTCATCTATAAAATCAGGATAACAATAACTACTTCCTGTGGTTGTTTCTAAGATGTTTAACTACAATTAAATGTTCAGCACATTTTCTGGCACGTAGTCATCACTCAACATGAATTTAAATTTTTATTTATTGTCTTAGTTTTCTACAATTTCACTGATTTTCCTTCTTGAAGAATCTAAGAATAAAAGTGATTTCAATTCTTTTCTTAAGACTATTATTTTTTTCTTTTTTCTCTAAATGTTTTGTGTCATTTTATTTATTTTGCATAGGCATTATTGCTTTAATTAATCTACCAAATTTTAATGTGATTATGTAATTTGATGTTTATATCATTATCAAGTTTTTAATTGCAGTAGGTCCTCCTCAGGAAATTACACTAAAAGGTGTTTGGGGGGGATATAGTTTAATAGTCTATAACAGAAAGCTCTCCTTGCTGTTGTTATAGGAATTAAAGATGGCTGTGACTAAAGGGTACTGACTGTTTATATGAACAATACACACATTTCTTCGACAAAATCACTTCATATCAGATGACAGAAAATTATTCCAAAGTACATAGAACAGTGGGCTCACTTGTTCCAAAGTACATAAAAGAGTAGGTTTACAAAATTTAAAGTTTGGCAAAGATCGCTATGTCTGATCTTGATACTTTGCTAGATATCAATGTTCCTGATAATATTTTTTGTTGTTGTTCGCTAAGTATTGCCATTACGGTTACAATTATCAACATACAAATATTTGTTGTTGCATTCCAGATGTTGGGAAGTATCCAAGGATAGCTATATCCTTCTGCAATTCATTTCAGTAAAAATCAGATAACAGTGAAGGAAATTTAAGAAGCATAATCTCATTCCTAGAGGATATTTGACTTTACATCACTCTGTGTTCCAGTAAATGGACCCTGAGAATTAGGTCACCCGAGAGAGACTTTATAACCTCAGACTGGCTCTAACTCTGAAAAGCCATTTCCTTTCAGTCTTAGTCTCCTCATCTACGAAATGCTGGCTGGTTAGATAAACATCACTTCTTTACTAGACCAGTGCATTTATAACTTGCTCTTAGGGCTCCACGAATGAAACACTCAGTCTGCATAACTACCAGCAAACCCTAGCTAAAACTTTGGGAATTTCCTTGGGTGACTGATTAATGTATACAGTCAAGGAAAACAACTTATAAAAGCAGTTTTTCTATTACTGAAAATTTTAAGTGGCAGTTGAGAAAAATAATATTTTCCCTCTAAGGAACACTTGAAAATGTACTTTTATATTTACACATTAGTCATAGCACATTAGTCAGAATGGCTCTCTCCTTCTGCTAATTCCTATAGTATTCAAATCAGCCTTATGGAGCATTACAGACACAGCTCCTTTAGTCTGTTTGATTCCAATTATTAGACCAATAAATCCTTGTTTATAAACAGATTTTACAAGAATATAAAATACCTGTGCAAAGTCACACTGAGAAGGCGATTCTTTGATGCTAATGTTGACACAACTTATAAAATAAATTTAATCACAATCTTAAGGATAGATTTCTTAAAGCTTGGAATTAAAAGTTTGTCTCAACGTGGACAATCTAACACTCATTTTCAAAAACAGTGTGCTAAGAAGAAACATTTGACTGAACATATTAATTATCCTATGAGCTCTTGGTAACTCTCTGGCAAAAAGCAGAATCAGAAAATATTGTGAGTGAAATTCCTCCAGTTTCAATAATTTAAAAAATATTTTAACCATGAGATTTTGGCACCCCAGAGCATATCTCCTCATTACCACAAAGAGTGAATGACAACAAATTTTAACTCATTGGGAAGGACCACTGCCTGCTAGACAAAAGGCTTTTTAGAAATACATTATAGATCTTGCTGTTTGGGGGAGAAATGGGTTTTCCCACATTGGACAAGCAAATTAACTGAGGTTTAGGGGAAGGTGCCCTTCGCTGGGGGCTTCCAGGTTAGGAAAAGCACAGAGTTCCCTAGAATGACATTGTTGGGCAGGGGATGATGAGAGAGTTCTCTTATTAGTTCCCAGACATTTCCCTCTATCTTTTCTACGTGGTTTGTTTTTTTCTTATTCCAACAAGGAAAGGTCTCAAAGATGTGCTTTTGTAGTGGAGAATGTTGACTGGTTTCTCCTGTGAAAGCTGAAGTTTTAGCATTCCAGGAGATTTTTATGGACTTCTTAGACTGATATGTTGCCATGAGCATTTGGTTTCTCTTCACATCTAAGAATACTCTGGCTTTCTCTTTCATTAAAGGGAATTATCCATACCTTTTTTCAAATCTTGATTCTGACTAAAGGTACATGCATCAGCAAAAATAAGTAATTTGGAGGGGGGGATTTAGTTGCTCTTCTAAGGTAATAGATAGAGAAGCATCAATGTGAACAGTCTCAAGTCAATTTCTGGCCTCTCTCCTATATTCTCAATGAATGGTTGTCTGACTACACAGAGTGAATTTTCCAGGATCAGCTGGAATCAACCACACTTCTTCCCTTTGCCAGACATCACAGTGAAGATCATAAAATACTAGAATCCATAATTTTTACTGCTTGGCCTGTCTTGTGCTCCTTCCTATTTCCCACAATCACCACGTGGGCAACCTTCTACCACATATCTCTTTCTTTTCCTTGTTGTTTTGCATTAATGTGATATTGCATCTGGTTTGTAGTTCATTGGATATTGAGGGTGAGGTTTAATCATTACTATATATCAATCATAACAGAAAGGCTTCTTTTCTTTCTTTCTTTTTTATTTTTTGTTCTACATATCCTGTTACTTGTATGATTGGAAGAAGAATTTTCCAAAATCTGTGACTTTTTAACAGCCATCAGAATCATATCTTTCCAAAGCCTTAATGCACAAAGGCAAGAGCTCTAACTTTAAAGATTCTAACAGATGTTCTTATTTTTAAATAATATGATATGCTTTCCTATTTTATTTTATATGTCTTAAATGAGTTTTCCAGCTGAGTGAGAGCATGATCAATATACTCAAGGGATGGGTTAAAGGGAACATTTTCAATTGTAACTCATTTTGTTTTTCTTTGATAATATACCTGTTCTTTCTAATAAATCTTTTTCTTCTCACCTTTATAATCAGCCCTATTTTTTACAGTCTCTTAGGTTTCTAGTTACTTATTGAGTATTTAAGAATATGTTTTAATTATTATAGGTATATTATCTCTTGATTAGTCACCTTAGAAAAAATTTGCTGAACATATATATTTGGAAAGAAAATAAGGATTTATTTTTCTCTATTGAAATGACATAAGATTTTGTTTTCCTATATAAAATTAACATAATGCAATACTTTTCAACTCTTGTTCATCTAGCCATAATGCCTTACATCCAGCAGCACAGTGATTAATTTGAAGAGATAGTTCCTGAATTTAATTTTTTTAAATTGATTTCAGAGAGAGGAAGGGAGAAGGAGAGAGGTATAGAAACATCAATGATGAGAATCATTGATTAACTGCCTCCTGCATACCCCTACTAGGGATGGAACCCGCAAACAGGGCATGTGTCCTGACCTAGAACGGAACTTGTGACCTCTGGTTCATGGGTTGATGCTCAACCACCGAGCCACACTAGCTGGGGTTTTGGTTCTTGGAGTTAAGCAGCTCACAGTATAATAAAAGGGAAAGGAAACCTATGATTCCAATTAAGATAAATAAATCTGATTCAGAACTATCCAAGATGCTCTCTCAGCCCTGAAGACACGACATAAAGGCTCTGCAAGCAATAGCACATCCGCTGAAGAGGGTTAAACCCAAGATGCTGGGAGCCTGGCAAACTGTTCCTTAGGTCTCCCTGAGTTCTAGCATTATCGTGTCACCCCAATGTCCTACATATTCACTTCTATTTTGGATTTTATTGCTGAGCCATTTTTCCTCACACATGAAAAATGGTTTTGCTCTTCCTTCTCCATTTTCATGTAATCAACACTGACAAGAATGTTTTATTCACTTGAAGTCAGGACTTACGGAATTTGCTGTCTATAAATCAAAATGGATTCATCATGTATTTGTCTTGAAAGAATTTCATGAAATATTCCAATTAACTTAGCATTTAAATCCCTGGCGCCAGAAAACCAAACACTGTAATATTTTATCATTGGAAGTTCTTATCTTCTCTCCATGCCTTTTCTCCAGGGGAGAGGAGTGGAAGGAAGGGATTTGGTTTTGTCAGCCCCTGAAATACAAAGTGGCTACAGGTTCATACGACTCTAGTTGTCTTTATGTGGTTTCCCACTTTCTTGTCCACAGAGGCAGACAGAAAGAGGTTAAAATTTAGCTTGAAAGATAAGGATGCTTAATATTAGCATTTTTAAATGACCTAAGTAAAATGCTTTTACACTTCTAGTCATCTCTGTTCACATATTTTCTCTTGGCCTTTATCAACTGAGTAGATATTGAGTAACTGTGAACTTCAAATCTACAAGCAATGCCAAGCTGTCATTACTGCATCAAAAACCAGCCAAAGATGGTACTTTGAGGAAATTCTTTTTCTGCTATCTTTGCCCCAGGCAAGAGGCTTTTCTATCTGTTTGAGAAGAAAATTAAGAGAAGCCATTCGTTTCAAAGCTAACAGTGTTCTAAGTGCACTAATATTTTGCAAATAGTGCCAAATAACTCTTCAAAACATGTTTGCCCTAGCTGGTTTGGCTCAATGGATAGAGCGTTGGCCTGCAGACAGAAGGGTCCCATGTTCAATTCTGGGCAAGGGCACTTTCCTCTTTTTGCAGGCTCTTCCCTGGCCTTGGCCCTGGTCAGGGGTGCATGCAGGAGGCAACCAATCAATGTGTTTCTCTCACATCAGTAGATATTTCTCTCTATCTTTCCCTCTCTCTTCCACTCTCTCTGAAAATCAATGGAAAATTATCCTCAAGTGAAGATTACAAACAAAACAAAACCCTTTTGTTTTTATTTTGTTTTGTTAGTTTTTGTGTATTTTCCCTAACGTGATGTCTGATAATTATAAAGGTTTAAGGACATAAGTATAAGTGTTTTTGAAAGTGCCTCACAATCTCTCCTAACTAAAATTACCATTATCTGATTTCTAAGTGAGGTTAGTATTTGATATGAATCTATACATATAAAAGCCTAAACAACCAAACTACTGAATGACCAAATGACCAGTTGTTATGACACGCACTGACCACCAGGGGGCAGACACTCAATGCAGAAGCTGCCCTCTGGTGGTTAGTGTGCTCCCACAGCAAGAGAGCCGCTCAGCTGACTGACGGTAGCAAAACGCAGGACTCGTGGCTGGCAAGTGCTGCTGTGGCTGCACGAGCCTCTCCTGATGGGGACCAACTGGGCGAGAGCCCGCAGCAGGCACAGCGGGCTGGGATGAGTGGGAGTGGTAGGCAGGAGCAGCAGGCTGTGTTGGACTGCTGGTTTCGGCCGATCCCTGCAGGCAACACTGAGGGACCCCACCAGTGAAAAAATCTGTGCACTGGGCCTCTAGTAGTACAATAAAAGCTTTAGAGATAATTTTTTTCTCTTTACTGTAAATATTCATGCACAAATGCAGAAAAAGGCATTTATGCATGAATATTTATAAACTCATGCTTAAATTATTTCAGTAGACAAATTAAAAACTCTTTTTACCCATAATACACAGTGCAATAAATACTAGGAAATTAATTTTACCTTTTTAAGTGAACTAATGCAATAAGTCATATAAAATTCTCCCAGAGTTAATAAATAGGTTCATGGATAATGTATTTTAACCCTTTACACTCGCTTGCTTTTTTCTCGATTCCTTTATTCTACTCGGGATTTAATTTTTTAAATACCCCAGATTTTACAAAGCGCGGCAGTAGAATAAAAAACTGGAGTTTCTCTTCATACAAACTTATTTATTTGGATTTTTTAATATTTCAAATTATTGATACATTCAATACAATTGGACATACGAGCTGCTACCGATGCTCACCGTGTCGAGTCACACTCGACATCCAAGTGCAAAAGGTTAATTCATTTGGGGGGATACTAAAATTAAACAGTTTATTATGAGACTTGTTCATGCTATATATACATGACTTTGAGTGACCCTAAACTAAGGTGTTGTGATTATATAAGTAGAAATGGGTCTTTTCAGATGTAATTGAAATTTCTGTCCATGGCTATTATTTTATTATACTTTTCTGTGTTTTGAGCTCTCACTGTTTATTTTAAGCCTGTCTTCTATAGCTGGTCTTGATTTTCTGCCTAGACTACCTCCCATCTATTGAGAAATTAGCTCTTCTGCTTTGAGGAGTTATTTTTTTCCTCATTACTCGTTTTACTTATGGTCTCGTAAGGAATTGTTATCTTCATGCAAAAATCTGACCTTTTCTGGAAAGATTGATTGGTCTATGAGTAAGCACCCAAAAGAAGTCAGTCTATCAGGATGGTTTCCTGGAATTTTTGACATGAAGAAACTTATTTTCCAGAAGATGAAGTTGGAAATAGGCAAACGCCAAGTTTCTGACAACTAGTGTTCTGACACTTTGAAGAAAACAGAGTTGATATTGAAGAAAGCAGTGTAAGAAGGTTCCCTATAGAAAGGGGAAATTGATCATAAGTCCTCTGAGGACATTTCTCCTGAGATATGAACATATTAATTTTTGTGTCTTTTCTATGCTTTATCTACAATGACCTGCTAAAGGGGATGTGGCTGGTGAGTGACTTCTCAGACTTTCTGAGCTAACCAGTTCTCCTCAATGACTTTACCAACCAGTCAAGGGTCCTGAGATCTTATCCAAATCCCCTGGCCACTATTTCCTCAGGGAAAAGAGGGTCCAGAGTTTTTGTACAAAGCTTAATTTCTGTATCTTGTTCTTAAAACTAGGTCAACCATTTGCTTACCTATTCAAATATGTCTGTGGAGCTGATCAATTTGCATCCAAAATCACAACTTTCTGTTACAGAGAATAAAGCCAATATCAAGGAGAGACAAACAGGAAGGATGAAAAGAGTCGTGACCAAGATCATGTCACTGATTACAGAGCCTACAGCTGCTGGAGTGGCTTTGTCCCTGTCTTCCCTATTCTTGAGTGCCCTAGTTATCCTTTTAATGAATAGCACTAGCAACTTCCTAGTTAGTTTCCTTTTATGCTTGGTTTGAGTGGTGTATTTAAAAATCAAAAGAGACCTGATCAACAGAGAAACTATCAATAGAACTGGGACATCATAAGTGACAGACTCTGGAATGTGAAAATGGGACATAAAGTAAGGTTCTAAGGTATCAGATATTCAGGATTGGTAAAAGAGCATAAATGAACAACACTCTCATATATTTGTCAGCATTCTGTGCCACTGTTTCTCTACAGGAAAACAGTAACTGCCCCCCACCCCCCAAAATCTTATCTTGACTTAAGTTGAACATAAACTCAAAATATATACACGTTAGTTGTGTTTTGTAACACAGCAGGTAATGCACACTGATTTTTTTTTCAAGTGTATAGCAATACCAACATGAACAAAACACATCTTCTAGAGTCTTTTTTGGATGATAGATTACAAAGTCTGGGAAGATTTCCAGATGCATTTCAAGAAGGTTAGTTTCTCAATGTTGCTGCTAAAGATTCTTTTCCCCTGAATGAATGCCATTAACTACTGTCAATTTAATACTCAGTTTATGATAATAAACTATGTACATAGAAAGTAACCATTTAAATCAAGAATTTTACTTACCTTAATGCTAATAAATTGCTCTTCTATCAAAAGAGTTTCTAATCACATACTATTTTCAGCTACTTCAGACATAAATTTCATCAACCTGAGATATGCATGGAATATAGAAAGAATTCCTGAAATATCATAAGACAGCATATTATTTTATAGATAAGAAATCAAGATGAGTTAATTGATCTATCCAACTTTAACAGTATAATTCATGAATGTGTTTCAAATTCCCTAATTTAATTGTGTACTGATGTTACATTTTAAAATATTATATATACATATACTATATACTTTCAGAATGTATTTATGTGTATATGTACATGTTTGTATAAGTACATATATGTATATGTATATATGTACTTATTTGAAAATACAACATAAATCATAAAATGAGTACCTTTGAAATTGCCAAGTAGGCACCAGAATTAACAGGCTGGAGAATCCTATATAATAAAAGCGTAATATGCAAATTGACCAAATGGTGGAATGACCAGTTGGTGGGGGGCGGGGCTGGTGAGCAGGCGGTGCCAGACCAGCCAAGGCGCATACCAGTGGGCAGAAGGAGGGGATGGCAATGGGGGGGGGAGGGGAGGCAGCAGCAACCAGCCATGGTGGAGGGGAGATGGGGGGTGGGGTGGGGCAGGGCTTTGCCAGCTGGCGCCATTCCCTAATCGGCCACCTGGTAACCTCCCACAGAGGGAGGCTAGCCGTGGCAGCAGCGGCAGGATGATGGGGGCGGCTAGCCCGGTCTTCTCCCACAGAAGGAGGCCAGACTGCAGCTTAGGCCTGCTCCCCGCAGACAGTGGGCCTGAGCCATCAGTATGACATCACCTAAGGGCTCCCAGACTGTGAGAGAGCGCAGGCTGGGCTGAGGGACCCCCCTCCCCAAGTGCACGAATTTTCATGCACCATGCCTCTAGTAAGAGTAATAAAAGGAAAAGAACCCAGGAAGGTTGTCTGACCATAAGCAAAAGCTCTGCCCAGTCATGATGGCAATGCATCATTGAGTGCCAGAGCTGGAAATGCAATGCTTTTATGATGGTAATGAGTTAACAACAAAATGTTGCTCCTTTGTGTCACTTAGATTAGAATAAACCTTCCAGGTGGAATTATCCAATTGGTCAAGATTGGATAAGTGATTATCTTATAATGTTCTGTTGTCCTTGTTCATGGAAAGCAGATGTCTAGCATCTTTAGATTCCTAATGGGAAATGAGGACTGATTGGCATGAAAATTCAAACAATGTTGTGGTCCCTAAATTTAAAAAGTGGGTACAGTATCTGCTAAGATTAAATTTACCTCAAGGATATGAGAATAGCCTTTGATTATTCCACTCACATATACCCACTTCTTACATTGCTGCTTCTCAAAAAAATGTCCTGCCTATCATAATTCATATAACCAAAATTCATGTAACCCTTATGTAACCAAAAACAGTTTCACTCAGAGCAGACAATTCAAGTCTCATCAGTGACGAAATTCACTTCCAAAGCTTAAATCTTGTTTTATTGATATTTTTCTTGAACGCTTCATTCTCTCTCTGTATTCTGTCATCTCTGAGCTCAATTATAAAGTTAACTTTATGTCTATAGTCTGTGCAACTGTATCTGGGTTGAGGGCTGTAGACAGTATCTATGCTTTTGCTCCTGCATGACCCACTTCATGAACCTTTTACCTATTGTAAGAAACACAGCTACAGAACTTTTGCCATTTACTGTTGTTTTGTTACTTTGCTTGTGTCCCAGTTGCATTTCAGACGATTCACTTATATGTAGTTCCTTTCAGCCCATGTTTGCACAAACTCGATTTTGCATCAGCAATTCTACTTCCCTTTGATGGGCAGAACTGTCCACCAAATCTTCACAATAACACACTTTTTCTTCTTTGTTTAGGTGAATTAGGGGCTTAAATTTGTCAGGTTGCAATGTTAACTCAATTTAACAAAACCACTATTGTGAAACTAGGTAGAAACATTCGCCCCGCCCCCCGCCGCCCGCCTTTGGGGTTGAAATCTCTAATTAAGAAGTACCTAGGCCTAGGGTATTGAGAAGAAGAAAAAACATATTGTCAAGTGGATCAATAGATGGATTCAAGAGAAATAGTGTTCACTGATTCCAAGGATACACTACACCCTATATGATGGCAACCCAATTTTATAAAGATCATCCACCTGGCCTGGCCAGTGTTGTTCAGTGGTTGATGGTCGACCTATGCACCAGAAAGCCACAGTTTGATTCCCAGTCAGGACACATGCCTGGGTTGTGGGCTCAATCACCAGCGTGGGGCATGCAGGAGGCAGCTGATCAATGATTCTCTCTCATCATTGATTTTTCTATCTCTCTCTTTCTCTCTGAACTCAATACAATTATATTAAAAAAAAAAAAAAAAAGATCATCCAGCCGGATCTGCACCTAAATCTTTTTGAGGCATCTCACTATTTTGGGTAAGGGGAATTACTTCTATTTATAGGATCAATGGGTAATGCCATGAGTATGAGAACTTTTCTTATTATTTTGTTAGAAAGTGAGTTTTTTAGCTCATAGAAAGATTGTGTGGTAAGTTCTGAGGATATATATTTGACTGAGGTTGATGAGAAGAAGAAAGATATTGTGCAGAATGGAGAAGGTTTTAAATATTCATATGTATCAAGGAATTATTCATATAGAGGGTAATGTATGAGTTTCAGAAAGGAAAATTTAGAGTTGGATATAATGTTATTGGCTTACCAAATGTGTTCACATGTAAATAAAAATGATGGAAATACAAAAGCCATCTCACTCAGTTGGTGCTAGCCAGGGTTCCTTACTCCCATAAATCTGTTGCCAGCAATTGACTAGGTCATCTTTGACCTAACCTGAAATGCAAACCACTAGCTTATATCAGAGGTCATGGTTTATTCTGCAAACAATAAAATATTCACAATTTTGAAATTAAAAATTGATATGAAAATGAATGAAATTTGTATTTTAGCTTAAGGCAATAGATTTAATATATTTAACAACAAAGTTTCTATTTATCTCATGAGTATAGAAATAGTATTATGAGAAGTGATGGTAGCTTTTATCCTATCCTATATAATAAAGAGCTAGTATGCTAATTAGACCGGATGGTGGAATGACCTTCCAGACAACCTTCTAGAACGACCAGTGGGTAGGGCCATGGGGCTGCGAAGGCAGAGGCAGCCGGGCCTGCGAGGGCCAAGCCCCTTGCACGAATTCCGTGCATCAAGCCTCTAGTCATAAATAACAGTGGTTTCCTAAGTCTTCTAATGGTTACATTTAGAAATATACAAAGAAATTGGATAATATTAGAAGACTACAGGATAATGTTACTTCCATTTAGGGAAAGGGCAGGGGGGGGGGGGTTAGTGTTTCAAATTATGGCTATTTCCTGGAAACAATATTTTTTTGCCAAGTACGTTTAGGAGATAAGAACATTTCATAATTAATTCCAAGTTGTTTCTTGTTGTGCTTCTAGTAACAGATTTCTGTACTCTAATGGGTTGGAGATAGTATTGCAAAAAAATGTCATCCACATTTTCTATTTGTCAAAGCTCTCTTTTCTTTGGAAACATAAAATGTTTTGAGTTTGAAATTGGAAGTTATGTAAATTACATTAAATAAATAATTATTATTTGGAAAGTTTTATGTCTTTTACTCTGTGCTAGTTTCTCTGGTCAGAAATTAGCTCTTGTTTATATCAATTAGCCTATGTAAAATTGGTTTGGTTATACTTCTAACCTTTCCATTCAGTTTGTGATCATTTGTTTCAATGAAAACTAATATACTTGACCTCCAGAAATTCACAGGTATGCTAGCTGATATTTTCTCCCACACTGCAATGGTGAACATCTCTTTCTCTCTACTCCACTAGAGTATAATATCTCTCTTCCAAGGGGCTTGCCACACGTGAAATTCTCTTTACTTGGTTGACTAGTAATAGCAGTTTCTTTGACAGATTAAAGAAAAATTATGATGTTGTAGTTGTTCTGCAATTTTCTCTTTGTTTCAGTGAAAAGGTCCTTCTCTTTCTGCTCTCTAGATCCTAAAAGCCATTTTTTAAAATGAAATCCCCATGTATATATCTCTAATATATTTGTAGTAAAAAAAAAAATACCCATGAGAGATTGTAGGTTTGAATGAAAATTAATAAAATGCTAGAGTTTTTTCTTTTCCCTCCTACACTGTAAATGCAAAAAAGTCCAAATATACCAATCTTAGGGAGAGGGGAAAGTTAATAATGAATAGTGTTTGTAAGGAAGTCTTTACCTTAAATATGGAAGTGCCTTCACTTGAGCATTGGAAACAATAGATTTATTACTTTATATTCTTTTTATCCTATGGCATGCTGCCTTTCATTAAATGGTGTTTTCTTATCTGTATATATAAAAGCCTAAGTGACCATCGCAACCGAACAGACGACTGAACAGGCTGCATGGGGCAACCAGGCTGGCAGGGGGGTTAGTGAGGGGTGACCAAATGACCGAGCAGCAGGCTGTGTGGGTCAACCAGGCCCACAGTGGGGGAAGTTGGGGCGACCAGGCCGGCAGAGGGGGGCAGAGAGGGGTGACCAGGCCAGCAGGGGGGGGGGCAGTTGGGGGTGACCCAGCCAGTGGGGGGTGGGCAGTTGGGGGCGACTAGGCCAGCAGGGGGGCAATTGGGAGTGACCAGGCCAGCAGGGGGGGGCAGTTAGGGGCGATCAGGCAGGCAGGCAGGTGAGCAGTTAGGAGCCAGTGGTCCCAGATTGTGAGAGGGATTTCTGACTGCCGGTTTAGGACTTCCCCCAAGGGGTTCTGGATTGGAGAGGGTGCAGGCCAGGCTGAGGGACACCCCCCTATGCACGAATTTTATGCACCAGACCACTAGTTTTATATAACCAGAGAATATGAAACACTTCTCTTTTGGTTTGGAAGTTAAATAAGCAAAGTACAATTTCTGAGACAACCTAACACACATACAGAGCATTAAATACTGGGTTAATGAGCTTTTTTAGGAATATACAAACTATAGTACAGTGTATTTAAGCACATTGCATGCAACACTATATTACTTTTATCCTATATTTCTTTATAAGGTTTTTCTCACTTTCTTTTCTATTTTTTAAAATGTCCCTTGAATAATACCCATAGGCAGTGCTTATATTATTATTCAAATTAAAGTTCATAGAATTCATAACCATGTTTTGTCCCATAGAAATTATAGGTGATGCCATAGCAACAAGAGCCACCCTCTTGTTCTTAACACTTTTGACTAGTGCTGGTCTAAGTTGAATCATGATGTTTATTTTCGTTAACCAAGACTATCCTTTTAATATGCAGTGCTTGTTTTTTTCCCCTGTATTACTTGGGCTCCCTGATGTTAAACATCTCGCATTTAAGTACTTTTATTTTTGTAGTTTTTATTAATATCACATTACTCTCAATAAAGCAGATTGAAAAAGATACTTCATTCCTAAACTGTCTAAATAAATATTTGATTGCTAAGATTTCAGCATGAAATATTATTCTCATTTTAATATTGGAATACAAATTTGACTAATAAAATTGTAAGAGTTGAAGGTTTTGAAAATGAGAGCCATATAAATGTAATAGATTTAAGTTCTATGATATCACATAAATTTCTTCCTCTACTTAAGAAACCAATCTTGTTTCATCCTTTACAAAATATATTCTTACTCCACATATAATAAAATACCACCCAGCCCCAGATGCTCTTTCAGGAATTTGACATCAATGAAAATATGCCTTACTTGCTTATGTTTTAAGCCATATAATTCTGTTTTATAATAGAAAAATTCCAACTGAAAACATCTGAGTGAAGCTAAAGCTCCTTTCATATGACATTGAACACATAAACAATTTTAGAAAGATGCCAGCAAACTCCCATCCATTCTTACTGTAAAACACAGTCACAGAGAATCTCTAGGTTTCTGGGATACAGTCATTTATCAAAAATAGAAATAGATTTGTTTACACTATAATTTTCTCCGTAGTACACTTCAGAGAAATGGTTGATAACTAGGCAACCAGCTCTGCTAGAGTGACCTGAAGGACAAAGAGATGTCAGATTGAAGCTGTGGAACGCTGGCCGAGAAAGTGAGGTGTGGCTGTGTGTACTTTGAGAGTGAACTTTAAATAACAGAAAATGTTGGCAAGCTGGTATATAGTGGCTCTGTTTCAGGGAAATGGAAGGACCATCTGCAAGGCTAAACTGAAGTGACAAGCTTTTGAGGCAGAGAGAGTAAATGTTCAATCCTTTTGGCAGATAAATCAGGTCATGGATTGGTTTATTTAGCTCCAGTGTCACACAAACAATACACAAGCAGAACCAATGAACCATTGCTAAATCCAACAGGAAATTCCATTTGAGCTTAAATATATGCTCAAGCTTCAGATAGTCTCCATTCTCCCACTGCATCTCTTTGTCATGTTTCTCTCTGCCATGGCTGCCACAGTTCGGAGAGCAAAATCTATTTGAATAACACATATACTCTAGTCAGAGAATAATCTGAGCCATCACCATTCCAAAACTGACCTAATTATACTTACATAATAGAACTATATGTATAAAGATAAAAAGATAAAGAATGCTTTACATAGTTATGGAAAAGATAGTTGATTTATTTTTCTAACCATGGGAGAAATGTACTTTCTTAGCATTTCATGGCCATCTGCCCATAGCAGTTTTAAGTAGATCTCAATGCCCTCAGCAACTAACCACCCACAGAGGCAGGTCAGCCATGCATGTCTTCTGCCTTTGATCCTTACGCATAATTTTACTTTAAATTGGTTAATGTAATGAAATACAAGGTTCCAGTTCTACTTGACATTTTCTATCTATTTTATATAATTTTATGCTATTCTAGGGAGCAAAGATATGTTTTCATTTTCAATTTTGATGAAAGAATCTGAACTGTATTTCACTTTCATTCTCTTTGTGAAGGTCAAAGTTCAAATGGGATAAAGCATTAAGATCCAAGTTCTCTTTCCAGCCTCATATGATCTAAAGCAATAAATTCAACTTAACAACTTCATTAAAATTGTAATCTTTGTCTTTATAATATCAGAATATTTTATATTAGTTGGATTGTAATAAAGTATCTTAATAGAGGCAGAAAGGCCTTGCAAAAATCTTAAATAAAATGTGTTGCTTAGTTTCCCTTTTATTTTGACACAAGATTTTAAGTTTGCTTCTCTTTTCCTGTAATTATTTAATAATTTTTTCCAGTAGACTATTATCAGTCAATAATAAAGTTCTTAATTTATTTACTTGTTTACCAATTTGAGTATCAAGTAAGAAAATTATCCACATATTTAAAAGATAAGTAGTTATTTTAAATAGGTTTGCTTTCAAATTATAATGCATAAGATTTCAACTTAACTAGTAAATTGTGTTACTTTTAAGGAATATTTTTAATTTTAAAGTTTCATTAATATTACATGAGTTTATCTTATCACAGTCATACCCAAGCAATTAAAATGTAGGTCGATGAAAAAAACTAATATTTAAGAACCCAGGATCTTAAATACTATAATGATTTATTTATGAGCCAGCTGGTTATATAAACATGATAGTATGGTCAAATGTTCTTTAAATGCATGGGAAGAGAGAATTATTTAGAAAGAAATAATTAGATTTTATGAGTGAAATCCCAAGGCAAGCTATAAAATTAGGGAAAAAGAATTTTCTTACAAATAGAAAAATTGTATAAGTCTATAGTATAATATATGCAATAGAAAGTTATGTATATATATAATAGAATATTATCATATAAAATATGCATACAGGCTTATATACATATACACACATACTTACTGTATGACCTTGCCATAGCAAGAGACTTAGAACTACAACATTTTATCTATGGGATTATGAATACAAACAGAAACAGTGACTATGACTCATTCTGGGTTCTAAAGGGAACCCAAGGGAGTACTGCCTTCCATGTCTGTTATTACCACCATTCATCACATTTTACCTCCCCATCTGTCACACGTCTTTAGTGAATGAACATGCACAAATGTATGTACAGAGTTATATGTGAGATGGGGTAGGGGCTATGTGAAATCATTTCAATTTTTGTTTCATGAATTCCTAATTTAATTACTGCTTATATGTTGGTAAAATAAATTTTTATGTGTTTCCATCTAAGAATCAGTTTAAAACTGTAATAATATGTGCTATTACATTGTCTGTTAAAATAACATGCACAGGTATAAGTAACTTTAACTTTTTTTTTTCCTTTTGGATTCACTTTTCATTTATTTACTTTCCATTTTGTGTTCCTGTAGATAGGAAGGTAATAATAAAATAGCCAAGCTTTACATTTTCATTATGTATAATCAAGGCACTCTAATTTTCTTCTTAACTGTGTGTCCAATTCTTGCCAACACTTCCAAAACAAGTAGAAGGGACATAAATTATAACAAGTACAAAGTCTTTTTCATAATAAATGACATTTTAGACTGCAGTCAAAATGAAAAGTGTTCAATTAACTGTAATCAATGATGCAAGCCAAAGCAACTAAAATTAAAAGCAAATTTGGAACAACTTCAGGACATCCTGAAGTACACAAATTAAATAATAAGTTGGAAATATACCATATGATAACAAACTGTTACACATTTTGAACACTGCACAATTCCATTATGACAATATTTATTATGATTTCATAGTGCTCCTTACCACCATCAAGTTCTATACATGGCAGCCTTATTCAATGATATGTTATGGACACCTATTATATTTATAGCAATGAAAGCAAAAACTTATAAAGGCCCATGGAAGTTTCAAAGTCTTGAGCTTTATATGACAATAAATGCAAATACTATTTATTTTTCATCTTATTAACCTATATTTTTGTTATGCCAATGAATAATTTATTGACAATTGAGCAATGTAAACTTGAATAATTTGTATAATTAAAAATATACAGAAAATATATATTGATTCTCACTTAAGCAAAAAAAAAAAAAAAAAAAAAAAAAAAAGCATGTTTTATATACCCAAGAATTTGGAGTAGGAGGAAGCACTTATCTATTTGCAACTATTTATTATTTTCTCCAAACAACCTTATAATTTAAATAATTCACATTAGTATGCATATATACAGTTTATATCTAGCAATAAATCATGGAAGTTATAATGCAGAATTGATCAATAAGACCATATTCTGTGTTTATTTCCTGTAGAGTATGACAAAACCATAATAGCGCATATATATATATACTAGAGGGCCCAGTGCATGAAATTCGTGCACGGGGGGGGGGGGGGGGTGTATGTGTCCCTCAGCCCAGCCTGAACCTTCTCCAATCCGGGACCCCTCGAGGGATGTCTGACTGCCCGTTTAGGCTCAGGTGGGATCGGGCCTAAACGGGCAGTTGGACATCCCTCTCACAATCCAGGACTGCTGGCTCCCAACCACTCGCCTGCCTGCCTGCCTGATTGCCCCTAACTGCTTCTGCCTACCAGCCTGATCACTCCTTAACCACTCCCTGCCAGCCTGATCAATGCCTATCTGCTCCCCTGTCGGCCTGATTGTCCCTAATTGCCCTCCCCTGCCAGCCTGATTGCCCCTAATTGCCCTCCCCTGCCAGCCTGGTCACCCCTAACTGCCCTCCCTTACCAGCCTGGTATCCCCTAATTGCCCTCCCCTGTAGATCTGATCCCCCCCAACTGCCTTCCCCTGCAGACCTTGTCCCCCACAACTGCCCTCACCTGCAGGCCTGGTCCCCCAACTGCCCTCCCCTGCAGGCTTGATTGCCCCTAAGTGCCCTCCTCTGCTGGCCCAGTCACCCCTAACTGCCCTCCCCTGCAGGCTTGGTCCCTCCCAACTGCCCTCCCCTGCAGGCCTGGTCTCTCCCAATTGCCCTCCCCTGCTGGCCTGATCACCCACAGCTGCCCTCCCCTGCTGGCCATCTTATGGTGGTCATCTTGTGTCCACATGGGGTGGCCATCTTTGACCACAAGGGGGCAGCCATCTAGTGTGTTGGAGTGATGGTCAATTTTCATATTACCCTTTTATTAGATAGGATATATATATACCTCTAACCAATAACCTGGCTTTCTACTCTATGAAACTAGAAAAAGAAGAGCAACCTAAATTTAAAGTAAGCAAAAGGAAAGAAATAATACTGATTGGAGAGGAAATAAATAAAATAGAAAATTAAAACAATAGAGAATATAAATATATCCCAAAAGTTGACTCTGAAAAGCTCAACAATGAACTTTGCATTTTAAACTTCATTTTAATTGAAGAATAAACTCTCTAATTTCCTGTTCAAAATTATATGTGTGAGCTAGCAGGTGGGAAATTATGTTCTTGAATTTGGAGCTAACTGGTACTCTTGAAAGCATATGGCAGAGTAAATTTATGGCAGTGCAAATATAGAAAATGAAAAAAACATTTTGGGTGGACTGGATTTATTGATATGTTTAGGACCAAAGTCACAAGAATAAATTTATTCTAAATATGTAAAACAATTCCTAAGGGAAGGAATTAGTTTTTGGTATAGTTCTATGTGTGCCTTCTTGTAGCTAGAGGCAGTAATGTGGTATGGGCTGTGCAAATGGACATTGCTGGATTGCACAAAAGCTAAGAGGTAAAAGAAATAAAAATTTCCAAAATTTACCATAGGTGTCTGGCTAACAAATCTGAACAAGAGTTATTTTTCCTGAAATATTGGTTATTTTTCCATTAAACAAGCATATTATTATAGCTATTCTTTTTTATTTTTTAACTAGTCCACCAACTTACACCATACACAAAAATAAACTCACAATTGATAAAGGACTTAAACATAAGACAGGAAACCATAAAAATATTAGAGGAATCCATAAGCAGCAAAATCTCAGACATATGCCGAAGCAATATCTTCACCGATACAGTTCCTAGGACAATGGAAACTAAAGAGAAAATAAACAAATGGGACTACATCAAAATAAAAAGCTTCTGTACAGCAAAAGAAACCATCAACAAAACAATAAGAAAGCCCACTGCATGGGAGAACATACTTGCTAATGTTATCACCAATAAGGGTTTAATCTCCAACATTTACAGAGAACTCACACAACTTAACAAAAGAAAGATAACAATCCAATCAAAAAATGGGCAATGGACCTTAATAGATATTTTTCGAAAGAGGACATAAGGAAGGCCAGGAGACATATGAAAACATGCCCAAAGTCACTAATCATCCGAGAGATGCAAATCAAAATGACAATGAGGTACCATCTCACACCTGTCAGAATGGCTATCATCAACAAATCAACAAAGGACAAGCGCTGGCGAAGAAGCACAGAAAAAAGAACCCTCGTGCACTGCTGGTGGGAATGCAGACTGGTGCAGCCACTGTGGAAAACAGTATGGAGTTTCCTCAAAAAACTAAAAATGGAACTCCTTTTTGACCCAGTGATCCCACGTCTAGAAATATATCCCAGGAAACTAGAAACACCAATCAGAAAGGATATATGCACCCCTATGTTCATAGCAGCACAATTTACAATAGCTAAGATTTGGAAACAGTCTAAGTGCCCATCAGCAGATGAGTAGATTAAAAACCTGTGATACATCTACACAATGGAATACTATGCTGTTATAAAAAAGAAGGAATCCTTACCACTTGCAACAGCACTGATGGAACTGGAGAGCATTATGCTAAGTGAAATAAACCAGTCAGAGAAAGATAAATATCACATGATCTCACTCATTTGTGGAATATAATGAATTACAAACTGATGAACAAAAACAGATCCAGAGACAGAGGAATATAGATCAGACCATCAAATCTCAGAGGGAAGGTGAGGAGGGTGGGGGTAACAGGGAGAGAACCAAAGGACTTGTATGCATGCATATAAGCCTAACCAATGGACACAGACACCAGGGGGGTGAGGGCATGAGTGGGGTCCGGGGCAATGGGGGGATAAGGATACATTTGAAATAACTTAATCAATAAAGGAAAAAAAAAACAGCTATTCTTTTACTACCATTTTCTATAAATGGGATTTTTATCAATTGAATGGTAGAGGAAAAACATGTTTCCTGGGTCATATTATTCTATTCATAGTAAATTAGGACAATAGGCAGGCCTTTAATTGTCAAATATTTATCAACATGACTAAAAATATGCTAAACGAATTAGTTCAATTACTAGTATATAAAAAATAAGGGCCGAAAATGTCTTGTTATGCTATATCATCAACACCTCGGAGAGTGCTTGGTATACAGTTTGTACTCAATGAATACTGGTTGAATAAATTGATGGATTTATCATGTCAGTTCAATAAATATATTTGGCACAGTGAGGATGTGACATTGAAATAAATTTTCTACTAAATTATGCAGATTATCCCCCAAAAGGCATAAAATACTTCAATGAGATGCAAATACACCAAAATTTATAAGGCATTGCTGGCCTGTAATTATAATTTTTTCTGTTTTCATGAGGTGCATTTTATTCATTATATCTAGCTATATAACCTTATCACCACAAACCTAATGGCTTAAAGTGACACACATTTACTAGTATTCCTTATGTGTGTCCTCTGCCAGTGGGCTCAGGAGGCTGCAGTCATGGGGCCAACTAGGACTGGATTCTCTATCTGAAGGTTCCTCTGGGTTTGGGTATTCTTCCTTGCTCACAAAGTTGTTGGACGCATTTCATTTTTCAGATGTTGGACTAAGAGCTACTTTGCTGAATGTTTGCACACACTCAGCTCCTAGAGTCCCTTGCCCTATGGGGTTCCACAACATGCTTATTTGCTTCTTTCTAGCTGCAAGAGAGAAACTACAGCAAGACCAGCACTACAACCTTATATTATACTAGAGGCCTGGTGCACAAAATTCGTGCATGGGGTGGGGTCCCCTCAGCCCAGCCTGCACCCTCTCCAATCCGGGACCCCTCAGGGGACATCCCTCTCACAATCCAGGACATCCCTCTCACAATCCAGGACCACTGGCTCTTAACTGCTCACCTGCCTGCCTGCCTGATCACCCCTAACTGGCCCCTCTGCCAGCCTGATCATTCCTAACTGCCTCTGCCTGCCAACCTGATCATCCCTAAGTGCCCCACCTGCTGGCCTGGTTTCCCCCAACTGCCCCCCCCTGCCAGCCTAGTCGCCCCATGCAGCCTGGTGTTCAGTCGTTTGGTCGTCCCTCACTAACCCCCCTGTTGGCGTTGTTGTCCCACTCAGCCTTGTTCAGTCATCCATTCAGTTATTTTGGATGTGACGGCCCCTGGGTCTTTATATATATAGATAATTACATACACATAATCCAAATATTCCATCATCTGTTTTATTTTACTAGAGGCCTGATGCACAAAATTTGTTTAAGGGGCTCAGCCCTCACAGCCCTGGCTTTGTCTGGAAGGTAGTCTGGAAGGACAGCCAGAAAGTCGTTCAGCTATCCAGTCTAATTAGCATATTACGCTTTTATTATTATAGATTGGTTAGAAGCAAGGTGCAGTTCTTGCCTACCACCAAGGGAAATGGATTAAACAATGGTCTAGCAGTAGGAGGCAAACAACATAGCAGCCACCTTAAAAGTGTGTCCATCACATGTATGTAAGGGAAAACCTAGAGCTACAAACATATTTCTGTTATACTGAAATTTAAAATAAAAATTGTAAAAGAAACTGATCATATCTCTCTTGCAAGTTATAGCTTATCTTAAAGTATATATGAAAAAAAAATTAAAAGAAATATTATGTTTTGTAATGCCAGAATTATTAGCAAATTTGGAAAGAACTTTTAAAAGCCAAAAATATATATAATTAGCTCAGAAAATTAACAACTGACAGGTTAACTTGTTTACTTTTCTCAATCCCAATTAACCCATTAACTATGGACATGAAGGGATTGCTTCCCTTGAAGAAGCCCACTGAAAATACAGAAATTAGTAAAGAATAATGATGGAAAAGTACATTAAGTTGCAGAGTGAAGACTTAGCTAAGCCTTAAATTTTAAATTATAGGGAAAATATTAAAGAAACAGAGAGGGAACTTGGTTTGCATTAATAGAGAAAAAAATACACTAAAAACAAAACTAAAAACAAACAAAGGTAAATTAGAACCTTAGGTAAGGTAATCTCCCAAAATGTGGAAGACATAGAATATAGTTAAGGGAACCTAATGACCTAATTAAAGAAATTGAGTCTTGATTGTATGAGGAATGATTTGGTCCATGGCTGCTATGCTGCTCTCTCCCATGCTCATAAAATTGACAGCAGAATTCACTCACTAGAAGCACAGCTGTAGAACTCATGGTGGATTGCTTCTTCAAGGCCAGCAGGAAAAGGATATTTCTGATGCTGGACCCAGAATAATCTCTCCTTTGATTAACTTTAAAATCTACTGATTAGGGACCTTAATTGCATCTTTTTAAAAATTTAGTTTTATTGTTGGGAATATTACAGATGTTCCCCATTTTTACCCCTTTATCCCCTCCACCAGGCTCCTATCCCACCCCAGGCCTTCACTGCACTATTGTCTGTGTCCATGTATCCATATAAATTATTTGGTTAATCTCTTTCCATCACTCCCCTCTTCCCTCTGATATCTGTCAGTCTATTCTATTCCATGCTTCCATATCTCTGGACCTATTTTGTTTTTCAGTTATTTTGTTCATTAGATTCCAAAATACAAGTGAAATCATGTGATACTTATCTTTTTCTAACTGGCTTAAAGTCTTTACCTTTGCCATATTATGCTACCCATATAAAAGTGATTTCTATCATCTCCACAGTACATGTCCACACTCAAATGGGAAGGAAAGAGTTAAACAGAGAGTTATATAGGACATGTATACCGGGGAAGGGAATCCTAGGAACCTTCTTAAAGTTCTGCCTATCACATAAGACCTTCTTGTGAAAATTAACACATCACATGAGTAATATGAATGAAAAATATTGACCCTATATATTCAGCAGTTTGCATAAGGGTTAAAAACTTGAGGAATTGCTTTTATATGGTAATCTACTTCATCATGCTAAATGACCTAGAAAAACAAGAAAGTTTTCTTAGACTGCAATTTTTCCAAAATGATACATTTATTTACTATAAACTTAAATGGAAAAAGTAAAAAAAAAAAAAAGTTGATTGTTACTTGGTGTCTTCTGCATAACTGGTTTTTGGTGAGGGACATAAAAGCTTACATCTACTCAGAAAGCAGATTTTGCATCCTATCAGAGTTTTAAATGTTCCAGTTAATATATGTAGTCCTTCTGTAATATACGCCAAACAGTTTTTTCAAAAATATATTGGTAGGTCTTCTTTTAATAGCCTTAGCTGAATTTCCTGGTGTCGGCAAGAACTCATCTCTGACACTCCAGAAGCAGTTTGCATATGATTAGAAGCAATGTTTCTGCCTTTCATACTGAATACTCATTTTTAAATTGTTATATCCTGCTCTAACAGAGCGACCCTGCATACTATGTAGGATCAAGAGCAATGCTTGTCACAGCAAAGGAAATTGATTGGCCTGAATACAACCAATGAATTATAAATCATGGGTCACAAAGGACTTCTCAACATATAGAACAAATAAGCAAAAGAAAAAAGTTAGAGAAGAGTTGGAAATGCCTAATTGATAGCATGCATGTAAAATAAAGTTTTTAGAGGTAGCATGATCTCTTCAAAAAAATAAAATAGACTTACTGCCAAATATAAGGTTTAGCAGACTTCATAATGAGAGCCCTATCATTTTAGCTGTGTTAGACCATTTATTCACTTTCATTTTAAGTCATATTTCTTTACGTGATGCAGAATTTACACATGCCTCCTCATTCAAATGTGTCGTTAAGATGCAGGCTATGTTACAGGGTTTGGAAATGATCTTCAGACATCTGTCTCTGAAACACTTAAGGAGCTAGCTACTCCAGAAAGACCCTGGGCACTTCCCATCAAAATATGTCCCTGGTGCTCAGCATTAGCATGCGGAAGAGCTTAAAAGCAGAATTGTGTCATTGTGTGGGCAAGGTCAACTCTGTCAAGTTTATGGGAGCAATGGAACACACATCCATCAATGCTAGGGAACAATTATCCTATTTTGCATTTTTATAACTAACCAAGAAGCACACAGCACATTCTAGAAAAGAGGGAATTCTGATCTAAAAGCCTAAAATGCTAATACAGGAAGATTTCATTTGGGTTTATTTTATAGTGAGTATCCTTATTGGTCTGATCTAACTGGGTGTGGAACGGGGAGCAATAGAGAACAGGGAGCAGGATTTAACATTTATGGTAGTCTTATTTCTAAAGTTACTTATAATATTAAATTTTTTAAATCACTTATGTATTATAGACACAAAGGAATCTGTGAGTTTGTGTGCCTGAATTACTGATTATCAAAAATACGGAGAAAGCTGACACATTTGCCTAGAGTAAATTCATGCTTAATCATTCTGAACCTGATGTTATCTCTTGTATTCGTTTTCTATCACTGCTGTAGTAAATGATCACAAATTACAGCTTAAAGCAACACAGATTTATCACAGCTCTGTAGGTCCGGAGTCTGGGCGGACCTGACTGGGTTCTTAGCTAAGGACCTCACAGTGCCAAATCACTCTCTTAGCTGGGTAGCTGGGCTGGGCTTGTTCCTGGAGGCTCTGAGGTGGGAGGGGAAGTGGGGGGGACTCTGCTTCCAAGCTTGCAATATTGTTTTTATAATAGGAAATATATGTTTGGTCTTTGTCCCATTTCTGTCACAGAGCTCCTAAAACCATTGGAATTTCCTCAGTGAGGACAGTAATAAAGTTGTATTTTTAAGCTAATAAGGTGGTGGAGAAAGCCCTTTGGTAGCCTAAAGATGGGAGCTGATTGCCAGGGACCCAACCTTGTGATTAGAAGGGTTGAAACTTTCATTTCCACCCCTGCACCTCTGGGAGGGGAATGGGGCTGGAGGGTGAAACATTCACCAATGGCCAATGCTTTCGTTGATCACATCTGTATAATGAAGCCTCCATAAAAAAACTCAACACAACGAGTTCTGTTAAGAGAGCTTCCAGGTTGGTGAACGTGTGGAGATTTAAAAAGAGTGGCAAGCTAAGAGAGGGCATGGAAGGTCCAAGCCCTTTCCCCACACCCTGCCCTAGGCATCTCTTACATCTGGCTGTTCCTTAATAAAAACCAGTGATCTAGTGAGTAAAATGTTTCTCTGAGCTCTGAAGCCTCTCTTGCAAATTCATTGAACCCAAGGAGGAGGTTGTTGGAACCTACCATCTATTGTCAGTAGGTCAGAAGCACAGTGACAATCTGGATTTGCAATTGGCACATGGAGGTGGGAGTCTAGGGGGGAACAGTCTTACAGGACTAAGTAATACTGTGAGATCAGTGGGATCTCACACTATCTCCAGGTAGATAGTTTCAGAATGGAGTTGAATTGTAGGACATCCAGTTGGTCCCAGAATAATAAAACCTATTTGGACCTTTGCCAGTATTCAGCTCCTTGCAATCACAGAGCAAAGGTTCTTATTTCCTGCTGGCTGTTAGCCAGATGCCTCTAAGCTCTGTAGACTGCATACACTCTTTCCCATGTGGACCCCTCCATATTCAATGCTGGTAATAGCACATCAAGTCCTTCTCAAGCTTCAAATCCCCCTGACTCCTGCCATCAGCTGCTTTTAAGGACTCATGTGATTAGATCAGGTCCATTCTGATAATCTCCCCATTTTAGGGTCAACTGTGCCATATAACATAATATAATTATGAAAGCAATATCTCTTTATATCCATAGAGCTATCTAGTGTTTGTCTACCATCAGGGATAGACTCCTCATTGCTGGTTGGATAGTGAGTGTTTAAGCAATAAAATCCCATTTTATGGTCAGCTTCTTAGAACCATTGATGGTATCAACAGTCTTAGAAGGGCTTCAGTGGAAACAGACTGAGAAGGGGACTGAAGACAGATTTTGTTGGAGAGAGTTCTCAAGAGCTACACCTATCAGGAACTAAAGAAGGTAGAACTAGGCAAAAGACAAGCTTCAATGCAGAAGCAAACAAGGTCACAAGTGAAGCTAGAGTAAGTTCTAGAGCAGAGGTGGCCCTTCAAGGCACAATGCTTGGATCTTTGCATCCCGCATCATCCAGTCCTGAGAGGCAATTGTTCGCAGAAGTGAGAGATTCCCCAATGTGATGTCAGCTAGTATCCAGCAGGGGCTGATAAGGCAGAACACTATAGTGTTTATACCTGGAGGCTCTGGAGGAAAAAACCTACTTTACAAAACATTATAGTATTTACTAACACTACTGTATTTACTAACACTACAGTATTTGCCAACACTACAGGATACTAACACTACCGTTATCTACTAATACTATATTATCTACTAACACTGTAGTATTTATACCATTGAAAAGAAGAAGGTATCTTCATTGTTCACTAGAAGGTTTTTAATTCTATTCAAAATTAGACAAAATATTCTTGATTTTAAAATGTTTACTTTATTAAAAAAAATGATGCATCACACTTGGTTGCCATCAGGATAGTCAAAGTACAAATAATAATATGTATCACAATTTTTAAAACTTTTATTCTTTCTGATAAGAATCTTGGAATTTAAATATTCTTCTATTTAAGCATTTTTTAAATCACAAATATTTTGTTCCCTCTAATCCCACCTACTAAATTAAATAATTATCACTTTCTAACAGAGTCAGCAGTGCTAGAGATCCAAGCTGTAACTCTTTCTATTCAGTGTGACCCTGAAGAGGTCATCTAACTTCATCCATTCTTTCTTATTTCTAAAATGAAAATACTGAGATAATCTTTAATGTTCTTTCTAAGCCAGAAAACCAGAAGCTGGATAATTGATTTATTCTTCTTATAAAAAAGTCCTCTCCCTTGAGCTTAAATTTCACAATCTGTTTTCCCCATTTGTCATCTCCACCACTTGAGCAGCCTTGACTCAAAATGTAAGGCCACCCCCAGACAAGCTGTTCTGATCTGCCATGCGCCCACTCTCTACCCTACCACTGAGTGTGCGAGTGTGTGATTGTGTGTGTGGTGTTTACATATCCTGGCAATAGAAATTCACCACATTCTTTCAATTGAAAGATTAAATAGCCATAGAGGATTTAGAAGCTCCAAAAGGAGAAAGCTGTCAGTGAATACAAAGTTAATATAAATAATACCTTTGTGTTTGAAGGACATTTTTACATTAAGTAGGCAAAAAGGTGTTTTCTAAAGTTGTTCATGGGGGTCCTAAAAGTTTAATGCACTCCTGACTATGGCTAATTTGGGGGAATTCACTGGCCCCCTAGGGAAAGTCTTGCCCTGGTGCTGCTGCCAAAGTTGTAAGATTAGGCCTGGTCACGCATGGCCTTACTTCCTTTCCACTTGCTGCCCTTTCAGTCATGTGTTGCTTTCTTTATGATTGGAGACATACACTTATAAAGAAGAAATAGTATCATCTCCTAGATACAGGTACTGTTTCAGTGTGCTTTTAAAATGATGATGCATTATCATATGCTCAGTTTTTAGCTTTTGTGTCATCAAATATCTGACCTTTTTTGAAATTCTTTTAATTTGGAATTATTTCTATTGTTTCAAGAAAAAAATAGTTCTGTGATAAAATCACATTGATGAATGCAATACCCAAGATATGGCTATAATGTGAATATATATACACTTGTATACCTGAGGGGACTTGATAGAGGTTAAGTCACACTATATTATTTACTTCAGAGGCAGAATATCATAATTGTTAAGGCACAGACTTTGGAATCAAAGAATATTGGCTTCAAATTCTGGCTTTGCCAATTAGAGTATTCTGACTTTTGGCAAATTGCTTAACTTTACTAATTTCCACACTGATGAGAAGAAAATGTATATTTCTTCTAATTTTTATAATAATACTTACAAATTTTATATTATAAATCCCAAGACTAAAAATGTGCTCAATATATATTTTTATCAGAGCAATAATCATAAGAAAGCCAAATACTGACTTAGCACTTGCCAGGTGACAGTACTGTTCTAAGCACTTTACATACTGTATTACATCTATTAATTCTCACATTTCTATGATGCAGGTACTCTTTGAAATAAGCCCCTTTTTTTAAGTTAGGGAAGTGAAGAACAGAGATATTAAGTAACTTGCCCAAGATCACACAGCTAATAAGTGATAAAGTCAGGATTTGGAAACAGTCTGTACCTTTAACCACTAGTCAAATTTTAAAAACTGCATAATCAATTTTATTAGCTTAATATTTGAATAAAGCTTCATATATTAAGCACAACTAATTTAAGGTAAAAATATTACCTGGTAGACATGGTTTATGTTCATCAGTTTGATGACTAAATAAGATAGATACATAGATTTATTTGTGATTAGCTAATCAATTTTATCATCTGCTTTGAGAATGTTTAAGATAATGTAAATGTTTATGTGTTATCTTAATCTAAAAGTATTGTTATGTGATTAACATATACTTTTGTGAACATTAGGCCTATATTATCATAAATTCTGCATTATTAAAGCCCATATTAATAAATGTTAAAAAAAAATTCTAACTTCAGTGTAATAAAGGCAGAAGGCCTGGCCAGCATGGCTCAGTGGTTGAGCATTGACCTATGAACCAAGAGGTTACAGTTCAATTCCTGGTCAGGGCACATGCTTGGGTTGCTAGCTCAGTCTCCAGTGTGGAGTGTACAGGAGGCAGCCAATCAATGATTCCTTCTCATCACTGATGTTTCTATCTCTCTCTCCCTCTCTCTTCATCTCTGAAATCAATATATATATTTAAAGGCAGAGGACATCTATGAGTTTGGATAATAGTCCAAGATTTACCACTTCCTTCTGATAGCAGCATCTTGACTTTTCTTTAGGGAACAACTTCCCCTTCACTCTGAGCACATGTAATTTACAGTAGTTGAGGTTGAGCCTATCCTTCTAGACATAGAAGTGGACCTGTGACCCACACAGGAGACAGGAGGTCCCATCCTCTGCTCCTTATTGTCATAACCCAACTCACTGACACATTAATAGACCAAGGCAGGGGTGGGCCCAGGACCTAAGCCAGGCAGTGAGATGCAATGCCATACATGTTGAAATTGTTGAGATGCATTTTCTTTTATCTGCTTTTGCCAAACTGAAAAGATGTGAGCTGTAGCTTTGGGAGACCACTATTAGGAGAAGAAATCAGAGGTAAAAAAAAAATGGAAGAGAAACTGAATCCAGGCAATCTAGCATGCACATAATAAATACTTTTTAAATGAATATATGAGAAAATAAATAAAAATAGAAAATCCTGAGCCCCCAGGTTCTGTACTTAGAACTGGGTAGAGTAATTTTAGGCAGGACCAGAAAACTTGATATAAGGTGCATCGGTACCTAATATAAAGAAATCCTGTTTTCATACTTGCAATGAAGCACACAGTCTTGTGAGCTTAATTTGTTGTATACTAGACACAAAATGGTATAATCCAATATCTCTCATAATTGTTATTTGGAGAGAAATTGTTTTATTTATTTATTGTCATTGAGACACATACTGATAAACATATTCTTTAAGATTAGCTTACCTTTAAGAAAATACTATTTTAATACATTTTCTTATTCTTTATAAATATAATTAATATTATAACCCAAATCATAGTGTTGTGATGTTCCTACTATGACAACAGGTTTATAATGAGGAGCAAAAGAAAGATAATTTTGCTCATTTCCCAATAAAATGAAAGACAATAAAAATGAAACTAAAATCATTCCAAATCTTTTATTACTTTAGCCTATCTGACAATTTACTGCAGTTTTAAAGAGAAAAGAAACATCTAAAATCAAATAACATTTTCATATAACTATGCATATGTAGCACTGCAACAACTTTTATATTAAAGTAATATTTTAAATGAAACCTTACTGTGTATGCAGTTTGTGGGAAAATATCAGTACTAAGTTAGAATGCACTTCTATTTCAAAGGAAAAAAAAATCACTCTTTCATCAATGACTTGCCTTACTTACTTACCCTATATACACCCCTCACAGGTTAGTTGCTTAACCTACTAGCAGACTTTCATGTCTGTCTGGAGCTTTTGGTCATTCCTGCCTATGAATAGGAAGAATTAGAATGGTGATTTGTTGCTGCTGTGTCTCCAATGCCAGATACAGTATATCTCCTTAGATACAAACTTCCTCTTTGAATCATCAACCACACCACTTCCAGTCACTTGGCTCTACCTTACTGTCTGTTAACACTTCTCTGACTTAATAAACTACTAAATAACCCAGTCCCCTAAAGACCAATTCCCTGCTTTTCTTTTGCTGATACATCCAGGATTGAAGACATAAACTATTACATGATCTGGGTCTTGCGCCCTACTGTTTAACTTCATTAATACTCATTGCCGCCCTGCTAATTTGTTTCAGTGTTTTGTAGGAAGCAATTACTGTGCCAAATAGTAGGGATGGAAATTAAAATAAAGGTAGATTATTTCTGATCTCAAGAAACTATTTAATGGGGAATAAAAACATGACAAAATGAGAGGTCAATGATAAGCACAAATAAGAAGTGGCTGATATGCATTGTCTTCTATGCTTAGTCTATAAAGTTGTTTCAATAAATCATCCACAGAAGGCTCTAACTGTAGAACAGAGTATTGTGACGTTTGAGAATGCAGAGATGATGCAGAAGACAGAAGCTGGAAAAAGAGAAAAGTAGGTGACACAGAGATACTTCATAGCAAATGGGAGTAAGTCATGACATAAAGTCTAATGTTGATGAGTAAAAGAGATCCAGGATCAAATCCATTAAGCAGATCAACAAATTTAACCAAGAGAAGAACTAAAAGTAAAAATGTTAACTAGCGAGAGACAAGAATGTGGCAGAAATCAGCTTAGGTTAAGTGGGAGTCCTCATATTTCATAGATGAAGGCAACAGATATAGTTGAAAGTTTATAAATCATGAAGTAGAAACATAAGCATACTACTTAGCCCTAACCGGTTTGGCTCAGTGGATAGAGCGTCAGCTTTCGGACTGAAGGGTCCCAGGTTCGATTCCGGTCAAGGGCATGTACCTTGGTTATGGGCACATACCCAGTAGGGAGTGTGCAGGAGGCAGCTGATCAATGTTTCTCTCTCATTGATGTTTCTAACTCTCTATCCCTCTCCCTTCCTCTCTGTAAAAAATCAATAAAAGATATTTTTAAAAAATAAAAGAAACATAAGCATACTACTTATACTTAAGAAGAGAACCACTGGGAAAAATACGACAGAAATGTTTAAAATGGAAACCCTTAGAATATTGGGATTGGAACTTGGTTTGAGCAAAGGTAAGGAGATTTTTACTCTGTATTTAATATCCTCCTTTACTACTTTTTATTATCAAGTAATATATTACTTCAAAAGTATAACTTATTAAATTGTTACATAGTAATTATGAAATTAATGCAACTCCCTCAATTTGAATCAATCTGCCTTGAGAAGAAAGTATATCCAAATCTCTAAAGGAGATATTCTCATTATCAATGGTGGGATCAGGTTCTAGGTGCTGCAGCCCTGACCACTCTTCCAAAAGGGAGCCAGATCTTCCAAGATCTCAGGAGTTCTGCTGCTGGTGGGGGAGCCCCAGCTCCTGAGGCTCCACATCCCAGGCTCATCAATCAGGAGTCTGGCTCACACCATCTATCACACACAGCCCATGCTCATGGACACCGTGAGCCTCCAAATATTGAATCATCATGCTGTACACTTGAAACTAATATAAGGTTATATGTCAATTATATCTCAATTAAAATGACTTTGGAAGTCAAATGAATGACATATGTCCATCACACATAGATTCTGCACTCATCCTCATTTTTCAAATGAAAATCTGAGTCTTGGGAAATCTACCCAGGTTCATACAGTTACTAGATGTAGAGCAAGTGGTTCTCTTCTGAAGTATAAATCCAAGTTTATATTTTTAACCAGCATTTTATTCTCCATGTGATCTTTGATTAATCACTTGGCAAGCAGTACTCAAACCCTTGAAGTTTCTCAAGACACATTTATGGGGTCTGCAAAGTCTAGCTATTTTTTAAAATATATTTTTATTGATTTCAGAGAGGAAGGGAAAGGGAGAGAGATAGAAACATCAATGTTGAGAGAGAATCACCAATCAGCTGCCTCCTGTACGTCCCACCCTGGGGATTAAGCCCGCAACTGGAATCGAACCGTGACATCCTGGTTCATAGGTCAATGCTCAACCACTGAGCAATGCCGGCTGGGCAGTCAACTTATTTTTATAGTAACATTAATGTGTCATTTCCCTATGTCATTGCACTGACATTTGCACTGATGATGCAAAAGCAATGGCAGGTAAAACTTATGGCACCTTAATCACAAATCAAAACAGAAGAAGCAATCTGAACTTAGTCATTGTATTCTCCACTGCTGCAAGTTCATAAGAAAATAAAAAGTTAAACTTCTGTATTCCCTCAATGAGGTAGTAAAGTTCTTAGTTTAATTAAATCTCTACACCTTAGTACACATAATTCTAATATTCTCTGTGAAGAAATGGGAAGTATGCCTAAAGCTCTCTGCAGCGTGCTGACGATATACATGGTTGGCTCAAGGCAAAGCACTTGGACAACTGAGTTGTGAGCTGAACTGGCTGCTTTTTTCATGACACATGATTTTCCTTCAAAGAACAAAAGTTAAATTATGGTTATTCATACTTGGGTATTTTCAAAGCAGCTATTTTCTGAAAAATTAATGAAATGAGCTGTCGCTTCAAGGAAAACAGATATTTTTTGTTGCCAATTATAACATTCAAGTTTTCAAGTGAAAATTAGTTTCTGAAAACTTGTATCCACCATAAAAGCTTGAAGCTTCCAAATGCTTGCTTAAGGGACCACTCTGATGAGATATTTTGGTATTGTGTAGTGAAATATGACAATTGGAATATTTATATCTCAGTGAATCAATATTTTCAAAATGGTCATGATAGTACAAAATCACACATGGGTAGATTGATTCAAAGTACATGACAAAACAACCAATTTTAATTTAATAAGGGGAGCAAAAAGTTATTTGATGTGACTTTAGATTTCATATTTCAAGTAAACTTCAAGAAGTGACCATCATGAAGTTTTGATGTATTATCTAAACAAGAATACCAACAATCAGCTAAAAAGGCTATGAAATACTCATCTCTTTTATAACTACATATTTATATAAAGTGAGATTTTACTAAACAGAAACAACAATATGTTATAGTAAGTTGAATGGCAGGGCATATGGGAATCTGTCTTATATTAAGCCAGGTACTGAAGAGATTTGCAAAATGTAAAATAGTGTCAGTCTTCTTGTGTTTGTTTGAATAATCTAGTTATTTTAGTATATTATTTATGCCAACAGTATTGGGTTTGTTATTTTAAATTATTTAATAAATATAAAAGTTTCTGTTTTAATTTCTAACATGGTAAATATAGATGTGCATAGACCATATAAGAAAAGGTGTTTTGGGTTCTCAATAATCTTTAAGAGTGTAAGTTTCCTGAGAACAAGATGTTTAAGAACTACTACCCAGAGCCATTGCCTTCCGTATGAAGTATTCCCTTACTGTCTTCAATGACCTCTGCTTGATCTCTTCCTAGCTCTTTGAATGGTTTCCTTCAAAATCCCTATCTGCAGTTCAGATTGATATCTAATGATCATCTCAAGGTGAACATTCTCAAATTTGGAGTACTTGCTTTATTCTCATTAAATGATCCCCTCCTCACCCCCAGTGTTTCTTATCCTGCTTTAATGATGCCACCCATTATCCAGACAAGACAACTAAGTCATTTTCTATTCTATTTATGTCCCCATATAATGTCACTAAATCCATTTTATTGGTATTAACTTTCTCTTCTTCTGTCTTTCTACACTGAAACTACCCCAATTCAGCTACTCATGATTTATTTTCTTAACATTTTTAACCTACAACAGGTTTCATTCTTTTTTCTTTAATTCCCTCCAGGCTGTTCACAATATTACAACTAAGTTTAATTAAACTGTGGTTTCATCACTTATAAGATCTATAACCTTAGGTAAGTAACTTAGCATCTCTGTGCTTCATTTTTATCATATATTAAATGTGGATGACAAGACACCTACCTACCTCATAGGATTTGTAGAAAGATTTTATATATATTCACTTGGAACAATACTGGCACTTAGAAATGGTTATGTAAGGGTTTGCTAATTTTTATTAAAACTATCATTATTAATATTTACTTTTTAAATAAAGAGCACTTATTTACACAAATATGGCAAAGTATTAAAAAAATCAAGTTGGCATTCGCATATATTTTCACTATCTATATTTGACATAATATTGGGATTGTGCCAATGAGTTTATTTTGTGAAGTGGATTTTTATTCATCCATCCAATAAACATTTCTTAAGCCCCCAATTTGAGCTAGACATTCCCCTAGACATTGAGGAGACAAAGATTTATAAGAAAATTCCCACCACTAAGTTTTTCAATCTAGTAAAGGGGGTAAGAAGAAATTGGACAAGTTCTAACAAAAAGAAATTGGGACAAGTACAAACATAGGTACATAAAATGCAAAGGTAACACATATATGAGAAGGTGAAGCAAAGGTTATATTTTTCTTTTCCCTTAATACCTAAATTTAAAACAAAGACCTTGATCCTCATATTGCTAATTTAGTTTTTATGGTAAAGACCTAGTCTTAAATGGAGTCAATATTTACCTAATATAGAAAAGTAATTTTACAGTCAAGATTTGGCATTACAAGTAGGTATTATAGCTTTGATAAATGAAATCCACAGATAATACAAATGCTACTTTATTCATTAATTTCAATATCCTCCACAATCAGTGCTATTTACCCTAGCTCCCTACACTGCAAAAATTATAAAATTGAGTTTTATTATCCTGTCTGCTATTTGCACTGAATTGGAGGTGTCAATACCCACAAGGCAGACAAAAGAGGGGAAGTTAAAAAATAAATGAAGTTGATAATTAAAACATTAAAAATTTAAAGATCGTAGAGATAATTTAGTACAAATCTTTAATGTTAGCAATGTAGGCACTGAGGTCCCAGGTGGGCTTGGATCAATGTCACTCAGCTAGTTGGTTACCGAGCAAGAACCATAACCCAGGTGTCTAAACAGCAATGCCCATTAATTTATCCTAAAGAAATTGACAGCTGTGCAACATTTCAGACACATAAGCTTTTCTCTCATTCTCTAATGCATTCCACAGTTCAAGGTCAGTAATTAAAGGAAAGCTTTTCCACCAATTCATTCACTGCTCGAGAAAAGAACATAAAAGACTGGTGGTGGGGGAAGAATGGTAAAAACCCAAGGGGTTAAGAATTGGTTGTGTAATATGTGGAGGACTAATAAGCACAGATTTTAAATTAGGCTAAGTCAACAGAAATGGTATACTATTTTAAAGAAAGAACTATGGGATGGGATTGCTTCATATAATGGATTTATCTTCAGAGCTGATATATGAACTAATTTTCATTAAAATAAATACAGAGCTTAATAGTGAAAAATGTTAGATGCCTAGAAAGATGATTGTATAACATTATGTAAATACTAGTATCTACAAGTTAGTAAATTTTTCTCTTATCTCCAAATGGACAAATGTTAATTTCCAAGCAAGTAAAATAATTTGTCTCTGATGCTCACATTCAGAAAGTTACTCTTAAAAAAACACACACACACTATAAAACCTAATATATTTTGTTTAAACTCATAAAAATATATGTTATGCTAAGTGAAATAAGCCAGTTGGAGAAAGATAAATATCACATGATCTCACTCATTTGTGGAATATAATGAATAATATAAACTGATTAACAAAAATAGATCCAGAGACATAGAAGCATCAAGCAGAGCATCCAACCTCAGAGGAAAAGTAGGGAAGGGTGGGAGGGGGGCAACCAAAAGGCTTGTATGCATGCATATGAGCATAACCAATGGACGGGTGGGAAGAGGTCAGTTGGGGGGAAAAGAAGAGATATGTAATACTTTCAACAATAAAGAATTTAAAAAAATATATATGAGTTGAATAAATAATTATTTTACCATTTTCTTGCCTGTTATTGGGTTACTTCACATTTACATTTTACAAAATTTAAAAATTAGTAGGAATTTATAAAATCCTATGTATTTGAAAGTCCTATGTAGTTGTATGGATAATGAAATACCACCCAGCTTCTTTAGTTAAAGGTACTCCCCTAAATCTACCTTTATGATGGCTATATTCTTTTCTTTTTAATATATTTTTATTGACTTCAGATAGAAAGGGAGAGGAAGAGAGAGATAGGAACATCAATGATGAAAAAGAATCATTGACTGGCTGCCTCCTGCAAGCCCCTGTAACCTGGGCATGCAACCCGGGCATGTGCCCTGACCTCCTGGTTCATAGGTCGACACACAACCACTGAGCGACACCAGCCAGGCACAATGGCTACATTCTTCATAAAAATTACACATGACTCCTTTTTATTTTATCACTAGTTAGTTGCTGGGTAGTTCTTTATTAAATTTGTGTTTTTTATGCTACAAGTAGAATTAAGCTCTTTTAAAAGTTACTAGCAACCAACAAAAGTGATCAAGAATAAAGACAAAGTTGGGCTTATCCAGGAATTTAAGGTAAGTTTTGCTTCCTAAACAATTGAAAACATTAACTATATTAAGGAGAAAAAAAAAACATGATTAGCTGATAAATGCACATGCCCTCCAATTATATTTAACAACAATTTATGTACCACTTTTACAAGTCATATTACAATTTAGAAATATGAAGAAATATTTCATCAAACATATGGTAAACTATGTTTAATTTCTTAGTAAATCTAACAATAGATTACTTTGTTCACAAGAAGATACTTGGTCTCTGTTCTTGTCAGCCTACATCACTTAAAAAACATATTAAGCTTTCAGAAGCAATGGTTACCAGCAAGGACTTATCAATGAATTACATTCCAGATTTTTATATACCCCCAAATTTCTACCATGATATTATTCTTCCACTTAACCAAGTGATTCAAAGTATATGCTATTGCTTTATTTTCTTTCCAGCTTGATTAATTCCTTTAAGCTGTCAAAATTCTATGTAAAATTCCTGGATTCTGTGGAAGAGAAGTGCCCTAATGTTTATTAAAAATTATGTAAATTTAAGAGGAAAGATGTGTTTTTGGCTTCTGTTGTTTTATCCTTTTGTTTTTAAGAAAAGAAAAAAATGGGCTTGAGGTTGAATATAAAACAATAGAAAAGAACATCCAAAATTTTGATAATGAACATTAATGTTTTTACTTACACTAATCTAATTGCTCATTTGCTGCTTTCCACAAATCCATTTTTCAGATGAGGCAACTAGATCCCAAAGAAGTAATGTGTCCAAGAGTTAGCTCATCAGTGGTAGAACCAGGACTTGAACCCAGACATTCTGTCTAGAAGTGATTATGTTCTCATTCAATTTATCATCCACAGATCAATATCTCAAGTAAAGCTTAGGGAGTCAGAGCTGATGAATGCATAAAAAAGAAGCATAATTGGCCCTAGCCAGTTTTGTTCAGTGGATAGAGTGTCGGCCTGCAGACCAAAGGGTCCATGGTTTGATTCTGGTCAAGGACACTTACCTTGGTTGCAGGCTCCTCTCTGTCCCAGGACCTGATCAGGGTGCCTGCAGGAGGTAACTAATTGATGTGTTTCTCTCACATTGATATTTCTCTCTGTTTTTCCCTGTCTCTTCCACTCTCTCTAAAAATCAATGGAAAAAAATATCCTTATGTGAAGATTACACAAAGAGAAAAAGGAAGGAAAATTGTGTAAAATAAGACAGGGAAATTGTTCTTAACAGTGGCTAATTTACAGCTGAAAATCAGACTCATGGATGCAAACACTGAGGATCCTTGACCGTAGGTTTTGAGTAGAAACTGACATTTCTATTTAAAAGAAGACCCACAAGTGATTCTGATCCACAGGCAGGGCGAGAATCAAAAATGTAGGAAGGGAAATGGAGAGGGAAGAAGTGCAAACCTTGATAATCGCTCACATGCTTTAGGAACACTGTTTAAATTATGTCATTAATTCTGTACACCATCCTTACATCCCAAGTTTACCAAAGAGTAATCGAGTTTAAGCTACATCTATTGAGACACAACTTCTAAATGTTCAGACAGGTTCAAATGAAAATTTTACTTTAAAGTTTATATTTTTCCAACTAGACCGGTGTTTCATTAAGGTTGTGTTTTTAGATCCTTTGAGGTCATCTTAACAGAGGGAAGCAGTGTAGATTAAAAAGATGCAGGCAAGGACTGCTTGGAGGATTCATCCACTACCTTCTTATATTTCAGTCATGGCATCTCTGCCATTGTATGATAGGGCTTTTGATGTAAAAGGAAGTTCAATTACTAAAACGAGTGTAAAAGGTACTGAACTAAACCAAACAACCCAAATAGGAGTAATGATAGCAGATAGAGGTGATCAGAAGATATTAGCACTATAACTATATGTGAAGACTCTATTTTACCAACCTAGGGAAGTCATGAAAAATTGAAAAAATTACAAATCCTATCAACTATGAGAGTAATTGAAACATTGGATAGATTATTTCTAATGAAGCAATGCTATTGATACTATTTCTCTTTATCAAATAAATCATATTTCTCACATTAACTAAAATTTGTTTACTACATGTTTACATTTTAGAATGAGAATTTGACTAACCTGTTATTGTTCATCACACTTTTTGAGGAAACCTTAGTACCAGGGTTTCCCAAGTGGCACCCAGATAAAAATGGATTTCCCTGCTATGTTGAATTTGCAGGGGACCTTGTGATCTATTACCTAAAAAAAGACACCTTGTGAGTGATGACAGGCATGAAACATTACTGTCCCAGGCATGCAGGAATGTATAGTTATACGATTGATTTAGCCTTTATGAAGTTGAAAAACATCAACCTGAATACTTTCATTTGAATCAGGCCCTCTAGGTCACCAAAGTTCTTACCACTCCTAGTGTTCACCCCTTTGTTACCTATCTAATCCCTGTATTATACAATGGAAAAATAAAAATATAAAATCTTTTTTTAAGTTGTATGTATATGTGTGTGTATAATTTTTATTCTATTCACACATAATGGAAAATCTTCCCTCTGCCTCTCATTACAAGGATTCCCACTTTTTCTCCCCATCACTCTGACTCAAAATATATTTTTGGCCCCCAAAGAAGCAGAATTATAACTGAGCATACATCAATGCAGTTACATTTTGATTCCCATTACTCTTTTTTACTGGGCATAATAAAAACCAATAATATACCTATAGCTAGTGAACAGTGAGAATCATATACCAGTAAATTTTTTAGATACTTAGCCAAGTTTCTTCCATCTAACCTAAATTATACATTTTAAGTGCAGTCTCATTAAATGTTAGGTTTGATGGATATATTCATTATAAAATGGGCTAATATTAAGCAAAATCTTTAGTTTAGAACACTAGTGCTACACAGAACTGTTGAGGTTGCTATATTACCAAAACCTATTTTGGTTTTTTTTAAAATATTTTGGATTACTTCAACATAAACACAAAGTCTCAAACAAGAGGATGAGAATGATTATGGAAATCAGAATTAGTTGTGATTTCAGAGTTTTGATGGGTTATTATTTTTAAATAGGAGAGAAGAACTTGTGTTTTGTTTTTGCAATGCTGAGATAAATTACCCAGGACCTTATGTAAACCAAAAGCTTGTATTGACCTGTTAAAATGGGAAAGCTTGTAACCATGGCAACGGAAGACAAGTAAAATAGATTTTTGCTGCAGTTATAAATAAGGTGGAAAAACCAGTGGACTTTTTCTCCCTCAATTTTTGATCAACACAATGCAGCAGATAAAAACCGTCATTTTCCTGTTTATGTTTTTTTCCAGTCATAGCATTCATATGATGCTTTGGGTGAAAATCTCCACAGAGGCTGACTGTGATACCAGGTGGGGAGGAAGGGAAGTTAGGGTGTGGAGACTGGGGAAATGAGGAAGAGTGAGAATGATGGAGAAGAGTTTAGGGTGGTGCATTCTAGAATATCACTGAAACCAAGGCAAGAGAGAGAAAAAATTATCTAGCTGTTTCATATTGATATGCCGTATCTCTCTTTGAGCTAGAATAGAATGGGTATTAAGTCCAGTGTATTTGTAACTCTCTATATTTTTATTATGTTCTAAAATCTATCATAAGTGAATATGGCATATAAAGCTTCAAAAAATGAAATTATACAGGCTTAATTGCCATTGTGGTTAATTCTGTTAATTCTTTAAATCAGAATTTTAAGCAAATGTTTTTCAAAAATTGGAACCTCTTTCACCCAACACTTGGTGGCACTACTACTACACAAGGCAAGTCCCTGCAAAAGATTCCCAAATTTTCTCCAAGGCTTTGAAAACACCTTGTCTGCCATTGTACAGTATAAACCCTCCAGCTGTGATGGCTTGAATAAGCAACCCAAGACACTGATAAAGTTCCTCTGGTCCTCTCATGGCAATACTGCTGTGGCAATTGAAAAGAATCCTATCTAATAAAACAGTAATATGCAAATCATCACTCCGCTACACTCACAAGCCATGCCCACCAGCCACGCCCACCAGCCAATCAGAAAGCGAATATGCAAATACATCTAACCAAGATGGCTGCAGCCTCAGAGAGCAGTGGTTTTTGGAATTGGGATATTGGAGCCAAAGATCAGAGGGGAAGATCGGAGCCAGCGGGGGTCCCCCACAGGTGATCAGAGCCAACTGGGGTCCCCTGCAGGCGATCAGAGCCAGCTAGGGGTCCCTGCCCAGGGCCCAAGCCTCAGCCAGAGGCTTGTGGCATTGGCTGGGGGCAGAACTGGGTCATTGGAACCAGCTGGGGTCCCCTGCGGTGATTGGAGCCAGCTGGGGGTCCCTGACCAGGGCCCAAGCCTCAGCCAGAGGCTTGCAGCCTTGGCTGGGGTTGAGGCCCCGCGATGGGAGACAGCTGGGGGGTCCCTGCCCAGAGCCCCAGCCTCAAAAAGAAGCTTGAGGCCTTGGCCTTGGATGGAGTGGGCGATAGAGCCAGCTGGGGGTCCCTGCCCAGGGCCCGAGCCTCAAAAAGAGGCTTGCGGCCTTGGCCTTGGATGGAGCAGGCGATCAGAGCCAGCTGGGGGTCCTGCCCAGAGCCCAAGCCTCGGCCAGAGGCTTGCAGCCTTGGCCTTGGATGGAGCTGGGCGATAGAGCCAGCTGGGGGTTCCTGCCCAGAGCCCAAGCCTAGAGGCTTGCAGCCTTGGCCATGGGTGGAGCCGGGCGATAGAGCCAGCTGCGGGTCCCTGCGGGTGATCAGAGCCAGCTGGGGGTCCCTGCCCAGAGCCCAAGCCTCTGCCAGAGGCTTGCAGCCTTGGCCGTGGGTGGAGCCGGGCGATTGCACCAGCTGTGGGTCCCTGTGGGCGATCGGAACCAGCTGGGGGTCCTGCCCAGGGCCCGAGCCTCAAACAGAGGCTTGAGGCTTTGGCCAGGGGCGGAGCCTGGCGATCGAGCCAGCTGGGGGTCCCCTGCCAAGGGCTGGAGGCTTTAGGCCTTGGCAGGGGCGGAGCCGGAGATCACAGGAGATAGGTGTGAACTACAGAGGAAATACCTTTTCTGACTGCACATTGGCTAAGCTCCCTGTATGACACTGGTAATATTCTTAGTAACTTGGGTATAAGAATCCAAAAAGGTGATCTAGGGCTTTTCCACCACACTCCTGGAGAAAAAAACGAAGGTCCGCTGCTAGAGGGCTAAGAAATGTCATAACCTGCCCTACACGGTTTGGCTCAGTGGATAATGCCTAGGTTTGCCAACCGCAGAGTCCAGGTTAGATTCTGATCAAGGGCATGTATCTAAGTTGCAGGCTCCTCCCTGGCTGGGGCCCAGGTCAGGGCTCATGAAGGAGGCAAGCAATCTAAGTATTCCTCTCACTTTGATGTTTCTCTCTGTCTTTCCCTTTCTCTTTCACATTCTCTAAAAGTCAATGGAAACATATACTCAGGTGAGGATAAAAAAAAAAAAAAAAGAAAGAAAAAAATGTCATATTCTATGAAAGACACATCTTGAAAATGCCTAAAGAAAGTTGTCATTTTTTCTTGGTGAAGGGACTTGAGTCCGTGTTGATGAAAACACCTTGGTGGCTGCGGTGACTTGCAGTGGCTCCAGCAGCGGGGTGATAGGGCTGGTGCCTTTCCCTGATCAGCCTGGTTGTCTCTCACAAAGAGAGGCCAGACTGCGGCTTAGGCCCGCTCCTTATGGGGAGCGGGTCTAAGCCATCAGTAGGACATCCCCTGAGGGCTCCCAGTATGTGAGAGGGGGCAGGCTGGGCTGAGGAGACCCCCCCCCCCCCCCCAGTGCACGAATTTCATGCACCAGGCCCCTAGTCTATAAATAATAAAAGCATAATATGCTAATTAGACCAGACAGTCAAACGACCTTCTGGATGTCCTTCCAGACGTCCTTCCAGATGACCTTCCAGATGAAGCTGCAGCAGCGAGAGCCGAGGCAAGCCACCATGGCTGTGAAGGCCAAGCCCCCTTGTGTGAATTTAGTGCATCAGGCCTTTAGTCTATAATAATAAAAGCGTAATATGCAAATTGACCGAACGGCTGAACAGCAGAACAAATGTCCAGATGGGACAACCATGCTATGACACACACTGGCGCCAGACCAGCCAAGGGTGGGGGCAATGCAATTGGTCAGAGGGAGGGCCCCGCCATTGCCCCACAGTCACCCCACAGAGGGAGGCCCAGGCCACCCTCTGCAGGGTGATCCATCGAGGGGCTCTGTGATCTATTGCCCCAAAGAGGGAGGCCCAGGCCACTGACTGGAGGGCTGCAGCAGGTGGGCGGGGCCTCCCTCTGTGGGGCGATCGATCTGGGGCCCTGCGATTGATCGCCTCACAGAGGGAGGCCCAGGCCACTGGCCAGCGAAACTGAGGTGGGTGGGCAGGGCTGGCCAGCAATCACCCTACAGAGTGAGGCCCAGGCCAGCCAAGCAATTGCACCCCACACCTGTTGCCCACAGAGGGAGGCGACCAGTGGTGGGGGGGAAGGGGGAAAGTGCAAGGAGGTGGCGCCACACAGACGGCAAGTAGTAGCAGCAGCAGGGGTGGGGCCAGCTGTCAGCAGCCAGGGGAAGGAAAGCCCTGATAGGCCCTGATCACTGGCCAGGCCTAGGGACCCTTCCTGTGCATTGCAGAGTTCAACCAGCTGGATCCGACCCATAGGCTCCCCCAACCTCCCACAGCCCCTCCTTCTGACTGGCCCCTCCCCCCAATTGTTGCCCCCCCCGACTCCCAACCCTGACAGGAAGGATGAGGGAGCCCAATTCCTCACGGTCCCTCCCCGCCCCCGCCAGCATCGGCAACAGAATATGTCTGAAAACCAACCATTCCCTCTAATTAATTCCCTTTCAATGTGCATGAATCCATGCACTGGGCCACTAGTAATAATAATGATTTGTTACACGCACTAATTTTAATCACCCTACATTCATAGGGATGAAAAGTGGAGGAAAAGAACTTGTGTAAAATAGCAATTGAGTTGATGCTTTAGAATCTACACCGTCTAATGGAACCATCTGAGATTATGGAAGTCTGTTGTCTAACATGTAGCCACCAGCCATACTTGAATGTTAGCTAGTACAATAGAAAAACTGACATTTCAAAAAACTGTATTAATTCAACCTAAATTTTAATCATCATAACTGGCCAGAGGCTACCATATTGGACCACACATGGACCTTGCTATGCATGGAACTAAGCTGCTGGCTCAAGAAAATTGACTCAAGACAGAGGGCAGGAAGAGATGCAGAGTATGATAAAAAAAAAAAAAAAAGTGATGATAGCACCCACTCTTGAATCAGTGGGGAAAAATAAAACAAAATTAAACACATCACTTTCTGATATAATAAAATTAGCTCATTATCCTTTCCCTTCCCGGGAGTGATGTTTTTTCCTCACTGTTGTATATGAACTGATTAGATTTTCCTTCTAAAATTTCTCCTTTGTAGAGATTTTTTTTTTAACCAGTATAAATAGCTAAGGGAGAAGAAACATTTAGTGACAGTCACTTTGAACTAGGCAGCTCTACAGATGGTCCCATGAGCTCTGTATCACTCAGCCCATCCCCAGTGACCTGGACCGATGGGCAGAGTGAGGCTTTCCCAATTAGTTCCCTCTTATCCCGCTGAAAGCCAAATAATTGGAAGAGATAGATGGTTCACAATCAGTTGCATCAGTGAGAGAAATGATTCAAAGATGCACTTTGTCTCCAGAAAGGAAGGCATATTTGGGAAGAGAATAAGAATAATGATGCTCAGTGCTGCCATTAGTGAGCCCTAGACTGGACCATCTTTAGTTCTAGCACTAATTTTTCCCTTTACTTCCTTAGAGACTTGTTCATGTTTCATTAAATTGGATTCTGTCTTTCTTAATAGGAGTTGGGCTATCGGAGGAAAGGGGCTAGTCTTTCAGTTTTCATTTGTTTTGGAAACGCGGGCCTCTAACCCTATCCCTCTATGGGGATTCTTTTCCTATTGGCAGAGAAGGTGAAGGGATTAGGGGAACTGAGATGTCACAAATGGGAATTCCGCTCCTATAAAAGCAATGTGCCAATAACAACCTCCTAATAGTGACAATGCAATTACTCTACTGACAGTTATGGAAGTACAGGAATTACTGCCAGAATCTAGCAGGAAATCCATTCAGGGTTCTAAATTTAAGCAACTGTATTGCTGTGATAAGAAATACTGTGGCATATCAAGATTGACTTTATAGGTGACTGGTTATTTTAAAAATTTTTATTCTGCAGCTCTATTACTTGCATTTATAACAAAATCTTTCTGAAAAGATGACTGTCACTCATCTGTTTCCTGTTGCCTTCAGCTGGTCAAAATCTGTACTCTATTCCTACAGACCATATGCCAAGGCTACTCCCCCACTTTCATCACATAAATTTTTTTTTACTCTTCCACTTTCCTATAAATAATATGTTTATTATTCTGTTTATTATAATCCATTTCTGGTTAAAAATTGGTACAGAATGGACTTAATAATTACTTTACATCTTCACATTTATGTCTCACATTCTCATTGATATGTTCATTGATCATTTTTCTCTTTCTTGTGTCTCTAGTCATATAGCTCCAAGAATCACCAATCTTTAGACCATACATGGATTTATATATACATTAGACAAACACTTCTTAACCTAGGATCATTTAATGTTATGAAAATTAAAGAAAAAATTTTGTTTGTGTGAGAGTATTTGTCAGAGCCTATTTAACTGAAACCATGCCAGCCACTCGAATGGAGAAAATTAATGTAAGGTACTGTTAGCTAAGTATAAAGAGTACAAAGAAAATGCTGAGGAATCTATCATGGAGGTAGCGATTATAAGAGATAATCATCAAGCAGAGTGTGGGGAGTGGATTTGAAGCTAAGCGTCAATAGTTCAGTAATTGCCACAGAGTGTGTGGCAATTTAAGTAAAGAGAATAAATAATTTTATTAGCTTCTTAAAGGAGTATGTGACTTTTAAATGATTAAGAATCATTGAGAAAATCAGAAATACCAATCAGAAAGGATATATGCACCCCTATGTTCACAGCAGCACAATTTACAATAGCTAAGATTTGGAAACAGCCTAAGTGCCCATCAGCAGATGAGTGGATTAAAAACCTGTGGTACATCTACACAATGGAATACTACACTGCTATAAAAAAGAAGAAACATCTTGTAACAGCATGGATGGAGCTGGAGAGCATTATGCTAAACAAAATAAGCCAGTCAGAGAAAGATAAATATCACATGATCTTACTCATTTGTGGAATACAATGAACAACGTAAACTGATGAACAAAAATAGATCCAGAGACATAGAAGCATTGAACAGACCATCCAACCTCAGAGGGAAGGCAGGTGTGGGGGGTAAGCTATCAACCAAAGGACTTGTATATATGCATATGAGCATAACCAATGGACACAGACAGTAGAGGGGGTGAGGGCATGTGCTGGGGGTGGAAATGGCTAGGAAGGGGTCAATGGGGGGGAAAAGGAGACATATGTAATACTTTAAACAATAAGGAATTTTTAAAAAATAAATAAAAATAGGAGACAGGGTGCCAGGGAAGAGTCTTTTCTAGAAGGTTACTAAAAACCAAAAGTGCTAGAGGGGAATATATGGGTTATTAACACCAGGCAGGCCAAAGGTTCTCTGTTTACCTAACACTGCACTTGATGATCAGTAGTCTTACCTACCTACAACCTATATATGAGCAGCAAGATGAATGTCACCCACTGCCTAGGCCCTACCCCAAGAAGAATAATTAAGAGAGTAAACTTGAATATGGCTTCACATAGGCAGGTGAATGAATTAGACGCTTTATTGCCTTTATTTCAATGCTTAAAGCAAGGATTACAATGTCTATCTTCACTTCCAGTGTTCCAATCAACAGCTTGGAGACCTATCAGTGTGCCTGGCATTTAGTGAATATTTAATAAATTGTTGAATAAATGAACAGTTATGGGCAAACACTGTGAAGTGCTATAGGATGTACAGAGGAATAACTTTAAGAACTAGTCAGCAAACAAGGTGAGAGACGTCAGTGAGTTAGTCAAAAGTGAGATCAGCATGAACTAGAGTAGATTAAAAAAAAAAAAAAAGAATCATTGAGTAGTCGCCCAGCCAGTGTGGCTCAGTGGTTGAGTATTGATTATAAACCAGGAGGTCATGGTTCCATTTCCAGTTAGGGCACATGCCTGGGATTGCAGGCTTGATCCCCAGTAGGGGGCATGCAGGGGGCAGCCAATCAATGATTCTCTCTCATCATTGATGTTTCTATCTCTTTCTCACTCATATATTAAAAAAATAATAATCATTGAGTAGTCAATAAAAACAAAAGGACCTCATGACAGCAGTGATAGCCTGGTGCCATTTTTATTATTTTATACTGCTTTGTCTAGTCCTTGGGTAGTTATAAGCTCACTAAGAAGAATCCATCTTCATGCAAATCTCAAGACATTATTAGTGCTCACAACACTTTAGTTTTAGAAGGTTATAAACAAACAAACATTGTTCACAACCTAATTGATTTCTATGTCCACAAGAAGGTTTACAAATTTCCCAGAAGTCTTACCATTATTTTAATTAATAGCAAAGTCTACAACTTGTATTTTGTGTTTAAGCATTATTATTGCATTTGATAAACTGCAAGTATATTGAACATGTGAGTCATTTAAAAACTTGATTTATTAGAATGAATTTTAAAACAGTAATTAACTAATACTCTGTTTTTTTCTACCTAATAGTGTCCAAAACAGTCCCTTTGGAATGTTTGTTGTTACTCATGTATACACAACTGCTTGGGTATGTTGGAAACTCAGAGGCTGGTCATAGAAAAAAGAGAAAATCAAAAAAAGAGTGAAAGTTGGGGGCGTTCATCTGTTTGCATCATGAAGACCATACATCATATTGAAGTCCTAGGTAGTGTGGAACTCTTGAACTTGATAGCTACATGGGTCCAATACATTGTGTGTAGGCAGTTTGTAGTTGACATTCAAAAGAAACCAATATGATATTTTGAAGTGCTAAACAAATCTTTCTAGAAATAGGTATCATAAGGGTAAGTTGGAAGTGCTGTTTTATTTTGGAGTGATCCCATAATTTGAGCAATAAGGAATTTGTGGAGAGTCCTGGGAATAGGGTTTTTGTTAAGGAAAGAGCTGGCAAGAGTTAGAAAGTCTATTTAGACTCAAGAAAATGGATGCCTCATAATAACACGTCTCTAGTTCCAAGGTAGGAATTGTAGAAGGAAGAGAAAGTGTTGTCACATGGATCAAAATAATTCAGGGCAGATTAAAATGAATGACTATGTCTTGGCTTATACTCAGATGTCCAGGGTACTGTATTGTCATAGCAAGGTTAACCTATTCACCATTGGTAAAGAAGGCTTCCAATAAACCATTGGGCTTTGTTTATTAATTAGATTGAGCCTACAGGTGACATTGAACAGAACTAGAGAAGGAAGGGCCTCATGGTCATAACCTCGGGTCATTAGAAAAACAATAGCTAGATTGATAGATCTGAATGCAAATGGAGCATCTCATTAATTGAATTGAGATGTAAAACACCAATTACTTATCAGCTACTTATAAATTATAATTAGGATATTACTTAGGTTTGCTGCATTCAGTAAACTTCTTTAAGAACATTTCTCTAGCTCACAGGCAGAGTAATTCCCCGTGGACATCTTTTCATATATTATGTTACAAGATTATGAAAAGCCCCCAAGGTAGGGCATATGTTTCCTTCACCTTAGAATCCTCGTTACCTGGCTCTAAGCCTGGCATGCAGCAGGCACCCATACAGTTGAGTGGGTTTGTTGAATTTCAATATGTTTTCAAAACAGATTCAATTAAATCAAGTGAAAATGCCCACTTGGTCTCAGTGATTTATTGTCACTCTTAGACAATAGATCTAATCCATTAAATTCTGAATTTCAAGGCTGGAAAGAACATGAAAAGTCATCTATTTTATTAGCCTTTGAAATACTGCATCTTATTTCTTCATCTACCTGTATATGTACATACAGTTACAAATAAACACTAAATATATCTGTACGCATATACATTATACATATATATGTATATATTATTTTAATTTGTATTTTGCTGAGTGCTTTTTTTCTAAGTTTCAATAATTTGTTTTCTTCATTGTTTAACACAGAAGGGTTGTGCTCAAATTCATGTTCAAGAAATAATAAAATGCCAAAAGAAGCGTAAGTACTTATTAGGTTTAAGTGTAAATATTATAAATACCTAACTGCTTTTAAAGAAAGGGCAATAGTTAATGCATAATATTTTATTACATTATCAACTTATTATACAGTATATCTTTTAATACTTTATACTCATTTGTAAATACTGTTGACAACAGTATTACTGTGGATCCAATAAATAAATGAGTTAATCTGACAGAAAAACATATTAATGAAAATGATACTTCAAAAGTAAAATGCCAAAACACTGAAAACAAAAATAAAAATTAGGTAAGTATAGTAATAAGTTTAGCATTTACTTAAAATTTTTAAAAAGAAAAATTGGAAATGTATACTGCAAATTGATTATTCTTTTTAAAAATGCTATCTCGATTATTGGGAGCCAAGATGGTGGCAGAGTTGAACGGCTGATCTGTTGCCTCGCATGGCAGTTTCGGAAATACAACTAAAAGATGGAGTGGTGAGCGCGGCGACTCCTGCTCACATCTCCCCAGGCCGGGCGGCTGCTCCTCTCAGTCAGCACCTCAGCCGGGTCCATGAGCTCGTGGGCGGCCGCGGCTGCTGCTGTGGCGGCGGCCTCGGACTCGGCACAGTGGCTCTTGGTGAAGGAAGAGACCATCTTTCTGCGGGACGGGCCCATCCGCGTCACCGACCTGGCCGAGCTGCCCAGTGAGATCCTCGGGGCCCCGGAGGCCGCCGACACCGACTTGGAGGATTTTTAGGATTTCCCGTCTTACATTCAAGTCCTTTAGCCATTTTGAGAGAGGAGAACCAAGAAGGTGGCAAAGTTAAACAAATGAACTGCGCCGCGCACAGCGATTTCAAAAATACAACTGGAGGACAGAGCGTCTGCCACCCAGAACCACAGGAGAGCTGGCTGAAGGGTGGATTCACAGCTAAGAGGGAAGAGGACAGAGCGAACTCGGAAGGGATAAGGTGTGGAGGCACGTGGGTCGGACTGGTGGCGGGGGAAGGGTCGTGCGGCTTTTTTTCCAACCCTAGGGGAGATTAGCTCCCCATCACCCTGAAATCCAGCTTCTGGGGACGCGCGGGAGACCCAGACGCCTGCGGGGAGAGGCTGGACTCTCGGCCTTCGTGTCGGAGAGTGGGAGTAACTTCCTTGCGGAGGTGCGCCCAGCAATCAGTGTTTGCTGCGCTGGAGTGTGGAACGAGGGGGCTTAGAAACATGGAGAGCAGAAAAAGCAGACTTGCAGCCATTGCGGTTCGCCACGCCATGGCCTGGTGGCGCCCTGAGACCCTGCCCCGCCCTGAGACCTGCCCCGCCCTGGGACCCGCCCCGCCCTGGCACCCGCCCCGCCCTGGGACCCGCCCCACACGTTTTGCAGACCCACCCCGCACGTTTTGCAGGCCCGCCCCGCACGTTTTGCAGGCCCACCTGGGCTCCAAGCTGCGGCTTTTGCATGTGGGTGGCCTGCCCTGTGGCAGCTTGACCAGATAAACTGCGGTTCCAGTCGGACTGCTCCAGGGCCGCTTAGACAGGAGGAGGAAACTGCAGTTTGTGCTGTAATTCCTGCTGAGTGGCCTCAGGCAGTAGCTGACCTACACTCCATTGGAGACCCAGAAACGAGGGCGTCTAATGGTCAATGTGAGATGACACCAGATTTCAACCACTCGCATAAGGGACACATTCAAGAGGCAGACTCAGTGAGCGCCAAAGCCTTGCTGCAACAAGATCCGGCCCATAAACGTGTCTCCTGCACAACAACTCTTCCTTTATAGAAACAGAGGGTCCTCATGGACAACTGGCCAGGAGGACAATTCCTCCCAGTGACACCAACAATAATCAAGACTTAACTATACAAAGGAGGACCAAGATGGAGGCATAGGGCGGAAGCCTGATTGTTGCCTACCACAACAATTTTGAGACTATGAGAGGAGAGCAGAGCAGACACCATCCAGAACCACCGGAGGGCTGGCTGAGCAGATGCTCTACAACTAGAATAAAAGAGAGGGGTACGCGGGATGATGCTGATGCCAGTGACCCAAAGATCACACTTTAAGAACTACGGCTCAGGCGACACAATGGCAGCCTGGAACGTGCTCGGCGCAGTTCCCCCGGCGGTCTCTGGCTGAGGGGACGGCTCCACTCGCTGCCGAGCACGGGCAGACGAGCCCCTGAGAGACATGGGGTGGGAGACTCCGCGCTTGCTGCCCTCCGAGTCCTTCAAGAATCTCAACGCCCCGGAAGCGGCCAGGTGCGCACGCTCGGCGACTGGCCACCGCTGCAGACCCAAGGGCCGACGCAGCGACCCCGGACCAGCCCGCCACTGCGCACCGGGCACACCGGAGCTTCACCGAGCCCGCCGCCCAACGAGTTCTGCAGCAGCCGCCCTGAAGCTCTGAGAAAATGGCCGAAGGAATTGCTGAGAGGGAATTGACCAACAGGAATTGGGATCAAGAAGACGAAACCCCGCTGGGTCCCGGTCCGGGTGAGGCCGCGCGCCCCTGGGTCCAGGTGAGGCTGGGAACTGGGTCGGGGTGGGGCTGGGTCCCGGGTCCGGGCGAGGCCACATGCCCCTGGATCCGAGTAAGGCCGCACCCCCCTGGGTCCGGGTGAGGCTGGGTCCTGGGTCCGGGTGGGGCTGCCCCCCTGGGTCCGGGTGAGACTATGCGCCCCTAGGTCCGGGTGATGCTGGATCCTGCGTTCGGGTGGGGCCGTGCGCCCCTGGACCTGGGTGAGGCCACGCGACCCTGGGTCTGGGAGAGGCCATGCGCCCCTGGGTCCGGGTGAAGCTGTATCCTGGGCCCGGGTGAGACCGTGTGCCCCTGGATCCGGGAGAGGCTGGGTCCCGGGTCCGGGTGAGGCCTCGCGCACCTGGGTCCGGGTGAGGCCATGCGCCCCTGGATCCGGGTGAGGCCACGCGCCCCTGGGTCCGGGTGAAGCTGGATCCCAGGTCCAGGTGAGGCCATACGCCCCTGGGTTAGGGAGAGGTGGGTCCTGGGTCCGGGCGAGGCTGCGTGCCCCTGGGCTCGGGTGTGGTCACACACCCCTGGGTCTAGGTGAGGCCTCACGCCCCTGGTTCCGGGTGAGGCCGTGCGCCCTTGGATCTGGGTGAATCTGGATCCCAGGTCCGGGTGAGGCCGTGCGCCCCTGGATCCGGGTGAGGCCACGTGACCATGGGTCTGGGAGAGGCCACGCGCCCCTGGATCCGGGTGAGGCCACGCGCCCCTGGGTCCGGGTGAATCTGGATCCCAGGTCCGGGTGAGGTCGTGTGCCCCTGGATCCGGGTGAGGCTGGGTTCCGGGCCCGGGTGAGGCCGCGCACACCTGGGTCCAGGTGAGGCCACGCGCCCCTGGGTCTGGGAGAGGCCACACGCCCCTGGGTCTGGGTGAGGTCACACGCCCCTGGATCCGGGTGAAGCTGGATCCCGGGTCCGGGTGAGGCCGTGCGCACCTGGGTCCAGGTGAGGCCATGCGCCCCTGGGTCCGGGAGAGGCCACGCACCCCTGGGTCCGGGTGAGGCCATGCGCCCCTGGGTCCGGGTGAAGCTGGATCCTGGGTCCGGGTGAGATCGTGTGCCCCTGGATCCAGGTGAGGCTGGGTCCCGGGCCCAGGTGAGGCCACACGCCCCTGGGTCTGGGGGAGGCCATGCTCCCCTGGGTCCAGGTGAGGCCTCGCACCCCTGGGTCCGGGTGAGGCCTCGCACCCCTGGGTCCGGGTGAGGCCATGCACCCCTGGGTTCGGGTGAGGCCTTGCGCCCCTGGGTCCGGGTGAGGCCTCGTGCCCCTGGGTCCGGGTGAGGCCGCGCACCCCTGGGTCCAGGTGAAGCCGTGCCCCTGGGTCCGGCCGAGACCAAACCAGAGGGTGTCAGACCTGCATCACCACCATTTGTCCACCATCCAGAGCTGAGGGGTCAGTGCCGACATGTACACATAAGGAACTGGTGGACATTGATATTGGGTCTCAAAAGAACTGTTGGTCCAGAAAGAAACTCACTACAGACTGATTCATTTGCCTGTCAGCATAACTATTATTGCTCGTCTCACATTCAGTTCTTATAAGTATATCTCTAGTGACACATGATCTCGCTCATCTAGGGGAAATGATGAACAACATAGACTGATGAACAAGAACAGAACCAGAAACAAGGAGGCATTGATCGGACTATCAGGCCTCAGAGGGAGGATAGGGGAGGGTGGGGGGAGGGGGGAGAGATCAACCAAAGGACTTGTGTGCATGCATATGAGCCTAACCAATGGTTAAGTTCAACAGGGGGTTGGGGCATCCGTGGGGAGGGTTGTGGGATGGGAATGGGGGGATGAGGACAAATATGTGACACCTTAATCAATAAAGAAATTTAAAAAAAAAAAAATAAAATAAAATATAAAAATAAAAATAAAAATGCTATCTCAAACAATCTATATTATGAGCCATTACCTGGACAGCAAATATTCATTCATTCAAAAACTATTGATTGACCCATCTACTAAACTCTTTGACATTCAAATAGGACCAATATAATGCTGTGGAATATTAAACAGACCTTTCTAGAAATAGAGATGTTTGGGTTAAGTTGGAAGTGCTATTATTTTGGAATGATCCAATAATTTAGGAATAAGGCAAATGCTGAGAGTTCTGGGAATAGGAAGAAAGAAAATAGCTGGCAGGAGTTAGAGAGTCTATTTGGACTCAAGAAAATGGATGCCTCATAATAGTATTTGTCCCTTCCTCTTCCAATACTATTCTGTGTCATCTGCAGGCTCAATCTAATTCATGACCAAAGTCCACTGGTGTATTGGAAGCCCCTTTTTTGCCAGTGATGGGTGGGTTAATCTTACTGTGCCACAATCCATATCAAGCTCTAAGGAAAAAGTGGTAAGGAAGACTAATGAGGTTCCTAAACTTATTTAACTTACATTTCAGGTTTTGCTCCCATAATTATAACTCACATACTTTTATCACCAAAATACCTTTACGTGAAATATCCAATTTCTATACTCTTATCTTTGTACCTCGCTTGTTCTTATTTCTACACTAGAGGCCCGATGCACAAAAAATGTACAAGGGGCTCCGCCCCCACCCTGCTGTGTCGTCCAGGGAAGGTCATCCAGTCTAATTAGCATATTACACTTTAAATATTATAGATACCAATGTTTTTTTTCTCATCAAGATACCCAATTCATCAATTTCTTACTATCAATAAACTCATCTTATTTTCATGTCTCTCCTTGACAGAATTATACTTTATGATCAATTATTATAATTGCTACTTAATTCCCTTAGCTCCTTTTTTGTTTTATACCCCGGGGCAGGGAGAGGGGACAACTCTAAATGAGACCAAATACCATTCTTTCCTTTACTGCAGGAGAATATTTCAAAGAAATGTTACAAAAATATTTCAAAGAAAATCATACAGCTAGCTGAGCAGTTTCAATTTAAATGCTTGATCAAACACATCAAAAGTGTTTCAACAAATGCTTTGTTGTTTCTTTAGTAGTGTTTCTTCCTTATTCTCCTTAAAAATTCATCTTGTTCCTCTCTTTCCCTTATTCTAACATCTCATTTATCGGCAAGCTCTATTAATTCTTCCTATAAAATATATCTGGACTCTCTCCACTTTTTCATAGCTCCACTGTCATCTTGTACTCACAATTTTATTGTTCCTTGGTCCTGGAATAGCCCCCTTATTAGTGGCTATGGTTCCATTCTCACTCCCTTTCTAATCCATTTTCCTCCCAATATCAAAGTGATGTTTTGAATGCATATTGGATATCCTAATATTTAAAAGATTCCTTTCGCTTATTTGTCCCCTAGGGTAAAATGAAAACTGTTTATAAGACATTGCTTAAACAGGGGCAGCTTACATTCCACCTATCTGGTGATATTATCCACCAGCTCATTTCACTCCAGATGCACTGGCTTTTATTACCTTTATATCAATGATCAATTCTTTTCCAATGTAGGACTTCCACTTAAATCTCCTAATCCTCTTCCTCCTTCAGGTCTCAGTTTAGATGTTACTACTTTAGAGAAAACCAGGTTAACGAATTGGCATGTGTTGTTAGACATCTATGCAATGATCTATTTGGAGTGATTGGTTCCACAACCTAAACAGGGAACAGATTGCTTAACCAAGATTCTTTCTTTGTTCAGCATATTTCTTAATTGTTTGCCTTAAGACTCAACTATGTTTCCTGGTAGAAACTATACATAACCTCTATCAGGGCATCTCTTGGTAATATAATAATTTGAAACCCCATTGTCAGCATTAGCACTGGCAGGATTCAGATATAAGGCAGTTCCAGGTGTGATTATGTAATAGAAACCTGGATCATATAGATGACTGGTTTGTAATTCAATGCATAGAATTTGCAGACCTCTCAAAATATATGCCAATATTTTGCATTGTTAGCTACCTGGTATGTCAGTGAAATATTGAGAGAATAGCATGTAGCCAATAAGCTTTTGCCAGATCACGGCAGATAAGATCTACCTTGACATCTTACAAAATCAAGAATAATTAATGTTCTCTTATATACACTAACCCAAAAGCCATTATTTGGGAAATAAATAAAATGCTACATTCTTTCACAGGATTTCAAATCTGAGGAGGTGTTTGCAAGGTGAGAGAATACCCTTTCCAATATAAAGCATAATTTCAGCATACCAGATTTTTTAAAAGCAAGTGAGAACCATAGTGAGGAAAGATGTTTATTTGAGTGAGGTTTTGTTCTATCTTTTAATTTCTGGTGGTTAACCTCAAAAGCTAGTGTCATATTATGAGAACAATGAATGCTGCAGAAGGAAAGCAGTGCTTGTCATTAAAGCATTTAATTCAGTCGTAAAGGAAGAGTCTAGGATCTAGTGATTTGCTAATTTTGACAGACTATTCAAGGCATGTCAATAACAACTCATGGCATGAAAGGGATGGGGGTGGGAAGAGAAAGTGATGATGTCATAGAAACACCAGACAAGCTGTCTTTCCAATGTTCCTGTCAAGGGAAACAGTCCATTTGATTATAATGTTTTAGAGAAACTGTCCAGAAAAACAGAAGGATATGAAACTTGACGGAGCTTTATAAGTTACTACCTAAAATGCATGGAATTGGTAAGAAGTTGAATACGGAAATAAATAATGTATCTATTTAAATGATTGCTAAGGTTCCAAAGAAGTTAATCTTTAACCTGCCATTATCAGATGCTACCCACTAACCTTGCTTTATCTTCTGGTTAGCTCCAGTAGCAGACTGTATTTTTATAATCTCATAAAAGTGACATCAATTGATTTCTGAAGTGGTAGCATGACAAATAAAATGTCATTAAAAAACAAATATTTCAGATAACAAATAGTGTGACAAAAAGGGCGAGTCAAGGGAACAGGTGGATGATAGAAGTCACAGTTGAATAAAAATGGATGAATTCAGCAGGAGATTTTGTTTAAATTTTTTATATGAAATAGGGTCACATAGATAAGCTAGAAATCAGAATGAAGACATTCAGCTGCTACTTCATGATGAACCATGACAACCAGCTGCTGTTTACAACATATTTGATTCTATTAAAATCAATTTTTCATTACCTCTAACATTCATCTTAGACTTTGCCTGGGGAAGCAGGCACAGGAAGACCTATCAAATCTAGTCTTATTTATTCTGTGATTTGGTATCATTAAGCATAGATGATAGTTATAGAATTTTGCAGTTCATTGTAAATGAATTTGGAAAGGGGAACTGTTTTATAACCATAGCTTCCTAAAATGGCATCTGTAATAAATAAAAAATTCTCCTGAATTGTAGCTAAGCACACAAGTATCTAATATAGCAAGATGCTAAATGTTCAAATGAAAAACATTAGCAAGACTTAGTTCTAGAATCCATTTAGTATTCGTTTTTTACGTTTTTACTGAATATTCCATTAAACATTTATTTTTTAAAAGCAATTGATGCCTAAAAGTATGAGCCTGCAGTATAGCCTCAGATCCAGACTCCTTTTGGTTACCAAGGAAACTATTTCATAGACATTTACATAAGTAAACTGTAGACAGTGGGAGGAAACACCATAAATATAGGAACAGGCTCACTTGATTTTTAATTTCTATGAAAAACACTTTCCCTATAGCCATACATGCACTAAAAAAGAAAAAAAAAATCCAGAAACATGAGAGTAATAACTTATACCTGTCAGATGTTAAGTAGAATAATATTTCATTTACTCAGACATGAAAATTAAGAATGAGAAGTTTGCTAAAATTGCTAAGTTTTCAAAGTTTTAGAGATGAGCATCAGGAAAAATTATTTTCATTGGGATTTTAATGAGACCTCACACAGTCACAAAAATGGGTCCTTATATTTTACTTCTTTTCTACACCTATCTCTCGGGGGGGGGCGGTGGTGTGAGGGGGAAACAAGTTGAAATCATGTTTTTTCCTGCAAAATTTTGCAAATGTATTATCTATCAAAAAAAACTTGGGAATATGGGGAAGTTATATCCTCAAATTTTTGTTTGTTGGCTATAAGGAGAGAACTGAGGCTCTATTCGATCTTGAATCCATATATTAAGTGAAATATTTACAAATTTTAAAAACTATTAGGCATCTAAATATAAACCAAGCTAAACAAAACAAAATTTTAAAAACCCTGCTTTTTAGACGTGATAATACCAATTCTAAGAATTGATATTTTATTCCCCTTTTCAATGATTTTTTTTGGCATTAGGTACTTAGCTTACCCTATTTAATCAACTGGTAGTGGACTCTTGTCTTATCTGACTGCCACACTTCCTCTGTTTTCCTTTGTAGCATTAGCAACTCCCTCATTCCAGGGCATTAGGCAGAGCTGATCAATCACATTTATCCAGGGTATATACCTGAGCCTCAACCCAATCCAGTCTAATTCTCTGTTAGAGTAACATAGAATTTAGTTGAAACCCAGTCTTGCTGAGAAATTTCTAATGTTTCCTTATTATTGTCTCAGCCATGGTTTCCATTAATTATATAAGCACCTCATTATTCTTCTAATATATTCACCTTTTTCCTTAAGTTAGCTAGAATAGTCTTCATTTGAGTTGAGCCAAAGAACTCCAAAGAATAATCAGTGTTCTGCTTCTGATTATTGCAGGAAAAAGAAGTTTTGTTGTAATAACAATTACCCTGGCTTCCCCATAATAATCAATGTAGAAAATGTTCTATATTCACAAAGCTACCTTAAGATACTTTATTCTATGTATTATTTATATTAAGCATCTTATGCAGAACTAATTAAAAACCTTCATTTAAGTTTTAAAGGATAAGACCTCATTGTAGAAGTCTGGCTTTGAAATAAAAATGTACACACTCAGGGTCTTTTTGTCCTTTATTATACTAAAAGCTAAAATTTTACTCATCCTCAATAGTGAACAGCATGTCTGGCACACTGCAGACTGTGGTTGAGCCCCAAATGGATGTCAATGAATGGAAAATAATATCTATATTTAGAAAATATTTATAAATCTAGAGGAAAGTATAAATTTGTAAGGTAGTATAGCTATATGATATATTTAGAGGTAATTTAAAACAAGATAATGCTTATTTTCATTAAACTCATAATTTTGACAAAAAACTGTCGGCATTTTATAAATATTACTTAATGATCTTAGTCATTCATTCATAAAGTTGGGCCAGATATTGCTTTAGTGCTAAAGATAGAGCAGTGAACAAAAGAGACCAATGTCTGTACCCTCATGAAGATTACATTCTGATTAGAAATTGGAAGGTAACACCTAATAATATTGTAAGGGAAGCAATAGTATGTTTGATCATGATAAGTCCTAAGGGATCAAAAGCAAGAAAGGATATGCATGGCACAAAGAGGCCAAAGAAGACCTCAGTGAAAGGAACTTTTCTTTTTTCCCCCTTTAATTCTTTATTGTTTAAAGTATTACATATGTCTCCTTTTTGGCCAAGGAACTTTTAATTTTTAAAGTTCTGAATTAAGTGGGGAGAGAGCCATCATATTTGGCAGAATGAAGACCATGCATTTATCCCTGCCTATTTTGTTAAATACTTCAAAACGGCCATTTAAAAAATGATGTATCATTGAATTGTACACTTGAAACCTATATAATTATATGAACCAATGTCACCCCAATAAGTTTAATTTAAAAAAGAGCACTTGAACAAAAGAGAAACTAGCAAGTTCAAAGGCCCTAAAGTCACAAAGAGTTTGATATATTTAGGAAAAAAAAGGGGGATCCAGAGGGGACCTTATAAGGATGGCATTTAGTGGAGCAAAAAGAAGAGATGGTGAGATTAAGTTGGGGGGAAAAGGGACCAAGGCTACACATAGCAAAAGGCTTTTGAAGTCTTGCTAGACTGGTATTATATTCTAAATGAGAAGTCATAAAAAGATTTTAAAGCAGAGAAGTGATATAATCCCAACCAGGATTTTCAAAAGATTACTCTTGATCTTTCAGGAAGTGGAAATAGGTAGATGAAGAAGCAACACAACCAATGAGATACTGTTCTGTTTAAGCCAGATTTTCTCAAACTCATGTTGAATAAGTAGCTTTGAGGAAAATTCAAGGACATACACTTTTTTTACTCTGAAAGAGCTGATCTTAGTCCAATCTAAATATACCGAGAGGCCTTCTTTAACCAGCACCAACCCATCACTGATCAAGATAGAGTACATACTTTTCTTAACATCATAGCATTTATCACCTTTGTACATCTTTCTTATTCATCATTTACCTCCCTTCACCATAATGCAAATTCCATGAGGGTGGGAACTGGTCCATCATATTCACTGTTTTCTTATCAGATTTTTTTCTTTTAGAACAGTTTTAAGTTTACAGAAAAATTGGGCATAAAGTACAGAAAGTTTCCACATATCCCCCTGAACACACTCTATACTAATGTAAGATATATAGTGTTTGCTTGGTACATTTGTTGTAATGATGAGCCAATATTGAATCATTACACTTAGTGGCCAGATTATTATGATCTCTGAATGCATAATAATCTGGCCACTCAGTGTGTGTGTGTGTGTGTGTGTGTGTGTATACATATATATATATATATTAGAGGCCCGGTGCCTGAATTTGAGCATGGGTGGGGTCTGGCCTGCCTGCTGGTCTAACTCCTGGTCAAGGGGACAATTTGTATATTAGCCTTTTATTATATAGGATATACACTGAGTGGCCAGATTATTATGCATTCAGAGATCATAATAATCTGGCCATTCAGTGTATTATTTTTTTAATAGGTCTCACTGTTTTATTTTAAATACCCTTTGTCCTCAATTATACTTGTATTAGTCTTTTTTTAATTTTTTTATTGATTAAGGTATTACAAATGTGTGCTTATCCCCCCCATTGCTCCCACACACACACAATCCTGCCCTCACCCTCACCCTCTGTTGTCTGTGTCGATTGGTTATGCTTACATGCATGCATACAAGTCTCTTACTTGATCTCTCCCCTTACCCCCACCCTCCCTTACCTTCCCTCTGAGGTTTGAGCATCCGATCGATGCTTCTCTGTCTCTGGATCTGTTTTTGTTCATCGGTTTATGTTCTTCATTATAATCCACAAATGAGTGAGATCATGTGATATTTACCTTTCTCTGGCTGATTTCACTTAGCATAATGCTCTCCAGTACCATCCCCGCTGCTGCAAATGGTAGGAGTCCCTTCCTTTTTACAGCAGCGTAGTATTCCACTGTGTAGATGTACCACAGTTTTCTAATCCACTCATCTGCTGATGGGCACTTAGGCTGTTTCCAAATCTTACCGATGGTAAATTGTGCTGCTATGAACATAGGGGTGCATATATGCTTTCTGATTGGTGTTTCTAGTTTCTTGGGATATATTCCTAGAAGTGGAATTGCTGGGTCAAATGGGGGTTCCATTTTTAGTTTTTTTAGGAAACTCCAGACTGTTCTCCATAATGGCTGCACCCGTCTGCATTCCCACCAGCATGCAGGAGGGTTCCTTTTTCTCCGCATCCTTGCCAGCACTTGTCATTTGTTGATTTGTTGATGATAGTCATTCTGACAGGTGTGAGATGGTACCTCATTGTGGTTTTGATTTGCATTTCTTGGATAATTAGTGACTTTGAGCATGTTTTCATATGTCTCCTGGCCTTCCTTATGTCTTCTTTTGAAAAGTATCTATTTAGGTCCATTGCCCATTTTTTGATTGGGTTGTTTATCTTCCTTTTGTTATGTTATATGAGTTCCCTGTAAATGTTGGAGATTAAACCCTTATAGGTGATAACATTGGCAAATATGTTCTTCCTGAATCATTATTATTAACCAAAGTCTAAAGTTTACATTATGGTGACTCACGGTGCTGTACATTCAGGTTTTGACATATGTATGTATAATGGCATGCTTTCACCATTACAGTATCATACAGAATCATTATACTATACTATGTTCCATGTACCCATCTCCCCTTTCCTCCCCACAACCCCCTGGAAACCATTGATTTCTTTTCAGTTTTCATAGCTTAGCCTTTTCCAGAATGTCATGTAGTTGAAATCATATAAGTATACAGCCTTTTTCAGGTCAGTTTCTTTCATGTATCAATATGAATTTCAGATTCTCTCATGTCTTTTGGTGAATTGATACCTCATCTATTTTATCATTGAAAAAATATTACATTGCATGGATGTACCACAGTTTTTTTATCCCTTCATCTACTGAAGGACATTTTAGTTGTTTCCACATTTTGGTAATTGTGAATAAAACTGCGATAAACATCTGAATGCAGTTTTTGTGTGAACATAAGTTTTCAACTTACTTGTGTAAGTACCAAGGAGTGAAATTGCTAGAAAATATGGTAAGAATACATTTAGTTTTGAAAAAAACTACCATCTTCCAGAGTTGTTTTGCATTTCCACAAGCAATGAATGAACGTTCCTGTTGTTACACATCCTTGCCAGTTTTTGGCGTATTCACTTTTAAATTCTTAGTATCTAGAATGATACTGGTAAAGAAAAGAGAGAGAGAGAGAGAGAGAGAGAGAGAGAGAGAGAGAGAGAGAGAGAGAGATTTTTTTAAAAGGAATCAACCTAAAAACTATCAGAACTAATGAGGAGAAGTTTCAGATATGTTGCACACAAATCAACAAATTTAGTATACACAGCAGAATTACCAGAAATTTGGATACAAAGTACATAACTGTACTGAGAAGGATAAAATAATACTTGAGTATGTGAATGAGCATATAGAGCTTTTAGATATGACATCTAAAAGTTTTAGGTAATTCTCAAAATAAATTTAAAAAATAAACTTTATTTGAATAAAAATCAAAAATGGTTTTTTACATTGACATAGAAACTAGAACCAACTGAAAGACTATATAAGAAAAGAATGTGCTAATGATACTATAAACCAGTTGCTCCTTGTCAAGCAACATTACCTTCCTTGAAGGAAAAAATATCATAATCTCATCTCTCTAATTGCTTCTTCCTCTAAGATTCAATGATATCCTCATTTGCCTTTTCCATAGCATCTGACTACAACCTCAATTTCTACCCAGTTTTGAAGCATCTTATTGGCATTAAATCATTTTTCTCCAAATATTTTTATCAAAGTTAAAATTATATACCTTCATTGTGTTATAAATCAGTGAGTCAACATGAGACACCTTAATAAATGAAATTTTAGAGTCCTTTATTACACCGGCGGGCTTAGAGGAATATTGTATCCAAAGTCTAAGCAAAACATGGAGGAAGCTCTCTCTATTTATACTTTTTTTAGTCCTTTGTCTTCTAAATTTGGAATGAGACTTCCGGACCTTCTGAGAAAGAAGCCCTAATGCTGGGAAGGGGCCATGAGACCATATCTCAAGGCCTGGCCTGGTGCCAGCACCGACAACTCTGTCTTGGACATAGTTTATGGCCTCTCTAGAATGGGAGTAGTCTTATTTTCCCTATTATTTAAGCAAGCAAGTGTTTACAGAAGCCAAAATAGCAGGGTTAAAATTTCAAAAAGCAGTTTTTACACAAGATGGAGGATACTATGCTTCAATTGGTTCTACTTTTAAATAGTTTTCTTTTATAAGTAACACTCCTAGTCCAAGGGATGTATCAAAGGACTTGCACTTATGAATGAGTCTCTTCCCTACAGCATGGGAAGAGAAACCCACTAGGAATAAAGATTCTGAACTTTCTTTGTGCCAGATACAGAGCTAAATCTCTTGCCTCCATTATCTGATTAAATCTTCAAGATAGTAACATTGAGCTTCTTCTCATATGTCTATTGGCCACCTGTATGTCCTCTTTGGAGAAGTGTTTATTCAGGTCCTTTGCCTGTTTTTTTTTAATTGAATTGTTTGCATTTTTTTGGTTGAGTCTTACAAGTCCTTTATAAATTTTGGATGTTAATCCCTTATCAGAAAAAGATTAAACAATTAAGAGGAAAAACCCTCATAAACACAGACAACAGTATGGTGATTATCAGAGGGGTAAGGGAGTGAGGGGAGGTAGAAGAGGGCAAAGGGGGAATAAATGGTGATGGAAGATTTGACTTGAGTGGTGAACACACAATGCAATATACAAATGATGTACACCTGAAACCTATATAATTTTAACCAATGTTAACTCAATAAATTCAATAAGAAAAGCTTGTTTAAAGACTATCTTCAAAATGGTCCATTATCTCAATTAATCTCGGCAAGAATCCTAGTTGCATTTGGACATGAGCCTTATTTTCACAAACTTCCCAAATGCTGCCCCATGTACAGCCTGCTCTCTTAATCAAGGACAGAAAAGCCATTTGCAGAAATCATCTATAAAGACGTTACATATTAGGATTATTTGCCTGCTATGAATCCTTTCATACAATTCCAACAAAAGGAAAATGTCACCCTGCCAAAGCCTTGACTGGGCCAGGCAAACTCAAGAGCAGCTGCTTCTACTTTCTTGTTTCACATCTGTGTCTAATAACTCATGCTTGACTTTGATGTAGTCCTTGGCAAGTTAACATTTCTCAAAATCTGGGGTTTAACCCAAGACTAATGCTTCATGCTTTGTATTTCTAAGAACTTAACCCTTTCCCCCCACTTAAATCTACTTATTTCTCTTAATGGAATTACACATGGCTAAAATGACTAAGCATATCCCCAATGCCAATGTATATCATTTGTGCAGGTCATTCACATGCCCTCTGTCCTATATTGACTCCATTTGATCTTGAACATTTCTAGACACTCATAAATTCCTACAACAGTTTACCCTATTGGTGCTACCCTACTAGGTATTATATTATTACTAGGTTCTTTTATTCAAACTGTCTACTCTTCTCTAAACTTTATATCATCTATAAATAGGATATCATCACATTCATTATTCACTCAGAAAATGTATTAAAAGGCCCAAATTTTTTAAACACTGAAAGGCACTAGAGATAAAAAAAAAATGACTTCTGTCCATAAATACATATTGAGGAGAAGAAGAAAATGTTAAAATTAATAATAATGATAACACCCCTAAGTAAATTAGTATAACAACTATCATTTCTTGCATCTAATATGTCTGAGATATGTAGTAGAGGCTAGAATGTCAACCTTGATTTTCCACAATCCAAAGGTGGTTCCTCAGTTCCTCTAGGCTTTGCTTATCATTCTGTAAGCAGTGGGAAAATGGGAGTTGCCAGTGTATAGCACACCTGGAAAGGGAGAGATGGAAGCCCTCGTGGGAAGGTTCTCATATGTGCAGACCTATTTTTAAACCAAATTTTTCTAAGGGATTTTTTCACATTCATATTAATCTATTTTTATATTTATGTTTTATGCCATTTCACTTTTATTCCCTTTTTCAACATAAAATACATTAAAAATTACTATAAAATATTGATTAAAACAGGTCTTTAAAAGGTCACTAAAAATCTCTCTATGGCTGCTATTCAGAAATTATTTTCTTTAATTCCAATTGTTGAATATTATCCCAACCATACAACATTTTAGTCTTTTATTTCTCTGCTTTATATACAAGACACGTATAAAAAGCCTTGTCAAATACTTGCTTTGTACTCTGATAGTCCCTTGGTCTGTTGGTTTAATAAAAGAAAATTTGACTTCTCAGTGATTACCATCCTTTTATTTTACTTCCAAAAAAATATTTCGTCACTAATGCTTAGGATCCAAGCTCTACGGGGTATTTTGTGTTTGAATCAAAGCTGAAACACCATAATTAGAAGAGTGTCTGGCAAAAAAAGTAGGTGCTCACCCAAAGCCGGTTGAAATCAATGAAGTAAATGATGCCTTCAGTAAATTTATTCCAGATCACAAAATACCAGCTGATCTAATGTTATGAAATCCACCTTCCTGCTCATTTTGAAAATCAGAGTTACTTGTTCTTAAAGGATCTGATTCAGAATAATAAGAGAAGTGATCCAAGTCTTGAATTGCAGATGATATAAATGCAAGGTGGGCAATACAAGCCCTGTTGAGAATGACTAAGGACTAGTAGACAAGCTAGGGAAATCCAGAACTTGCTATAACGCCAATCACAGTAGCGATTATTGACCTTTTTCTTCCCTAATTTATCCACACGGGCATATAAAGTTTGTACTCTTACTATCTAGACATTTAAAGCAAAGCTCTTTATTGGGGTGAAGTCAAAAAGCAACAGTGGAATCAAGAACCTCACCTCTAACCAACTTTTCCCTGAATTTTTGGTGCAGGTTACTGTGATGGTCAGTCACATTGTTTGTGGCCAATGCAAGATAACAAATCATGGCTTCTCTTGGATCTTTCCTCCTTAGCTTTTTCACGAAAGTCAGTGTCAAGTTTTGTTAAATCATTTCCATAAGGAATATGTGTATTTTAACCACCCTGATCTATAACAAGGGCTCAACCTTTTATTACATCATCAGAAGTAGGGGTTTATTTCTAACTCACCCACTGCCCTAAACATTGATGAAACAGAAGTGAATTCTCTCTCTGGCAACATTGAATACTAACACATTTTGCAGGTATTAATTATTGACAAAAATAAGGTTTTGTTTAGTTTTCTAAGAGAATATGTAAAGAAATTGTATTTTCCCTCTCTAGCTTATTTCTAAAGGAAAAATATAATTTCATAAAGGAAGCTCCTATATATCTGCATTTTCCAGTGTCCTTGTACTATAATCTTGAAGAGCACTGATACTGGTTGGAACTCATATTTTTGAGTCTCAGTAAAAAGGGTATGTTCATCTTGGTGAGCAGAACAGACCAGTTTCTCACACAATCTTCTTAAGGTTTGCAGGCTTCTGAATCACAGTGACCAATATTAATCCTCCCCTGTTAAATATGAAAATATGTTTCCTTCAGAATGAAGATGTAAGATAACAGGAACTGAAGAGGACTTCCTCACTCTTCCATCATGTCATAGCATTAGTTGGGAATGTCCATTTTTTAATTCTTTAAAATGACTTTTTTTTAGCAATACTTAAAAGTCACTTTTATCCTAAGTCATTTTTAAAACATCAACTCACTTTAAAATTTAGTGTACCTGATACACTTTTTGTAGACACAGACCACAATATTATCTTTTCTTAACTTGGAGTCCAGCTTCTCCTGTTATAGATGGAAGCATCTAATGAACTGGTTTACCTCAGTCTCTATAAACTTTCTGGAGATTCTGCTGCTATCTTAGTGAATTCTTCATTCCTAATTGTCACCAGAAACTACAATGACACATTCTAATCCCTTCTAGGAAACAAATCCTGACAGTCTGCCTCAAGCTCTGATATTTTAAACATCATTTGTAAATATTACGTTAGAAATGTTTTGTTATAGATCTAACCGGTGTTGCTCAATGGATAGAGCATTGGCCATGGGACTGAAGGGTCCCAGGTTTGATTCTGGTCAAGTGTATGTACCTTAGCTGCAGGTTTGATCCCCGGCCCTGGTTGGGGTGTGTGTGAGAGCAAACCAATCAATGTGTCTCTCTCACATTGATGTTTCTCTGTCTTTCCCTCTTCTTTCTACTCTCTCTAAAAATCAATGGGGAAAAATAGCCTTGGGTGAGTATTAACAAAAAGAAAACACAAAGAAATGTTCTGTTATACTCTGCCTTCACCAAGGGGGGAAATAATCAATTGAAAAAATTAATGAAGTCAGAAAAAAGTAATAATGATTAAATTATGTAACCAAAGTAGCTGTTTGAAAAGAATCATTATATAAAACTTTACATTTTATTTATTTTTAATAGATACACTTCAACTCTTTGCATTGTTACAAATGTAGTTTTGTAAATGATGATAAGGGATTTTTTGGACTGGAACACATGGTGTTCCCCTGGGCAGGATGGCTTCCCCGGATCCTTTGTCCATCAGAGTGGAAGAATGAATCCACAGATGGAAGATGGAATAGCAAAGGTGAACATTTATTGAAGAACTACAGACTCCCACGTGGGGAGGGGGAAAGAGTCCCACCGAATTGCTTTTTCCCCTGGTTTATAAAGGCTACAGTTTTTGTGCTTCCATATCCCCTCTGACTGGCCAATATTACACTTTGGATTTGGTCAGTACAGCAACTCCTGAGCTCAAAGGTCAAACTTCACATGGGACTCGTGAGGCCCTCCTTCTTTATTTTGCAAATATAGACCTTTCACTACTCCGAGTTCCCTTGTCTTATGGAAATGTAACTGCTGCCTCTCCCAACTTGCTTGTCTTATGGAAATATAACTTTGGTAGCTCTGTAGCCCTCTGTTTTTTACACAGACCCCCTTAATTTAAAAAATTCCCTAAACCTGTCTTTTTCACCCCTAAAAATTCCTATTTTAAAGATACTGCAAACCCAGTATCATTGACAGAATTGAGAGCTTTCATGTGGTTTAATGAAACATTTTCATATTAGAATTTATGATTTAACTACCAAGTCTTACTCTTATTTATGTGTGTCCTAGAAAAAATAGAGGCTATATGTAGGAATTAATTCATTTTGTTTCTTTGAACCACATGTGGTTCTGTATCCAAGGTCACATTCAACTCTTCGTAATTAATTAAAATGTTTAGTTGAATTCTTATCAGTACCTGATCACATCTGCCCATGTAAGAAATTATCACTTCCAGTCTCTCCTTCAAGGTGACTGTCTTTCCTTAGATTGTGGATTAGTTGGTGCCTCTACATCCTCAATTCCCTGAGGGGTTCAAGGAAAGTTGTAAATCTGCTGATTGTGCATATTGGGCTGGCAGTTGTTGGCCGTTGTTTGAGTGGGAGCAATGTTTCCTCCAGCTTTCTGTTTCCTGAACTAAAGCTAGAAGTCCCAGTGAACTGCAATTTTGCAATGTTTAAGCAAGTTCACTTTAAAACAAAACCAAACAAGCAAAGAAACAAAATAAACAGTGCTTTCTCAATTTCTCATAATCCTTCAAGACACAGGTTCATATCTTTCCTCTCCTTTACAGCCAAATATCTTGAGAGTTGACTATCCTCATTGTCTCTATTTCTTGTCACACACACACACACACACACACACACACACACACATCAATCCAATTCAGTCTGCTATCTGTTCAATTGTTTCACTATTAAATGAATTACATGCAATGGGCATTTTCATTCTCATCTTAATCTTTTAGCAACATATGATCCTTTTAATAACTTCCTTTATTACAAAATCCCCTTCCCTTAGCTCATGACCCTTCTTTTCAAGTTTTCCACCTACATCCCTGGTTGCAATTCTGAGTCCCTTTTGCAGGCTAATATTGTTCCTCCAAGACATTAAATACTAGAGTTCCTTAAAGCTGAAATGTTCTATTTCATTCTGTTTCATTTGCTTCTATGCTTTCAATTGCTTCCTTTATACCAAGGATTTTCAAGTTTATATACCCAATTCAGATTTCTACTTATAACTCACATTCTTTTTATCCAGTTTTATTGAGGTGAGATTGACAAAATTGTGAGATATTTAAAGTGAACACCATAATAATTCGATATACATACACATTGCAATTAAAATATCCACCATGCATACTAACTTTTTTTCCCATTTGGTAAAAACACTTAATTTCTACTCTCAGAAAATTTCAATTATACAATAATGGTGTTATCAACTGTAGTCATCATGTTATATATTAGATCCTCAGACTTATTCATTTTATAACTGAAAGTTATATTATTTTATCATCCTCTCTCTATTTTTCTCACCTCTCTGCCCTAGTCCCTGAAAACCACTTCCCTACTCTCTTTTTTCCTTCATAGCTCTCATTCTAATAAACACTTTTATCTGGATGTATTTCAAGAATCTGAAATTTAAATGTTCGAAACTGAACTCATGGTTCCTTCATTCTTACTCACTAATGAGTTTCCATCGAGCTGTCTTCACAAGCTAGAATTTGTGTTATTATTCTTTAATCATGGATGGATGGCCAGATGGAGTTCTGGCCCACCTGTTTGGTAGTTTACTCATTCCCTCTGGCCCTGTTCATGCTCAATTCCAAATGTGCCACTTTCATTTATGATGATTTGTTGCTTGGGTTACCCATCTTTAGAACTTAGTTGGTCTAACAGAATCTATCTTTGACCACAAAGTCATTTGATATCCCATAGTCAAATAAGCCAGATATCCATATCAGCATGTGCTAGCATGCCAAGAGCTGATTCTCAAACAGTGTACTCTTATAAGTTGCCAATTATATATGGCTCTGTCCGAGAATCCTAGGGGTTCTATGTTGTGATCCTCCTATTGGGGTGGGGCCAGCTGTAACATTCACAGAAGCCTCTTTTTTCATCATGAATATCTCTAATACTAGAGAGCTGGCCTGATTTTATGGCTCAAGCAGCAGTCATGACTGTCTCACAGCCTGGATTTTCTGCAGAATTCTTTCCCTATTGAGTCCAATTTGAAGTTGGCAGACCTCATTGCCACTAAGTAAATGGGTGAAGAAATGCAGAATATGGTGCCTTCTGAACTGAGACATGCTTACCAAGCATCAAGTTTCTTTCTTGGTGGCAGAAGTGTCCAATGCAATAATGTGTCCTTTATTAAGAGAGGATGTCCCAGCATACCTCAGCCACTGGACCCCAAAGTAGATATCTCTGAGCACCCATGAAATAATATATCAGAGATGTCCTAAAGTAGATGATGAATAGTGGGAAGGTCAAATTTTAATATAGGAAAACTAATGATTTATTGTCATTCTAATTGCTATGCTATTCATATCATTTTTTTATTATTATTTATTTCAGAGAAGAAGGAAGAGGGAGAGAGAAATAGAAACATCAATGATGAGAAAGAATCATTGATTGGCTGCCTCCTGCATGCCCCCTACTGGGGATCAAGCCCGCAACTTGGGTATGTGCCCTTGACCAGAATCGAACCTGGGACCCTTAAATCCACAGGCCAACGCTCTATCCACTGAGCCAAACAGGCGAGGGCCGTAACATTTTTTACATGATTTGCATTTTTGAAAGTATTTTCTTGAAACTTAAAGTCTTGTGCTTCAAACTTAAAATTAATTAAAGTTGCAGGTGCATATTTAAATACCATTCTGTGAGGAAAACAATAATAAAACATTTCAATTTATAAAGTGTGCAATGGTAAATTATATATATAATCCTCACCCCAGGATATTTTTCCATTGATTTTTAGAGAGAGTAGAAGGGGATGGAGAGACAGACACCGATGTGAGAGAGACACATCAACTGGTTGCCTCCCACATGCCACCTACCAGGGCCGGGAGCCTGTAACTGAGCAACATGCCCTTGATTATAATTGAACTCAAGGCCGATGCTCTATCATACACTGAGCCAAACCAGCCAGGGAAATTATAAATATATTTTTGACAGCATTAGTGAGTTAGAAAATTCCAAAGTTTATTGTAAAAAGTGTCAATATATTTGAGTGTGAGATATGAGAATAAAACTATGAATCATGGAGTTAGATTAAAATTAAATCATTTCAATTAATAAAATATTTATTTAAAGCTCACTTTAAAAAATAGGATATTTCATAATAAAAATAACTTGAAGGCTCCTTTATTAATGGAGTTAAACTAGTTTTAGCCAAATTTGCAGTGGAACATAAGAAATAAAAGATACCAGCAAAGACCAAATGTCCAAAAGCATGCATTGCTCTGGAGGGGGTCATGATTTCAATATGGATTTCAGGAGACATGTTATAGGAGGCTTACTGAATTAGAAAGATACAATTTTATTCCTCAAAATGAAACAGGGTAAATTGTGACTAATAAATAGAACCTAACATAGGATATCTATCCTCTAAAAATGTTTCATCTTCAGCTGTGTACATAGTTGACTATTTATTAAACATTTCATTACTAAATTAGAATTTCAAATGTGAAATATAGCCATGAAAGTAACAGGAACTCTCATTTATTGCTGGTGGGAATGAAAAATGGTGCAGCCATTTAGGAAGACATTTGGGCAGTTTCTTACAAAGCTAAATATATTCTTATCATACAATCCAGCAAACACATTTCCAGGTATTTATCCAATTTTAAACAAGTTCACACAATGAGTTGAAAACTAATGTTCACACAAAACCTGCACATGAATGTTTATAACAGCTTTATTCATAATTGCCCCAAACTGAAAGCAACCAAGATATCCTTCAATAGGTGAACAAACTGTAGTAAATCCCAACCATGGAACATTCTTCAACTATAAAAAGAAATGAGCTGTTAACTCATGAAAAGATATGGAAAAACCTTAAATACATTCTATTAAATGAAAGAAGTTAGTCTCTAAGGCTACATAATGAATGATTCTCACTCACTATACGACATTCTAAAAAAGGCAAAACTATGAAGACAGTAAATTATCAGGGGTTACTAGGAATTTAGGGAATGGGAGAAAGATAAATTGGTGGAGCACAGGAAATTTTTAGGATAATAAATCATTTCTGTATAATATTATAATAATAAATACATGTCATTACACATTTGTCAAAGCCCATAGAATGCACAACATAGAGTAAACCCTAATGTATACTATGCATTTCAGTTAATAATTATATATCAGTATAATTCATCAATTGTAACAAATGTGCCACTCTAATACAACATGTTAGTAACAGAGAACAGCAAGCAGGTATATGAAAAGTCTTTGTATTATCTACCCCATTTTTCTATAAACCTAAAACTGCTCTGAAAAATAAAGCCTAGAAAATATTCCATGACAGTTTGCTATTTTCCTTGTTAAAAACAAACAAACAATAAAAACAACAAAGATAACCTTTCACATCTTCAAAAGATATTACCTTGTTCACTTATGATTCCTGTTTATTAAATTCAAGTTGTAATAATTTCTTGCTTTCACGTTTAAAATAAATAAAACAAATATATTAGGGCATCCAATAGAAATTAATCTACTTTGCATCTCCACCAACAGCTGTTGGCTTCACTCTATAAAGATAAAGAAGGTCTCTTTTGTTGTTCTTGAATAGCTCCTCCATTGTGCAGCTAAAGGTGTATAGTGTTCAGTCTGGGGAAGTGCAGCACAGCCAAGGTGTGAAGTACTTCCGGGAGGAAATGAACTATTTATGTAAGGGGGACAGTTGGTGCAATAGCATCAAGGTTCCAAACACTTTTTCTCAGAGATTCATAGCTACAGAAACCTACTGAATTGGAATGTCACAGCTCCCATCGAGGCTCATGAAAAGGAGAACAAGGAGACCTGTGATAAGACATCCACATGATGGCTCTAACCATGGCACTCGGAGATGGATCCTGGCATCGAGTAGGAGGTGGGAAAGGCAGACAGTGATCTAAGTTCATGATGTGCTTGATGCTGGAACTGGTCCTTTTTTTTAACCTTGGAATTGGTTCTGTGTGATACTTGAAAAAGCTAACTAATGAGGCTATCACATTTGGTGCTCATGCTGACAAGGGTATTCATTCCCCCAAACTAAAAATTACATGGGGGTTGTCTCACTTGATGGACTGCTGCAACTGGAAGAGCTAAGAGTCACACAGTGGTCTTTCTTGGCTAGAGCCAGAATCACATCAGGAGACAGCTGTCCAACACATGCTACCTTGATCTTGTACTACATATCTGTGGGTGGCTGAAATATAAGCATTGACCTTGATGGTATTCACCAATTTAGCAGGAAGCTCATTCTTCAGTAGAACATCAAATTGAAAATGCAATACTCGTGCAAAAGTACTGTAAGCATCGCAATATTTTTCCTACAATCCATGGTGGTATCTGGAAAATGGAATTCAACTAAAGCTTCAAGTCAAGATCCACTGAGAACCACTACTCAGCAATTAATATCCGTCAGCAGTCAGTGAATGGAAGTCCAAACTGGATTGGACTCTCCTCCTCTCCAGATGCTAAGAAGCCAGAGTCTGGGCAAGAGGAAGGAATGGGGACATGAAAGTGTCTTAAATGGACTTTCAAGTCTTACAGCTGCTGAAAGCTCAAGGATTGCATATGAATTGGACCATCACTTATACCCCACATTCGTGTCCCCAGTCCCTCAGACTGTGTATATAATTGGCACAAATTATAAACAAACCCATATTTTGAACAGAGTTTCTACTTATAGTCACTAATTATGCAAAATACTTAATTGGGAACATCGTTTTTCAGGATTTTAGCTTAAAAGTTTCTATTATCTCTCATTGACTTTTCTGCCAATCCATATAAAAGACAAATATATCCTGATAGATCAAATAAGTTAAATGTCTCTCTAACATTTTGGCTCAGGTTTAAAAATAAATATGCAAGTAAAAAACAATTGAGATAAAATAAGTTTTGTGTGACCTAAAGTCTCAAAGGTAGGAAATAAGATTTGGAGACAAATGCCTATGAATGAAGCCAGGCAGACACCTGGGCTGAGAAGTGCTGGAACATGAATTGAGAGAAAATTTTCAGTATTTCACTTTCATTCTAAATAAACTCACTCTAATTCATGGGATTCAGAAGCATGTTTTTGAAATATGCAACCTCTTAGGCTCTTGTTTGTATGCTGTTTAGAATAATCTAAGCAGATACAGATTGGTATTCTACAGGGTGAAAGTTAAACATTTGTATAAACCTGATTCCTCACTCGTAGCTATACACTGTTCCCCTCTGAATAGTACCTGCAGCTGCTGGTATGTCACATACTGTGCTAATACTGCAGATCTTCTTATGCTTCAAACAAGGACACTGACAGATATGGAGTGGTGGGGAAAGCATGTGTACTGCCAAAAGGTATACTTTGGGGTCCTGAGGGTGCACTAAAGCAGAGCTATGCCTGCCTCACTGGGAAGCCTTAAGCATGATATTAATTCTCTTTGCGTTTCAGGTTCCTTATCTACTACATGAAAGGACTGGATAATGATTTATAAGATCATTTCCAGTTTCAGTGTTCTATATATTTTGGGTATAATCCAAGCCTTTGAATCTGCTAAGAGGCATTTTTTTATTTCAACTTTGAAATGAACCCAGATATCCCATTCCTCTATTTCCCACTACGTTCCAAAATGCTTTGCTTTGCTTCGCTGGCCGAACTACTGACGAGACACAGTAGATCATTATTAAACTTTTTTGGAGACCATTATTCAACTTTTCCCAGAGAAATATCATATTTTAACATTTCAAAAGCAAATTTCTGATACCAATGGAAAGCTGGTAGACTAACTACGGATACAGAATTTAATGGATTGCAAAGGAAAAACTATTTAACCTATCCATAAAAAAACTATTTTATATTCTTAGATTCAAAGATGTAATATACCATCCCAAAATGTGAATCAATTATTCATAATTATTTAATGAACATAAGTAAAAACACAATTATTTTGAAGTTCAATGGTGGCTTTAATATATAGGAACAAAAAGATAGATATCACCAGCAAAAAAAGAGAAATGTTTATATTGTAATATTATTAACTATATATATATCATCTTGGGTATATTTTAGTCCCAAAAATATGTATACTAAATTTTTAACAATTTATTTTTAAAGAATTAGAATGGGGTGTTCCTTCTGATACATTCAGTGATTAAGAAAACTAAACTCCTCTGATCTAGAGTCAGGCCATTCAGAAACATAATTTTGATTCTAATCCCAATAAAAAAATCATATCACTTTTAACCTAGTTTCCATAAAGATTATGACACAATTTCCATTAAAATCTTTCCTCAAACTACCCAAACCATCTTTACTTTCTCTGGATTATGTCTGACTTTGGTTTGGACAGATGTCAACTCATGGGTTAGGGTCTGTGACTTTTAATTTAGAGGTAAATTGTCAATTAAAGCTTCATATTGATGTTTATAAAACATAATTATACCCCATAAACACATTCTGACTATATACTACCTCTTTAATGGATTGAATAGTGTCCCCCCCAAATTCATGTCACCAGAACCTTTGAATGTAACCCTATTTGGAAATACTAGGTTCTTTGCAAATGTAATAAAGATGAGGTCATACTGGATTAGAAGGGACCCTACATGCAGTATGACTGCTGTACTTATAAGAAGATGAAAATTTGGACCCAGAAATGTAGACACAGAGGGAAAACAGCCCTCTGGATTCTGGAAGAGACAGAAGTGATGCAGCTACCAGCCAAGGAATGCTAGGACCACCGAAGCTAGAAAGAGACAAGGAAAGATTCTTTCTCCTCTAGAACCTTCAGAAAGAGCATTTATCATAAGAATTGATCCTAAAAACTAGCTCACTGTTACAATAAATTAAAATCAAATGTACTTTTCAAAAAGGCCCATCTTTGGCATTTATCTTAAAATGGTAACATATGGCGGGCATGTGACATAATTAAAGAATTCACAAGAAGTTTATAAATCTATTAATGTTCTAACATTAATTACTTGTACTTATTATATTACATGCCACTTCCTTAAAAATTAAATGACAAAGCACAGGCTTCATAAAAGAAGTTAATCTGTCAAACATGCTTTGGGTTCCTTTGTTTCTCTAAAGACTTCAAGGATAGCCAGGGCCAGGGCAAATGAGCCTGCACAAAGGCATTCAAATCTCACTCTAACAAGAATATTCTGTGGTTTTTCATTTTATTCAATTGGGATTTTTCATTCAAATTTATTTGAAAGAATAATTGCCACAAATAAATATTTGAACCACTGGTCTTTAAAAAGAGAGCAGATTCTCAAATATGCTGATCAAACAGCGCTTGGGCTGAGATCTGTCCTGAGATCTGAGCACTGAACTTCCTAAAATATATTCAGTGAGAGTTACCTCAGTTCATTCCCCAGAAACCCAAACCACATTACATGAGACCATGTATCATGGATTCAGCAACTATTCCTGGGCTTTGAATAACCCACTGGGCACTGCTGATGCAAGAGTGAGAAAAAGGAGGCATGGTGTCTTGGCTGAAAAAGCTGACTTCCCAGTGGATGAGGTAGAAAAAACATATAATATGTAATAATAAAAAATATCCTATCTAATAAAAGAGTAATATGCAAATTGACCATCACTCCAACACAAGATGGCTGCCCCCATGGTCAAAGATGTCTGCCCCCATGTGGACACAAGATGGCCACCACAAGATGGCCAGCAGGGGAAGGCAGTTGGGAGGGACCAGGCCTGCAAGGGAGGGCAGTTGGGGGGAGGGGGAGGACCAGACTAGCAGGGGAAAGCAGTTAAGGGCAATGAGGCTGGCAGGAGAGGGCAGTTAGGGGTGACCAGGTCAGTAGAGGAGGGCAGTTAGGGTGACCAGGCCGGCAGGTGTGGACAGTTAGGGGCAATTGGGCTGGCCTGGGAGCAGTTAGGCATCAATCAGGCTGGCAGGGGAGTGGTTAGGGAGTGATCAGGCTGGCAGGCAGAAGCGGTTAGGGGCAATCAGGAAGGCAGGCAAGCGAGCAGTTGGGAGCCAGCAGTCCTGGATTGTGAGAGGGATGTCTGACTGCCCATTTAGTCCGGTAGGATTGGGCCTAAACAGGCAGTCAGACATCCCTTCAGGGGTATCAGATTGGAGAGGGTGCAGGCTAGGCTGAGGGGCACCCCCCCCATGCACGAATTTCATGCACCGGGCCTCTAGTGTAATAATAATAGTCCTGATGCAATAATCATTAATATTATTCAAATTGAGTTCACAAAATATCCCAAGACATGAAATTAAAACTTCTAAACTATAAATGCAATTTTTAATGTATCTGGATGTACTGAAAACTGAGCAGCCATTTTCTACTTGAATAACAAGTACATACAATGTACTCAGGTAGTGATGCTTAAATTTGCAACTGAATCTGAAGTTAATATTCGTGACTGGCAATGGAAGTGGTTCTTCATCTCTGCTTTCCTCCTTTAATTTTATGTTCACACACCTTTTAAAATTTTACTTCATTAATTTTTCTACTCTTAGCTTTTGTATGTTTATCTTTTTCTCTGATTAATGCCTTAAAGGCAAAAAAATAATAATAACAACAGACAGGATAATAAGTGTGAGGGTAGGGGCCATGGAGCTTATTAAAATAAAGTACTCTTTCTTTTCATTTTTCCATTTGCAAAGCATCAGAACATCCTTTGTGAAATGTAACACTTCTGTCTCTTTTGATTGATTAGGTCTTGCCTCTGGACAGTAACAAAAGTAGAGGACATTGGAGAAACCCTAAAAGACCTTTCCCTTGCCAAGTCAATGAAATCATGTGTGAGCTGGGAATAGCATGTCAGGGCAAGCTGGCGGTGGCATCTGCTGCTGTATTGATTGTCAGGATTTGTTCAAAAGCTCTGGCCAGCTGAATGGGTGTCTCCTTTCACCTCACCTATCTACACGTGTTCCCCTAAGGCTACATTCCAACTGAGGACATGGGGGATCTGAAATAAAAGTACCACCATTCTTCATTGCCAGGACATTACCAGCAACTTTCCTGCTATCCTAACACTAGCATGACCAGACCGAGGTCAGTTTAGGGAGGGTAGAAGGAACTAGGACATGAGGAATAATATCAGATAATGAAATGCTATGCTCTAAAAGGAGCAGCCTGCTCCTTTTCAATTAATTTAAATTTAGGGGATAGTTTTGGGTTTTCATTTCATTTTTTTGAGTAGAAATGAATTCTTTTAAATTTTGATCCCTCTCATTCATTTTCTTGATCCATTCACCAATGGATGAACACCAATATTTGAATGACTTATGAGCAAAGACATTTCCCAAGTATTATCATAAACCAAAAAAAAAAAAAAAAAAAGTAAGACAAGAAAATAAGACACTTTTCAAGGAGGCAGGGTGTGCAATTAAAGCAATCATACAAACTACTAAAATTCATCATAAGTGCCATAAAGATATAAAACAATGCGTAAATATCAAAATAACACACACACACACACACACAGTTATTTAGAATTAGGCAGAGATTCCTGGAGATCAGTAAGAAACCTGGGAACAAGGAAGACACAGGCAGCACTGGAGAAAAGAGTTACTGTGTGAAGGTCTTAAATCGGAAACTAAGGTGTTGTACATCTTTTTAAAAGGTATTATAGAGTTTTGGGATACTAGAATTTAAACTGCATAATTTTTAACCAAAAGCTGGAGTGTTTACAGGGATTTTTAAAAAATTTTCTTATTGTGTGCTAAGTCCCATCAGAGCAATTTATAAAGCAGCTCGCTGATTTTGTGAAGACACAAGTTGAAATAGACGCTATCCTCTCCTAAGGCCCCAAAATGTATTGAAACCAGGGAAATGAAAGGGCAAAGAGTTATCTTTTCACTCAACTAATTCCAATTAAGAGCTCAATTTCTATTGGTTAAACCACATAAAACTGTCAATTTTGTTCACTTTTTGACATATCAAACCAAATCTCATATGGTTCAACTTAATAAATAAAATTTCATTTATAAATTATAGCTCTGTTTTCCAAAATACTGCATTTAGAATATATTGTAAGTTTTATATGCAGTTAACTTTGTAAATCATCCAAGTCAATGACAGAGTAAGAACAACTTCAAAGCAAAGTCTCATGATTCAAATATGTTGAGGTTAAAGTCATCTGGAAGATAATATGCTATACATCTAATGCATAATAAAACTGACTCGAGTATTTGCTGTATTCTGAAGGACAGAATATGCTACTATAGAGAAAAATGTGAGAAAAACTAAACTTTGGATAATTCATAGACATGTCCAAAATTTTGATAGAAACAGTTTTCAATCTCTGCCATCCTTTGTCATATTTTTATCTAGTTTATGTAATAACTGACGACATCTCAATAAAAATATCAAACATGGCATCCAAAGTGCATTAGTGTTTTGATGTTATAATACCAGTCTCTTTCCTGGGTGCACATTAGACTTTCAGGATCATGCAGCTGGCAAAGAATGAGGTGCTATGAAACAGCTATTTAAATGTGAATTGCTCTCCAAGTTGCCACTGGTAATAGTGGACTTAAAAGAAATTTTCTTCATTTCAGAAAATTAATCTCTGGAGAGAAATATTTTCTGAGAGTCACTTAAGATGTAAGGCACTCCCCTTTAGTCCATAAAACTACCACACCTCCCAGATGTACCCTTTAAAAAAGCTGTGATACATTTACGCAGTTGTAAAAAAAAGAAAGAACTCTTACCATTCGCAACAGCATGGATGGACCTGGAGAGCATTATGCTAAGTGAAATAAGCCAGACAGAAAAAGATAAGTATCACATAATCTCAGTCATATGTGGAATCTAACGAACAAAATAAGCTGATGAACAAAATAGATCCAGAGACATAGAAGCATGGAACAGACTGAGGAATCTCAGAGGGAAGGCAGGGGTAGGGAGGTGGAAGGAAGTGATTAACTGGAGAACTCATATACCTATATGCATGGCCCATGGACACAGGCAATAGAGTGGTGAAGGCCTGGGAGGGGGGCTGCAGGATGGAGAGGGTTAATGGGGGGGGGGGGAGGCTGTGGGGACCAAGGGGACATCTGTAATACTTCCAAAAATAAAGATAATTTTTTTTAAAAAAAGATGTATCCTTGACCCTTTAGAGTCTCATAAACTTTATAAAACTTGCTGACTTCACAATCTATTCAAACTTTAAAACTTAAAAAAAAAAAAAGTGATTTGATTTTTCTTTTTCTTGCTTTACCTACTTAATCCCAGATATAGAAATATTACTAGATATAATAACTCTGGAAGTTGTTGTCAATTTTACACTCTCCCTTTCACAGCCCACAGAACAGTTCATTGTTAAAGCAGGTCAAATTCAATTACATATTTTCAAACCTGAAGATGTGACTTAAAATAACTCAATACTCTTTTAATGTCTCTGATTAAATTACCATAGAAAGAGATAAATGTATGTATAGAGAGTCTGCCCTAAATAATAATTCATTTATATTAATTTTTAAATTACTTATAGTAGGTGTATTATCATTTCACTTTACCCATCTTTAATTGGACGTTATGTGGTTCTATACAACCATGAAAATTGCTATATTATTTAAAAGAAGAAAACCATTATGATTAATAATGTGTCTTATTTGAATCATTTTCATGTTAAAACTGGGCAGCATTTTTAAAAAATTTTATAACCCTTTAGTGCTCACTTTGGAAGACTGTTCAATATATGTTAAAGACACCCCCTCCTTTTATTAGTCTGGGCAATAGACAGAAAATGCTTCTCCTATAAATATTGAAAATTCTAGATACTTGGTTTCCAGCTTTCTCTGGACTTGATATGTGGGCATGTGACTTAAACTTCTTGAAGCAGATAAAATCTAATTCAGAATGAAATCATTTGTTTAAAAATGTCATCCTATCAAGTAGGAGAGGTCAGGGTGGAAAAGATGAGATTTGAGCTGAGTTGTGAATAATAGGAAGTTTTTCAGTAGTAGTGAGAAACTGAGATAATATTTCAGGTATTATAACAAAAATCAAAATGGAGATTCATAATATATCATTTTGGGTCTATAAGTTTAGTACCTATGCTTTCTTCTATGTAATTTATTGTTTCAGATCTTATATTTAGGTTGTTGATCCATTTTGAATTAATTTTTGTACATGAGGACAAACTGTAGTCTACTTTCATTCTTCTGCACGTGTCTTTCCCATTTTCCCAGCACCATTTATTGAAGAGGCTGTATTTTCTCCATTGTATGTTTTTGGCTATGTTGTCAAAAATTATTTGTCCATATACATGTAGTTTTATTTCTAGGCTGCCAATTCTATTTCATTGGTCTGTGTGCCTTTTGCAACAACCTAGATGGACCTTGAGAATGTTATGCTAAGCAAAGTAAGTCACAAAAAGCTAAGAACCATATGATTTCACTCCCATGTGGAATATAAAACTGAAACTCATAGGCACAGACAACAGTATGATGGTTACCAGAGGGAAAGGAGGTGGGAGTAGTAAAGGGTAAAGGTGGTCAAATATATGGTGAGGGAAGATGACTTGACTTTGGGTGGTGGACATACAATGCAATGTACACATCATGTATCATGGAAATGTATACTTAGAACCTATATAATCTTATTAACTAATGTCACTCTAATAAATTTAATTAAAATTTTTAAAATAACATTTTTAAAAGTCTGAATCTCTTTTATTTAAAGTCCTATCTGGGCCAGTGCTGGTGTGATGTTCTCCTCTATAATGTCCTTAGGAAGTCTTGCTCCTTTCAGCTCCCCATGCCACCATCCACAAGTTTGCTCCATTTCCTGATGGTTTAATTTGGCATCTACAACGGTCCAAACAGCCAAAGGAGAAGGAAGAATGATAAAAGAAGGGAGCAAAAAGTTGCCTAGTTAGCCATATGGCATTTCCTCTGAAATCCCACTAGCCATAATTCAGTCACATGGCCACCTCTAGATGCAAGGAAGATTGAGAAATGTAATTTTAGTTCCTGTTGTCTGTCTGCTTAGAGAATTTGTATTAGGGGAAATTATCACCCTGTTTCATTGACCCACTTTTACTTTTAAGACTTAAATGCTAGTCAACTGACTTATTTCGCCTGTATTATGTAACCATGTCTCATTTATTTCAGTTTGATGTGGTCTGATATTATTGCCTGTGTACTAGAACCTTCTAGGTGTTTTATTATTATTATTTTATTATTATTATTATTATTATTATTATTATTATTCATCTTCTTAAATCCCATCCCAAATCTGTTGAATCAAGATTTCTTGGGATGGGCTTCTTTTTGCATTGTTTGTAGTAATCAAAATGATTCTTAGGGGACCTGCCTGGCACTTGTGTATATAATAAATAAAAAATCACCATCAATATGTCATAATAGTAAAGAAAATAAAAACTCACATTACTTTACATCTCTAAATCATACCTACACTGGGCCAAAACGTACCTCCTACTTCCCTTGTTTCATTCCCTCTATCTCTACGAACTTCTCATTATTCTACTTTTAACTAAATCAAAACTTAAACCCAAGATATTTTCTTGTATCTATAAGAATTGCTTCTCCAAGGATTTTAGCTTTCTAGGTTTCTCTCTACTTAGCCAATGACCGCACTTGGCCTCTCTGTGAGGGCCAGAATATGTAGAAGCACTGACATGTGAGCCATCCTGAGGCCCCTAGAGCCCTATCAGAAATGCTGCCTGCAGTCATGTTGATATGGAAGATATTTAAGGACTTTTTCCTCAAAGCCCACTATCTCAGCTCCCAACATAAAAAAATATCACTAGGTGAAAGTCAATTGTTTATTATAAAGCAAGACTGAGTCCTACAGAGTAGACCTAAATCATCTCTCTGCAAATTTCTGATAAAATTATTCACCATGAATAATTTAACCTGAGAATAAATAAATGTACATGAAAAGCATATATCCTCTGCTATCCTGCTACTAACTAACTAATTTAGTGTGTTCTTTATGTGGTCTTTTATGTTGGACTGGATCCACCATGCTCTTCTCAAGTCCAATTGAGAAACGGCTCTAGTTTAAACAAACTGGTACTAAATTTTACCAAACTTCTGCTCCCACTGAGTTACACTATCTTATTGATTGACGAAGCAGTAGGAATAAAGAAAGGGTTGAAAATACATGTTTTAAATAGGTCAAGGAAGATATTTTCTTCATGTTATTCAAACCCCATACTGTGGTTCATTCAAAACCCTCTGTAGTCCTCTTGCTATTTTATGATTTTCAGACTAAAACAGCATGATTCTTTTAAGACTATTTCTGTTTATTTGACTTTTAAAATGATTTTCTTCAGTGAATTGCTTCAGGGCCCCAATATTTAACTACACAACAAACTATTAAAATAAATGATTTTTAAATAATAATGCTTAATAACAGTTATAAGAAAGAGCTCACTTTGATTTATAGTGCCACCCAAACTCATTATTGATATTCTACCCTCCACCCAACAAAATGTTTCTTTTTTTTTAATCTAATTATACCGTGTCCTACCTTCCTGTTTTCTTTGTTCCATACCATGCTTCCCTCTCATTTTGAAGTAAACAATCAAAACCCCCAAACTATCAAAAACAAACAAAGAAGGCTTAATAATGTAGCTATAATATTGTTATAATTAGTTAGCTATGAAAATTCATGCACTTGGGGGGATCCCTCAGCCTGGCCTGCACCCTCTCACAGTCTGGGAGCTCTTGGGGGATGTCAACCGATGGCTTAGGCCCACTCCCCATGGGGAATGGGCCTAAGCTGCAGTCTGGCCTCACTCTGCGGGAGGCGACCGGTTGGCTGATCGAGGGACAGCACCAGCTGGTGAGCCTCCGGCCTTGCCCCCCGATCGCCCCTCTGCCACCACTGGTCACCGCCATCCCCCGATCGCCATCCCCTCCTTCTGCCTGCTGGCATCCGCCTTGGCTGGCCTGGTGCTGCCTGCTCACCAGCCTCACCCCCCGCCATCCGGTTGTTCTGCCATTTGGTCAATTTGCATAATAGGCTTTTATTATATAGGATAAGAAAGGACTAAAGGGAAGGCCAGATATTATAGACATGTCATTTGGGCAACTTTATCAGGAAACTGAAATTTCACACTTCCCAGGGGACCACATAAGGAAGATAGACGGATGCCCAGTAAATTTGGGGTGACATAGAGAAGGTACTTGCCTGTCAATCACACCTGGGGGAAGAGATGGTTAGCTAGAATGGGTGTGGCCACTGCAAGTGCATGAAAATTTGGGAATACATAATCCCCTAAACAAAGGAGTTTGCTCTTTTGGGACCCTTCTTGCTCTGTGCCCCTGGCTTGCTCTTGGCTTCCCGGTGTTTGACCATATGGCCTAAGGCCATGTGGACCCCACACACAATGGACTAATGGACTGCAGCTAGCCTGATGCTATATTATACAATGAAAATATGGAACAGAAACTCTGGACACTGGCTCTGATTTTAACTCTACTAAAACCCCAGTTACACTTCTTCTATGACCGGACTAAGGGAAATGAGACTTTGGAAACCCAGGAGTGCAATTCCACAGAAATAAAGCTTCCTACTATATCTCATCTTCCCATAGAGGGCTCTGGAAATGCTAATTCCAGAGGAACCCCAAGAAACCCACCCCCAGCAGCAACCAGGGAAGATAAGTCTCTCTCCTGCCCTGTAACAGCTGAAGGTTGTAGGTAAGGCAATAAAAATTGAATACTTACAAAATGGATTATGCAACAGAAAAGGGCTCTGAGATTCTCTGGAAAAACTATATAAAGTCTGAGATCCAATAAATTTGGAAAGCATAATACACTATAGTTTATTATTGGAGACACCAGTTGGCATTGGCTGAGGGAAAGTGATACATTATCTGGTAGTTCAGAATTAAGACTTCCACTTTGGTCTGCTTTGGCTCATACAACTTCTTTAGCAGTTAATCCCTGTAAACTCGGGAAAATTGTATAACCTTGCTAGGTCTAAATATTTTAGTCTTAAAATGGGGTCACTAATAATAATACCCACCTCTTAAGATGATCCTATGCATAGTGGCCTGGCCCAGAGCAAGCACTCAATAATGTGAGCTGCTATTTATTATATTAAAAGCATGGAGAAATCTCACAATTTAAGAAAAAAGTCTTTGCTTAACCTAATATTTTCCAAATTTACATTCTCTTTTTATTTCTCACAGTTCATCTAATAGCAACTTAAGAATAAAATGGATTAACCTGACCCCTGCACATTTTGGAATGTCATTTAATATAATTTGTCAAAATATATTTTCCCAAAAGAAAATAATTTCAATCCTTCACTCTTACCAGTTCTAGAAGGTTTGTATATATTCTCCTCTAAATATCATGTATTAGAAGTATGTTGTTGTCAGGAGAAAAAATCCCATTTATATCTTCCAATCTATATTTGGCACTTGCACATCCACACTATCTAGACAGCAGCATATGCAAACTTGATTGAATCCCAGCTATTTTTTCTCTTTCCTTTTTTAAATCAAATGTCACATAGTTGAGTTATAAATTTTTACTAACGCAACATGCATCTTCAGAAATACATACAGTAGGTCCTTGGGTTAGGTCGGAGATTGGAGATCCGTTCCTACAACGTGACGTAACATGACATCACTAACGCGATTTTCGCCTTAAGTCAGAACCCACCTCCATAAGCACCTACGTCACTCACATGGAGCACATACACAGCAGTAATGAAGTGAAACAGTAAAAAAAATTTTAAAGAAAAATAACAATTCCTTACCTTTACTTGTGGTAAAACCTACCTAATAATAGACAAATATGCAAATTGACCATACCTCCGATACACCCACAAGCCACTCCCACAAGCCACGCCCACCATCCAATCAGAGTGAGCATGCAAATTAACCCAAACCAAGATGGCTACAGCCACAGAGAGCAAGGTTTCCTAGGTAACAGAGGAAGCCAAGCTTTCCGCCTGCCCTGGCCAGGCCTAAGCCTCCACTCAAGCTACAAAGTTTCAATTATAGAAGGTAAACAAATTCAAACAAATGGCGGCAGAATGGAGCTGGAGAGAGCAGGCCAGGGTTGCCGGCGGCAACAGGGGAAGCAAAGCTTTCCGCACACCCTGGCCGGGCCCACCCGCTTAAGGCAACAAAGTTTCAATTATAACCCCAACACAAATGGCTGCCGGCCTCGGAGGGAGCCCCAGGCTTGACTCCGCTCCAGGCTACAAAGTTTCAACTGTAGAAGGAAAATAAATTCCAGATACCAGGGCCTCCACTTGGGTTGCCAGGGGGCGTGGCCGGCCTGCAAACCACCACAGGCCCCTCGCTCAGGCCACCCCATGCCCCAAGGGAACCCCCACCAGATCCGGGACACCTTTCAGGGCAAACCAGCTGGCCCCCACCCATGCACCAGGCCTCTATCCTATCTAATAAAAGAGTAATATGCAGATTGACCATCACTCCAACACACAATATGTCTGCCCCTATGTGGTCAAAGATCCTGCCCCCATGTGGACACAAGATGGCCACCACAAGATGGCCAGCAGGAGAGGGCAGTTGGGAGGCACCCGGCCTGCAAGGGAGGGCAGTTGAGAAGGACCAGGCCTGCAAGGGAGGGCAGTTGAAGGTGATCAACCCTGCAGGAGAGGGCAGTTAGGGGTGACCAGGCCAGCAGAGGAGGGAAGTTGGGGGCAAACAGGCTGGCAGCAGAGTGGTTAGGGTGTGATCAGGCTGGCAGGCAGAAGCGGTTAGGGGCAATCAGGAAGGCAGGCAGGCAAGCAGTTGGGAGCCAGCAGTTCTGGATTGTGAGAGGGATGTCCGACTGCCCGTTTAGGCCCTATTCCACCAGGATCTGGCCTAAACAGGCAGTCGGACATCCCTTGAGGGGTCCCATATTGGAGAGGGTACAGGCTGGGCTGAGGGACAACCCCCCTCCGTGCACGAATTTCGTGCACTGGGCCTCTAGTAAATAATAAAAAACATAAAGCACATATGGACACACATCGAAATGACGGAACCTTTTTTTTATAAATAAATGGGAGATGGCGACATAACCAAGAAATGACATACGTCGAGTCCGACGTAACCGAGGACTGCCTGTATTTCCTTATCTAAAAAAAAATTTAATCCTTAATTAGTGCTACCATAGTTCCATAAAATTAACTTACAACATTTAAAGATTATTTCTCATTACCACAAAACTGATACATGCAAATTATTTATTTTGTTTGGCTGTTTGTTTTAAAACCTCTGACCTTCAGTCATCCCTGTTCTATTCGGAGAAGACTTCTTGAAAAATTCTTTAAAATGCCTCCCGTTTTGAATTAAGGCAATCCCGAGAACATTTCCTTGGCTTTCATAGTGCCCTTATAGTTTAGATTTAATTCTTCCTCCTCACCCCACATTAAAACCCAGAACATCAGCTCCTGTGCTGCAGGCGGAGTGCAGTTTGGGACCCTCGCACTAAGGACAGGATGAGCTCTGCCTTTTCCTTGAGCTGCAGCAAACAGGCTGGATGGCCGGACCTGTGTTCCCTCCAGTCAGAGCAAAGGCACAGCATAGGATTGTGCAAGCCACAGGCTTTCCAAAGCAAAGAACAGCGTTTAGTTGGAGTGTCCTCAAGCCACAGGCCAGAGGATGTGGACCAGCAGCCTCATGGATCATGTGGAGACTAGAATTGAGAGCTGCTTGGAACTCAAGGCAGTTTCAGGGGTCTCAGCAGCAAACCCCTGGGACCTGCTCTCTAGGGTTCTGCCATCAGCTTGATTCTCTGGGCCCTTTACTCCTCCTCTGCCCCTGGATGCTTGCACACCCTTCACTGCATGCATTGTAGCAGTTCAGTCCTGACCCTCCAGGCTCCTTTAGAAGTTTCTGCTCCCACTTCTAACTGCCTCATTCTCCTGACATTTCCCCCATTGAAGTTACACGCGCGCGCGCGCGCGCGCGCGCACACACACACACACACACACACACACACACACACACACACACACACAAAGAGAGAGGCTCTGACTATATTTGACCCTCCCCCACCGGATCTTTTCCCATCCAACCATCCAGCCAAGTCACAAGTTGTCCTTGAGTTCCAAATTCTGTCCTGGGCTAGGAGGGGGCCCAGCATGATGGGTAAGGGAGCAAGCTCCAAATGTTAGTAGAAATCCTGGCCTCAGTTTCTACGTTTGTAAAACAGGGATAATAATAGTACTTACCCGATAGGGTGGTTGTGAGAGTGAAATAGGCCATTACATACAAAGTCTCAAGAACAGTATCAGGCAATAGCTAGTAGTACTATTATTAATATTCACAGTTGTTGACAACAGCAGAATTAGAAATTTCTTTAGCTACAGCAACCAAGTGGGTGAGCATACCCCATGTGTTCTAATATACATGAATTCACCTTATTTTACTTAACTTATTCACAGAACATAAATCATGTTTTCACAGAAATTTTGAAGAAGCAAGAAAATATCTATATATCCGTAAATGCTCAATTGGCAGAAGGATAGAAAATTACTTTAAATATTTTATTCCATTTAAATAAACAGCATTAAATTTTTTATATACTTTTCAGTCCTTATTATGCAAAGGTGTATGTAGGAAGATTATGTGTATTAAGATTAGACACACATATTTGTGTGAGTGTAGCAGTGAGGAATTGTAACCCACCCCACCATTATGTAGCTTGTAGATAAAGAGCATGTTTGCATTAGAATCCTAGGAACTCATTTCAGAAGATGCAGACTCTGACCTTCAGTCATCCCAGTTCTGGGAGATTTGCTGACTTTCAGCTACAGAAGCAGGATATCGCAGAACCAGGATGACACTCGCCAGACCATTACTTGACCAGTTTAGCAATCCTTGTCAGAATAGACTGTGCTGGACTGCACATAGAGAACTTTTCATCCTCTCCCCTTTATTTCTTTGTTCTGTTTTTCCTCTCCCTCCTTATAAAAACCTTTTTATTACTGTAGCTTAGTCTCTACCCTAAATAGTACAAAACAACACATAAAATTGAAAATGACAAGAAGTTTGGCAAGCAGAATATGGGATAACTGGTACCATACAAGACTTAAAATATAACTATTTTCTTGTAATCAGGTAATCTATATATATAAAAGTCTATATATATATATATATAAAAGCCTAAGTGATTATTATGACTGAATAACCGGAACGACCGGTTGACCAATCAATATGATGCACACTGACCACCAGGGGGCAGATGCTCAATGCAGGAGCTGCCCCATGGTGGGTCAGTGCACTCCCACAGCCAACCTTTCATGGTCTCTCCCCGTGGCCAGCCAACTTCCTGCAGTCCCTCCCCTCCCCCGCCCCAGCTAGCCCCACCCCAATAGACCTCGATCGCTGGCCAGGCCAAGGGACCCCACCCATGCATGAATTCATGCACTGGGCCTCTAGTAGATCATAAATGTCTAGACCATGTTTCTTAAAAACCAATCATATGTTACAAGTCTTATCAATGTTAAGAATTATTTACATGTAAAAATACTCAGGTTGAATAAATTCAAATGTAGCAGGAATATATTGAGAAAACTTAGCAAAAATTCTCATGTAATGGGTTTCACTGCTGCAAAATTCAAGGCAGATCCATCTGTGAGTACCATTAAATGCTGCATAATAGCTATGTGACTAAGTGAATTTCTCCCTGGGCTACAGTCACAGGAGATTGGGGGAGAAAAGGTCAAACTCTCATAGTGAGTATAGTCATAGCAAACTTTTTCAATAAAATTTTGAATAATTTGCAAGTCCCTAAACTAGTTTTATGTTAATACTAGAGGCCTGGTACACAATATTCGTGCACGGGAGGAGGGGTCCCTCAGCCCGGACTGCACCCTCTTGCAATCCGGTACCCTTTGGGGAATGTCCAACTGCCAGTATAATTGGGCCTAAACTGGCAGTCGGATATCCCTCTCGCAATCCGGGACCACTGGCTCCTAACTGCTCACCTGCCTGCCTGCCTGATCACCCCTAACTGCTCGCCTGCCTGCCTGATCACCCCTAACTGCATCTGCCTTCCTGCCTGTTTGCCCCTAAACCACTTCTGCCTGCCTGCCTGATCACCCCTAACCACTCGTTTGCCTGCCTGATCACCCCTAACCACTCGCCTGCCTGCCTGATCACCCCTAACTGCTCACCTGCCTGCCTGATCGCTCCTAACCACCTCTGCCTTCGCTGCCGCCCATTGCTGCAGCCACCTCTGCCTCAGCCCCTGCCACCGCGGCTTTGTCCGGAAGGTCATCCAGAAGGACGTCTGGAATGACGTCCAGAAGGTCGTTCAGTTGTCCTGTCTAATTAGCATATTACACTTTTATTATTATAGATGACTGGCAAAAAGATACACCATAGAAAGTGTAAGAATCTTTCCTTAGTCTTTTTTCTTAGTTTTGCCATATACGTGGGAAAACTAGACATACTCACATTGCCTATATGTTGAGATGCACTCTGTTTTACAGCCACTCATTTGCAGGAAATGTATTATGATAAAACTAGAAGCCCGGTGCACGAAATTCGTGCACAGAGGGGGGTTGTCCCTCAGCCCAGCCTGTACCCTCTCCAATCTGGGACTCCTGAAGGGATGTCCAACTGCCCGTTTAGGCCTGATCCTGGGGGATCAGGCCTAAACGGGCAGTCGGACATCCCTCTCACAATCCAGGACTGCTGGCTCCCAACTGCTTGCCTGCCTGCCTTCTTGATTGCCCCTAACCGCTTCTGCCTGCCAGCCTGATCACCCCTTAACCATTCCGCTGCCAACATGGTTGATGCTTAACTGCTCCCCTGCCCAGTCTGTTTGCCCCCAACTTCCCTCCTCTGCCGGCCTGGTCACCCCTAACTGCCCTCTCCTGCAGGGTTGATCACCTCCAACTGCTCTCCCTTGCAAGCCTGGTCCCTCTCAACTGCCCTCCATTGCAGGCCTGGTCCCTCACAACTGCCCTCCCTTGCAGGCCGGGTGCCTCCCAACTGCCCTCTCCTGTTGGCCATCTTGTAGTGGCCATCTTGTGTCCACATGGGGGCAGGATCTTTGACCACATGGGGGCAGACATATTGTGTGTTGGAGTGATGGTCAATATGCATATTACTCTTTTATTAGATAGGATAGAGGCCTGGTACAGGGGTGGGGGCCCGCTGGTTTGCCCTGAAGGGTGTCCAGGATCAGGGTGGGGTTCCCTTGGGGCATGGGGTGGCCTGAGCGAGGGGCCTGTGGTGGTTTGCAGGCCGGCCACACCCCCTGGCAACCCAAGCAGAGGCCCTGGTATCTGGAATTTATTTTCCTTCTACAGTTGAAACTTTGTAGCCTGGAGCGGAGCCAAGCCTGCTGCTCCCTCCAGGGCAGCAGCCATTTCTGTGGCAGTTAATTCACCTTCTACAATTGAAACTTTGTAGCCTTAAGTGGGTGAGCCCGGCCAGGGTGTGCGGAAAGCTTTGCTTCCCCTGTTGCCGCCGGCAACTCTGGCTTGCTCTCTCAAGCTCTGTTCTGCCCCCATTTCTGTTTGAATTTGTTTACCTTCTATAATTGAAACTTTGTAGCTTGAGTGGAGGCTTAGGCCTGCAATGGCTATGGAAAGCTTCGCTTGCTCTGTTACCTGGGAAACCTTGCTCTCTGTGGCTGTAGCCATCTTGGCTGGGGTTAATTTGCATACTCGCCCTGATTGGCTGTTGGGCGTGGCTTGGCTGTTGGGCGTGGCTTATGTAGCAGAGTGATGGTTAATTTGCATATTACCATTTTATTAGAGAGGATTAGAAAGACATTTAAACAATTCAACATGAGCTCCCAGAAGTCTAACATTCTAACTAATGCATTCAGTTAAATAATTAGTTTCATTTTGTAAAATACATAGATACTAATCATTGTTTGCCAATGTATAATTTTAGATATATCATCAAACATGTAAAACTGACAACTCCATGGAATGCTTTAAATCATACAATTTACATAAGGGATAAACAGAATGTGAGTGGAGAGTGGATATAATAAATGTCAGCTCTTAAGGAGTGTGGTTACCTAAAGTATAGAAAATAAGAAATGGTTGGTTTCATATCCTAGTTTCAACTTTTCTCACTGGGGTTTTTAATTATATTGTAAGCCATTAAAAAATCAAATTAAGGATGTTAAAGAATGCATCTGCATAAAATTAAAAGCTAGTAAGGTATGAAAATGTGTCCTTCTGTTTATTAGTGGGACAATGGATATATGTGTGTAGCTCACATAAAATTGGGCATAAATTGCTTAACCCTTTGCACTCGCTTGCTTTTTCTCGATTCCTTTATTCTACTCGCGATTTAATTTTTTGAATACCCCAGATTTTAAAAAGCGCGGCAGTAGAATAAAAAACTGGAGTTTCTTTTGATACAAACTTATTTATTTGGATTTTTTTATATTTCAAATTATTGATACATTCAAAGAGTAATTTTAATCTCTATAATTTTTCATGGTGTGATATTTTTTGAAACATTCACCCACGTGAAGACCTGGTTTACATTCACATGTTTCGCAAATATAAATCATCTCCCTTCTTCCTCCTTTGATTTTTCTGTTAGAACCAACAACACAATCTTTGTTTTTTGTTAGGGTGAGGTGTGATTATATGGAGCTTTCCATCTAAACGTTGCTCTAAGTGGATAATAATCTATCCCTGGTAGTTAGTGTACCATCTCTGAATTCTCCAACAAGATCATGTACTAGTTTCCTAATAAATTTCACAAGCATTATCGGTTTTTCATTTTTTCTTTTTTGGCATTCTTTGTACAATATATAGGAATTTACAACACTGACCTCAAGCCCCCAGAAAAACAATTTACACCACCATTTTAGAGTCTTCCTCATAAAACAATATGTGCCTGTGTAGTGATCAGCTATATCAACACCCCCCATAAACTTTGTATAGTTGGTCACGACCTTGGGTTTGAGAACTATTTCCTTCCCACCACCACGCACTCTCCTTTCCCCAGACTCAGTCTCTGAAGTGTCCCATGTACTGAGCATTGTGACTATCCTCTTGTCTTTCCACCCAAGAAGCATTACATTTTCATCCCTGAAAGCCACTATCTCTCCTTTCATTAGCTTTGGATGTTTGATAACAGGTGGATTATCTTTCCTATTGGGCATTATTGTCCCTGTCAGGTGTGTTTTTTCCTTGAACAATTCCTTTGCACGAGTGACACTAGTGTAATACCTGTCAGTGAAGAAATGATAACCTTGAGAACCAGGTACTGAGGTCTTCAATCTTTCATGAAGCTCTAAAACTATTCTGCTAGTAAAAGGGAGATCAGGTCTCACCAACGTTTCAGATGTTATTCCTCCATAATAAGGGACAAATTAATGTACGTAACCACGTTTTGAATCTGAGAGGACATATAAATGAATACTCCATTTTCTTGGCTTTTTAGGATTATATGTGATGAAGTGTATCTTTCCCTTGAAACCAACAACAGCCTCATCAACAGCAATCTCTCTTACAGGACAGAATCTCTCCCTAAATTTCATTTCAAGGTATGACAAGAACCAGTTTACCTTCTCGGTTCTTGTTCTCAAATCTTTACTTGACTTTTGGTTGTTTTTCAAGTGTAACATCCAAAATATTTGCAAGAACCTTTCTCTTTTGAAAACAGATAGAAAAAATGGTATATGAGACTCAAAATCCATGGACCAATAACTCTGCAAGTTGGGGTGATTCAATATATCCATATTTAGTATTACACCAAGAAAAGCCTTCATTTCCTCTATCGTCACATCTTTCCAATTATTCCAAGTGGATCGCTGGGATAGTTCTTTCTGGTTAATTTTATGCCTAGCATACTCATTTGTCTCATCCGTTATATTTTTTATCAATGTCTCAGTAAAAAAACAACTGAAAAAAAGTCTATTGGTGTGGCACATCTAGAAGGAACTTGAGGTCCAACATGTAACTGACCAGTGGAGAAAGGGATTCTGCTAGGTTCTTTGTCATTCACAGATGTAGATGTCCACTTTTCTTTTTCCTGTTTTCCCCTAGAAAATAACTTTCACTGGGTCTTATACCTGATTTCTCAATGATTCAATGATATCACCTATATCTCCATCACTCTCACTCGAATAAACAATTGTGCGTCTTCGTTTTGTCTTTATGAATTCAATGTCACTGTCACTGTCAGTACTTTCAGCCAGATCTTTGGACAAAGCAAGGGACTTTTTCCTTTCTGTAGTTCCACTAGGACCAGCGATTTGTTCATCATCTCCGCTCGCATCCTCGGAGAACTCACTTTCGTCACTATTACATTTTTCACTTTTTTCTTCGTTTTTGAAGTAAAATTCATCATCGCTGCTTTCTATGTCTTTGGAAAACTTACCCATCCTGAGGAGGGGGAAATTCACTCAGAACGTGCGACTTAGGGGGCAAACCAATCATCCAACTAAACCCTGTGCCATGACAACATCTGTGATATGCTACCTAAACAAAAACTTAGGAGACGAAAAGATAAGGAAGGTTCTTTACCAAGGGAAGATGATGCAAGCTCAAAAAGACATGATGCAATGACTCATGCCTTGGACCCTCCTACTCAAGATTGCTGCCTATGCAAAAGATAAGCTTAGGTGGTGGCATCAGTTGAGACGGCATTTACATTTTACTTGTCCTTTCATGCTAATGAAAACAAGAAAAGATACTGGAAAAATAGACCCCCCTTCCCCCCCCCCCCCCCCGCAGTGAAACTACGTGTCGAGTGTGGCTCGACATAGAAGCTGCTACCGATGCTAACCGTGTCGAGTCACACTTGACATCCCAGTGCAAAAGGTTAAATAGTAATACTGTTGAGCTATTGCAGCCCAGAGTGTCATTCCAAGTGTCATCTTGCCAATGTTTCTGCTCACTTTGACAGGGGTTGTTGTCTTGTCCTAGCTACCAAAGAATTAACGAAACAAAACTGCCCCATTGCACAGCTTGGTAGGTACCTAAAATGTGCCTAAGGGAGAGACAGAAAGCTGTCATTCCCAAAAACAGGACAGGTATAAGCTATTTCTGGGTTTTAAGTCTTTAGGAGTAGGTTATTAAGTAACACTTTGGAGAATTTCCTTGGGATTTTTTTTTAAACTTGGTATTTATAAAAATGTTGTTCAAAAAATAAAAAAGACAACAGCTCCAAACTGAGTCACTGAGGCTAAACCTAAGGTCACCAAACCAAGACTTAATTATAATTTCTCTTCCAGAAATAGAATCTTAAACTAGTCTATCAGGGATCCATAGGCCCATCCATTCTCTAAAGGAGAAAATGGGAGAACATATTTAACATGTTATACCCAATAAGGGTTTAATCTCCAAAATGTATAGGGAACTCATACATCTTAGCAAAAGGAAGATAAACAATCCAATCAAAAAATGGGCAAAGGACCTAAATACTAGTAGACACTTTTGAAAGAGGACATACAGAAGGCCAAGAGACATATGAAAACATGCTCAAAGTCGTCACTAATCACCTGAGAGATGCAAATCAAAATGACAATGAGGTACTATCTCACCCCTGTCAGAATGGCTACCATCAACAAATCAACAAAGGCCAAGTGCTGGCGAGGATGCGGAAAAAAAGGAACCCTCTTGCACTGTTGGTGGGAATGCAGACTGGTGCAGCCACTGTGGCAAACAGTACGGAGTTTCCTCAAAAAATTGAAAAGGGAACTCCCATTTGACCCAGAAATCCCACTTCTAGGAATATATCCCAAGAAATCAGAAACACCAATCAGAAAGGATGCATGCACCCCTATATTCATAGCAGCACAATGTATAATAGCTAAGATTTGGAAACAACCTAAGTGCCCATCAGCAGATGAGTGGATTGAAAAACTGTGGTATGTCTACACAATGGAATACTACACTGCTGTAAAAAAGAAAGAACTTACTATTTGCAACAGCATGGATGATCCTGGAGAGCATGATGCTAAGCAAAATAAGCCAGTTGGAGAAAGATAAATATCACATGATCCCACTCATATGTGGAATATAATGAACAACATAAACTGATGACCAAAAATAGAACCAGAAACAGAGAAGCATTGAACTGACTGTCAAACTTCAGAGGGAAGGCAGGAGAGGTGGGGTGGGGTAAGAGACCAACCAAAGGACTTGAATGCATGCATATAAGCATAACCAATGGACACAGACACTGGAGGTGGGGAGGGAGGACATATGCTGGGGGGTGGGGGTAGCCAGAGAGAGGTCAATGGGGAAAAAGGAGACATATGTAATACTTTAAAAAAAGTAAAGAATTAAAAAAAAAAAAAAGCCCTAGCCAGTTTGGCTCAGTGGATAGAGCGTTGGCCTGCATACTGAAAGGTCTCAGGTTCGATTCCAGTCAAGGGCAGGTACCTTGGTTGTGGGCACATCCCCAGTGGGAGGTGTGCAGGAGGCAGCTGATCGATGTTTCTCTCCCATCAATGTTTCTGACTCTCTATCCCTCTCCCTTCCTCTCTGTAAAAAATCAATAAAATATATTTTTTTTAAAAAAACAAAATAACAGAAAAAGTTACCTTGCAAAAACCAAGCTGCTTTGTTGCCTAGTATAACTTCCTCGTTCCTATTCCCTTTGGACTATAACAGTCATTTTGTTCAATTCCTCAGTGCTCCTTTCTATCTTCTAGATTTTGGATGCTGCCAATCTAGAAGACAGAATAAAATCTAATTGATTTTAGCTCAATTACATTCTTAAACTTTTCATAAACTAAAGTTAAGCTGTTAATGGCTCATATTGAACAACTGCAAAAAATATCTAAAAATTGGTGTAAGAGCCTTAGTAATAGGTATGTATTCTTCTCTTAAGCATGTTAGTCTTGGGGCTGGAGTGGGTGGGGACCTGGGAGACAAAAAACCCTTTTATCTAGACTGGATGCCAGAGCTAATTGCATTTATAGTTTGTGCACTCTGTGAAAGATAACCAAAAGAACAAAAGACATATCACTCAAATGAAAGTAGACCAGAAAGTAAAAACCATCTCTAGAGGATGGGACAAAAATGATTGAGCTCTTAGTTTAAGGAGAATTGAGAGAAGAAAAAGCTTAAAGGTGTCCCCAGAGGTCCACTGCATGAAGAGGGCACTTTCTTCTTTGCTCTTAACAAAAGGAATACAAACAATCCAATCAAAAAATGGGCAAAGGACCTAAATACTAGGTCATTCAAATTCTGTCCCTGGATTTGAGATTCACAATCTAGAGGTCAGATTCTCTGACCACAATCTGGAGGTCATCCCTTGTTCTCTTCCACCATCTGTTTGCAGGACTCTAACTCTTCACCTACCGAAGGTTAAATCATGAACTACATGTGCACCACTGGTATTTGTTCACTAAAAATGAAGCATGCCTTACTCTTGTACAGTAAAATGTAAACCTGGCCTCTCAGCTATCTGCCTCTATTCTGAGGGTTAGGGATGCAGTAAAGACTATAGATTCTGGAACCAGAGAATCTTTGGTCAATTAGATCTACCAATTACTGCCTGTGTGATTTTGCCTTCTTAACTTTTTAACTTCTCTGTGACTCAGCTTCCTCATCTGTAAAATGGGTTATAGAATTGTACTCATCTCATAATAGTAAGAATTAAATTTATTAATTCAAGGGCAATACTTAGAGGGGTGCCTGACACATTGCCAGCGCTAGTTATTATTATTGCATTAACTCTGTTTAACAGGCTCCCCTTATTCCAAAAAGCATACTCCTGCTGGACCTCACATTCTTAGCTCATTCTTATTTTTCAATCAATTATTTTCATCCAATTGTTGCAGATTTTCCTCATTCCTCAGTTTCTCTGTGAATCTGTCTTTCCATTTCTATACGCTTCCAGAAAAAATAGTCACAATGTCAAAGGACCGAGAACACACAGAAGAAATGAGAACTCTAATTTCCACCTCAAGAAGATCAGTGTCATTCTCTAATAGCTATCTTGTAACCGAACTCATATAATCATTTTTTTTCTTGCCTTACCTCCATTCTCACTTTCTGTCCAAACCAATATTGCTAGAAAAGGAAGGCAAACAATTAGTAGATAAGCATTTATCTCACCTTGTCACTTGCTTCTAACCCCTAGAGGCTCACATTGCTCCCTGGACCCAGCTGTCTCTATGTTCTAATGGCAAAAGATTTCAACAGAGCTTGAAAGTGATCATTAAAGTGGGCAGAATTAATAGACACACTGGAAGAGTACATGAGGACAAGGATTGTACCAAGATGTAATCATTCAAGGTACAGTAGGATAGCCCTAGCTTGTTTGGCTCAGTGGATAGTCAGCCTGCGGACTGAAGGGTCCCAAGTTTGATTCCAGTCAAGGGCACATATCCGGGTTGTGGGCTCGATCCCACATTAGGGGGCGTGCAGGAGGCAGCCAATCAATGATTCTCTCTCATCACTGATGTTTCTCTCTCTCTCTCCCTCTCCCTTCCTCTCTGAAATCAATAAAAATAAAAATTTTAAAAAGGTATAGTGAAATATATGGAGATGCTTTGCAGTGACTTTTTTGTATGCCTAATTGCTAGTCATCCAAAGGGAGTGTGACTTCTAGTAATAGTCCTACTGTTCACTGTGCCAACTCACCCAGAATCATGACCTGAAAGTGCAGGGCTGGAGGTCATAATGCATCGTGACAGAGCTAATTCAGTGCTTTTAATTTTGTAGTCTCTTTTCTTCATAGGTGGCCTCAAAGTTCTCTCAGCTTCAGGTTTTACTAAACCTGGAACTGTCCTTAAGTGTGGCCTACTTATTTTGAGTTCAGTCTTAATTCCAAATCCAACTCTGTAGTGTATTTCCTGCAAAAGCCTGGGCAAGGTAATTTATCTAAGATTCAATTTTCTCATCTGCAAAATGAGAGTTGAATTATCTCATTTTGAATTACCTCAAGATGGGGTTTTTATGTGGATTAAAGATTTTTTTAAGTGCCCAGATAATGCCTTGAAATATCGGGCAACTTAAAAATTGGAGTTTAACTATGGATTGCTAAGCAAAGACAATACTAGTACATGTGGTGACTGAGTACAACCTTGTGTTTTTTCACTAGTTTGCCTGCCTGCAGCAGAAAAGGTCATATCAGGAATGGGAAGAGAGGTCAGATACTTACAGACTAGTCAAATCATCAACTATTATATTGCATCCTTGATACTTTTTAGGATTTTCCGCTACACCATGATTTCTACAAAAGTCTAAAAAGAACCATCCATTTTCCTGTGCACTAAGTTCAATCATTTCTGCTCAGAGCTAGACTAAGTGAGTGATATTATCAGAAAAATACTTTAGAGTCCCACCTAATGCAGAGCCAGGAAAAACCTATTGTCTTGGAAATGTAAAAAGTGCCATCTATTCCAACTAATATCCTAAGAATATTGTTCCACTCTAGTTAGTCTAAAAGGAAATGCCTTTTATTAATAAAATTGGCTATAGAAATAGATTTGCTCATTCATTTTTCCTGGCTGGGATGAGGTCAAAGCTGAAAAGATTCTGAAAAGTATTTCTTATACTTTTGTGCCTTTATTGTCTCTTCAGTGTTTGTGATTTTACATAACAAACAAGCAAACAAAAAAAACCCTACCATTTGTAGACATCTGTTAATCTATTAAATGCTTTGAAATTCCAACTATAAAATAAATCATTTGTTGGTTACATGTAGAATGTTTGTTTATTACCCCTTTTAACAGGGCCAATTTGAATTTTAGCAATTATGTAAGAATATACATGCTGGAATCTGGAAGAGAGCTAGTTCAAAATATTTGTTGAATGAATGAATAATTTAATGACTAGCTGGATAAATAAATGGAGTAAATTATCTCAGATATAGTTTCCATAAAATTGAATAAAATGAAAATGTAATTCTAACTGCTCCATGAAATATTTCATTCAGATGTGCTTTTCTGCTTCCATTTTACATAATATTTTAGACCTATTTTTACTAAAAGGAAATTATGCAAATCACACTTAATTACTCTAGAAAACAGTTCTGAATGAAGCATTTTCAGTTATTCACAATTAGTTTGTTAGCTACAGTTATTAAACCAGTTTTCACGCTCATTTCATCTTGCTAATTTATTCATTCATTTGCATTTTTTGAGGCTTTTATAGTAATTATAGGGGGAAAATATTTATAATATTTTTAAATACTCATAGATAAAATACTTGCTTACTGCTGCCCATATTTCTCTCAAAATCAGACATACAGATAAAACCTCTCTGGATAATTTAAACTTGTATCATTTCAGGCATGCACAAATATCTAATTCAAAGAGGTTTTGGTAAAAAAAAAATTATTCTAATAATTATTTTGTTAACCTTATTAATCCTTAGCACCTGGATTCCTCTATTATGATTGTCCTATACTTTATGCAAGTTGAGATTTCCCATAATATTTATAGAGAAAATAAAAATAAATAATTTTTACTGTTGGCAAATAATGTTCCTAAGTAGTCTGTCTAATGCAAATTTACTGTTTCTTTCCCATCACCATCCTCCCACATCAGCAAACACACACAAACACACATGCTCACTTAGGCTAAGAAACTCCCTGTCCATGTAACAGTCCTTTGCTTTTATTTAGTGTTTTCAGTATTATATTTAAGAAATACTGTTGTCCTCAACTTTTATCTCAAGGTCATTTTGAACATTCAGATTTATTAATTCAGCTAGGATCATCTTTAATGTTTAGTATGAGACTTTAATGTGTAGAAGTCAAAGTTCATTTTTATCCGTATGGTTATCCAACTGACAAATCATTTATTTAAAAAATTATCCTTTGAGGTACCACCACTTAAATAAATGAAGTATTAAAATGTTCAAAGGTTGTAAAGAAATCAATTCTGTAAAAATTCCATCTTATTGATTAGAGCAATCTGAATAAATATTCCAGCAAGTTGTTTGTAGAAATTGGCAATCTAAACCTAAAATTTGTATAAACTGAAAAGAGCCAAGCTAGTCTGGACAATCTTAAAAACAAAGAGACAATTTAAAAAACTGACACTTCGACATAGAAAGACCCATAAAATATTTATATAATAAATGCAAGATGGTATTGCTGAAATGACAAATAGTCCATTAGGACCAAATAGAGAGTACGGAAACAAACCCATACATACATGATTATTCGATTTATGACAAAGATGACACTACAATGCAATGGAGAACCTCCTGAATTTTTTACCAAACCACTTACCCTGCCCTAAATCAATTCCAGATGAATTGTAGATCTAAGTGTGAAAGGTTAAAACAATATATCTTTTAGAAAAAAAAGGGTGGTTTTTCTTAAGTAATGTTAAAGATTTCTTAAATAGAAAAATATTAAAGTGATAGCCATAAATAAAAAGACCACATTATGAAAGTAAAAAAGGAGGATTTTTAGTGGAAAGAAACATTAATAAAACATACATATATCAGAAAGAAAATGAGATGATAAAAATAATACCTACAAAACAGTAAGACAAAGGCAATTGAGTCAATAGAAAAATATTTCACACACTTCAATACAAAACCTGACTGGCCAATACACAAATGAAAAATTCCTTTATTTTATTAGTGATTAGGAAAGTTAAAATTAAAGCTACAATAAGATACACTGAATATCCATTCAAATGGTTAATATTAAAGTATAGTCAAAATCACATTTTGACAAGATGTGAAGCAATTGTATTCTTGTACACCACTGATGAGAGCGCAAATTTGTCCAATCTCTTTGGAAAACAATTCAGCAATATCTGTTAAAAGCCAATCCATTAGATATGTACCCAACAGATATGTAAATATGTTCACCAGAAGACATGTACTAGAATGTCCATTGCATTCCAAAGCTGGAAATAGCAACAGCCATCTACAGAAGAATGATTAAATAAATTGGGATATACTCACATCTGTACAGCAGTAAAAATGAACAAATTACAACTAATCACAAAAACATGGATAAATCTCACCAATGTAGCACTGAGTGAAAAAAAAACAAAAAACTAAACACAATAAATATGTACTGTACGGGTCTATTTATACAAAGCTCAAAATCTGGCAAATCTATGTTGCTAGAAGATAGCGCATTGGCTAAGTTTGGGGTTAAGAGTGATAGGAATGGGGTTCTAGGATAGCTTATGGAGTAACAGTAATATTTTATGTTGTTCATGGTGCTGGTCACACAGGTTGTTCATTTTATAAAATTAACTGAACTGTACACTTACGATTTGTATACTTTTCTGTAAACATTTTACACTATTAAAATCTCACTATAAAAAAAATGAGTACAACCTACTTAGATTCCTATGTTGGCTTCCGTGGTATTTATTTTAGCAGCAGTGTGAAACCTTGGAGAAGAAGCTGTCACCGTTGCAGGCCAGAGTACCAGCTTTGAGAATTCAGGAGCACGAGGTAGGTGCCAGTGTGCAAAGCCCTGGGTGCTTGCTGCCTCGCTCAGGCTCCCTTCATCCTAGACCAGTGGTTGGCAAACCACGGCTCGCGAGCTACATGAGGTTATTTGGCCCCTTGAGTGTGGCTCTTCCACAAAATACCCACGTGCAGGCGCGCACATACAGTGAGATTGAAACTTTGTGGCCCATGCGCAGAAGTTGGTTTTTGGCCTGGGCGAATCTATTTTGAAGAAGTGGCATTAGAACACTCAAGGGGCCAAAGAGCCGCGGTTTGCCGACCACTGTCCTAGACTCTAAACATTCCAGCTTGTTGACATTTGACATGACTGTCATCTCAATCACGAACTAATGTTTTATTAAATTTTTATATTCCAAAGCTTAAACAATGGGCCTTGATATAATTTAACAACAGATCCCATTTTATTCCCTGTTGAAATCTAACTACTTGGCCAGATTTGTGGTAAAGGAAAAACTTGACAACAACAACAAAACAAAAACCAAAAAATGCATGTAGTACTTCCCAAGTGCTAATTTCAGTGAAGGATATTATGAAGGCACTGATTACACAGTGAACAGCATAATTTTTATTTGACCAAAGCATAAAGTACCTATCTCCTTTAAGAAAGGTTCTGTGTTCGGTCAGATGGAGCCAGCACTCTCCAGATGGGTTTTGGCGAGGCAGCATGTTAGCAGCATGGAACCAGCCTCACTGTGCTGTGAACATATTCCTAGCAGCCTCATGCAAGTCCCAGGACTGCTGGGCCAACAGCTGCTCACTACCAATGACACTCCTGTTATTGTGGAGCACTCTCTTCCTGGTCTCCACACAACCCTTTTATAGAATGGGGCTCTATTGCCACAAGGACTCATTGCCAGTAAGGGATCGATTGAACCCACAACTACTGAATGTAAATAACACTAGTTAAGTGGACACATCATATATGTGCAAAAATATTAATCCTGGATATCCATTTAGTAGCAGTAGCTCAATTACATACAAGTCAAATCATGGCCACTATGCTTGAACAATGTGAATTGGCCAGAAAAATTCATTTTAAACCTGTAAATAAATATATGTGTTAAGATGCTTATAAGAACACAAAAATCTTAACTTTTAAAGCACACTTCATCGCACACTTTCTATAACTGAAGATCATTTAAATTGTATCCCTAAATATTTGATGATACCTTCCTCAGTAAGTCATGAGAAAATAGGAGGTTTTGTACATTTAGTTGGAGATTCAATATAATTCTAGAAATGGAAAGATCATAGGACTGGAAATCAGGAGACATTGATTCCTAGGTGTGTCTATGATTACTTGGGTGACTGTAGGCAAGTCACTTCCATGTAAAATTGAGATAATAGCTGTTTTGTTACCTCAGAGTGTTGAAAGAACCCTGAAATATGTTCTTTTATAGCTCTTTTAAAGAGCTATAAAAAGGTAAGGTTTTAATACATGAGTGTAACTAAGGTGATCACCTTTGAATATCTATATATTTCTGGGACAAATTATATATACATAAGACTAAGTCAACATTTTCAAAATTGTTTTCAATTTTAGAAACTTTTATTAATATAGCCTGCTTTTAGCTTTTATATTGTAAAATCCTCATATGTTGGCTACCTCATATGAATATATTTTTATTTTTGTAATGTCTATACTTCAGAACCCTGTGCGATAGCAATCTCTTATTTTTCTCAAAAGATTCCTTTTAAAAATCTGCACAATTAATGTCTTTTTGTCTCAGCATCATACTTAACTTTCTTGATTCATGATCTACAAATAAATCCAAACATATATTCTTATAATCTTGCATACATTTACCAAGATTTTTTAGGTGGAATTGACATTTTTGTAATGAACTTCTATGAAAGGGATCATTACAACTCTCTCTCTTTCTCTCTTATACACACACACACACACACACACACACACACACAGCAGTAAGCAGTAAGAAGGTGGTCCTTTTCTCTTTCCCAAATACATGTCCAGTCAGCCTTGCAGGTAGCAATGCTCTCTCTCTCTCTTAAGCTTATTGCACAAAAAGGACTATCCAGAAAACGTAATTTAATTTTTTAATTAAACCTTCATTTCTATTTAATTGCACACTGCACCTTCTTCAGTACTGAAACATAATAAGAAGGAAGCAATTTCAAATGTGCTTAAAAGTCTTGCACTGCTCCAAAGTAGAACTAGTTTCCATAGCAACTGGCATACCACCCTCTATTTATTCCAAATACTAAATGACAAATCAAAAGTGCAGCTGTAATATCGAGGGATTCTATTTCTCCTAACACAATACAAAGCTACATATACCTCTACTAGCATGGCTATTGCTTGTGATAACCTAACAAATGAAAAAAGCAGGCTTTCAAAATGTAGTCTATGGCTGCAATTTTCTGCAGTGTGACGACTGTCACAATAACCTTGACTTCTATTCTATAAAATGCCCTTGGGTGAGAAAGCAAAACAGAAGGCATTATTTTCATGATGCTAGATATTTTACACTGCAAATGAGATTTGTCTTAATCTAAGAAGCAAATCAAATTCCCAATTACATCATCTAATAGCTACTGCTGGGAGATGCCATCAACAGGATTATTGATTTGGAAAACCAACATCTGCAAAATGCGAACTTGTCTATTAGGCTAAACAAAGGCTTTAAGGCTCAGCTGGTCCCTTTTTGCTGTCTTCATCATGCTTTAGGTTAAATGAGCTCAGGAGATGCAAACAGAGGCTGGTGGGAGTCCATCAGATAGGTAGTGGCCAGATGGGTGAACATCACTCCTACCTAGTACAAAATCTACTCATCCTAACATTCACATGAAATCCTTTTCTTCCTTGTCCAAACACACACACACACACACACACACACACACACACACACACACACACACACACGGACACACACTCCTTCCTTGGTGAATAAGAGAGGTATAGTGCATGAGAAACAAATATCTGTACCTTTCACATTTCTACTTGTTTGTAAGTACTCTCATAAAATGTGAATATTATAGAAAATTAAATAGACTTTCACATAGAGATGGAGAATAGAATCTTATACCATTTTCTCTTAAAAGCTGATGTTTATAGTTAGAAATACTAGCATCTTTATTCATCATTTTATTTACAATATGCTTAAAGGTTTAGGTATAAGACACCAGCATAACTCTGATGAGATTGTGATAGGTAATTAACATAATAAAAATATTGTTTATTTACCAACTGGAAAGTTCAAATTACTAATTAAAACACACACACAGGCATTTTGTTGTATTTCTTATCCTCTACAGTAAAGACTGGGACCCTGGGGCCCCCTCCTGGAAAGTCACAGGCCACAGTCTATTATCTTCTGCCTGCTCATACGGTGTGAGCACAAGACGGTGCTGTGTCAGCTCTACAGAACCATGATCATCTCACCCACTGTGTGTCTGCAAGGCTGCTCCTTATGTATATGAACAGACAAATGAATAGAACTATTTCACCAGTGAGCTGTTAACCCCTTTATGACTTCAACAGCACCATTCTTCTTTGACACTTCTACCTGCTTTTGTCACAGCAATAAACACAGACAGAGTGCATTTTGAGATTCTTAAAAACAGCTCACCCAAAGTCCTATATATACCAAAGTAAACAGATTCTTTAATAAACACTAGTTTGAACAAAACCTTTCTTCTTAGAAATGGATATACTACACCAAAGCCAGCACTAGATCTATTTAAACTCATAATTAGCAAGGCCTGACACAAAGATTTAGCACAATATCAATTACATGCTAATCAGTCTATTAACTATTAATTTATTGCTAAAATCACGTGCTAAGATTTAATCAAATAACAACAGATAAATCAGGTTGTCTTATAATTAGCTAAAAATTACATAAGAATTCAATACTTTGTATTTTTTTAAATTAACCACCTACTCTCAATAAAATACTGTTATACTATTTAAATATATCAAATTTAATGAAAATAGATATAAAACTTATGGCCTTGAACATTTTGTAAGAACAAAACTGAAATTTACCTTTGAGCTGTTTATTTTTAAATGAATAAATGTAAACAAAATTGTATGGTAATGTAAACAAGATTGGCATACTTAATTAGCACAATGAAGGAGGTTTTCAATAAGTAAAGCCAATTGTGGATGCAAAGGATCAGTGCTAAGCAGGGCTCCCTTTTAGAGCAGTTAAGCTGACGTTTTTTGAGTCAGAGAAAACCGATTCCAATTCTTGCTCTGGCCCAGAGGCTTGGTTTCCTTGAGCAAGTGATTTAACTTCTCATCATTGGTCCCCTCCTCTGTGATACAGGGTAAACAATATCTGTTTTGCAGTGTTACTGTGAGGAGTAAGTGAAGAAATATAAATACAGGCAGTCCTCGGGTTACGTCGGACTCAACGTAACCCGTCATTTCGTAATTACGTCGCCATCTCCCATTTATTTATAAAAAAAAAAATTCCGTCATTTCAATATATGTCCATATGAGCTTTATGTTTTTTATTATGTATTTACCACAAGTAAAGGTCAGGAATTGTTATCTTTCTTTTAAAATTTTTTTACTGTTTCACTTCATTACTGCTGTATATGTGCTCCATGTGAGTGACATAGGTGCTTATGTAGGTGGGTTCTGACTCATGGCGAAAATTGCATTACGTCGCGCAGTAGGAACGGATCTCTGATGTAACCCAAGGACCTACTGTAACTAATCTCTGTAGTGCCAATGAGAAAAGTCTAAAATCAATTATCTAGGATTCCACTATCAGAAATTGAAAAGGGTAGATCAAATAAAACCCTAAATAAGCAGAGAAAAAGACTAATACAGATAAGAGCAAAAGATCAGTCAATTAGAAAGTGATTAAATGAGAAAAATTAATGAAATTTAAAGCTGCCTCTTTGAAAAGATCAATAAAATGTGCAAATCTCTAGTTATCTGTTAATAAAAAAATGCTAATTACCAATATGAGGAATAAAAGAGGGGACATCATTATGGACAATCACTATGTAAGGCAATTGACATTTTCTAATAATGAAATGAGAAACCACTTCAAATCTCATTTTCATTTGTATCAATCAGCATTTTGTGCCATGGTGCTAAAGAAAGTTGAAGCATTAACTAAATTGTAAGTGTGGTTTTAATATAAATTTAAACCTATTTATTATCAAGATAAAATTTATACTAATAATAGAGTTATATGCAAATTGTTTGGGACGCCATCATAGTAACAGTAACGACTGAACAGCAGGCTGCATGGGGCGACCAGACTGGCAGGGGGGTTAGTGAGGGATGACCAAATGACTGAACAGCAGGCTGCATGGGGTGACCAGGCCAGCAGGGGGGTTAGTGAGGGATGACCAAACAACTGAACAGCAGGCTGCATGGGGTGACCAGGCCGGCAGGGGGGACAGTTAGGGGCGATCAGGCCAGCAGGCAGAGGTGGTTAGGGGTGATCAGGCTGGCAGGGGGTGGGCAGTTAGGGGTGATCAGGCACGCAGGCCAGTGAGCAGTTAGGAGCCAGTGGTCCCAAATTGTGAGAGGAATGTCCTGGATTGGAGAGGGTTCAGGCTGGGCTGAGGGGAACCCCCCTCCGTGCATGAATTTCGTGCACCAGGCCTCTAGTATAATAATAATAATAATAATAATAATAATGATGATGATGATGATAGCAAACATTGTATAGCGATACCATCTACCAGACAATGTTCTGGGAGCTTCAAACATATTATCCCATCTACCTTTCACAATAATCTTAGGAACTAGGCTCCATAATCATTCCCTTTAGCAGATGAAGACATGAGCATTTAAGTAGCTTACGAAGACCACACAGTTAGCAAGTGTCACCACAGTAGCTTTGAAACCAGGATTCAAACTCAACTGGTCTTGCTCTACAAGCTGCTTCAAACCACCACATTTAGTTGTCTTTTAAAGCCCATATGCTTTGAAAATTGACAGCTAATTTATAAATCAATTTGGTTATTAGAATGCAATATACTTGGATTAATGTTGTAATAGCTGTTATCACTTGTACTGACAAGCATTTTCAGCTTCAGTAATCAACTTTGATTTTGAAGAATTTCACTATATATTTACATTGCTTTTTAAATATACCTTCTGTTAGGAAAAATGAAATGGTATTATTCTTTATGTTTTGCATTATAGCATAGCCATACAGTAATCTGGATAGCCATACTGTGATCTTTTATTGTATGTAATAATTTATACATTTGAAACTAAGATAATGGTTATATAGCTTCATTTATAGCTTTTAGTCTTCATGAGATTAATGTATTTTTTATTTGTTCTCTAAGATCCAAATTATTTAATTTCCTTTACATAGTTTGGATAATGGCCATATCCTTGAATTGATAATATATATATTTTTAGGATAATATAGCTGTCTTATAGCTGCAAATCCCATTATATGCAACTAGAGGCCCAGTGCACAAAATTCGTGAGGGGAAGGGGGCCCCTCAGGCCGGCCTGCACCCTCTCGTAATCCAGGATTCCTCTCACAATCTGGGACCACTGGCTCTTAACCGCTGGCCTGCCTTCCTGCCTTATTGCCCCTAAGCATTCTGCCTGCCTGCCTGATTGCCCCTAACCACTCGCCTGCCTGCCTGATCGCCCCTAACCACCTCTGCCTGTTGCCTGATCACTTCTAACCACTAGCCTGCCATCTTAAATTCAGAGATCAAAATTGTATTTTCTTCCCCCTGCAGGCACCTTGTGTTGCAAGAAATGGCAACCATAAAGTAGGTGCCTATTATTTAAAAACAAGGAAGTGTCATAAGACTATAGATAAAAAAATTTACCAGAATTTACAGTATGAAAAGATAACTTGGGTGAGGGGGTAGACAAGAACAAGAGTTGGAAAATAAGAAAAAGCTTTGATATAGGAAGTGACATTTGAGTTATGCTTCAACTTACAGGAAATCAATGAGATAAAACAATAGGAAATGCACTTAAGAGAAAAGATTGGACCAAGATAAGCAATCAGGAAAATAACAAAGAATTACTCCTGTCTCATTATACTAGCAGAAAGAAAGCAAGAGGAAGAAAAGGTTAATATCAAACTCAGAATACCCTGGAATTTTAAGGATTAGGATTTATTCTGAACAATAAATGAATTAATGAATTCTGTTTCAGGGAAATTAGTATTTCAGAATTTTTTAAAATGTGGAATTCCATCTCTATCCTAAGGAAGCCAATAGATGAGTGGATTGCACATTGTCAGTGATCACGAGTCATTCTGAAAAGAAGATAGAATTAAATTTGGAAGTCTTGTTTTTATTAACTTTTTGAACTTTAGTGGTAATTATACCTCTCTAACTTTTAGTCTTTTTAAGTTAACAAATATTTTGTCTACACTATATATTGTTGAGGGAATCACATGAAAAAAAAATGAAATAGTATTATAAAAATTACAATTTAAAATAGTACTATTTGGTTTTGCAATACTGACTTATTAAATCACAAAGGCCCTGTGAACATATGGAGTCCAGATTATAAAATTCTAAAACAAGGACTAGTTCTTATGCAAATGTATGACATTATGTAAAAATATATAGTTAATAAACCCAGCTTGATATCACACACATGGAAACAAATGATAGGGAACTCTATAACTAACATATTTTTAAAAATATTTTTAGGTCTTATGAAGTTATCAGTTCAAACAATGATTAACTATTACTTTAACATTGAGCCTTATTTAATTTTATTATAAAAATGCATGTTGATCTCCCTAAATGAACTAAATACTTTGAAGCAATCTGGTAAATGCATCCGAAAATAACCTGGAATGCATAAGTTTAATTTGTTCTTCAATGAACTTATTTCCAATGAAAGTAATGTGAATGAGACATGACCTGGAAGTGAGAGTGTCATAAATTAAAAGCAAATATTTAAGCAAGCCAAATCTATTCTCCAACCAGACATTCTGTGACTGTAGAAATCCAAACCCAGAGCCTGGAAAGTGTAGCAGAGTCTATAACACTGCTAATCTTCTGTAACCAGAAATCATGACCATTTATTACTTCAGAGTGAGTTGTAAAACTTTCAATGCACTAGCAGCCAAATTAAGTACAAAAATAAGAAATACCTCAAAGTAACTTTTGGAGTTCATGACCTTAAAATTAATTTTAAAGTCCCTCTTAAAATTAATTTTAAAGTATAATTTCTTTGTCAGTGTAATTTGTATCTAAAATTGACAAATTATTTTACCACTAATAAAATAATATCTAATAAATGATAAATATTATATATACTTAATTACAAATAGCTCCATAGTAATTTAAATATAATTTCTATTTGCTATAGCAATTTTGTTACGTTTCTTAAGCAATATTCACCTATTTGTCCACTCCACAGCATGTGGTATACACTTGGTGCCAACTGCTGTGCTAGGTGGTAGTAATACATGCCATTGCCCTGAGAAATTTGTGTTCAAATGGGGAAGACTATGTACTATAAGTGCAATGTTACAATAAGATATTTAATTTGGGCATTCTCAAATGCTATAACATACACTGAGTGGCCAGATTATTATGATCTCTGAACGCATAATAATCTGGCCATTATATATATATATATATATATATATATATATATATATATATATATATATACTAGAGGCCTGGTGCATGAATTCGTGCATGGGTGGGGTCCGGCCAGCCTGGCCAGGGGGAAGGGACATGGGTGGTTGGCCTGCCTGTTGGTCGAACTCCTGGTCGAGGGGACAATTTGCATATTAGCCTTTTTTTTATATAGGACATACACTGAGTGGCCAGATTATTATGCGTTCAGAGATCATAATAGTCTGGCCACTCAGTGTATTATAGTATTTTATAGATTTTCTCATTCTTGGAACAGTTTTCTTCAAAATCCCTTGTTTATCTCCTATTTTGCATGCCCAAAATTGTTTTTTAGTTTTTATCTTCTATCATTGTCACTGCCATATGACATTAATAAAAAATAGGGAGTGAAATGGTTAAAAGGCTAATTCCAGACATGACTAAGGATGTGTTTTAAGACATTACACAGGAATTGTCATGCACCCAGAACACTTAACAAACAAAATAATAAGCAAGCTTAAGATTCTAAACTATCAATATATATAAAAAGAGGTAATATGCAAATTATCTGGGACATCATAACAGTCATGACCAGCTCAGGAGGAGGCTACATGTACAGATGGGTGGGAAGGGACTGTGTGCGTGGTGAGGCAAGCCACAGATGGTGCAGGCCCAGAGCAGACACACACACAGGGGTGCCTGCCCCAGCCGCCATGGCGCAGCTGGAGCAGGCCCAGAGTGGACACACTGCGGCACGCTAGCAGTCCCGCCTCTGCACATGAGCTGCAGAGGAAACACCTTTTCTGACCACTCATTGGCTAAGCTCCCGGTACGCCACTCTCAGTGTTCTTGGTAACTTGCATAATAAGAATCCAAGAAGGTGATCTTGGGTTTTTCCACCTCACTCCTGGAGGAAAAATAAAGGTCTGCTGCTGGAGGGGCTAAGAAATGTCATATCCTGCCTTAGCTGGTTTGGCTCAGTGGATAGAACCTCGGTCTGCCAACCACAGGGTCTGGGTTCGATTCTGGTCAAGGGCATGTACCTAGGTTGCAGGTTCCTCCCTGGCTGAGGATCAGGTCAGGTCTTATGCAGGAGGCAACCAATCGAAGTGCCCCTCTCACATTGATGTTTCTCTGTCTTTTCCTCTCTCTTCCACGCTCTCTAAAAATCAATGGAAAAATATCCTCAGGTGAGGATAAAAAAAAAAAAAGCAAGAAAGAAATGTCATATCCTATAAAAAAGACATCTTGAAAATGCCTAAAGAAAGTTGTCATTTTTTCGTGGTGAAGGGACTGGTGTCTGTGTTGATGAAAACACCTTGGTGGCTGCGGAGGCCAACAGTGGCAGCAACAGCAGGATGATGGGGGCGGCGCCTTCCCCTGATCATCCCCGTTACCTCCTGCAAAGGGAGGCCAGACTGCAGGGAGTGGGTCTAAGCCATCAGCAGGACATCCTCTGAGGGCTCCCAGATTGGAGAGGGTGCAGGTCGGGCTGAGGGACACCCTCCCCCTGCACAAATTTCATGCAATGGGCCTCTAGTTTTTCTATATTAATTTTTTAATATTTGAAAAAAACATATTCACTCTAAACACAGCTACATAGCTAGCTGTGGAGAAAGAAAATTTATCCAAATCCATGTAATATTTATTCCATAAAAAGAAATAATCCATCCTGGCCAGCATGGCTCAGTTGTAGACTGTTGTCCCATGCACCAAAGGATCATGGGTTTGATTCCTGATCAAGGTCCCTTCCTGGGTTGCAGGTTCGCTTCCAGACCCCTGTCAGGGGCACAAGCAGAAGGCAACCAATGGATGTGTCTCTCTCACATAGATGTTTGTCCTCTCTCTCTCTCTCACCTTCCCTGCCTCCCTTTCACTCTCTCTGGAAATGAGTGGGGGAAAATTTGCTGGGGTGAGGATTAAAACAAAACAAACAAACAAAAAAGAAATACTCCATATAATGTCCACATACTATAAATTCTCAAGATAGAGCAATATACAGGATGGGGCAAAAGCAGGTTTACAGTTGTTTGTATGGAAAATAATACAATAATTAACAAATAATAATATAAGAATAAGCTCACTGTTTTGTGTATTCACAACTATAAATCTACTTTTGCCCCACCCTGTGAAAGTATAAATTCCATTCTGTGTGCTAAATATCCATAAAAATTTTTCTCCCCAAATATTGCACATAATTGCCAAACTAAATGGTATTGTGATATTCCATAGTAAAGAGAAATGAGTAATTCCAGAATTCACTAGAACTCTTCAATTAGCATAACAATGTAAAATAATCTTAAACCATAATAGTTTAAGGAACTAAAACCACAATGATTAGAACCAAATTGTCTTCTATTTTGAAAATTTAGAGACTTTATATGTTGTTTTCCCATGACCTTCTGGTGTCTTAGGTTTCTTTAAACACTGGAACTCTCTTTTTAACCAATTCTACATCCAAATAATCCTACCTAATAAAAGGGTAATATGTAAATTACCATCACTCCGCTACGCCCACGATTGGGCCAGCAGGAGGCACAGGGGGCGGGACTCAGGGTGGCCAGGGTAGCCGATTGGGCTGGCGGGACGCTGAGCTCGCATGGCCAGCGGAGGCGCAAGCTCAGAGTCTGCGCCATGGCTGTGCTACGGAACAGAAGGGGCCTCTGGGGCAGCGAGCTCACGTCCTGCCGCAGACCATCAAAAGCGGGAGAGCTGGGTGCCTGTCTGCACCGGCACCAGGCCTTTCGGAAGCCTCCGCTGAGCCGGAGGTTTCTGAAAGGCCTGGTGCACCAGCGGACAGGCACCCAGCTCCCCCGCGATCGAAAGCGAAAGTGTGTAGGGGACCCTACACGTGCATGATTCAATCATGCACTGGGCCTCTAGTTATGTATAATTTGTTATGCATGAAGAAGCAGATGAGAATGGAGTGTCAAGATGAAGATTATGTCTGTGATGTGGCCAAATGAAGGCGGAAAAAAGAAGAAACAAAAACTGCTGCATTCCATTATTAATATGGAATAATTATAATAAATATCAGTTCTCTGTGAATACCTTTAGGAAACCTAATTCTTTCTGTTTCCTCCGTACCAGAGGAATCTCAGCCCATTCTAGCAGAACAGAGGCAAACAGCACAACTGTAATACCATGATTTAGCAATTAAACTGCTGGAGTTTGAATCCTGTCTAAGAACTTACCAGTTGTGTGACCATGGACAGGTTACTTAACCTTGTAGTGCCCAAAATTCCTCATAGATGAGAATTATCGCATGATTGAGATATTATGGATGGCATCAAAAATTAGTCCGAGAAATTCTGATTTCATCCTGATTGAAAGAAGGAGTCAACTGACAGTTTTAAGCAGTTGAGCCCAATGACAAATAGTGCATTTAAGTATGATTGAACTGCTGGAGGTGTGCAGGGTGCAAGAAATCCAGGCAGGAAGTTACACCCAGGGGTGAGGAAGTGTGAGTTTAGATGATGATGGCTGCAATAGAAAAGTGGGTTTAAAATGATAGAGACAGAGACTGGGTCAAACCAATAAACCAAAGAACAATGTAGACAGTGATAGACTTCTTCCTAAGTCTATTGAGCCAGAGTTGGTCTAGAGAAATATTTTGGAAATACACTGACCTCTTAGGAATGTATTAGGCTTTTAACAGGTCATAGTCTACCATTCTAGAAACAGAGTGTCTTTATTTTAAGGAGCAAGGGTATCATAAAGGAGAGAAAGGTTAATGACATTAATAAATTTAGACATTATCCAACAATTAATTGCAATTTGTTAAAGCAGATTAACATTAAATTTTGGAGTTGTTTGTTTTAATAATATATCTTCAATATTGTGAATAGATTAGTTAGATCCAAATCTATAAATAGAGAATCTGGTTAAGAGCCTATTGTAGTAAGTATAGAAGAAAAATAAACGTATGTAAGGATTTGAAAGTTGAATCAATATATGTGGGACTGTGTGGAGATGAGAAGTAAAAGTGGGAGAATAACATATAATTTTTTGCAGATTTCTAGCTCTTGGACTACATAGTAGGGACTGCTAGTGTCCCAGCATTCATTCTATGACTCTAGAGCCATATGTTCAGCTGGCTCATGGCTAACTAGAAAACTGGCTACATTAACCAGTTTTTTTTGAAACTTACTATGGGCATGTGACCAAGTTCTGGCCAGCGGGCTGTAGACAGAAGTGGTGTGTGCAAAACACTGGAAGCATCTTAAAGGAGCAGGTGTAGTCTTCTTTATTTTCCTTCTGTCTGGAGCCTGGTATCACAGTGTATTGTCGGGAACTTCACTGACTATCTGTCACAATACTAACCAGGAAAATAACAAAAGAATGGCAGAGAAATTAAATGGAAGAGAATTATTTCTAAAAATTTATGAACCTGTCACACAAGCCCAGAACTACTAACTGGGCTTTGTATATGACAGAATTAAATCTAGGATGGGTAAACCAACATCAGTTTGGATTTTCTGCCATATTCATCATCTAAACTAATGCAGCCATCTTTATTTTATGCTGACAATGTTCATTGTTGAGAAATACCAAAAGGAGTTTCTTAGGGAAAGAAAATAAGTTCAATTTTAATTGTGTGAGATTTGAGCCCAGCCGGTGTGGCTCAGTGGTTGAGCATCTACCTGTGAACCAAGACTTCACGGTTCAATTCCAGGTCAGGGCACATGCTGAGTTGTGGGCTCAGTCCCCGTTGTGGGACATGCAGGGGGGCAGCCAATCAGTGATTATCTCTCATCATTAATGTTTCTATCTCTCTCTTCCTCTTCCTTCCTCTCTGAAATCAATAAAAATGCAAAGTATATTCTTTTCCTCTTATTCATTTGTCCAACCTCATGCAGTCTTAAAAACTCAGTCCAAGAAATCTCCCTGGCCCTAATATCACAGGTTAGGTTCCTCGCTAAGATACTTCAGAACACCCTGGGTTTACTTTTATTACTATACCTACCACGATCTTTCACCTTCAGTTGACTCTCTTTTCACAGCTGTGAGCTCTGAGGCTAGGGTCTATGTCTTCTTTTTCTATTGTGCTTAATCTTCCTGAATCCAAAGTGAGCATGAACTGTGCCATATATTCACACATAAGCAGTCTTTGTTCATTTGACTTGGTTTTACTCTACTGTGTAACACAATGGAAGCTGTTAGAAATTTCATTTACACCTTGGTGTCTGGCAAATACATCATCTTCAGCTCTGTCTATATTGGTCATCTCATTTTTTCCCATCCATTTATCTGCTCATCAGGAGAGAGAAAAGTAATGGAAATAACATATGCTGCTCAGAGACTGGTTAATAACTGCTTCTGCTTGACAATGCAGTAGCAGCTTTCCAATTGGAACCAAGCTGCTTATTCATTGATTGATGACCCAAATGGAAATTGTTTCCTTTCCTCCCCTAGAAAGGTTTGCCATAATTCTAAAAGAGACGTTTCAAAACCTCTGCCTGAACACTTTACATAAAGTTAATCAGGACAATGGATGGAATGTGATTTCATGTCACTACTGAATGTCCTAAACAACTCATTTCCATTTTTGTTCAATTGAGTTTATGCTCAGTGGTAGGAAATTATAAAAGTATCAAATGAGCTTGATACCAAAAGACATCATGCACTATGCTATTTTAAGGCTGGCAGGAAAACACACTATTTAGTTTTTATTTAAAACCAAGGGCACAGAAAATTTAACAAATTAGCTTCTTTTTTTTAATCCTCACCCAAGGATATTTTTCCATTAGTTTTTTTTAGGGAGAGTGGGAGAGGGAAGAAAGAAGCATCGATGTGAGAGAAACACATTGATTGGTTGCCTCCTACATGAGTCCCAACCAAGGCCAGGGCAGGGAAGGAGCCTGCAACCAAGGTATGTGCCTTTGACCGGAATCAAACCTGGGACCCTTTGGTCTGCAGGCTTGTGCTCTCTCCACATAGTCAAACTGACTAGGGAAAATTAGTATTTTTAACAAAAACCTTGCAAAGTTAAAACAAATCTGGCCTCATAAAATTAACACGATTAATGAATCTTACTGTTCTCATAAAAACATATAATATATACAAGGATTTTTGTCCTAGAGTTATCAGAACTTCATGAAATAATTTAATCATATTCCTAAAACAAATGTATTCTAAGTTGTTGTAGGAAAGGAAACACTGGGTACATAATAACAGAATCTTTATATTCAGACTACCAATGTTGCCTCCTCTGTTCTACTTCTTCAAAACCAGAGAAATTTCTTTCAAGATAGATTTAGAGAATGCTTTACTTGGATAGATAGCCATAGAGAGGAACTTACTAAAGGAGTCTTCACTCCATCTACCCATTATTTTCCTTTTTCCCTCTCCCTCCCTTGCACAATAATGACATCAGAGTCCAGGGATGCATGAACAAAGAGTAGATAGATTTTTAATGCTGAGATAAATTTAGTCATTTTTTTTTCTAGAAGATGTGTTACCCCAATATATTGTTTTAGCCATTGGTCTTAACCACAGACAAAATGTTACCTGGAATGCTTTAGACTGTTTAATAGACTATTTTTATTATGAATTTATTCTTTAGTAATTTGCTTGTTTATTCACATTGTACTTCTCCCAATATAATGTCCATTACACAATGACAGGTATTTTTTGTAGGATTATGGGAACTGATACTATATTCTGAAACTATGTTCTGAACCCATTTCTTCAAAAGATTAACACTAATATGTACATCAGCATGGGGTTCTATAGATACCATTTGCTCCACTCCAACTCTGACACACACAGATACAAACATATGTAACCTGAGTTTCACGGCTAGGTAAGCAAAGCTGGACACTGAAAGGGTCCTCACTCCCTTTGACAAGGGGGAAGGAAAGTGGGAGAGAACATTCTACTCATATACGATCCATTACACTTACTACTAGTTTGGTTGCTTTCACCTTGTTTGGCAGCTAACCATTAGTATTTTTCTTTATTTCTCCTGGAAAAGATTCACTTATTTTATAAATTTCTATTTTAAGATATAGACTTTAAAATCACTTCCCAGAGATCTCCTTGTTTAAGTGTTCTCAGAACTGTCACTTAGAAAATTGAAAATTGCCAGCTTTTATTCAGTTTCCCTTTCCTTCCGAAAAATCACCCTCTATCTTCTCAGGACACTCAAAACATTACATAGAACAACTTCAAAATTCTTCTCATTATGTAACCATGGAAATCCCAGGTTAGCCATGAATTCTGAGTCTCCCTCATCACTGACAACAATTCTCCCACAAAGTCATGGATAGTGATTTAAGATCCCTCTGCTTTCATTCTATTCTATTGTTGTTTATGAATTATAATAATTTGCAAACATAAAATGTAAACTTCCACAATACACATGTTTATGTTTTTAGTATATTTTCAAGGTTGCTCAATCATCATGGATATCTAATTTTAGAATATTTCACCACCTTCAAAAAGAAATATAGTAGCCATTAGTAACAAGTCTCCATTCCTCCTTGTTCTTTGCCCTGGGAAACCACTTATCTATTTTCTGCTGTACAGATTTGCTTGTACTATTCATATAAATGGGATCATATGTGGTGTTTTGTGGCCAGCTTCTTACTTGTAGCATAATGTTTTTTGATGTTCATCCATGTTGCAATATATATCAGGACATCATTCCTTCTTATTGCTGAATAATATTTCATTGTATACCACATTTTGTTCATTTATACATCAGTTAATGGATATTTTAGTTGCCCCCACCTTTTGGTCATTATGAGTAATACCACTAGGATCATTAATGCCCAAGTTTTTGTGAACACATAGTTTCATTGTTCTTGGGAATGTACCTAGGAGTAGAATTGCTGGGTCATATGGCGACTCCATGCTAAATTTAAACATTTTAGAGAACTGTTAAAATGCTTCCAAAGTGGTGCATCATTTTAAAATTTCATCAGCATTTATGAGGATTCCAACTTTTTCACATTCTTGCTAACATTTGTTATTTTTCTGTCTTTTTCATTTTAGTCACCCTAGTGGATGTCAAATGGCATCACATTGTGGTTTTAATTCACATTTCTCTTGTGACTAATGATGTTGAGCATCTTCTGTGGAGAAAGGTCTATTCACATCCTTTGCCCATTTTTTAATTGGGTTGTTTGTCTTTTTCTTGTTGAGTTATAACCAAAGACAAAATTTATGTGGTGATTTAAAAGGACAGTTTATCTTCAGCCCATCAGATAGCATAGAAATATCAGAACACCTAAGTGAACCCCACATATTACTGGGATTACCATAGCAATGACCAGTGTTTTATTAGGAAATTTTCAATGTGGATAAAGTAATTTGAGAAGAGTAACTGTACTATTTCATTTCATAATGTATTTCCCAAAAATAAAAATTCAAGCATTTTAACTGAAGAGGATGATTTCATCTTTTTGCAAAAGTTATTGCAAAATGGAAATTATTGATGAAATGGAAATAAATAAATGTTGTCTTAAAATAGATTTCAACAACAATGCTGGCTTAATGAAAGCTGTCCTCTCATTTATTAGGCAATGGCCACATCTGAATGGAATTTGAAAGAACACAGTTTGAAAAGTTTTGTGTTCAACCCTAATTTTTTATAAATAATGATAGATAGCACTGGAATTTCTTTCACCATTTGCTTCTAATACATGCTGGTAACATATAAAATTTTCATCACTTTTACACATATAACAAAATCCAGAAATCACTTTGAAATATAAGTGCTAGCATGCATGTAGCTATTAAAAGTTTCTCTTTGCTTAAACATCCTTGAAGAAAAGCTACAGGAGAAGAATTACTATGCAAATATTATGTACATTTAACATTGTTGTGAAACGAAAATAAAGTCAATTTTATAACTTTAGACTGCATCTTAATGTAAATAACTATGTCTACTTTAAGAATGAGAGCAATAGACCAGATTTGCAGAGGTAGAAACTAAAGGCCTGATGACGACATAATCTCTCAAGGTGATGGCATGAATTATTGGCAGAGGAAGAAACAAATTCCAGATGTTTCTGACTGGCTCCAAGTGCAGTACTGCTTCTATCATAAAATAATGGTTATTCAAACATCTGTGATAAATGAAAAATGGTATCCACAGTATGAATTAAATTGCAATAAAAGTACTAACATGCTCATGGAATTTCTTTATTGGATGAAAGTTCTGGTAATACAAATAAATTATTTTTCCCTAAAAAGTAGCCAGAACCAGGTCTACAACTGGCCCCTCAGAGAAACTACGGCGATCAAAGTGTAATTGTTTTCTACTTTCAAATTTACCCCAAAACCAACAGATTTCCCAAATAATGATGATTCTAACCAGGCATGCTCTTACATTACAGAAGGCATAATGATAATTTAATACGTAGAAAAACTCAAGAAAATAGCCTAAATTTTTGAAAATATGGAATATTAAAGACCCGTAAGTTATCTTCTAAAAACAGCTACATTTTCATAGCACCAAATAACTGTGTTGATTATAAAGTGTCATAAATGCATAATATTATTGCTTCTAGCATTCATACTTTAACCTTATATAGACCTGGGTATTATAAAGTATTGCCAATGCTTTAACTATGTCTTGTGTTCATGAGAAATTTGGACACAAAATGTGCTTAACATAAGAACATGCCATGAGTTCTCTATATCACCACCCCCACACAGGTACAGTCAATGTCCTGAGAGGGAAGTTGGAAGGCCACCACTCACCATTGGTCATACTTGCCGTCAGAGTAATTTGAGAAGCAGCACGTTATGGCTATTGTCCAAAGAACAGAAGACTGTCCAAATAGGTAATCAATCTGTTGGACCCGGCAGAGAGAAAGCTTCCAAGTAATGATGCCAGTGGCAGAGGAATCCGGGAGACCAGACTGGAGAGAGTATTCAAAGCAGATGGTGAGAGTTGTAGCCACCTGGAATAAATCTCTGAGTCAATTAACCAAGACCAATGCTGGATTTTTAGATAATTCTTCAGGCTATGGAAGGGAAAAATGCCCACCTTCAAAACACAGTTTGGATTTAAATGTGAGGGAGAGAGATTTTAAATTTATTCTTCCTTTTTATCTCTTCTACCATTTCCCTTCTGCCATCACCTCATTCCTCATGCAGCTTAGACCCCATTGATGATTACCTTGATTTCCTCCTACAAGGAATCAAATCAAACTTTCAGGTGTTTTGATTTTTGTTTGTTTATGTTATAACCATTAACAGTGCAATACTGACTCTACTTCTGAATTTAGGCTACCAAATACTCTACAGAAAAAGAGAAAAGCAAAGATGTTAGGATAGATTTTAACACATTGTGGACGGATCACGAGAATGCTCGCTTCATATTACACAATGTTTTACAAGTATCATACTTTAAAAAAATATTAGCTTGTAAGAACATGTAATAAATACCTTCAAAATGCAATAAGTATTTAATTTTAAAGAGTGCCTTTAACATTTATGTAAAACATTTTTTGTACTCATTCAACAGAAACTTACCTGGACACTGGGTAAAGCTAGCAATAAAACTACTGGTCCACAATGTGTTAATATTCTAATCTAACCCTTTACTGTAATTTATTAATTGTTTTCTTGTCTTTAACCAATTCCCTCTACTAAGTAATAATTTTTAAAACTTTGCCACTCTATGAATTCTACTACTACCCATCATCTATGCAAATGACCACAGGACTTGTGGGGAAGGTAAGGAGAAAGTTTCTTGAATATTCTTGTTATGATATAGTGTCCTTCCCAATTGTTTTCTTCCTCCTTCTCTGAACACACTGAGGCTTCATCTGATACTGTGAGAGGACTAAATAATCTTAATCATGCTTACTCAAGCCAATCTCTATTCAAGAGTGTTGAAATTCTTGTATTAAAACATCTGATGAGCCCTGCCATCATGGCTCAGTAGTTGAGAATCAACACATGAACCAAGAGGTCATGGTTCAATTCCTGGTCAGGGTACATGCCCGGGTTGCAGGCTTGATCCCCAGTGGGGAGTGTGCAGGAGGCAGCCAATCAATGTTTCTCATCACTGATGTTTCTAACTCTCCCTCTCCCTTCCTCCCTGAAATCAATAAAAAATATATTTAAAGAACATCATGAGTTGACCATCAGTATCACTCCTAGATAGCCTACTATCAATTAGCCAATTTGAAAGAACTCAGCAGATAATACAAATCTCAGAGATACATTTATAATGTCAGTCCCACCTTCTCTTATGAAAATCACATCCACTTAGCCTTTGATGGCAAATGTGCTCCTTCACATCTCTGCCTCAGTGTGATTGTCCCATCCTCATTGACTACAGGGTGCCTATGTCAGAGTCCACAGATTCTTCTCAATCTCAGCCGTCTCTAAGGATGTTGACCACAACCACCTCCAACAGGCCACAACCGAAGTGACCCAGTCAGTATGAGCTCTGACTAACTTCATGTAAGTATAACCTAACAGTGCATTACCTCATACCAATATCCCACTTCCTACCCAAGGTCTTCCCTGTGATTTGCAGATGTAAAAGCATCCATAGAGTCTTGACTTCAAATGCGAAATGAAAGACTGCAAGGGAGACAGTAGTTACTGAATAAATTCTTCTCCCTTGACCTTTAGGTGGACTGACCTGAGATGTGGTTCCTAAGATACTTCCACAGGATTCAGTTGTCAGGGATTTTTTTAGTTGTTGTTTTTAATCCTCACCTGATGATATTTTTCCCCTTGATTTTTAGAGAGAGTGGAAGAGAGAAGAAAAGTCAGAGAGAAATATAGATGTGAGAGAAACACATCCATTGGTTGCCTCCTGCACAAGCCCCAATCAGGGCCCAGGCCAGGGAGAAACCTACAACCAAGGTACATGCCCTTGACCAGAATCAAACCCGGGACCCTTCAGTCCACAGGCCAACGCTCTATCTACTGAGCCAAACTAGATAGGGCATCCAGTTGTCAGTTTTACTTGATACCAAACAATGGCCAGTTGGCTGTCAGACCCTGATATTTGTTCTTCCCCCTTGTCTGCCTTCCCCTTACTTTCTTGGTTTTGCATTCCCTAATTTCAGCACTTGCCATAGGCTCTTCTCTCTTGGATGAGAGACATGTGATAGATTTAATCCAAACTTTGAATAATTCTTTCTATATTTGTCAAGGTCTTTCTGAATTCTCAGTGTCTGTAGTATAGATCAAAGTTTCTATTGTAAATGACTGCCACTCACTTCTTATGAACTCTAAAATGAAATACCGTTCCTCACTCTGTTCTTCCAGGAGCTTCCCATTGTCTTTAAGACAAAAATCAAAGTAATTTTTAGCTTATACCCAGGATTCTCCTCATCTAGCATCTGTGCATCTCTCTAGCTATAACTTCTGCAACTCACAACCCTGTACTTTACAAATTATTTACGGTTTTCCATACACATCTGCTAATGTAATTTTGTTCATGTGTTCCTTATTTTAGGAACTTCAGCTGTACATTTGTTCTACTTGCAAAGTTTTCATTCATAAAGTCTGAGCATAACCTCACTTTCCTCTAGGAAACATTTTCTGACTCCCTCCCCCAATCATTGTCACCCTAAGAAATTATGTCATTATGGTAAGATTATTTGTTGCCTTGATGTCTCTTCTACCGGGTAAACTTCTTTGAGATCAAGAACCAAGTTTTATTTGCGTGTGTATTCCTACAACTCTGAACAATGTTGATTATTCAGAAGGTGTCAAATAAATATTTGCAAAATGGTTGTTAAAATGCCCAACAGGGGAGATTGAATAGAAGTCCATTAGATGAAAGTACAATTGACCAAGGATAAACTTCAAGAAAAAGTGTTTATATTTAGCTTCAAGAATAAAGACACAAGGAGAGGTCTGGATGGCAGGCAATGGAGATCTCAAAGAAACTAAAGAAGATGACAGACACCAAAGTCTCCCTAATTGTTGGCGCTTTCTAGCAAACTCTGTCTCCTTCAACATTTCTCTATGACTAACTCCTCAGCTTCATTATAAACACTGACTCCCAAAGTGATCCCACTTCAATTCACCCTCTAGCCTATCACATAGACTAAAAACATCTTTATTTATTGCCCCATGAGTTCTCCATTGTGGTTAGGATTATGTTATTGGAAAACATTTTGTTTTGTAAAACTTTGGACACTTTAACTTTAAAACTCTGTTTAGAAGCATGTTACAAACAACAAATACCTCAAAGATGAAAATAAATGATTATGCTAATTATCAGGGTTGCTGCCATGTACTAAGCGCCTAGCACATAGGAAAGGTTCAGCGTAAGATACTCTATCTTTAATTCTCATACATAAAACATAAGGTGTTTGTTTTTCTTCACTTTACATCTAAGGAAAAAATATCTCAGGAAATTAAAGTATTTGATCTGAGCTCAGGTCTGTTTGAGGTGAAACTTGTGCTATTAAGAGAACAAATGAACATATTACAATGGAACTAAATTTAATATCAATGAAGAGCTTCATAATTATAACATTTTTTAAATAAAAATTAAACTTTCAACATTCAGTCCCAAGACACAGGATTTCTGAAGAACCCACTGAATTGTGTTTCTTCTTGCAATTTACTGCTGGCACTCACTGCTGTTTCATTTGCTTTAAGTCTTGTATTTCATTTCAAATGATTTCCACTGTTACTAAAAATGAATTTAGAGCATAAAGAAGAAAAAAATATTGACAAGTTATTTCCAGTTTCTTAACTGAGATTTCCAGGGCTTCTGTTATTTTAAAACAGAATCTTTTCCTTTTCTACCCTTAGAAAATTGCATCACTGATGATTAAAGTGATCGTGGCTTTCCTTATATTCCAGGAAATTGCCCCTCATGATCTTCTATACCTGTCACCACCACCACCCCATCTCTCAAAATCTTCTTAATGGGATCCAAGAATTAAAATAGCCAAGAGTTACATCTTTAATTTATGCTTAAAAATTAGACTTAGAAATGGAAAATTTGGTTTTTGTAAAGAGCTGAGGGTTTTGTTATGGCTCCTGAATGAAGGCCAAGATTTAATAACATATCATTCAAAATGAGAACTCCCTCTGATAGATTGAGATTGCCCCATCCACAGTGGCAGAAAGGGACATCAAAGTTCCCCCCAAGGGAACTTTGGCGTGAGGGAAGAGAGTTCAGGGCTGGTAACACAAGTCATACGCCAAGGCTGCTCTGGGAACAGGAGCAGCTGTGGTTGGGAGCGCAGGCTGCATGGGCCATCCTGGCTAAGAAACCATGCTGAGGGGGAAATGTCTGAACATGTGAGTATTAACCAATGAACAGACCCGAGAAACCCAAGCATGAGCCTCTCCACCTTCCAGGCAGGCAGGATCTGTGCCAGCCTGAGCATGTTGTCCCAATCCTGGATGGCATGGGGACAGCCTGCAGGAGAGACAGGTCATGGCAGCAATAAAAGCACAGACAGGCAAACACCTGGTCTCCCTTGTGCACTGAGGGAACTCTCTAGTTTGACTTTAAATGGAATTGAGAAGCTGGAATGATACTGAATAAGTCTCTGTGGTACCCTAACAATCCAGCCAGTGAGGGAATTTATCTAGAAAGATGCCAGGCTACCTCCTAATCTGAAAAATGGCCTCTTTTAATTTTGAAAACACAGAGGTATGTTCATACTTGCACTGTGATGTGGTAATGTGTGTCATACCAATTGCATACATATTTCTGATAACCAAGTATGTTGAATACAGCATTTCTATTGGATTATATGTAAGCAATTTAAATTCATCCTGCTCCTGTATTGCTTTAGAATGGGTGGAACCTCACTAACCATTGAAATCAAGATTCCAGTGTCCAGAATGAGGAAAAAATCAAGCATAAGTCCCCTTACAGAACGCAGTTTTATCAAAACTTAATTTAGTCTGATTGTGTTACCGGTTACAAAACCATGATTTGCATGCCACTAAGAAGTTCTTATTTTAAACTGCCCACATGTTGATGATCCTAAACAAAATATTCTTTCCCTGGGTTAATTGTGATGAAATCCTAACATCAGTACTGCCATATTATTATAAACCACATGATTCTGACATATCATATTCCCGATTTATAATGTAATTGTTTATAAGAACATGGCTTCAAGACCTTGTGCTTTGGTAACTGTAATACTCTTTTGTAATGCCCAACTGTAGAGTTTTTTATTTTAGGGATGCATAGCACCATGACTGTATTTCAAATGTAAAAATTATAACTAGGGATTTAATTTTAGTATCTAAATTTTATTGAGGATTGTACTGACTCCTTAATTGCACTTAATATTTATATTCCTCATTACATATTTGCAAGCCACACCTCTCATTCATAAACTCATTAAATATTATCATTGGTTACCTTCAAAAAAGGTGAGCTTTCTACCTAAGTTTAGGGATGACAAAACAGAGAACAGTTTCCCCAAAGTCATATAGATATGAGCCCATATCTCTATGCCTTTGGAAGCCGTTGCTGAGCTAGGAAGACTAATTTTTACCATTGTTCTGGCTTGGCATTTACCCTTACATAAAGCTCCAGGAATTCAGACTGAGATATTCATCACAATAACCAGTTCATCATCCAATATGCCACCAAAGTTCTCCTGGAATCAGTCCTTTGGCAAAGTTGCATACCAACTTCATTGCTGTTAGAAAAAGAAGCATCAGATGGGTTAGCATGCATCAGCCCTCCTCTTGATAGAACCAGAATATTGTATTGCTTAGCAGAACTGCAACCTTGTCCTCAAAGAAGCCAAAAATCTAGCTTTGTTCCTAAACAACAGGTTTCAAACATTGAGAAAGACCAAAACCCTTTGCTCAACAGCCCAGACAAATTTTAAACAAAGAACACATCTTGACCTTTTGTTCCTAAAGTATTAATTCTGAGTTTCCATATAGCTATCTATCAGTAAATGAAGTTAGGCGTTTGTGAAAATTCTCAAGAATCTTTAAGGCAAAAAGTACCAATATGAGCAGGTTTTCTGTCAGATGTGTTGGGGAACTCTACAATCAATAGCACTTTCCTAAACTTTGCCAATGGACATATGACTGCTATCAGCTAGACACATGAGTTTCCAACTTCCATCTCAGTGTTGAAGATACAGAGCATGGCTGTCACATCATCTCAAACCTTCTGGCCAGAGGAAGAATATTTCATCAAATAAGCACACCCAACAGTGGCTCGACTTAACCTGAGATTGATTTCAGGAGATACAACGGTAAAAAAAAAGTATGATTTTGTACCCCGTAGTGCAGTGTTTGTTAATTTTGAGGAACTCCATTCCTCTGAAGAACACCTCTCCAAATATCTATGTCCCAATTTATGTCTAAGTCCACCAGTTTGTTTCTGTAGAAGTTGTTTTATAAGGCCAAGGTCTTTAACTGCAACAGAGGCTCGTTTACCTAGTAAATGGTCTACAAACTATCTCCTAACTCTTCGCAGTTGTGTGTACAGTCACATGCAAGAGGAAGTAAAGAGGAGAAAAGAAAACATACCCAGGGTAATCTATTACCGTTTTTTCATAAACAATTCAAAACGCATACCTCATTCTACCCATAATACTAAGAAAGAACACTGCTCAAAAGAAAATCCACTAGACTAGCATTAATGAATTAATATTAGTGTATAAGTTTTGATTTCTGTAAAATTCAAATATCCCTAGGAGAAATGAAACTGGTTATAATTATCAACACTGATAATGAGCCCTAACCGGTTTGGCTCAGGGGATAGAGCATTGGCCTGTGGACTGAAGGGTCTTGGGTTCAATTCTGGTTCAAGGGCACATGCCTGGGTTGTACGCTCGATCCCCAGTAGGGGACATGCAGGAGGCAGCCAATCAATGATTCCATCTCATCTTTGATGTTTCTATCTCTCTCCCCCTCTCCCTTCCTCTCTGTAATAAATAAAAATATATTTTTTAAAAACTGATAATAATAAGTTAATTTCAGATTATTAGTTAAGATTATTTAGGAGGGAAAAGGATCAAGGGAAAATAATATTACAATAGGTACTGAAATTGTTGACCAACTATAATTTCAAATGGATGAAGTGAAACACAAGTTCATTATTCAGCAGCATTGCTTTAAATAGAGGTATATCTGACAGAAGCTGTGCCAAAGAGGTTATTTTCTTATAACCTCTGAAGACTTTTAAAGAGCCAAAGCTTTCAAATTAATGAAATACTGGTGTTTGCTTCCTGGGCAAAGACCCTCCCCTTTTCCGGTCTACATTTTATTTGTTCATCTCAATATCCACCTTAGATTTTCATGTTTTCTCATGCTTGGCTAATCCTACCCACTCCTTAGGGTAATGGCAAACCAGACTCCCCAGAATAGTTACTTACACTGAGCAAACAACTCAAATATAGAACAGATGTAAGCAAGTTTTCTACAAAGAAAGTGAATGCTATGAATTAGAAAAAAAATACAAACTAGATATATGTATTTATTTACTGATATGCTATTAAGTCATTTCTTTGCCTCTATTTAGTATTTATTATTGTTTAGAATAAATTTTGCCTAATAGTTTTATTGAGAGAACAAACATTTCATCATGAGGTCAATGACTATGCATTATCAATTTAGCCACCATGAGGAGATGACAAATTTTTATATATCTAAATGCTAATTATGTAATGACTAGCCATGAAAATATTTTTGCTGCATATATTTTTTCAGTGTGATCTGTCTAACATTCTAAATTTCATATGTAAAAAGGAAAGCTTATTAAAAATTCCTCATATTTTTAATGTAAACTTAATACATTTTTATAAGTATATGCATCAGATAAAAATCATGATTGGTAATCATACTTCTTGTTTAGTATTGATAAGGAACATTTTTAAAATAAAAGAATTTAGTTTACCTTCTTCTCAAAGGGAAATAAAGAACCATTTCAGGACATAGTAAGTTTTGGGACATTGACAAATTGCTGGTATAGCTGAAACCGGTTTGGCTCAGTGGATAGAGCATCGGCCTGCGGACTCAAGGGTCCCAGGTTTGATTCCAGTCAAGGGCATGTACCTTGGTTGCGGGCACATCCCCAGTAAGGGGTGTGCAAGAGGCAGCTGATCGATGTTTCTCTCTCATCGATGTTACTGACTCTCTATCCCTCTCTCTTCCTCTCTGTAAAAAATCAATAAAATATATTTTTTTTAAAAATTGCTGGTATAAAATTGAGGGATAAATATTTGAAGGCTATAAATGAAATTTAAACTATTACAAACCAAATCCCAGTATGAAGATATCAAAATTCCAAAGTGTTCATTTAATACTAGAGAGAGTATATTTTATTTATACTTTTGCAAAGTTGGATAACTTCAAATGATTAAAATCTTATGTTATACTTATGTTAAATATTTGTCTAATGACATGATTGTTCCATTCCTGCCCTTTTCAATTCTAACATATTCTCTCTTGTTTTACATGAATAACTTGCTTCTGGTATATTAAAAAATTAAACATCTTTTTTTATTGTTGACCAACAGCTCCTATAATAAGCATTGTAGCTAAAGAAAAATCCCCTGCTCCAGTAGCTAACTTGTGCTGAGTGGCAGCTTCTCCTGGCATATCTTAATAATTCTTCAACTGCCCAGAGTGGGCTGACCAGTTTCTCAATGAAAAAGAATGGAAAGGACTCCTTGTAAGCTAGCCAGGCTCCAGAGGATAAGCTCTTTCGAGTATCCCACATGCAGGAAGGTATGGAGGACAACTTCCGGGAGCCATCTCTAAGAGAAGAAAGAACCAGTCCATAGCAGAGACCGGACATGGAGAAGGGCAACGAGGCAACTGGACTGAGCTCCCAGTATTATTACAACTGTGACTACCTGCTGTTTCAATTCTCACATAAGACAGTTTCCCAGGTGCAAATCATTCCCAGCAGGACTTGATCAGAAACACTCCTTTCTTCTCTCTCCTAATATTCTTACCTAATCTAACACATTGGACGCCTCTTTCCCTTAAACATACTGATAATTTTACGTCAAGGCCTCCATTCAGTTCCTTGCCTCCATGCCTTGCTTGGATCCACCTAAATCCATTTCAAAAATATTTTCAAAAGTATAAATCTTGGGAATAGCTGTTTAGAGACTATTGGTCTCGTCCTCTCAATAAATGATAGGCACTTGGGCAAAGTGACATGATCTGCTATGGGCTCAGGAGAAGCCAAGTAGATGAATAGATGGTTCCAAAGGGTCCCAGTACATTCTTTCCTACCTAATGGGGTGGGCAAAAGCACGTTTACAGTTGTGAGTACATGAAACACAGAGTTTATTCTTGTATTATTTATTTACTAATTATTGTAGTTATTCCATTAATTTGATACAATTTTTCCTTTAAAAGCCATTAGTTTGATATAATTTGGTACCGTGAGTTTTATGGCATATGATTATACTATGTAATCAACAGATTCAGTATAAAAAATACAGAAAAGTTCAATTTTATTTACCCTTTCTCAGGCCTTTCCGTGAAACCTGGCACCATAATTCTGAATTTTCAACTTAAAGTGGTCAAGGTTAACTGGAAGACAATCAGAGAGCAATCTGGTTTCATTTGGTTTGCATGTTTTCTTTGTTTTGATGACCAACATCAGTAATGCTCATTTCATTGGTACTATTAGTCTCTGGCCCTAAAATAATACAAATAAAAGATGGACTGTTTGGTGTTATAAAGGAGACATTTCACTTTATTTGTTACTTTTCCCTGGTAGTTTTATATGTTAAGCCCATAAAATGTGTAACCTGATTATCTAAGTAATTGTGCATCTTTCTAATATTCACCTTTTTAAAATTACAGGATAACATTTTTGAACATAATGGTTTATTTTTCCATACTAACTCTTAAAATAATAGAAAATACTTAGTAATACTTAAGAGTGTAAATGTGTTGTGTTTTAAAGATTTTTCATCTTTCAGCACCTCCTATTAATACTTAACCTATTACTTAGAAGTAGGAAAACTTTAACTTTTTGGTTAGTTTTATGTGTATTTAAGATATATATTATTATGCAAGGTTTTATGAGGTTCAAAAAAACTTCGAGTGGTTAAATTTGTTTTAAATTATTCTTAGAGGATTAGAGATTATAATTTTCATAAACTAATATCCCTAAAGAATTTTTCTGTAAACTCAAACATTTTAGTTAACTTAAACTGATCAAAATTAACTTCTAAAGCATTATGATTTGATTCAATGATTTCATGAGATCTAATGTGTGTGTATATGTATGTGTTAGTGAGTGTGTGTGTGTGTGTGTGTGTGTGTACTTATTAAAACTACTTTCTCATTTTTTTCTAAATGTATAAAATTTAATTTATTTGCATTCCCCATATTTGAAATAATATAGTAATGGAAAATTAAAATATGTTATAGACGTTGCTTAAATGTGTTTTTACCAAATGATGTCATAATAACACAGATGTGTTGGGATGATGAGGGAAGAATTGCACTTATTTAACACAGAAATCTGGAAAATACATGTGAACTACATTCATGAATAAAATATTATGTTTCAAAAAATGATAGCATGTATTTAGAAAAAATATTTTATAATCAAATTTATCTATTTAATGTTAGTGGCACCAAACATTGTCAGCTATTGAGGTGGAGGGTGGAGAAATTGAGCAAAAAGGAAAAAAGAGAGAGGAAACTCATGGACAAGGACAACATTGTGGTGATTGCCTGGGGACAGGGTGTGGAGGAAAATGGAGGAGGATATAGGGGGCGTAAATGATGATGGAAGGAGACTTGACTTGGGGTGGTGAACATAATACAGGGTACAAATTATGTGTTGTGGACTTGTGCACCTGAAACCTGTATAATTTTTTTAACCAGTGTCACCCCCATAAATTCAATAAAAAAGAGGAAAAAATGAGATATATTCCTCGGAACTCTGACTTGCCTTACTCCTTATACTAATTCAGATGTTTCAATTTATATAAATCAATCTATGGCCCAAACTCTATTACATCATTATTTAAATATATCTATATAAGATTAAAATAGCTAACAAAGAGTATCCTTAAAATAAACTCAACAATAAGACAATTACTCAAAATGAATACTTTGAAATTTGAGACAAATGGAACAGATTCCTCACATGTTAAATGACAATGTGTATTCATCATATAGATTAGTTGAGTGAGAGGGTTGAAATATTGTTTTATGTGAAAGAATTATATATAAATATAGAATAATGGGTAATCACACAACTAGAGTTTTTTATTATCATACAGTTCTATTCCATATTTACCCCTTTAGCTCTATTTTTTTAATCTTCTACTCTTACTGTCAAAATCAGAACTTCTTAAATTAAACATTAAAATACAGCAATTCATCTAGATACCACGCATTTCCCATATGGTGCTGTCATCACATTCCACACACTACTATCTCAGACTTTTGCACATATTCTGTTGCTATGGCTAAAAATGAATAAATTTAGCCTATGTGAAAATAAAAGACCTCTATCATCACATGTATCCAACCCACTCAACTAAGAGTCTTCCTTCCTTTCTGCATCTCAAGGACCATATTATGAACAAGACCCCCTCTCAACCAGAAGGCAAAGACACAATTTGGTGTCACAAAGTTTAGAAACCATCCTCCCATGGGAACACATAAAATCCCAAGAACTGACTGACCACCCCAGTCATGAGTTCACCCATGTTCACTGGGACATGTACTTTCACATCTTTCACAGCTGCATTCTGTGGGACTTGCAACCAGGGGGGCATCAGGCAGTGGCAGCTTGTCCAAGCTCACCCCCTGATCATGTGTCCAGGAATCTGTGCCCTGGCAACTTTTTCTCTACTTAAATAAAACTTGATTTCACTCTCACTCTTGAATTCTTTCCTGCACCTAGTCAAGAACCTGGCAGTCCCAGAGCACAGTGAGAAACCCAGCCTGTTCCACCTCCAAGGATACTCTGAAATTTGCAACCAGAAAATTTTATGGAAAAATGATATATAAAATTCTCCCAATCATTATAGTAGTAAATCTTTGTTAAGGAATGGAATTTTTATTCAAATAATCACTTTTTATTGATTTTAGAGAAAGAGGAAGGGAAGAGAGAGAGAGAGAGACATCAATGTTAGAGAGGCACATCCATTGATTGTCTCCCGCATAGGCCCTGACTGGGAATTGAACCCACGACCTTCTGGTGCATGGGAGGATGCTCAACCAACTGAGACATACTGGCCAAGGCTCAATTAATCACTTTTTATTGTGTGTCTATTATATGTCATGCACTGTGGTAAGCACAAGGAATATGATTGTGAATAAAACAGATATAACCTCTGCTCTCAAAAAACTTTTGTTTGTATATGCAGAATAAGATATTAAATAATCACAGGGATGAATTTATAATCATCCTATATAATAAAAGAGAAACATGTAAATTGACCATACCTCTGTTACGCTCACCAGCCAATCAGGAGTGAGTATGCAAATTAACCTGAAAAATATGGTGGGTTAATTTGCATACACAGGCACCAGGTGGAGAGCAGAGAGGGAGAGCTGGTGGTTTGGAGGACTTGGTAGAGTGGGAGGCCGAGGGACAGAGACAGAGCAGGAAGGAAAAACCCAGAGTGTGGGTTTTTCTGAGAGTAGTAGTTCTGGTGGCAGCCCCAGGACAGGAAGAGGAAGCCCAGAGCGAAGAGCACTAGAAATGCTGGGAATTGTAGTTCTGGTGGCAGAAGGATCTCCCTAGACACTAGAGAGTGAGCCTGGAGCAAGTTACTGTTGCGGTGGGGGATAGAGGAAAAGCAAAGGTGAGAGACATAAGTAAAATCAGAGTGTCTAGGAAAAATTAAAGGGAAGATATCCTAAATCTTCCAGGAAATCTCCACCAATGAAGCAAAGAAAAAAAAAAAAGCCTCTATTATTCTGTGAGCAACAAACCAAACTGGGTTAGGGTCTCAGACAATTCGCTCATATGATTGCAAAGACAGACAGAAACTCCTGGATTGGAGAGGGCTCCCCTGAGGGCTCCCAGATTGGAGAGGGTGCAGGTTGGGCTGAGGGACCCACCTCCCTGTGCACGAATCTTCATGCACTGGGCCCCTAGTATCATTTATAATGATATATTAGTTTGCTTACTGCCATTTTAAAAAGACTACAAATTGGATGGCTTAAAAACAGAAATGTATTATCTCACGGTTCTAGAGGCTAGAAGTCTGAAATCAAGGTATTGGCAGGATTGCTTTCTGCTTTTAAATGTAAGAAAAAAATCTGTTCCATGATTCTCTCCTAGATTCGTGTGGGTTTCTAGGAGTCTTATTTATCATCCTCATTCCTAACTTTATGTTCATCTAGTGACACATGTGTGTGTGTGTCTGTCTGTCTATGTCTGTATGTCTATGTGTGCACATGTGAAAATTTCTCCTTTTTATAAGGACACCACTCATTTTGGTTTAGGGTCTCACCCTACTTCAGTATGATCTCATGTTAACAAATTACATTTGCAATGACCCTATTTCCATGTCACAATATGAATGAGGTACTGGGAGTTAGAACTCTAGGAACGGGGCGGGGGCAGGAATATAATGTAACCCATAACCAATGATTAGTGCTTTTAAATATAGGACCACATTCCATAAGAGTATAGCAACTCGGGCAAAAGATTCTACCACTCTAATTAGTGTCAATACACAAACCCTGGACATTTTAGAATGAAGGGATCACAATAAAAGTAAAAACTGAGAGCTGTTGTCTTAAAATAAGAATAATATTTGGTTATTAAAAGTGTAATCCAAAAATAGGGCCAGGAGAGAGAAATGTAGAAAAGTTTGAGTATTTCTCCAAAGAAAATACCCAGACTGAGTATGGATGAAAACAGTTAACACATTGTCAGTAAAACCCTAAGAAAAGCAATGTGATAGCCATCACTCAAAAACTAATACTTTATTGGATTTTGAGAACAACTGATTCCAGGTGGCAAAGCTAACATCCAAAATTCTACTCTTTCACAGTCGCAGAAGGGCCATCAGGAGAGAATTTGGGGATCAACAGAGGTGGGGCACAGACCCTCACCCCCGCAACATTTCAGGGGCCTGAACCCTAGCCCCTTCTGAGGGAGGTCTCCTGCCCCCATGGCTGCTTCGTGCTTCCCATGCCCAGCTCAGATCAGGACCCAGGTGACTGACAGAGACTTGGCCGACAGCAGCTGCCTTCTCACTCGAACAAGAATTGTTTGAGTTGTCTTGTACCCATGGTGTGGGGAAGTGGGTTTACGATATCTAAATCCAGCCTACCACTAGGAATGCTCAGGACCTACTCAAGAAGGAAAATAATCCCTTCCACCAATATTTACAGAGTAAAATAAGATTGTTGTTAGATAATAAATTTGACGGTAAAATAGTAGTCAAGTTTTCAGGCAAATTTAAATTGGCTAGTTGAAACAAGCAAATATTCTAGAAAAATTAATTGTACTGGACAAAAATGTGTTCCTAAAGTGTTAACTAAATTTTTATTGGTACTTCATCTTATGATAAAATTGTGCACCATGTAATGAACCTAAAACAGTAATATTATAGTGCAAAAAATTAAAATTTAGAAGCCATCAAGACTACATTATAAAATTTTCAAAAGCCTCCTACCATTTAAATCAAAAAAGGAGGGGATAGTAGAGGAATATCATGTAAGGAAAAATATCCTGTAAGTAAATTACATCTAGAAAATTAATACTTTAGAAAACTAATTGTGAGGCTAAAAGCAAGACACCCATGAAAAACACACAAGGTGTCAAAACAAGCCAGAGGAAAATCATTTGGGCAAAAAATGAAATAGGATCCCAAGTCAAATTTATAGAAAATATTCCTTTATTAACTTTTGGTCGAGAATATGTTTGTATATTTTCAGAAAACAACTCCGAGACCATGTGGATTCCAGCAGCAGAGAGGAATCGACAGGACTACTCCAGCCATGAAGGCAGAAGAGAAGCAGTCCAGAGATGGAAGACGCTGATGTGGCCTTCCCATACTAGCAGTTAGCAGCTGTGCATCACTGCAGGTTGCCCAGGACCAAACCAGAGAGAGTCGGACCTGCATTACCACCATTTGTCCACCATCCAGAACTGTAATGTCAGTGCTGACATGTACACATAAGGAACTGTTGGACATTGAAATTGGGTCTCAAAAGAACTGTTGGCCCAGAAAGAAACTCACTACAGACTGATTCATTTGCCTGTCACCATAACCATTATTGCTTGTCTCATTTTCAGTTCTTATAAGTGTATTTCTAATAGCACATGATCTCACTCATCTAGGGGAAATAATGGACAACATAGACTGATGAACAAGAACAGACCCAGAAACAAGGAGGCATGGATCAGACTGTTGGGCCTCAGAGGGAGGGTAGAGAAGGGTGGGGGTAAAGGGGAGAAATCAACCAAAGGACTTGTGTGCAAGCATATGAGCCTAACCAGCAGTTAAGGACAACAGGGGGGTGGGGGCATGTGTGGGGAAGGGTGTGGGGTGGGAATGGGGGGATGGGGATAAATATGTGATACCTTAATCAATAAAGAAATTTAAAAAAAAAAAAAAAAAATTTTCCTATTTGGACTTCCTAAGTCCTTAAAAAAAAAAAAAAAAAAATTGACCCTAACTCTGCTACACCCACAAGCCACACCCACAATAAAGAAATTAAAAAAATAAAAAATAAATTTTAAAAAAATTCTACTCTTTTTATTGTCACCAGTGACCCTGAAATTACCAAATATAGTTGACAATTTAAGTCTTTAACTGACTTGACATTTCATCAGTATTTGACATCAATTTCTAGTTCCTTCTTCTTGATACATCCCATCTCCAGTCTTTCATGGTGCCATTTTTGTTTTTGTTGTTCTATTTCTGCCTGCCTACCACTTCTCCTATGCACCTCACTGACATATTTTCATGCCAATGTTTCCTAGAAATCCACTATCAACTTTCTTCTCTTCTCACTTTACATAGTCCTGTGGTTCTCAACTGGCCAAATTTATTTTACTCCCAAGGGGCATTTGACAATATCTGAAGACATTTTTTTGCTGTAACAACTTAGGCTATGCTACTGATTCCTAGTTGGTTGATGTCAGGGATGTAGCTAATCATCCTACAATGTATAGGACAACCTCTCACCCCAACCCACAAAGAACTACCCAGCCCAAATGTCATCTTTTGCCTACACATTGACAACTGTAAAATGTGTGTGTGCTGGCCAGAATTGAGCTTGAAATCTCTCCTTTTCCATTGTATTTTTCAGTTTTGATTCCTACAAGCTTCTCATGGAACATGTTTAAGACAAAATGTACCATCTCTTTCCAAAATCTGCTTTGCCCCAGGCAGTCTCTAATTTTGCCACTGACAGCAAAAATAACCCTGACATTTATCTTAGTCTACTCCATTTCTCTTAACCTTCATATCTAATCAGCCTCTAAGTCATGTAGTTTCTGCTTCTCTCAAAGGAACATTCTTGGCCTAAGTGCTAATATTTATCATATCATATTAAGAATCTCTTAACTGATTACCCCTTTTCTAGCTAGCCCTATTAAAGCCAGACTCCTAAACTGCATTCACAGATGTTTTTCTAAATTGAAAATCTGAGTGTTTTCTTCCTTTATGATGATCTTTAATGATTTCCAACCTTTCAAAATGTAGTCACCTTTATATGGGTACAAACAGTTTATAATGCCAAACCTCACATTGACCCTCAACTCCATGCTAAAACTCCGGCTTTTCTGAAAAAAATAAATAAATAAATAATAAATTTATTATATATATATATATATATATATATATATATATATATATATATATATATATATAAACATTTCCTGAGAACAGTATTTGCTCTGTGCTTCCATACATATGCCCATTCCCCACCCCCCTGGCCTCCAGCTGCATGGCTAACATTTATTCATCTATCATGACATAATAGAAATACCACCTGTTTTTTAATAGAATGACAATCTTTTTAAAAAAAATAATACCCAATTGGTAAAAGTATGACTAAAAAAACATTTTATACACTATTGTTAGATTTGTAAATTTGAACAACCATTTGAAGAATAGTTTGACATTTAAAATGTTATTATTCTTACTTTTGGCAATTTTAAACATTCATTTTATACACAAGGTTTGCATACAAGAATATATTTGAAAAGATGACCTTTGCAGCATTATTTGTTAAGATAAAAAGATGGGGTTAACTCAATAAAATAACTTTAAAATATGTAAGTCAGCATTATAGAATGACTTGTAGGCATTTTTAAAATGAAGTAGATTTATGTGTATTGACCTGAAAGTCTACCCTATATTGTTGGAGGGAAGGAGGGAAATATGTTAGTATGATCATACTATCAGCAAAAGAAAAGAGGGCGTTTTCACTTTTTTAAAAATAAGTGTTTTAGTTTGGAATAATTTTAAATTTTTAGAAAATTTATAAAAGTAATACAGAGAGTTTCTGGACACCCCTTACCCATTTCCCCCATTGTTAACATCTTAAATTTTCCTAATACGTTTCTCAGAACTAAAATAACCAACATTGATAATATAAATAATATTAACTAAACTCCAAAGTTTATATAAATTTCATCTTTTTTTGGTTAATATTCCTTTTCTTCTGTAAGATCCAATCCAGGGAACCACATCACATTTAATTCTTTCCTTTCTGACTTTATATGACTCTGCGTTATTTGTATTTCTTTTTCAAAGTCCATCAACAACTTCAGCAGTGTTAACAAAGGCTAAAATGGTACTATCTAGAAATCTTCTCTGAGTCCTTGGCCTTCTTCTGTTCCCCAGCAATCTTGAGTGCCCCACCAAGGTCACACACATTACATCCTGTTGTAATCACTAATTTCCGTTTCTGTATTCAAAATTGGTTTTAATTAGGCAACTCTGAAATAAGATAGTTCTCAGAATTACTAGCATATTTTGTTTCTTCACAGCATATCCCTGGAGCCAATATGCAAGCACATTAATAAAAAATACAATCGACTAAATAAATAATAAATATTGGCCATTGCAATAATAGAACCAAGGGATACAGCTACATAAAATATTTATACCTACATCTTTACACATGGTAATGAAATCACTGAGTGCTGAGAGAAAAGGTACAAACCTCACCAGTGGAGTTTCAGAATCAACTAACAAAATTTCCCCTTAAAATTAATTGGGTAGTGAAATGATTTCATAACCACATTTCACTGTCATTTAAGGTATTGATGAAACCTGATTATAGGATGTGATAGGTAACATGTGCATAGCAGAGTAAACATGCTTATCATTTTCAATGAGTGACAAATATTAACATATACTATAAAGAGGTCTTAGTTGAGAATTCTAAAATGTTCATTCAAAGAATGACCAAGGAACCATTTTATTGATTAGGGATTTTAGAAAATCTTTCCAGAACATTATGCACCTGATCACTCAAGGAATTTTAAATGTTCCAAAGAATACTATGACCTCTGTTTTTAGAATCCTGATGAGTTTTGTAAAATTCATTTCAATTAGACCTTTTGTTTTAGCACAAAATGTTACTAATCTATTGCAAACAATGCTTGTAATAATTAGATGAGTAGTGAAAAGGAGGTAAGAGAGTTGGATAAAGTTAGTGGACTATGATGAGAGCAAAGAATTTAAACAATAACAACAAAAGTATTAAAATTTTAAAGTGGCTAGTATTTCATTTCATTTAAAATTAAAGTAAATATTTTATATCAAGGGAGTATGTATAAAAAGCTCCTCTTAAACAATAGATTATGAATTCAACCAATTTTTTTCAAAGTGTGATGTGTGTCATGAGTCATGTAATTAAAGAAAATTACTGAGAGTCAAACTCTTGGAAGAAGGAAGTTGGTAGAATATAACAGGGTCAGAAGAATTGAGCATAGACTCCACCTTGTAAGTAAATCATTTTTGGAACTTCAATAATGAAACCCAGTCCAAATAATTCCACTTCATTGTAAATAGTATAATTGCTCTAAAGTCTATGGAGACTCACTGACCAATCCAAAACAGGATGGATAGAATAAAGATTGTACGGAAGAAATCAATTATTGAAGGTCAATTAAGCCAAACTTGAAAGGACAAATAAACAAAATATACTACTTAACTTTACAGGAGACTATATCAAATGCACTGATGATTACTATATAAAGATAAATAATTGACAAAGCTATATTTGCCTCTCCATTTAAAAAGAGGGCTAATAATAGAATATGGGCAAGGAGTTTATTAAACAAAAGCCCACATCTCTTTCCATTAGGAATTTTCATGTTTGGCATTCTATCTATGCTTGGGAGTTGTCCCACCCTAGGAAAACCTTCTGAACCTACACAAACACTCTCTGTTTTTTATTTGCCTGGATCTTCTTTAGACCAAATTTTCTTGGCCATTTAAAAAACAGGAAGTAGAAAAATAAGTAATTGGGTGTTGGATTACAAAGAAACTGACTAAAGAGACTTTGTCATAGGTTCCTTAAACTTTCTTTTCCCTGATATAATGCCACATTCTGTGGTCCTGTTTATCCCATCAAAAGTCTGTCAAGAACTGTGAAGGGCCTGAAATTTACTCTACCTGCCTTATAACAAGTTATCAGCTACAGTGTCATGGAAGCTGACCAAAGGCAGGAAACTCCTGGGACCAAAACCAAGGACTTTATTACTCACTAGTGGCCTGGTGCACAAAATTCGTGCACATTAAAAGGGGATTAATTGGAGTAAATATTTTAATATTGCTATTTTCCCTTTCTCTATAATAGAAGTGTCAGAGATGAAAGAAAATTAGTAAAATGTATATGAAAATCTTTCTCCTGTCAGAGTCTGGGGCACACCATGGGACCCAGAGTCAAGTCCCCGCCCACCCACATGTGCCTCAAAATCACACAAGACCCAGACCCAGCTGCCCCCCCCCCCATTGGGCTAGATCCAGACCCAGCCGGTCCCACCCTTGTCAAACCCCGCTGGGTGAGGGCGGGGACACAGCCTCAGGTACCCTGGCCCAGTGCCGGGGCAGGGGGCATGGCCTGAGGTCCCCAGCCTGAGCCGGGGCAGGGGGCACACCTTGAGGTCCCCCAACAAGCCCCGCCGGGTGGGGGACGTAGCCTGAGATCCTCTGTCAAGCCCCACTGGGTGGGGGGCGTGGCCTGAGGTCCCCAATCAAACTCTGCTGGGTGGGGCGGGGGGGGGGCGCAGCCTCAGGTTCCCCAGCCCAGCACCGGGAAGGGGGCACAGCCTCAGGTCCCCCGTCAAGCCCCATTGGGAAGGGGACACAGCCTCAGGTCCCCCATCAAGCCCCGCTGGGTGGGGGGCATGGCCTGAGGTCCCCCAGCCCAGCACTGGGGCTGTGGGGCGCACCTTGAGGCCCCCCGTCAAGCCTCACCAGGCAGGGGGGCACGGCCTGAGGTCCCCCATCCTGGCACCGGGATGGGGGGAGCAGCCTGAGGTCCCCCAGCCCAGCACTGGTGCGGGGGGCGTGGCCTGAGGTCCCCTGTCAAGCCCCATGGGGGCAGGGGGATGCAGCCTTAGGTCCCTTCTGATTACTCATTAAGGCTTGTTAAGGGAACTCGGCCTCCTCTGTGGGCGCTGCCATCTTGTGCTACGGAAACCCCCCACTTCACTGTGGGCACCGCTATCTTTGTGGTGGAGTGATGGTCAGTTTGCATATTCCCTCTTTATTATATAGGATAGCATGTAGGAAGCATGAGGCTCATGGCTCTGTTGGTCTCTCTTGTTCTCCAAGTTCCATTTACCTCTGACAGCATGTTCTTTCTTGGCCATTCTACCAGTTTTTAGCCCCATAATATCTTAATTCTCCGTGTAAATAGAAAAGCCACTCAGAACTTAGCCATTACCTACAGGTCTCTGTACTTAAACATTTACTGGTTATTCTTCAAAAGTCTATGTGTGAAATAAGAAAGTAGATACCTCCTTTGTACCTATTAAACTGTAAAAAAAGGAAGACCATGAAATGTTACCTTGTAAATGATTAAAGTTTAATAAAAACTTAGACTGGGATATTTAAAGCTGAATCAATTCTTTATAGCTCAAATATTCTGTATTTAAGAAATTCACGATGTAAAAGTTTTCCCCATGAACAAAACATACATTGTATGTGTGTGTGTGAGTTTATGAAAGTACCTAAGGTCGATGAAAGTAAAATCATGGTATTAAGTAAAGTCTGATGATTATTTTATTTTCTACAGGATTCCTAAATAATAAAAACATCACCTTACCTCAGAGTCTCCTATATACAAATTAATACACTAGAAAGAATTTGGTTAGCCATTAGAAAAAAAAAACAAGAAAATGCTTATTTGGTTTTAGTGTCTTCAAGCAAGCATGTTGCTACATTGCAATCACTCCAACAATACTTTGTGGAGCTTCATACTGCTAAAAACAAGAACAAGACATGCCTCTAGCATGGATTATATGTTTCTTGATTTGGCAAAGTCTAGGTATTTGGGTGATTGACAGGTGGGAGAATTCACGTGATTGGCAGGAGACAGAATGCCCTCCAGGTGGATAGTTTACATGCTGGCACTGAAAATGATGCCAGCCTCTCTCTCCTACTTCTTTTTCCAAATTATTTTTTTGAAATATATTTTTATTGATTTCAGAGATGAAGAGAGAGGGAGAGAGAGAAACATCAATGATGAGAGAATCATTGATCGTCTACCTCCTGCACACCCCACAGTAGGGATAGAACCAGCAACCTAGGCATGTGCCCTGACTAGGAATCTAACCATAACCTCGTAGTTCATAGGTTGGTGCTCAACCACTGAGACACACAAGCTGGACTTTTTTCCAAATTCTTATTAGTAAACTTCTCCTGCTGTTGTACCTGAGCCATTAAATACATTATAGGCTTGCTTTCCCAGAAAGGAGAAAATAATGTATTAGCTAAAATATAGGTTTCAACAGTGGCACCTCAAACACTGAACCACAGTGACATGTCAGAAAGGCAGGTCAAATTCTGCAGGTGAAGTAAGTTTAAAGGTTTTCACTTATTCCTTATTTCTGAAAAGGTGCAAAACAATCTAAATCTCCCCCATAATTATTACCTTCTTTCTTCAGGCTTCCCTGGTACGAGATGGGTCTTGGTCATGGTTGGTGATCAAGAGAAGAAAGATTGTAAAACATCCTTCTAATCCCAATTCTTTTTCAAAATAAGAATAAAAAAATTGAATATGAGCCATATTAGCTCCTGTTCTTTGGAGAATATTTTGTTTGCAACCTTGGTACAAAGTGAGCCCTATTACCAAAAACATTTAAAGACAAATGGAAGAAGTAATAATGATGTGTTAGTCCATTTGATAAAGTCTTCATTTTAAGATTTATCGGGTCATTGTATTCAATATGAATTGGAAGAGCTGGTGCCTAAGGACTGGAAAAGCAATTGAAAGCCAAATGCATTGTTCCAAGATGAATAGTATGAAAACCTAGGCCAAGACAATGAGAGGAAGGGGAAAAGAAAGAACTCAAATTAATTCAATGACCACAGAGGCAGCAATAATTACACAGATAACTTGTTAGGAATACATAAAAAGGCTAACAGGTGTCTGATTTTTCTAGCCTGAGACACTGACAAAAACACTGTTTTTCATAAGAATGTAGAAAACTGTAATAACCTATTAACACCTCGACAAGAGCCAGGAATTGATGGCTGGGTTCTAACACCTCCTGGGGAAAACTAGTTCATTCATAGTAAAAAAAAAAAAAAGGGGGGGGGGCGGGGAGAAGGGATTCATAAACAGACTCAAAATTTTTCATTTGAAAATAATTATGTAAAAGTTTGAATCATGAAAGAAATTTTACTTTCTCGGGGTTTTCCAAGTATAATTTACATTTACTAAAGTTCACTTTTTTAGACATACAGCTCAAAGGGTTTTGAACAACATAGTCATATAACCTCTGACAAAATTAAAATAGAGGTCATTTCCATATCTCCAAAAATTCTTTAAACCACACTGTAATCAAATCCTTTCCCCCTTCCTTAGTCCTTGGTTTCTGATGATATAATTATGGTCCCTATAGTTTTTGCATTTTCTACAATGTCATGTAAATAGAATGATAAACCATGTAGCTTCTGTGCCCCTTTCCCTTAACATAGTGCTTTTGACCTACCTCCTGTCATTGCAGGCATTAGTAGTTTTCCCTTTTATTACCTTATATAAGTACACCATAATTCATCTCTTCATCAATTGAGGGTATTGGGGCTGTTTCCAATTTTTGGCAATTATTAAAAAAGCTGCTATAAACATTCATGCATTGGGCTTTTTACAGACATGTATTTTCATTTCTTTTGAGTAAATGTCTAGGAGTGAAACTGCTTGATCACATGGTAAAGATATGTTTGACTTATCAGAAACTGCAAGATTGTTTTCTAAAATGATTGAAATATTTTATAAACCTAATTCTAAAATTATAAAACATCTAAAAGAGAACATGGAAGAAAATCCACATAACTTTAGGTTAAGCAATGATTTTTTTAAATATGAAAAGCAAAGCACCAATCATTAAAAATATATATATAAATTGGAGTCAGTCAAAATTTGCTCTTTGAATGATACTACTAAGAAATGAAAAGACAAGGCAAAAACTGGGGGAAAATATTTGCAAAACAAATATCTGATAAGGCCTGTGTGTACAGATTATATAAAGAATTTAGGCAAAAGATTGGAATAAACACCAGCGAAAAAAATAGAGATGGCAAATGACATGAGAAAAAAAATTCAACTAATTAGTCATTAATGTTTTCCTATTTGGTCATTACAAAAATGCAAATTAAAACCATAATTAAATACTAGTATGCACCTTTTAGAATGTACTTTTTTTAAAAAAAAGTACAGGTGATTGTAAAGAGTAACAGGAACCTTTATAAGGTTTCTTGACATCTTTATATTTTGTTTCTCATGGCAACTGATACTTGTGATAGAATAGTCTTCATTTCAGAGACAGGATTTTTTTCTCCATAATATTGCTCAAGAACCATCTTTGAGAAATCAGTATTTGAGTCTTTTGGGGTAGAAAACATTTATTCGAAAACATTTATTTGCAAAGATATAGGCACCCCTATGTTCATTGCAGCATTATTCATGGTGGCCAAGGCATGGAGACAACCAAAGTGTCCTTTGATAGAGGAATATATAAAGAAGATGTGGTACATCTACACAATGGAATACTACTCCCATAAGAAAGGATGAAATACTGCCATTTCTGACAACGTGGGTAGACCTTGGGAATATTATGCTAAGTGAATTAAGTCAGAAAAAAAAACTGAAAAGCATATGATTTCTCATAAATGGGATACAAAACTCAAACTCAGACACAGACAATAGTAGGGTGTAGGGTAAGGTGACCAGATTTTAACATTGGTAAAGCGGGACACCATTGACGGGGGGGAGGTGGGGGGATTCTTTTTTTTTTTATATATTTTATTGATTTTTTACAGAGAGGAAGAGAGAGGGATAGAGAGTTAGAAACATCAATGAGAGAGAAACATCGATCAGCTGCCTCTTGCACACCCCCTACTGGGGATGTGCCTGCAACCAAGGTGCATGCCCTTGACTGGAATCGAACCTGGGACCCTTGAGTCTGCAGGCCGACGCTCTATCCACTGAGCCAAACCGGTTTCGGCCCGGGGGGGGGGGGGGGGGGGGGGGGGGGGGGGTTCTTGATTAAAAATTTGGTCTATATTGTAATCGCTTTTGGTTTTTTTAATAAAAGGAAATTCACTTCTTAGATCATCGTTGAATTTGCATCCTCTTTTCTTACTAATTATGTTAAAAATCTAAAAAAAATAATTTAAAATTATATTATAAATTATTATATACATATTGCTTAAAAACACAGTAAGTAGGTACCTAATTACATGAACATATTTTATTGTTAGTTTATAAATTAAATTAATTTGATTGTTATAAAGTAACTATATTTTAAAAATTATTTTAATCCTATATTTCTTTCTAAATAATAACCACACTAACTTGTATTATTTTTCCTCTGAATTTGCCGTAACGTAAGTCATAAGTGTCACTTTCAAGGCCGGCGCTAGACTTTTTGCCGCCACTATAAAATATAAATAATACGAGTACTGTCTGCTAAATTCAAGAAAATTTATGTATTTATGAAATAAATAAATAAATTACTTACCTAAATTATCTGAATAGCTGATTTGTAATGACATCACTTGTTTAACTAGCTTACTAGCACGCAGTACGATGTGTATCGTCTGAGAGACAGTTACAAAATGTTTTCGTTGTTGCCAATCCCAAAAAATGCCATTGTTCATTAAGTCCAAAAATGGTCGAATTCTAACAACTGATCAACAATGCGAACTTTGATAAGCAGTTCTCGATAATCAGTTCTCAACAATTAGTTGTTATTATTAAAGTTTAACATTATAAAATTAACAAAAATAATATCCTGGCTAAATAGACACATGGCCGCCGAAAACCGTATATTCCCTTCCCGTTCTCCCTCCGTTCCCTAGCTTGTCATGCATTCTTTCCAAAAATCGGGACTTTTTTAAAACGCCACGGGACGCGGGACAAATTGTTAAAAATCAGGACTGTCCTGCCAAAAGCGGGACGTCTGCTCACCTTAGTGTAGGGTGGTTACCGAGGAAGGGGGTGAGGGTAGTGGGGAAAAAAGAAATTAGTAGACAAAATCCTCCCATTTTAGCAACCCTGTTTTATATAAGACACTTCTCTGAAGACATTCATTATAGGTAGCCATTGTAAATCAAGTTCCTCCTAACAACTGTCTACAATAAATATGCTCAGCTTAAAAGAGAAACAGAGACAGAGAAACAGAAAGAGAGGGAAGGAAAGAGGAAGAGAGGGAAGGAAGGAGAAAAGTAGAAAGAGAGGCAGAGAGAGAGAAAAAACAAATCTTACTCTAACCCAGAGGCTTGAATAACATGGAGCTAAATGCGTCCACTCGAATTTTGAATCTGTGTCCCGGAACCATCTAAATACAGCAGGGAAATTTTAAAATTTTGAAACTACATCACTGTTGTAGATGGCCTTATGTCCAGAATGATACCAATTGAAACTTACTATTTTTTAGCTCTTTCCTGAATATTTTGGTTTCAGATTATATTTTAATTGTCTCTACTCAGTGCATTAGTCAATAATCGCATGTTCCAAATGGCAGGGGGGGTGCGGGTAGAGAGCAACCAAAGGGCTTGTATGCATGCATATTAGCATAACCAATGGACACAGACACTGGGGCAGTGGGGGCTTGTCCAGGGTGGGAATGGCTGGGGGGAGGGGAAGAAGGAGACATACGTAAAATTTTAGACAATAAATAAATAACTAAATAAATAAATAAAATTGAGATAATAATAAAAAATAATAATAATTGCATGCTCAAAAAGGCAAAACTGGGGCCCCTTTATTGCATGGCATATCAAACCCTGAAAGTATTAAAGTAAGAGCTCTGATCAAAAGATTCATTTTTATGTACCTCACCCAAAACAAAATGAATATTTCTCCCTGAACTGAATTTGACCAGAGTTGTTTGGGTAGTTATGTAACCCTCCATTTGCTTTGCCTACATATTTCCCCACTGACACCTATCGCCAGGTTAAGTGGAATTTAGACCAGGAATTTGCAGAGTCAGTACTAAAAAGCAGCAAGTGAGCAGCAGCCTCAGTTCCTGGTAAAGACCCAGTTCACAGGGTTAGGCAGGAGCAGCCAGAGGTCAAGGAAATCCAGAGCCAAGGAGGGCAGATGCCAAATGCCATCGGCAAGAACGGGAGCCAAGGAGCCATCAGGAGCCCAGGAAGCATCCATAAGGACACAAGACAAGAGATAATTTCTAGAAATTAAATTTTGCAGAATGCTCCAGGAAATCTTTGTAGGTTATCATGCCTGAGCCAACTTCTATTCTATAACATAGGAAAGACACTACCTTAACTGTAAAACCTTGGTCTTGCTGTGGATATTTCTGTTGTTGTCTTGGTTGTTTATAATAATTATCATCTCTGTCAATGAGTTCAATGATATAGATAATTTATATCTTCATCGTTTCTTTTTTCAACCCTATAATTGTATACATTTCAGATGCATGACATGTTTACTTTTGCAAATCTCTCTGGTCAAATTGGTATATTGCAAGATTAGATAGTCATTAAAATCTTTGTTAAAATTTTTTCATTCATATTTAAACAGGTAATTATATGTGGAAGAAGCATGACTATATCAGAGAAAGACTATTTGGATTCTAGCATTTTCTCACTATGTATCTCAAGGATTCCTTAAATATTATGAGCCTCAATTTCCACATTCTGCAAACTACAGCTAAGTAAAACTTTAGCTACCCAAACATAGATGGTAAGACCAAGATATCACCTGGTAATCAAAAAGATGGAACAGACTTTTTGAAACAATAAAAGAGAAATACATTAGTTTTTGGATAAATTGGAATCTTCCAGTATGGAGCTGTGTAACTGTAGAAAATATAGAATACATTTACATATAATTCCATTTACAGAGATTAAACAACAACAACAAGGCCTCAGAACAATAGGACCACTAATCCCACCCATTTCAGTGAGATGCCAAACAAATCACTTGCTCTCTGTCACTGTGAACCCACAGATATTAAACATACTTTACCTTAACTCTATACTTACATGAAAATTGGCAAACTGCATTGGTGATCTTTGAGAGCTTAGAATGTCCTAGAAAGAAGTTGTTGGAATAAGAAGCACATAAGAAAAAAAAATCAATTTATTTGCTAAAGGAACACAATTTTACAATTTAGTTTCTTTCTTGATGACATGTTGGTATAGATACTTTTTTCTTTTCTAATTTTAGATTTCAACAAATGATTACATGGAATAAAAAAGGACATTGTACAGAGACAGATACTAACAATGGATAAGAAATTAAAGAATTACTTGATGATAGCAAGTGGATATTACTCATTACTGCACTCAAGTGGAACAAAATTATCCTAAAGATTGAGTGTAATATGTCTTTCAACAAAATAACCCAAAATCAAGGCTGGCAAAGGAGGTGACAGGGAGGCCATGTGGAAGACTACAGAGTAAGTTCAAGAACTGTCTCAATTCTAGACACCCCTGACTATAGCATTCACACCATGTTTGAATTTTGGTTGGGCTGATCACTAAAGAAATGTGGGAATTTTGCCAAAGCAGACTTCAATTATTGGTGTTAGGAGAGAGAGAAAAATAAATAGCTCTCCAGCTAACCTCCAGCCACACTACACATGCAGGATAAAATGACTCAACACAGCTGTAAAATCTCCAGAAACTTTAATTTATGCAATAAATCCTTCCCTACAACTCTTACCACTGACAACTAAAACTTAGGCCAGAAACAGACACATCTCCTCACCCTCAGAAGATGGATGTTTGGTTGGTGTAGAAAGAAGACACTGGGGAGCAAGCCGAAGAACTTTGACAATGCTCTCACAGCCAGGAAGAGAATGGCTTCTCAATGTATTATGTCTGGTTTTCCCATAGAAAAGAAAATCAAAACGAATGGCAAACACAAAGAATTGCCTGTAGCAATGCAAGTTGCATTTGTAATAGAGAAGACACACATATTTACCTGTTGACACAGCTACACAGACTCTTAGCTCCATCCTGTATGGAAGAAGTCCACACCAGCTGCAACATATGGATCTATGTCAGGGATTTCAAAAATTGGTACAATTGTCAGATAATATGTTGTTGGACAACACTCGATATCCTGAAAAGAAGCTCAAAGACAATAAATTATTCTAATGAAATAGGGTTAATACAGGAAAGTAGAGAGAATGTTAGTATTCTCAGAGGAAGTTGAGAACAAATTGCATCCATAAATCAAGAGCAATATACTCTGACAAAGGGATTAAAAAAATTCAAAGAATTTAAAAATGTAAGTGCTGAAGTATTAAAACATTCCATTTAAGTAATAAAATACATAATAAATGCATACATTTCTTTCTTCTTCAATATATTGTTAGTCTCTTATTGAATAAAATAAAAATAAAAACTATTCAAACACATGTAGTTGGTCTTCTCCCAAAGAAAGTTGAATGGCAGCAACAATAAAAGTAAAATATAAATTAATATCCTATATAATAAAAGCCTAATATGCTAAGTGCCCAGTCATCCATTAGTCTATTCAACCAATCAAAGTGTAATATGCTAATGATATGCTAAGGCATCTCAACTGCTCGCTATGATGTGCACTGACCACCAGGGAGCAGATGCTTCGACTGGTAGGTTAGCTTGCAGTTGGGGTCCGGCCGATCGGGACTGAGCGAGATGGTCTGGACACTCCCTGGAGCCCTCCTGTGGTCCCTCCCCAGCTGGCCAACCTCCCGCATCCCTCCCCACCCCCAGTCGTGCACCGGTGGGGTCCCTCGGCCTGATCTGCACCCTCCCCCAATCCAGGCTGAGAGACACCTTCCCCCCCCCCCAAGTTCATAAATTTAGTGAATTGGGCCTCTAGTTTTATATAAGTATTCATAGATGAAATCAAATGGATTTTTAGGTGCCACCATTATTTTTATTCTAACATGGTAATAGTATTTATAAAACCTTTATTATTTTTATTTTTTATGTTTTTTAATCCTCACCCAAAGGTATTTTTTTATTGATTTTGTGGAGAGGAAGGGAGAAAGAGAGAAAGACTGATGTGAGAAACAGCAATTAGTTACCTCCCTTAGGCACCCTGACCAGAGATGAAACCTGACCTAGTTATGTGCCCTACCTGGAATTGAATCTGCAGCCTTTTGGTGTATAGGATGATGCTCCAACCAACCAAGCCACCCGGCCAGGGCTACCTATTTTTTAATGGAATTTATTGAGTGACATTGGTTAATAAAACCATACAGGTTTCAAGTGTACAACTCAACAAAACATCACCTGCATACTATAGCTTGTGCTCATCACCAAAGTCAATCCTCTTTCTGTCCCCATTTACCCACTTTCAACTCCCTCATCCCCTTTCCCTCTGGCTATCAACATACTGTGGTTAGTGTCTATGTGTCACATATATCTTTTTCTCAATCCCTTCACTTTATTCACCAGCTCCTCAATTCCTGAGAGCTGTCAGTCTGTTCTATATATCTATGCTTCTGTTTCTTTTTTGTTGTTGTTGTTAAATTATTTATTGATTAGATTCCACATATAAGTGAGCTCATAGGGTATTTGTCTTTCTCTGACTGGATTATTTCACTTAACATAATAATTTCCAGGTCCATCCATGCTGTCACAAAGGGTAAGAGATCCTTCTTTTTTATAGCTGCATAGTATCCCATTGTGTAAATGTACCATAGCTTTTGTATCCACTCATTTACTGATGGGCACTTGGGCTGTTTCCAGATCTTGGCTATTATAAATAATGCTTCAGTGAACATAGGGGTACATGTATTCTTTTGAATCAGTGTTTCAGGTTTCTTTGGGTATATTCCCAGAGGTGGGATTGCTGGGTCAAAAGGTAGTCCCATTTTTAATTTTTTGAGGACACTCTATACTGTTTTCCACAGTGGCTGTATCAGTCGGCATTCCCACCAATAGTGTACATCCTTGTCAATATTTGTTTGTTGATTGATTAATAATAGCCATTTTGCCAGGCGTGAGGTGATATCTCATTGTGGTTTTAATTTGAATTTCTCTGATTAGTGACATTGAGCATCTTTTCATATGTCTATTGGCCATCTGAATGTCCTCTTTGGAGAAATGTCTATTCAGATCCTTTTCCCCCTTTTTAATTGGATTGTTTGTCTTCTTGGTATTAAGTTGTATAAGTTCTTCATTAATCTTGGATATTAACCCCTTATCAGATACAAACAAATTTTTAAAAATACTAATAAAATAAAGACTTTCTTGCAAACATTCTCAAGAATAAAGAAATGAAATTGGTGAATAATAATTTTTAAATTCAAGACTATAAGAACAGTCTAGGACTTCTAAAAATAACAAAGGAGAATGATCACCAACATTCCTTTAAGACACTCTACAGACAACACATCCACCAAAATGCTTTACAACTTTACATATATTATTCAGAAAATTAAGAAACCTACAGAAAGTCCCCAAACTAAACTTGGCTCCTAGACAAATCTCCTTAAAGTCAGGAATGGCTTTGTTCAATGGTTGGGAGCAGCCTGGCAGAAGGATGATCTCTCATTAGTGTCCCAGTGGATATGAAGGCTCAGCGACTCAAGTCTATCAACCAGGTAGGCTCTCCCAGAATGTCTTTGGAAGGCACACCTCCATGGCCCCTACACTGAGGGAGGCATAATAGCTACTTTTATTCTTACTAAAGAGCTATAATATAAACAGTGGTGGAGATTTCTTCTGCATGACTTCAAAGTACAGAAGTAGAACAAAGAGATGGATATTGCCCTCAGACAATGAAAATATGAAGAATGTATACTAATTGGAGTTCAAAAATGGAATGAACAGTTTCATAAAAAATGAGAAGAATCATCACAAATTAATCCAGAAGACCTGTGAACCCCTTCTCAATCTGAAGTCTGACACTTAGAAATAAAGGCAGAAAGGAGCTCTGGCCCATGTGGCTTGGTTGGTTGAGTGTCATCCCATACACCAAAAGGTCCCCAGTTCAATTCCCTGTCAGGGCACATGCCTAGGTTGTGGGCTTCATCCACAATAGGGGGCCTACATGAGGCAACCAATTGATGTTTCTCTATCTCTTCCTCTCCTTCTCCCTTCCTCGATAAAATCAATAAAAACATTTAAAAAAAAAAAAAAAACGGCAGAAAGGATAGGAGGAATTCAAAGTATTAAGAAATATGGTTTGTTCAAATGATTATAAGGAAACTGGGTTTGGAAGCTTTTATTTTTTTCCTTTTGTAATAATGGTACATTTTGCATTTCAGTAGAAAACAGTAAAGAACACAGTATCTTAAAAAGCTATTGCCTCTTATTAGTGTGAACTGATTTTTCCCCTGCATTGGATTAGAATCAAGGACTATAAACCAAACTAAAAGCATAGCCGTTCTGAAGCCTAATGTTCTGAAAAACATCAATAATGTTTGTCTCCCTTTTAATTATTTTTTAAAACATCAATCATATTTATTTGCCTTGTGGACACAGCATGTGTCCCAGAGAAAGAATAATTTTAGATTTTAACCATGTGATAGTTTCTGCTTCCTTTGGGGGATAAAAAAAGAAAAAGAAAAAGATTTTACACTCTATCTTTTCTCAGGCCAAGGAAAGGGTTAAATACGTTACAGAAGAGTCCTGAATTTGAGCATTGAAAATCTGGCAACCAGCCCAGAGTCCGTTTCCAAAAAGAAGCAGCTATCCTGGGCCTGTACAAAGGAGGTGGTTGCCCTAGCAACAGTATCTGATAAAAGAAAGCATGGCCGACAGGTACACACACAGATTGTTCCAGAGAGAGGAAAGCCATTCGGCTGCTGCTGTGCTTGGTTGAGGAGTCATTTAGCAAATCTCAAGTTTTAAAGCTGAATCCTCTAATTTCCAATTGCAGAGATTTTCTGTGTGACATTTATTCAGGTCAGGATCAATGTATTTCATAATTTTTCATTTTTGTAGTGATAGCTGAGAATGGGTATGCCTTTTAACTAAAACACAACCACCACAGATGACTGTTGAGCTACATCAGCTAACTCAAAATAGAAAGAGTTGCTCAAATTATGCACTGATTTTTCCCAAGGTTTTGAATTCAATTCTTTAATATGTCCCAGTTTCCATTTTTATCATTATGCGGAGCTATGACTTTCATATGAAACATTCAAACTGCTCAGAGCCTTCATTATTTTGTTTTACATGATTATTTGACATTTGTGCTGTCATCTTTTTAATAAAAGACTAAACATTTTTTCAGTGTCCTATGTGTCCTGATTTTAAGTGAATATTTCTTGATGAAATATTTTGTAAAAATAACTTTCGAGATTTTTATCAGAAGCTCTAAAGTATGTATAGTCACTAATGCTGCTTGCATGATTATAAAGAATGGATACTTTCTTTAAATATATTTTTATTGATTTCAGAGTGGAAGGGAGAGAGAGAGAGAAAAAGAGACATCAATGATGAGAAAGAATCATCGATTGGCCACCTCCCACACAAGCCCACAACTGGCATGTGCCCTCGACTGCAATCGAACCCAGGACCCTTCAGTCCGCAGGCCAACGCTCCATCCACTGAGTAAAACCAGCCAGGGCAAAAATGGATGCAATTTTTTCTGAAAAGCTTGAAAAGATTGCTTACTAAAGTATCAGTTTCCCTAAAAGTGCACTTCAGATGGATTTATTTATAGTTTTTAGCACAATTTATTCATGTTGTGTTGAGTTCTTTCGTCATCATACTGTCATCAGCACCTGAGCTTAGTAAACCAGTTTGTAAAAACATACACTTTTATTCCCCGCTCCCATCCCTGACTAGCCAATTCCACTTTCAAAAAACGATATAACACAAAGGAAAACATTTAATAATCTTGTAGGACATCCAGGTCCTAATCCTTATGTGTCTTGGGCAATATCCTTAGCCTCTTGAGGTCCTAGAGACAGAATGCACTTTATGTAAGTGACCTCTAAGGTTCTTCCCTGTGCTGTTCCACGAAAATGCACCCTAGCCTACTGTGAACACAAAGCAAGGCTCTGTGTGAGCCTACCCTTTCCATTTTGATTAGAGCTTATTCAGTAAGTGCAAGTTTTCTCTGCACAAACACTCCTGATTTTCCTCAGCAAATTAAATACTATCAGCTTTAAAATTGTAGGTAAACAATTCATTATGAACAAAAGACTCCAATAGATATTACTTGGGGATATTTTAATGCCTTCTGATCTGCCAGGTCCTTGGATTGGAGTACAAAATCCGTGGAACAAACCTAAAAGCATATAGGAAGAGTGTATTGATTACTTCTTTAAAATGTGGAATAGCAAAGCATAGGGTAGAGCAAAAATCGACATATCTAGTTTTCTTTGACATAGGAGCAGGCTAGGACAATTTCAGGGTTGTCCATGATTAACTTGAAGGACTCTCTAATCCAGTGTTTCTAAAATTTGAGCAGAACCTTTTCAAAGAAGAAATATATTAACCCATATATCCACTGTTGATTCGCATTGTTTTGACTATGCTTGTAAATTTTTATAAATATAAAACTAGGTATAAACATCTTATGCTCAGGGGACTTAGCTAAAATTTACAAATTTAATATGAACTAAACTCCAAAGCCAATAAAATTAAAATTAAATTTATGTTATTAATTTAATGTGATGAGTCATCTTGATATACTAAAACTTAGGCTATTTGAAATGTGAACATTGTGCTGACTGTGGTTTCAAAAGCATTTGGCATGCCTATGCTGCTGGGTGCCATCTGTTGCCTCGATTTACTCACCGCTTTTCTCTACCCACACTCACGTGAAACTTTGTGTCGTGCTTTATGACATCACTTGGTCGTTCACAACATCACTTGGGCCTTCACATGGGTGCGCGTCCTTAATAACATCCTATTCTTTTCTTGGTAGTTGCTGACTATCAGAAGTGTACCATTCGTGCCATTATGATCTAAACATAAAAAGAATATCAGGGCCAGTTCTAGTGAAGTCATCTATATGATCCAACATATGATCATATGATCATATGATACAGCATTGATTTTTTTGTCTCTGTAGATTATAAAAATAACAACAGAAAAATCAAGAAATCATTGTTAGAAAATTCACAAAACCCTAATTGGAGAAACAAAACGAATTATGCTTTTCTTCATTTCCAAGGTAAATTTTCTCAAAACCCAATTTCTTCGTGCATTTTCACTGTTGATTGAATAACCAAGCAGCATTCTCCTTTCTTTCTCCCTGTCTGGCCTGTTCATAGGATCTGAGAAAAGCCAAATTCTTACTTTTACAGACTCCCTTCCAGGTAGGGGTGGCAAGATGAGTTTATTTTGGCCAATGAGACAAATGTGGATGATGGCTTTGATTGCTGGAACAGTCATTTGCTTTCCTGATAGAAGTGACAGGTACCAAATGGTAAATTGTTTGTACTTCTATTGATGGAGGAATACACTAGTGGAATTCCTCCATTGTTTGTGTGAGTGTGGTTCTTGGGGCATTGCTGAAAAAAAGAATTTTCAGAAGCTACAAATGGGAGGATGCAAAGTGGTAAAAGGTTTTATTGGCATGGAGTTACATTCCTCAGTTTCCAATGACCCATTTCCCCCAAGCTGTCCTAAAAGAGTGGCAGCTGGGAGTTCAACAGAATGAAAAGTAAGGCCAGTGTATAGAGCTTCTGTTCAATGTGTGCAGCTGGGTGTGGCTCAGCATCCAAGCTAATTAAAGTCCATTAGTACATGTGTGGAGTCCAACTTGGCCCTGATCCATGTGGGCACTGGGGAGCTCATCCCCCTGCCACAAGAGAGCCATGAACCCTGGAAATGAGAGGGAGAAAAGAGACAGAGAGAACTCACTTCTTTGTTTAGAAGTTAAAATGTTTAGGTTTTGCACACTGGCAGTGCCCATGCCCATCCTGGCCACTAATTTATTCCCAGGTATGACTGGCAGACAGGTAGGCACGTTTTCACTTCACTCATATCTTACTGGGCATGCATCTAAACTGCCTTTGTCTCATTCCTTCCCCTATGGCTCAGCAGGGAAGAGATTTGGAAAGTGTTAAATGCAGCTTTTTGGCAAAGCTGTATAAATGGCATGCCTATATTATTTGGTTTCTCCTTTCGATCCTTTCTGTTAAATAGTAACCAGTTTATTACAATGGAACCATGTCCTCTTCCCTATTGTTTCTGCATTGAACATAGACTTTTTTTTTTTATTATTATTCCTGGAAATGTCAGACATCTCATGAGAGATTAAGGCCATTAAGTGTGAAAGATAAGAAGATCCTGTGTCTTTGGTGATTTCTAGATTGCTTACTGGGTAAACAATATATGTTCCTATGGTTTAAGCCACTGTTAATCAGAAGTCCTGCTTCTCACAGCTGGAAACATTTCTGATATAGAGATCCTATACCATCTCCCACCAAACCTTAGATATTAATTCTGTATTTTTACATGAATTACTGTATGCATGTACACATGCTAAGAGTCTGTGGACCTTTATAACAATGTGATTTAGCTATAATTCATTGCTACAGATAAAATTACAGAAAAGATGAAGGCTATTGTTCCTGCTGTTAGGTCTGTATAGCATTCATGGTCCTCTGAAGTGTTTATTTAAATTGTCGTTCTTTGAACCTAAAGTTGAAAGGGTATCTTAGAGAGATTCTGTCATCTACCTCCCTTATTTTTATAGAACAGAGATGTCATGTGACCTTCCTGAAGACCCACAGGCCAAAGGTGACAGAGAAACCGATAGTGACTGGCTAGCACAAGAATTAACTTACTTTGAAGAGTGTGGGGTTAGGAGGAACTCGTCTCAGTAGGGATTAATGTTGTTTCTAGCTAACTAAAAGCAGATCACTCAGTTGGCATCGTCTGCAACAACACAGTAGATATTTATTAGCAGATCAGTGATGGGTTCCACAGTGTCTACGGACCTTTGTACAAAGCTCTGATAAAACCAGAGAAGCCAACAAAATTACTGCATTACTCACATACTTGAGTGATGGTCCTTCCACCTTGTGAAAACCCATTTGAAAGAAAATACGTAGCACTGATAAAGTTCCTTCTTTATATAAAGCATAGTTTTCTTATTTGAACATAAAGGATGTTTGAGAGATGCAACATCACAAGTGCTTTGGGCAGCTAAAAAAACTACAACAGAATTAATAAGGAAATGTCAAAGATAATATCAGAATATACTGTGACCTTGCCACATAAATCAGTGGTTTTCAAACAGGTTCTTAAAATCACTTACGGGTTTTAAAAATATCGATGTTCAGGTATAAACCCCAAAACTGAATCAGAGTATCTTGGATGGTACTTTGCCTGTAATATTCATTTGTTTGTTTATTCGTTTATTATTAAAGCACCTCCTGGGTTTCTAATGTGCTGACAGGTTTGGGAACCACTTACATGAACCAAAGGCAAGCTTATACATTCAAAAATGCTGCATCCCATCCAGAAAAAAAAAAACAACATTTTCTTCCATTTACCTTACTTTCATCGTTACTAAAAATGCTAGGCTTCCTTTATGTCAGATTTCATGAGTTGTTACTTTCAGTCCATGTCTAGAAGTTCAAGATGAAAGAGACTATATATCAATCCACAATCGTTATTTGACTCAAGACAAGGAAATTATTACAAACATAAATATTCCAATGGAGGCCATATCACCAGATGCATGAAGAGAAAAATAAACCCAGCCCTCAATTTTTTTTCTGCTCATAGTCTTGGACTCTAATATGACATGTAGCCCTTAAAATGGACCTGGTTCAAAGGTGATGGCATATTATAATGCTAGACTTGACCTTCTTCTTTTGAAAATGGTTCTAAACTCAGATTGTTTAAGTAGGTATTGGGTGTGTTTCATGACATCCTCAAACAATACCCCAAAGAACACTGCATCAAATAATGCCCTAACCTGGGTTGCCTCCAACTGAGGGAAGAGGCCAAACCTTTGAATCAAAGGAATAAATCAGCATCACAACATGCTGCGATCATAGCCAAAGAGTCAGAACACTCAAGCAATTAGAGAATAAGAGGTAAACTGAGTAAATTTGGTGGCAATAAAATGGGGGAAAGCTTAGAAACTATTTTATATCTTCTATATGTCTGCATTCCTCCTTGGAAGCATGACTCATAATTAAGAGAATTCTTTTAGCATCTCTTAAATTCTGAATAAATCCTTTGGAAGTGTAAGGAATCTAAAGATCATTCAAAAATATTTTGTGACCCTAAATAGCTCACATTCTAGGGAAGAAATGAGAGAGTAATGATCACTAAATTACTTGTCTGATTAAAGCTCAGCTATAGAAGTGAAACAAGAAGTTTCCAGGTATCAGCCCCAGTGGAATGAGGAGGCATTGACCATGAAATATAAGCCTTGAAATTGCCCCAATCATTTTTGTGATGTCATTTGCCCTTCAGTGACTCCAGTCAATATTACATAGTAGAAGTTTCTATACCAAAAGCCAAAGATAGGGCAAAACTTTGCCTATATTGTGTGAGTTCTCTCAACAAAATACTGGTCAGTGTGATAAAAAAAAAAAGAAAGCAAAGCAAGCAAGCAAGCAAGCAAGAAAGAAAGAAAGAAAGAAAGAAAGAAAGAAAGAAAGAAAGAAAGAAAGAAAGAAAGAAAGAAAAAGGAAAAGGAAAGAAAAGAAAAGAAAAAGAATGTGCTATGTTTAAGTTCATTTTTGGAGGCTGGAATTTGATTGCATGCCTTGTCCAAAGAATTTGCCTTGAATTGATTTGCACTGCTATCATCATCATTTGGGAAGAGCTTTCTGCCATGGTTGTCCAGGTTGGAAAATCTATTTTCTATTCAGTTCTAGCAAAACATGAATAACTTATTGAAGACCAAAAAATGCCAATACAAAGGTAAACATTATTGGTATATTTGAAAGAGTAGGGGTAGACTTAGTGCAAGAATGGAAGAGGAAGTAAAATTTTATAAAACTATCTAGGAGATGCTAGCGAAGTATTCTAGTAGTGGAGATATCACTAATGAAGGAGGTCCATTCAGCAGCTGTGAATGAGTGACTATTATTGAAATCTGGGCAATAAGATCCCAACTTTTTAAAAATACTAAGAAAATTCCCTTTAGAAAAATGATGAGGCTGTAAAGTCTTCCTTATTATAACACCACATTTATAGGAAGCCATGACCTGGAGGGCCAGAAAATAGTTAAAAGACTCTGATAACTTATCAGACTAGCAAACATTTGTCAAAAATTATCAAATCCATGGTTGGCAACAGTACAGAAGAAGAAGTAATTACCTCTTAAGCTATTGGCAGGAGTTTGGCAACATCTATCAGAATGTTAACATTATACCTTTGACCAGAAACTCCATTTCAGAGAATGCATCCTAAGTAAGTAATCAGCAAATGTGTAAAGATATTTGCAGAAATATATCCATCCCAATTTCTCTTACATTTGATATCAAAAATTAGTAATACCTCAATGTTCATCAGGAGAAAGTTAGATACATAGATTACAGGAGGGCCAACAGAATCCCAGGTGACCATTAAAAAGCATAATGAAATTCTTGGGCTATTTTGTACATGAAAATATATAAATAACATTTTTATAGTCAAGTCAAAATGTTGATAAGGAATAGCATGAATGATAAAATTCCATTTTTATTTTAAAATGTATACACATAGAAAAATCTCTAAGAATATGAATTTAAATGTTAAAGAATACACAAAGGATTAGCAATAATTGTCATTGGGCAGGACATTTTATCTTGAGATATTTTATGTCCTTCATTATACATCTTTATATTGATTCTTCATATTTCTATAATTTCTGAAATTTTATAAAGATATAACCTTTATTATTAAAAAATAAAACAATGACTCATGTCCTTTCTTTTTTTAACACTTAAGTTAACAGACCTTAGAGCAGTGGTTCTCAACCTTTCTAATGCCACGACCCTTTAATACAGTTCCTCATGTTGTGGTGACCCCCAACCATAAAATTATTTTCGTTGCTACTTCATAACTGTAATTTTGCTACTGTTATGAATCGTAATGTAAATATCTGTGTTTTCCAATGGTCTTAGGCTCTACAGCAGAGGTTCTCAACCTAGCAGGGTCGCCTAAGACCATTGGAAAACACAGATATTTACATTATGATTCATAACAGTAGTAAAATTATAGTTATGAAGTAGCAACGAAAATAATTTTATGGTTGGGGGTCACCACAACATGAGGAACTGTATTAAAGGGTCGCAGCATTAGAAAGGTTGAGAACCACTGCATTAGAGGTTTGTGGTTATCAAAGGTCAGGAACAAGAAGAGGTTAGGAATCTTGAGTGCCACATCAGTTAGTATTCAGTGTCGTGAGTGTCATAGGAAAACTAAAGCTGCCTGCCTTGGCCAGAGGTCACAGACATTTGGGGGAGAAAGCTAACTATATAATTACTTTCCAAGAAAGAGGTATTCAGAGTCGTTTAGTAATCACCTGGGTTCACATGAATTGTGCCTTATTCTACTTGACCTGTCTGTAACTTTAATAATGTTAATCATACCCACCTTTCCAGAAATCTCTTGCTCCTTAATTTTCAATTTATCACTCTCTCCTGCATGGTTAAAAGGTTCTGTGAATTTCTTTTTTTAAATGCTGCCAATTCATTTCTTGTTCTCATCCTGTGAAAACGCATATTCCCTAGAGTTCTTTCATTAAGCTTCTGTTTTGTTTGTTTATACTAAGCTTTGTCTGTTTTGTTTGTTTATACTGTTCCTGAAAAATCTACTTTGTACTCAGTCTCACTCATTCACCCTTCATTAGCTTGTTCACCAACATTATAACCCATACCTAGACACGGATACACATCTGTTCTGTGGACATTTCCAATTAAATGGCCCAAAGACCTCTTAAAGTCAGTATAAACCTAAGTAAATGTATTGTATAAACACACACACACACACACACACACACACACACACACACACACACACACACACACTTCAACCACACATTATTTTTTTGTATTTTCTTTTTGATGAATGCTACTGTCAACAACCCAACAACCTCTCCAAATACCAAAGCCTGCAAAGTCAACCTCAACACTTTCTCCCTCACTATTCCACAAAGTCTTATAAACTCTGCCTCCTAAGCAGCTCACTTATTTACACTCCACTTTCCACTGCCACTGGCACTACCTTGGTTTAGACCAAGCACATCAAACTCAAAGGTTAACACAGGCCAAATAAATAAGGTTTAAGTTTATGTGGGCCGCAAAAAACAAAAGCTTCAATTTTTATAGAAACATAGGCTTATTTCGATACAGACATGCTAAATACAAAGGGCTGAAATAAATGAGTAATAGTTGACAAAATAATAGAACATTTTAATAAAAATTAATATTTTTTCTTAAACATTAACTTACCAGACACTGAATAACTGCACAAATTAATAAGCATAACGCAAATAAACCTATTTTTCTTGTTCTCTGAAAACGAAATATTTCCTATTGTGCACACCAAACAAGTCAGTACAAAACTAATGATGTGGCAATTGGCTGCTAAAATATTCACTGCTAGTATTAGTGGAGAGAAATGGTGCGCCTGTGTGCAAGGTGTGTAAGGGAAATTAATGCAACATGATTATAGTAATCAGTCATTAGCGAATGTTGTAGTTTGTTATTAATGATTATGTATAACAGGATATTGTAAAAATTAAGTTATGAAAGTTTTATTAAGATGTTTCTTACATGCTGTTATATTGGCTGGGCCACAAAAATATTCTTTGTGGGCTGCATGTGGCCCACAGGCCACGAGTTTGACATGCTTGGTTTAGACCCTCTTTATATTTCTTTAGATTATTTTAATAATCCTTAAATGGCCCCTGAGACTTATACAAATCTTACATCAAGCTTTCTCCTGATATGCATATCTAATCCTGGCATTCCCCTATTAAATTCTTCATGGGATTACCATTGCCTTCAAATTCTCCATCATCTTTTCTTACCATTTCAGACTCAAATATTTTTGTATCCTCACATATACTGTACCTCTAAGTTCCCCTTAAAGTAGTAAAATTATGCCTCCAAACATTTTTTTATTCCCTCTACTTTCAAGATTCAATTTGTCAAAGACCCACTCCAGAGCCACTGGAAAGTTAACTAGGAGTACCCTAGTCAGGAGACAATGCCAAATCAAGAGAGTTATTATTTGGGGAACCTGAGATCACATAATCAGGGAGAGAACCAGAATCATTTTCAAGAAAAACCAAGATTGATTAAGTAATGGAATTTTGTGGCAAAACAATTGCCCTTAAAGAAAAGAAGAAGAAAAAAGGGAAGGACAAAAACAGGAAAGGTTAATATGTGGTCATGCTAGTTTAAAGAAAGAAGAAAGAAGGTTCAAAAAAGAGACCTTGGCTAGTAGTTCAGATTAAGGCAATAAATTTACAGTTGGTGCTGGCAAGCCATTTTAATTTAGAAACTGGGAAATGAAGGAAAGACAAGTATAATTGTTACCATTCCCCCAGTAATCAAGTCCACCAGTCTCTTTAGCCATTGTTGATAGAGTCAAATATGGAGACATGTGACCCAAACTAGACCGTAATTCTCTCCCTTAGGAATTTATAAAGTGGAACAGGGACAACCAAAGAGAAAAAGGACAGTGTGAGTTGAGTTATATCATGACAATGGCCTATTGATGGCTATTTCTGACCTCTCCAGAACAACCACAGTTTCCTCCTTCTAGGAGGTTTGGTTTGGACTACCCAGAGTCTGTCACTAAATTTCCTTTTGGACTGGAGTGCAGGAAGTCACCGCTTGCTAATACTGTCAGTGCACCAAGGAACTCGGAAGGCCGATGGACCTTGGGCATTAGCAGGGCTGACACTAAGCACCTCATCTGTTGAGATAGTGGTGGCTCAAGGCAATTCCCTAACTTGATAATCCTCTTACTGTTTACCAAACTTTACTTTTGATATGCCTGTATGCATTGCTAAAAGGCAAATGTGTATTCAAGTAAATAAATAGTGGACCAGGCCAGAAGCCAGCGTGTTTATTCAAGAAAGAGGCTCCCCCTTGCCCCCAATGCCTTCTAAATTCATATTTCTTGTATAGCATTTTCATCTGTGCGTTGACCCCTCCTTCAGATCCTGAACCCAGCCGTGAAAGTTGTGGCACTGGAATATACCAAAAGGTCTTCAAATTATCTGAGAACAAAGCAAGTTGGAGGACAACATGTTCAATATGATTTCTTTTGTGTAAAAAAGAAGGTTGCTTACAATTTAGATTTAAAACAACAAAAATCTGGGTACCAGGAATGCACAGATTTCCAATGTTGGTGGAAGGTGCCTGCTGACTTGCATGACAGTAAGCCAGCTGCTCTCCTGGTTGGTGTTGTGCCTCTAGTTAGCATCATGCAACCTGACTGTAGATATTGTGAAACTACTCAACAGAGAAGCAGACACAGTGAAGAGGGGTGTTTGTTGAGGGTATGGTGTGTCTTAGGTAAAGCTGTAATACAGCACTCCCTATGAGAGTATCCCTCTGGAAGAAATGTTTCCTACACACCCCTCCACTTGGACTTAATGAAGAGGTCAACATCTAAAAGTCTGCTTTCCAGTAGGTAAATAATTAAAATGCAATGTTGGAAGAAATGAGCCAGGATTATCCTGGTGAAGATGTAGCCACACAATCATAACAAAGCAAAATAATTCCAGGAAAGCCATTGTTCAAATTGACCTATGTAGCACAAGCAAAGAGGGAAGCAAGAATTGAGATAAATTAAGGTTATAACTAAGGGAGATGAACTCTGACACATCCAAAGACTTGGGCAAAAACAGGAAAGCAAGTGGTAGAGACAAGTGGTAGTAAGCAGTGTAAGACACTGAGGATTTTTCAGGATGAATATGTAGGTGCTGGAAGAATCTATTTGGGAACACTTTACAATATGTCCCTCAACCCCCATGTTCATTATTTTATGGCAGCATTTACCCTACTGAGATCATTAACTATTTTGCAGATATTCCCCCACGAAACTCAATTCATAAAGGAGAGGGACTGCAAGTTTACCTCTGGGTGCTCAGCATTTAATAGAGTATCCAGCACAGGGGAGACCATGAATTGTTGCTGAAAGCATGTTGAATGAATTAAGACATTAGCATATATTTGGAGCACAAAAGAATCATTTTAATCTAACCTAGATAACTATGGAAGAGAATGACAGAAGCAAATATATTTAAATAAAAGTATTTCTAAATATGCAAATAAAATGCCTTCATATAACATTCTTTTCCAAATTGTAAATAATGGCCTTATTCTTTGGAGAAAGTTGGAAACATTAAACTGATGCTGGAGATAGGAGGAAAAAAAGCAAATTCATCTTGCTTGCAGCAAATTAAAGTATGCATTTTCTTCTTTTGCCAAATCTCCATATTCCAGGAGAATAATATCTTTGTGCTTTTCCTGCATATTTATGATCATCTGGTACAGTGTTTGTTAATCTTTAACCTAGCTGGGATCAATCACAATATGCCTTCACACCAAGTAAAATATTTTCACTACCTTGTTGGACACTGAGAACTGTATTTAAAAACTGCCTGCTCATGGTGTGATCACATCTTAAAATGCCCCTGTATGTATCAAAGAATTATTTATTTTAAAATATCAATTCCAACTTTGAAACCTCAGGATGCAGAATTAAAATTAGTAGAAAATCAGAAATCAGAGTAAATCTAATTGCATTAAGGTTTGTTCATGATTAGAACATGAACTTAATCCCTCCCAAAAATCCCCATTGCCCTGCTATATATACCAGCATGCTATATGCTCTTTTTCAATTGCAAAGAACAACAGATGAGATAGTTACAAAGTAGGCATTCAAAGTTCAATTTTAATTAGCTTATCTAGTATTTATAGAAAGGTAATAAAAAGAAATCTCACCCTAGCCGGTTTGGCTCAGTGGATAGAGCATTGGCCTACAGGCTGAAAGGTCCAGGTTTGATTCCAGTCAAGGGCACATGCCTGGGTTGCAGGCTTGATCCTCAGTAGGGGGCGTGCAGGAGGCAGCTGATCAACAGTTCTCTCTCATCATTGATGTTTCTACCTTTTGCTCCCTCTCCCTTTTTCAATAACAATATTTTTTTTAACAATATTTTTTTAAATGTCAAGGAATTGCCATGTATGATAAAACCATTCATCTCATTATCTACAAAAACTTCAGCACTAGAGTGAGTCAGGCAAAGCTTGGAATTGCATTCTACTTGTGAGAAAATCCAAAATAATAGAGTGAGAAGGCTTTCAAGGTGCTTACTTTAAATGTTTTAAGATTCAATATGGCTTTTTTTCTGGGTAATATTTCCATGTTCAGAAAGGACATGTCCTGCTAATAATTTTATAGAAATAGAGTTAGAAAGTTAAAGATCCCATAGCATAGTGAAAAGCATGAGCTAGAACTCAATATGAATAACAGCCCCACTATTCGTGTCAAGTTATGTAGCCCACTTGAGTCTCATTCTACTCAACTGTAAAATGAGATAAACAATATCTATCTCACTGAGTTGACAAGAGGAGTGAAGAAAATGGAATAAAGTAAAATTCCTGTTACAAGGTAAGTGCTATAGAAATGTATCTGTTTGGGAGGCCTACTGATTTTTTTTTAATACATGATCATTTGGGTTCAAAGGGAAAGCATATGTACAAAGGTGGAGAGAAAAGACAAATATCGTTTATAAAATCAAAGAAAATTGATATGCTGAAATCTAAATGTCACTTGGGGATGAAAAATCTGTATTGATTTCTGATGGCTTGGCCATAGTGTGGAGTCACCCATCACCCCACAATCCTTCCAGCTCTTTGATATTCAGAAAATGATCACTTAGCCACTGAACTTATAGTTTGATGGATCTAATAAAACCTTTATTAAATTGTTACCCTTTCATGTTTCATTGTCTCTGTAACGTGAGGAAAACCCTGATAGAAATCATAGCTAAAATAATTTGGGAAAATATCATTCAGGAAATCTCTATGTTTATATATATTGCTTTTGACAAACTTCACTTGAGATTAAAAACATTTTCAGCTGAAACCGGTTTGGCTCAGTGGATAGAGCGTCGGTCTGTGGACTGAAAGGTCCCAGGTTCGATTCCGGTCAAGGGCATGTACGTTGGTTGCGGGCACATCCCCGGTGGGGAGTGTGCAGGAGGCAGCTGGTAGATGTATCTCTCTCATCGATGTTTCTAGCTCTCTATCCCTTTCCCTTTCTCTCTGTGAAAAATCAATAAAATATATTAAAAAAAAACATTTTCAATTTTATATTAGTTATCATCAGCTTCTCTTCATTAGCTGTGATGTGTCTTTAAGGTTTTGATCTAAATTTTACAAACATTTGGAAAATGTACAGTCTGAATAAACAATTTGCTCAAAGCAATCTGCTAAATTCTGCTAATCCCATCACCCATCATTTTTATCAGGAATTACAGGGGGAAAAAAGTAAAAGAAAGAAATTTTCTCATGTTCCTGCCCAGAGGAATACTAATGGGTTATGAACCCTTTCAGAGGCATAGAGGAGAGAGAGAAATGGTTGCCTTGGTAACAAGGCAGACCAATCAGCTGCATACACACTCTATCCAGATCATCTAATTTATTCAGTAAATGCAGGCTAGAACAGGTGGCTAACCTAAATGATGCCAAAGAGCTTTAGCTTTCAAACATACACACCCTCTACATTTTCTTATACATAAAGTTTCATTCTTGTTCTTCATAAAGGAAGAGTTAACAGGGCGCATTTCCATGTGCAATGTGTCATATTAGTAGTCAGAAGAGCTGTCAGTACTTGTCACATGAATTTTCTAACAAAAAGAAAGGGTATGTGATTTCAAGACTCCTGTCATAAAATTCCACTAGTTGTATTTTAATAAATAAAATATTACTGTGAGTTTTAATATCAAGAGAGTTTACCCCTACATTTCACAATTGCTCATAATAATAAAGCATCATAGACATAATTACTGGCCTGGTCAGGTAGCTCAACTGGTTAGAGTGCCATCTCGAAAGGGATATACCAAGGTTGCAGGTTCAATCCCAGTCAGGGCACATGCAAAAATCAAACAATGAATGCATAAATGAGCAGAACAACAAATCTCTGTCTTTTTCTCTTTCTCTCTCTAATATATATATATATAAATATTATATATATATAAATATAAATATATATATAAATATATATATAAATAATATATATATATATATATATATATATATATAAATATAAAGAGGTAACATGCAAATTGTCTGGGACACCATAATGTCACAGCCACTCAGGATGAGGTTGCGTGCACAGGTGGGCGGGAGGGGACTGCGTGCAAGGTGAAGCAAGCCATGGATGGCACAGGCCCAGAGACAGGGGCCTGCCAGCCGCCACCACGGTGGCTTGAGCAGGCCCAGAGTGCAGACTGGGAGGCCTGCCAGCCATGGCGTACTAGCAGTGCCTCCTCTGCACATGAACTGCAGAGAAAACACCTTTCTGACTGCTCATTGGCTAAGTTCCCAGTACACCACTCTCAGTGTTCTTGGTAACTTGCATAATAAGAATCCAAGAAGGCCCTAACGGGTGTTGCTCAGTGGATAGAGCGTCGGCCTGCGGACTAAAAGGTTCCAGGTTCGATTTCGGTCAAGGGCATGTACCTTGGTTGTGGGCACATCCCCAGTAGGAGGTGTGCAGGAGGCAGCTGATAGATGTTTCTTTCTCATCAATGTTTCTAACTCTCTATCCTTCTCCCTTCTCTCTGTAAAAAATAAATAAAATAAAAATAAAGAGAATCCAAGAAGGTGATCTAGGGTTTTTCCACCTCCCTCCTGGAGGAAAAAATGAAGGTCCGCTGCTGGAGGGGCTAAGAAATGTCATACCCTGCCTTAGCTGGTTTGGCTCAGTGGATAGAGCCTTGGCCTATGGACCGCAGGGTCTGGGTTCGATTTTGATCAAGGGCATGTACCTAGGTTGCAGGCTCCTCCCTGGCCGGGGCCCAGGTCAGGGCTCATGCAGGAGGCAATTGATTGAGGTGTCCCTCTCATATTGATGTTTCTCTGTCTTTCCCTCTCTCTTCCACGCTCTCTAAAAATCAATGGAAAAAATATGCTCAGGTGAGAATAAAAAAAAAAAAAAAAGAAAGAAATGGTATATCCTATGAAAGAGACAGCTTAAAAATGCCTAAAGAAAGTTGTCATTTTTCCTGGTGAAGGGACTGGAGTCCATGTTGATGAAAACACCTTGGTGGCTGCAGCGGCTGGCAGTGGCAGCAGCAGTGGGGTGCTGGGGGTGGTGCCTTCCCTGGATCAGCTCTGTCGCCTCCCACAAAAGACATCCCCTGAGGGCTCCCAGACTGTGAGAGGGGGCAGGCTGAGCTGAGGGATCCCCCCACACACACCAGGGCATGAATTTCGTGCACCCGGCCTCTAGTCAATAAATTAAAAAAAAAAGATAAAAGAAAAAAGCAATTTCAATTCCTTAAGCCCTCTGAAAGCACTTGGGTAATTGTAAATAATTCTGGATTATAAAGGGGAAATAAGAGAGAATCATAGTAAGCTAGTTAAAGCCCTATTTATTATAGCATTGAATAATCCCATTTGCTAAATCTGAAGTTATAAAGAAAAATCTGGAAAACTAACAGTAAAGCGTAAACTTTTTCATACTATATAAGGACTTCTATGGTCTGTGCCAACCTCAACTCCAAACACTTCTAAATATATCCTGATCATCAATCAACAGAACATCAATGAAATCTGTCCTGCACATATCTGCACTTAGCATTTGCTGTTGTCTGTGTCTTAACATGTCCTTCTGGTGCTGGACTGTCTTCTCAATGCATAGCTATCCCTCAAGGTTAAAATCAAACAATTTCCCTCTCCAAAGTCTTGCTCACCTCCCGAGGAAGAATTACTAGACATCACACTGTGCTCCCTCTGCAAGTAATTGCATTGTTTGTTTTTGTATCTACCTTCTTCAACGGATTGAGTCCCCAGACCTTAAAAGCAAAGACTATGTGTTATTCACTCCCCATCTCCAGGTAATACCTGACTTATAGTATGAAATAATAAATATTTGATAAAAAGATGAATTAATGGTCAAAAGAATGAGTGAATGAATGAATGAAATTGTGCTTTTTTGACACAAAATCTGCACAAACCTACTATATGACAAAACGTTTTTTTAATTAGAGTAAAAAATCTCACCATCTTAGACAAAATCCAGTGAAGTGTGCTTGTATGAGTAAAGAATCCGTATATTTTGAAAACTTTTCTGCAAATAAAGTCTTAAATGCAGCTTTTCTTTTAAACCTGAATGTCACTCCATCATCCAGACTGCTATTCCTGCTCATTCCCCTCTCAAAGCATTTCTACCAAAAACCACAGGCTTCTAAAAGCAGAGCTTGACAATATGGACTAGAGTTATTACACATTCAATTTTGCCTTCCTACTTCCCAGTACATGGTATTCACATAAGCAAGTGTTTGTTGAAAAATGGCATTTAAAATAGGAGACAACATTAGCTGGGAAGTTCAGGTCTCTGCGTGTCTCTATTGATCTGCTTCTGAAGTCTTTCAATTGTTTCCAAAGGTGACCCTTGCTGCCTCAGGATGTTTCCGTGGCAACAGGAATGACTGCTTCCAGCATGTAGAGAAAAGGCATCTCTGTTTGTTTTACACCCCAGTACCATCCAGAGATGCTATGTTCTTTCCAAGAAAGCAAAAAGCCCTCATTTTTAAGTAGCAGATCGTCTCTCCAGTTCATGGGCTGCCCATTATTCTGAAAAACAAGAGGTAAGGATCATTATCTGGCAATAGTTTCCTCATCTCATGAAAAGGATGCAACCTCTATATTGATGCATTTTTATTCTTCTTCCCTAATTGTCCCACATGCTTGCCTATGCACTCAAACACACACACACACATACACACACACACACACATACACACAAATACATACACATCGTCACATCATCATTTCTTTCTTTTTTCATTTTCTGTATTAAAGCTTTTTGCTTACTATCAGTTTTCTCCTTTTTGTATGGTATCAATTTTACTTATTTTCTATTTCCAGCTATGGCTTCTTTGTACATCTCATTTTCCAACATCAACCAAATTACAAATTGTAGTTAAATATCAACCTATATGGCTAAAAAATACTTGGTTGAAGCAACTGACATTTGATCAATAATATAAATACTTATTATTGCAAGATTAGATGGAAAAATAAAATAATCCTTGACATTAATGTTGTTTATGATCAATTCACCTTTAATTCTCATTTGATTATATTTTATTTTAAATGGTATGGCATCATTTTATTTGTCATGCTTTATGTCTTCCTAAAACAATTTGAGAACATTTATATTGCTTCAATGAAACCTCTTTGTGCCAATTTCATGTAGTTGCGCAGTCATATCATAAAGTGGCTGGTGTCAAACAAACCTCCATATTAGTGAATTTCTTTTGCCTGGATTTATTCCTGCAAAGATGAAGAATATTAATGAGGCTATATATCGTTTTGCTGGGAGAAAATTATTCTTAAAGGATGCTTTCAGATATAATTTTTGTACTAATTTCAGTAGGTAAATAACTAAATAAACTAGATTTTTAGAGTGCATTATCAAAAGACTCAAACTTATAGCCAAGTTTTTCCAGTGTAGAATGTATAGAATCCTAAGATGAACAGTTAAAGTACAATGACTTCTTTCATAACCAATCTATGGAATACAATTTTTAAAATATTATTCAATATATAGTGTGACAGCCTGGCCAGGGTAGATCAGTGATTGAGCATTAACCCATGAACCAGGAGGTCACGGTTGGATTCCCTGTCAGAGCACATGCCCAGGTTGTAGGCTCGATCCCCAGTAGGGGGCATACTAGAGGCAACCAATCAGTGATTCTCTCTCATCATTAATATTTCTATCTCTCTCTCCCTTTCCCTTCCTCTCTGAAATCAATAAAAATGTACATATTTTTAAAAATACATAGTGTTACAATCCATAGACCTAAAATACATTTATTCTAATAAATTCAGAAGTATAAATCTGCAATGGACCTTAGAAAGAATGTAATCCTTCATTTTATACATGAGAAAATGAACACTAAAAAACAGTAAGAAATATGCCCCTGCAAATTGGACTCAAGCCATGGATGAGTATCAGAAAGTCTTTTCATTTTTATTTGTTTACCATATAAAATGTCCACCATAAAGTTATTAAAGACAAGAATTACATTTTGCTCTTTATTGTTAGTGTTTTATTTTATAACAAAATGCTCAAGTTTTAATAATCTCTAATAAATTACTTATGCATGCAGCATTGGTTAGGAATTCTCCCAGTTAAACGTAACAGAAAACACCACTAAGGGTGACTTAATAAATATTGATGTATTTTTCTGACATAAGGCAGCTGGCATTGGTTCAGTGGTTTTAGCATGTTAGGGTTGGCATTTCTGAAATTCTCCTGGGATTTCCTTATATCTACCTCATAGTCACAAAGTGGCTGCAGTAGCTTTCAGCATTCCAGTCTGCCTTCAAGAAAGGAGGAAGAAGGAGCCATGCAACCATGTCTTGCCCTTCTATCAGGTAAATAAAGTCTTTCATAAAGTTCTTAGCAAGTTTATGTCCATGTCTCAGTGTCCAGGACTACAGATAATAGGTGCTCTCATTGCAAAAGAGATTGGAAACATAAGAACTTAGCTTTTTTTAACTGTCATAATAGAGATGACAATGGAGAAATGGATTTGAAATACCTGAGGGTGAGCTAAAAAGAATAGATTCTTATTTTTAGATAGACAGATAATAGCCAGATAGTAGATGATAGATAGACAGACAGATAGATGATGATGATAGATGATAGTTAAATAGATGATAGATAGATAGGTAGATAGATAGATAGACAGATAGATAGATAGATAGATAGATAGATAGATGATGGTAGATGATAGATAGATAGATAGATAGATAGATAGATAGATAGATAGATATAGATAGATAGATAGATAGATAGATAGATAGATAGATAGATAGATAGATAGATAGATGATGGTAGATGATAGATAGATAGATAGATAGATAGATAGATAGATAGATAGATAGATAGATAGATAGATAGATAGATAGATAGATAGATAGATAGATAGATAGATGATAGATAGATAGATAGATAGATAGATAGATAGATAGATAGATGATAGATAGATAGATAGATAGATAGATAGATAATAGAATATAAAATGAAATCAAGAAAGAAACAAAGTAAGATATCAAAAAAGAAAACAGGAAAAATGTATTCTACTGCAATCTTAAAACAGAAAAATGAGGTATTCAAAATAAGAAACAGAGAAGACATGAAGCTGCACTTACATGTTTTCTAAATGCTTTCCATGGTGGGATCCCAGAAGCATGCTCAGTGGACTAGCTTCACTAGTGACCAAAGCAGCCAACAGAGAGAGTATGACCATCTCAATGGACACGCAGAATTTCTGTGTTTTGCCAGTTGGTCGGTCAAGAGAAAGCTCAGGGAAACTATTGCTAAAAAATCACTTTGAAGCATCTGAAATTTAAAATCTTAAATTTAAAATCTTAAATTTAAAATCTTTACTGTGTGAGTAATTTACCTTTTGCATACTCTTCTTAAGACAGGCTTTGAAAGAACAATATTATTTTAATTTGTCATTTGACTTTAAGGTCGTTTCCAAGTATTCTGAAAGTGCTATGAATATTTATAAAAGCTCTTTTTAAAATATATTTATTTATTTATTTCAGAGAGGGAGAGGGAGAGATAGAACATCAATGATGAGAGAGAATAACTGATCGGCTGCCTCCTGCATGCCTCACACTGGGGATCGAGTCCACAACCTGGGTATGTTCCCTAACTGGAAATTGAACCATGACTTCCTGGTTCATAGGTCAATGCTCAAACACTGATACACTCTGGCCAGGCTGTAAAAGCTCCTTTCCTTTGGTCCAGTAGAAAAACCAAGTGGGCCAGATAAATTGCTATAAAATCAAGTCAATAGGCTTAATTTCGCAGTCACACTTGCCCATTTCTCTTTCTCAAAACAAGTGTGAAGGATTATGCTGCCTCTTCATCTTCGATTCCTGCTAGAATGTAATAAGCTCCATGATAGAGGCTCCATTGTCTCGTTTGCTGCTGTATCTCAACTATCTCCAACAGTGACTGGTACAATACAGTCATTCAATAAATAGTTGTTGCCTAAGTACGTAAAAATCAATCCTTTGTAGATCAATTGCCTACTAGGCAAATGGTATTCTCCTTTGAGGTGAAATTTAATACATCAACATAAGCTGCACAGTAATAAAGTTAAACATCAGATCCTTCTTCAGAAAATAGCTCATTGATAAAAAAAAAAATTAGATTATAAATGTCTGAAGAGTGAGAACCACATGCCTATCTTTTTGTCTTCACTGCCAAGCCCAGTACCTAGCACATAGTGTTTGTAAAATGAATTGCTGGTCAGATTTTATAATGCATAATTACTAAAGTTGTAGCAGTCAATATTTTCCTTCAAGCCTTAAAATAAAACTATTTTGACACATTTCCAATACACATTCAATCCTTCAACTCCATTCTTAAGAACAGTATTTAACCTCTAAACATTCACCTTGTCAATTAGTGGCTAATGAAAATCTGAGAGGAAATTCATAAGGCCCAAGTCAGAGTAAAGCAAACATTTATACATGCATGCACACATACACAGGTAACATAGCTCTTTTTTCTCATATTATTCTGGGCTTATAAAGTAAATTGTTCTCAAAGAGGAAAATAAAGTAGTCAACTAAGAATCCTAGTGGATTTGTCTCTAAGAACACAGAAGCAAATCACTCTGTGAAGAACAGGATTCTATAAAACCGTGTTTATTAATTTATACCTATGCAATTCCTATAACAAGTATAAATGAAGGTAGTGCATTTCTTTATGGCTAGAGGATTAAGAGCATTGCTTTTTTGAAATTAACTCTTTTTTATTGGCACCCAAACCATCCTTAAAGCAGAGCTCCTAGGAATGCCATGGTACACAACATTCTACAACAGAGCAGCCGATGAGGTACATATGTGCATCCTTAACAAATCAAATGTTGCATTATTTAAATACTTTTAAAACAGGTTTACTTTTTCAATTGTGATATTTTTACAGTTACATGCAAGTTTAGCTAGGTGAGCATGATCCCATGTTAATATGCTGTGGATATAAATGTACACATTTAAAAGCAAGCCTTATAATTCCTGCAACTCTTACTGATTTCAGCAAAACCATAAGAAGTCAGTATCCCTCTCCCATAACTGCAAGCACAAATATATTTGTAGTGTAAGCATTTTATTCCATAATGAAAAAGAGCGACAACAACAACAACAAAAGATCCAAAGCAAAATGTATGAAGACAGAAATAAGTCAGTTGCAAACAAAAGGCTGATTGAAGCCCTGTTATTAAGTGCATGCATATTTAAGACAGCTCTGTTCTTTTGATGAATGGACACTTTTATTATAATAAAAATTTATCCATATTGAATTTAAAAAAAGGAAACAGAAGGCTGGAGTGTTAATTAAACATTACCTTTTTCTCGTGGTGAGGAAGATGCATCACGGTCATTTCTGTATTTTCTCACAGTGCTGATTTAAAACCCCCAGCTGAGAAGGCAGCTGTGTGGAGCAGGGAGCTGGTGAGCGCAGCAGGAGTCCTGTTCCCTGGTGCAACCCCCAGAAATTCATGCTTTCTTGCAGTTGCTGTGTTGTCATTAGTAATGCCAGAAATATGAAATGCTGTCCTCTTTTCTGCAGCAGTGATACAAAGATCACAGTGATGTGTCTTTAAAGACTTCCAAAGCCTGATGCACCCTCTTTTTATTGTTCTTTATTTGATGTAGCTTCCAAAGAGCAAGCACTGACTACTTTTCAAGGAATTTGAAATTCTAGAGAACTTTCATTAATTATTATGTTAATGGAATAGATGGCAAAACAGACATGAAAGTTGAAGCATATGGGAGAGGGGATGGTAAGGTTGATTTTCCCCCTCCCCATGCAAAAGAGGAAGAAAGAAAGAAAGAAAGAAAGAAAGAAAGAAAGAAAGAAAGAAAGAAAGAAAGAAAGAAAGAAAGAAAGAAAGAAAGAAAGAAAGAAAGAAAGAAAGAAAGAAACAAGACTTCACTGTTATATAGCAATTTTTTTCTAGGTTGCAGCTATGAAAACCTTGCCTTAAAAAAAACAACAACACACTATATCTTATGTCTCTGATTAAGGTAGCAATATGAAATTAACTGCCACCTAAAATCAAGCTCCATTTCTTAAAAGCCCTTGAAAATTGAATTAATTTGTCTATTTCCATCCAGTAGCATTAAAAATGGTTTATGAAGTACTGTGGAAATGACTTAAAAAATAATTACAGGGAAACTACTGAACAACAGAAGGGCTGCAGTTGCTGGCTGCAAGGCATGATTGATGTTACAAGATTGTCATAAGTGAATTAAGTGTGTCATATTCAGAGCTAGGAATTCTGGTGGGGATCAGCCTTCAACATAAAAGAAAAAATAATTTGTTGCATTTCTGAAGGTAGCATAGGTGTTAAATATATATTGTAAAGCATTTATAAACTATATGTTATATCTAACATATATAATATATGCCTAGTGTATAAAATTACATTTCTATGCATAAAATACATATGTCTATTGCTATGTATATTCAGGGATATTAGGCTTCAATAGCTAAAATAATATTTACTATGTTTCAATACTTTAAATAATTATAAAAATATTTAAAATAAAACTTGAACACTTTCAATTTTCATATTTTACTCAATTCATGTTAAACATCAAAAGACAATGAATGAACAAAAACTCTTCCTTTAAACAGGTTCAACAACAAAAAAAGAGAAGATTCAGACATAACTTGGCTCAAGAAACTCCCACAAACACTAAATAGTAACATCTATATTATGTTGTATTACTTAATAAACTTTTATTTATAATTTTTAAAATTTGAACAGTAATTTTAATATATATTTTATTATTGAGTATATTTCTGTTATTATCTGAAAGCAACAATCAGATATCAAAGTCAGTAAAAATAGCTGACAAAGAGGAATACATTTTAATACTGTCTTTTATTTATATTTAGTTAATTTTATAAGTCAATTTTAGAAAAGGTGTAGAGCTGAAATATTAACATTTAGAATAATTTACCTAAGGATTATGTCATTCAATGGGTATTTATGACAATGTACTTGGTGTCTAGAATTTTATCTTGCTAATTTAAAACCAAGATTACATCAAACAAAATTTCAGATAACATACATTATGGAGTTATTTCAGGAAGTCTCCTTGGTATTTCAAATGGAATTTCAACCAAAAATATTTGGAAGAATAAAAAAACTATACATTTTTTATGACTGCAGAACAAATGGCCACAAATTTAGCAATTTAAAGCAAAATAGTCATCTCATTTTGAAAATTTAAATGCACTATTTTTATAAATAAGCTTGCAGTTTAAAAATGTTGCCTTAGCATCTTGTTGTATGATCATAATATTTTTTTTCATTTACCCATTCATTTACAATACCTATTGTTTTGACTTCTGCAAATAGTTTAATTTTTTGCCCTGAAGAAATTATGTAAGTATTTTGTCTACTGAAACACTATTTCTAAAGATAGCAAATATTTAGTTTTAGTCTCAACACATTTATGCAAGGCCATTAAAAGTGCTATGCTTTATAAGAAAATGAAAACAATAAGAAATTGAGCAGATAATATCTACAATAGTAATATCTTAGAGATGCATTTTTACCATTCTCCAAAATAATTTTAGATACCCACAAAACACATGTAAAAAAGATTGACCTCACATATAATTATAGAAACTTGAATCAGTTCAAAATTATATTCCATTTTGCCTATTAAATATTTTTTAAAATATAAAATTTACAGTAACAATGGAAGTACAGTATTATATATTACTGTTGATAGTTCAAGCTGGTGTATGATAATTTGACAGGAAAATAATGGCAACAGAAATCAAAAGGAAAAAATGACCACAAATTAATATTAATGGCCATGTCTGGGATATTTTTATTTATAATGGTGCTCAGCATATGACATCATAGAATTGAAAAAGTGAAGAAGAGGAAGTGTTCAACAGTAAATAAATCATTTCAGAAAGTGAAAAATCAGTGCTGGCAACGGGCAGAGTGAGGCTGTGATGAGCAACATACACAAAACATCAATACTCAACAGTAAACTGTGGCTATGACCAGGTCTGAAACAAGACAGAGACCAGGACTATCAGCAAACACAGAAAACTACCCAACATCCCCTCTTTGTACTAACCCAAGTGACTACTACTTATTTACCAATGATAACACAGCACTACTTTAATCTTCTTACCACCTAGAGAATTGCCAAGATAGCCAATCCCTGAATTGCCCCTTTTTTGACAGCATCCAATTCAGAAATGACTCCCTCCTCTTTAAGCCCCATTTAGAACCACCCACCATAAGCCCAATCTTTAAAAACCATCTCCAAGACCCTTCTACTGAGACCTCCACAGTTTCTCTGGAGAGAACTCTCCCTTGCTTCATCCAGCTAAATAAGCTTACTTTGTTTCTCTCTGATGTGTTCTCCTGGTTTTTGGATGGTAGATTTCAGTAAGTACTTGACCTAGACCTTAGAAAATGAAGACAGTATAGAGGGGAAGAAGGAAGATTCAACTTGGAGTGATGACATATCCACCTGATAAATTAGGAAACTAAATTTTAGATTGGTGGCAATCACTCCAAGGATCATTCTATGAATTACAAATTACAAATTAAATCAGCTCTCACATGTATCAAAGCTTTATTTCTGTGGGAGTCAATGGTCACTTGCTGCAGTATCGTCCATGAGCCAAGAAGGTTCACACCAAAAAGCCATCTGAAAAGCTTAGATGAGAACTTTTTGATCTAATCCAATTGTCCCTCAAAGACACCATCCATCTACTAGGATTGGCCTCACAAGACTACAAAGAGATTTCTATGATACACTGCTACATTTTTATGTTCTTGTAACTCTGAGTTGGGCCAAAAATGACAAAAGTAGGAGGAAATACTTCCTTGAAATTAACTAGCTTTAAAAAAAAAATAGAGGAAAGGAAGATCAGTCAGATTTTGATAGAGAAAAATTATGCCAAGTTCTAAAGGCATAAAAATGCCAAATGCAGGAAAGGATATATTTCAAACTTAAATTGGGTCTGGAAATGTTGCAGGGATAGATACATATGGCAGACAAACAGAATGCATGCCAAAAGAGGCAAAGTGAGTGTGAGAAGGTGTGAAGATTGTTCTCTGCATATGGGGAACATTAGCCAAAGAAAATATCTGTATGGGAAATGGGCCACATTTGTACAGAAAAGAGAAGTTTTGAATGTGATATGAATGAGGAACCAGAAAAATTAGTTTGACATTTTAGTATATTTTTTTCTTTTTATATTTTATTGATTTCAGAGAGGAAGGGAGAGGAAGAGATAGAAACATCAATAATGACAGAGAATCATTGATCGGCTGCCTCCTGCATGCCCCCTACTAGGGATCGAGCCCACAACTTGGGCATGTGCCATGACCAGAATCAAACCATGACCCCCTGGTTCATAGGTTCATACTCAACCACAGAGCCATGCCAGCCTGGGCCAGTTTGACATTTTAAATGGTCTTAGATTCAATTTATTTCTCCCTCTGATTCAAAATAAGTATTTTACTTCTTTATCTAGAACCACCCCTTTCCTCTTTTCCATTCAATTAGCATAGAACACATGAAATAAGCCTGCTCCTGTTGTAGAGTTTAAATGTAGACATATCTAGGAGGAATCTAGAAGGCATAGCCAAATATTTATTTTGTCTTATTTCATGTTTTCCCATTAATGATTAGATAGTCAGCACTAAGGTGGGTGGGAGTGAGGCGGGTACACATGAAATGCAATAGAATGACTCATATGTTAAGGGAAGATTTTAAAATGGAATACATATTGAAAAGTATTATTATTCTGAAAAGGTAGAAGACATAGCATTCTTGTGTCTAGTTTCAAGGTGTCCTATTTATAGAGACAACTCTATTAACATGTATTGAGCCAAGACAAAGGTATTTTCACATTTCAACATCATCTTAGTTAAAAGCAAAAGCTCATCTGGTGACTTGGTTTTAATGTTATATAAAATATGTATGACTGGAATAATTACATAATGTTCATAACAAATTATCTTGAAATCTTAGAAGCTTAAGACAACAAATATTTATTATCTCACATTTCCTGTGGGCCAAGCACCCTACTACGGCTTAGCATGGTCCTCAGGCTCATGGGCACTCATAAGGCTGCAGTCAAGACTTGACTGGGAGTGCCCTAACTGGTTTGGCTCCGTGGATAGAGCGTCAGCCTGCGGACTGAAAGGTCCCAGGTTCTATTCTGGTCAAGGACATGTACCTTGTTTGCGGGCACATCCCCAGTGGGAGGCGTGCAGGAGGCAGCTGATAGATGTTTCTCTCTCATCGATGTTTCTAACTCTCTATCCCTTTCCCTTCCGCTCTGTAAAAAATCAATAAAATATACATTTTTTTATTTTTTTATTTTTTTATTGATTAAGGTATCACATATTTGTCCTCATCCCCCCATTCCCATCCCACACCCCTCCCCACACATGCCCCCACCCCCCTGTTGTCCTTAACTGCTGGTTAGGCTCATATGCTTGCACACAAGTCCTTTGGTTGATCTCTCCCCTTTACCCCCACCCTCCCTTACCCTCCCTCTGAGGCCCGACAGTCTGATCCATGCCTCCTTGTTTCTGGGTCTGTTCTTGTTCATCTGTCTATGTTGTTCATTATTTCCCCTAGATGAGTGAGATCATGTGCTATTAGAAATACACTTATAAGAACCAAAAATGAGACAAGTAATAATGGTTATGGTGACAGGCAAATGAATCGGTCTGTAGTGAGTTTCTTTCTGGGCCAACAGTTCTTTTGAGACCCAATTTCAATGTCCAACAGTTCCTTATGTGTACATGTCAGCACTGACATTACAGTTCTGGATGGTGGACAAATGGTGGTAATGCAGTCCGACTCTCTCTGGTTTGGTCCTGGGCAACCTGCAGTGATGCACAGCTGCTAACTGCTAGTATGGGAAGTCCACATATTTTAAAAAATAAATAAATACATGTAGGTGAAAACATATGAACTATTTTAAAAAAAAGACTTGACTGGGAGAAGATGTACTTTCCTGGAAACCACTGATCTGGCTTCTGTTTCCATTGTGCTTCCCAGTCCTTAATCTCATGTAAATACAATCATGAAGCACATAGCCTTCTAAGACTGGGTTTTTTATTAGTAACTAGAGGCCCAATGCATGAAAATTCATGCTAGAGTAGGCCTCACTTCCCCCGGCTGGCAGCACCTTGGACCCGGGCTTCCCTCCTCTGATCTTGGCTGGCTTCCCCTGGGGTACCTGCAGGCACCCAGGACACTGGCTGGCTTCCCTCCAGCCCTGGCTTTGTCAGGAAGGATGTCTGGAATGATGTCCGGTTAATTAGCATATTAACCTTTTATTATTATAGATAATCACTTTAGATTTTTTCATATCTTTACATGGTTTGATAGTGTATTTCTTGTTATTGGTGAATTGAATTCTATTGTATGGATATACCACAGTTTGTTTCTCCTTTCACCTTTTGAAAGAAATAATGATTACTTCCAGTTTGGGGCAATTATGAATAGAATTCCTATGAAAAGTCATGGACAGGGGTGCAGATGTTTATGTGGACATACATTTTCAAGACAATTGAGTAAACACCTAGAGGCACAATTTATAGGTTATAAAGTGAGTCTATGTTTAGTTTTATATCAACTTTTGAACCTAATTAGATACATGAATACTAAGTTATACAATTTTTAACATAATGTGATTTATATATTTTATCACCTACCCCACCCCTCAAAAAAAATGCATCTAGTGAACCATAAGAAAATTGGGAGAAAATGAATTCAATAATTACTGTAAGGCAGCATTTCCTAAATTGGCTTCTATTGGGGAGGGGGGAGGGGGGAAGAAAGATTAAATGGAGACAGGAAATCTTACTGAAATTGTAAAGATGAAAGGAGTATTTGAGGAAGTAGCCATCAGGAGTAGAGGGAAAGTATCTGAATTTGGGTATTAAAATACATACTGTAGAGAAATAGTAGAGAGTCTTTTAAAAAATCAGTCCTCGAGCGGGGAAGATATACAAGAAAAGAGAGACACAGAGTAAGTAACTAGGGAGACAAAGTACTAGTAAACAGCAGGGATGAGGAGTGCATGAGAGTATGAGATGGAGGTGCACCCTATTGACTGGGAAGATGAACCCTGGAATCATTAGAAGGATGTGGATTTTGGTTTGATATGCTTCCCTGATAATAAGCCTAATAGCAACCTCAGTTTCTTTGATTGACAGGAGACTTCCATGAATAATTTTAAGACCAGTTGTTCCCTGTACCTTCACCTCTTTTTATGCCAATGTCTTTTATGAGAATGTTTAACAACTCTGCTGCTCTCTGAATTGCCTCACAGGTTACCCTCATTCACTTCTCATATGTGAAGGGGCTCATTATAAAAGTCATAAAGAAAGAAAAAGATTCATAAAGTTGCCTTATAATACAATCTTTCATGCAGAAATATGATGTTTAATGTGTAATTTATTATGGCTACTGAAATGCTTCTTCTGGGAGCATGTAAATGAACGGTGACTGAACAGGTGGTCACTAAAATAATCAAATGTAAGAAAATAGAGGGGAGAAATGGTTCATCAATAAATGCTATATCATTGCTGTCACCATCTCACACATGGGAAAGCAGGCTTCCCTAATATTGCTCTCTACTCTTGCTACAAAGGAACCTTTTGACTTTCCACTTTTTTGGTCTCTAAAATTATTGGAGAACTATTTGCTTCTCAAGGACTTCTTACAGTCAGAAGGCAAAATTATGAAGCTCAAAATGGATGCAGAATTAAGTATGGTTTTTGTTTCTAAAATATGAATTTCCCATATAAACTTCTATAATATTCTCATGAGTCTTAAGTTCTGTTTTAAGTTAGTCTCACTTAAACAAGACCATAATTCTAATTTTCACCAATATGTCTTCAAAACTCTAAAATACAAAGAACCCAAATTGTCAACTGCAAAAATATGCAAAATTGAGGTAATTTGTAACTGTGGCATTAAAAAATATAATGTGCTGTTGAACTTCATTTATGTTAGTTAAATGACAATAACCTTTTATACGGATGAATTAATGAGTTCTTTATAATTATTTCTTCACCTTCATTGTTCCTACTCTAGGATTGTCTGTATACACTAATATGGAGAAAAAATAGAATACATCCTTTTGTAATATGCCTGATATATTTGCATCAACCTGCCACCATTTCTCAATTCTAACCTGTTAGTTTCTTATTCAAAAAGCTTCCAAAGTTACCAGTGATACGAGAGATACAAAAGCATCCATATCTAAAATAACCCAAATTTATGAGTAGCTGAATCTAACAGTAGTTCTCTATACCCATGGTCGGCAAACTGCGGCTCGCGAGCCACATGCGGCTCTTTGGCTCCTTGAATGTGGCTCTTCCACAAAAATACCATGGCCTGGGCGAGTCTATTTTGAAAAAGTGACGTTAGAAGAAGTTTAAGTTTAAAAAATTTGGCTCTCAAAAGAAATTTCAATCGTTGTACTGTTGATATTTGGCTCTGTTGACTAATGAGTTTGCCGACCACTGCTCTATACCATTGAACAGTGAAAGTTGTGAAACATTAAGCAGGCGGCATTCACTGCATTAGCAAAGTAGGGCTCTTCTATTGTGTGGGGAAGGCACTAGATCATGGGAGACAGCACCACAGACTTGCAAGGAGCCTCAATACAAACTCATCAATATTTTCAAAACACATCACATTCCTCTTGTGCTCCTCTGAGATACATTAGCAACCTTATTAGATTCTCTGTTTTGAATTATCTCCCTGTCTTAATCCTTGACCTACTAATGTCTCAAAATGCATTAAAGCAACAATTAGTCCCTTCTCTGCTCTTTTCTTTATGCTGATTAGGCATTTGGCACTCTCATAAGTATAATAAGACTCATTTTTCTTCCCCCTATTTAGTGTGATAAGGTTTTTATTTTAAATAAGTGAATATAAATTACTGCACAATGTTGAACAACTTCGGTGAGAAGATTATGGGAGTAGAGATGGAATAAAAAGAGGCAGAGAAAAAAATTTTAATTGGGAGAATATTGATGTTTCCAGATGATGTTATTTTTAACCTATTAAATAGAACAAATTTTTAAATTTTTTTATATTTGAAAAACTGAAGTCTACAGTTTGCTTATTTTCTGCTATTTTTTCCTTCAGTTGATTTTCCAGTAAGTGATCTTTCTATTTTTCTGTCACCACCAGAGATTTTTCTCTTTGATGTTTTATATTCTTGATGATATCAATCATCACTTTTCTATTTATTTGAATGGTCCAAATAGAGTGACTAAAGTTCTGCATGCACATAAACATATAGACACACATACAGGGTATCCCAAAAAATGTATACACACTTTAACAGCTGATAGCTGCAGATTCTATTATATTTTGAAAATAAAATGTATTTTAATAAACACTGCCTTTTTAATGTGCATACATTTTTGGGGACACAGGGGAAAGCATGTGTCCCAAAACTAGTTAAAATATTACATACTAGAGGCCCGGTGCACGAAATTCATGCACGGAGGGAGGGGTGTCCCTCAGCCCAGCCTGCACCTTCTCCAATCTGGGCCCCCTCGAGGGATGTCCAACTGTCCGACCCTTCGAGGTATGTCCAACTCCCCACCGGGATCGGGCCTAAACGGGCAGTTGGACATTCCTCTCACAATCCAGGACTGCTGGCTCCCAACTGCTTGCCTGCCTGCCTTCTTGATTGCCCCTAACAGCTTCTGCCTGCCAGCCTGATCACCCCCTAACCACTCCCTTGCCAGCCTGATTGATGCCTAACTGCACCCCTGCCAGCCTGTTTGCCCCTAACTGCCTTCCCCTACAGGCCTGGTCACCCCTAACTGCCCTTCCCTGCAGGCCCGGTCACCCCCAACTTCCCTCCTCTGTTGGCCTGGTCACCCCTAACTGCCCTCCCCTGCAGGCTTGATCACCCCCAACTGCCCTCCCTTGCAGGCCTGGTCCCTCCCAACTGCCCTCCCCTGATGGCCATCTTGTGTCCACATGGGGGCAGGATCTTTGACCACATGGGGGCAGCCATCTTGTGTGTTGGAGTGATGATCAATTTGCATATTACTCTTTTATTAGACAGGATTGAGGCCTGGTGCATGGGTGGGGGCCAGCTGGTTTGCCCTGAAGGGTGTCCCGGATCAGGGTGGGGGTTCCCTTGGGGTGTGGGGCGGCCTGGGTGAGGGGCCTGTGGTGGTTTGCAGGCCGGCCACGCCCCCCAGCAACCCAAGTGGAGGCCCTGGTATCTGGGATTTATTTATCTTCTACAATTGAAACTTTGTAGCCTGGAGTGGAGCCAAGCCTCCTGCTTGCTCCATGGCGACAGCCATTTCTGTTGGGATTTATGTATCTTCTATAATTGAAACTTTGTAGCCTTAAGCAGAGGCCAAGGCAGGCCAGGGCTTCAGAAGCTTGGCTTCCTCCATCGCCGGGGGCAACCCTAGCCTCCTGCTCTTTCCAGCTCCGTGGCTGCTGCCATTTCTGTTTGGATTTATTTATCTTCTATCATTGAAACTTTGTAGCCTTGAGTGGAGGCCTAGGCCGGCAAGGGCAGGCAGAAAGCTTGGCTTCCTCCATTGCCGGGGAAACCCAATCCTCCCTCCTGCTCTCGGTGGCCGCAGCCATCTTGGTTGGGTTTATTTGCATATTCGTTCCTGATTGGCTGGTGGGCATGGCTTGTGGGTGTAGCGGAGGTACGGTCAATTTGCATATTACTCTTTTATTAGATAGGATAATATATAGGTAATCAATGTTACATATTTAATTATATATAAAATTAGTCATGCAGATATTCATGTGGATTCCAAAATTATCTCTAAATTTTTGCCAAATTGTTCCTTAATTGTGTGATAATTTCCCTGGCCTCTCAAAATACCCGTTCTATATCTTGGAGTCCTATATAATAGCAGTAATGTTAGCTTCCAATCAGAAATGCAGTTGCTAATGACATAAATTTTCTTGATAGATTTGTGTTCATACCAAATAGAATATGACTGATTATTAAAAATGAGGTACTGCCCAGCTGGTGTTGCTCAGTGGTTGAGCGTTGACCTATGAACCAGGAGGTAATGGTTCGATTCTGGTCTGGGCATGTGCCCAGGTTGCAGGCTTGATCCCCAGGGTGGGACGTGCAGGAGGCAGCCAATAAATGATTCTCTCTCATCATTGATGTTTCTATCTCTCTCTCCCTCCCTTTTTCTTTCTCTCTGAAATCAATAAAAATATTTTTTACATGAGGTACTTACTGATTCTGCTGAATCTCAAAAGCCTAGAACAAAATGTAGCCACCAAATACTCTCTCCTTAAAAGCAAGCTGCCAACTAACTGGTCCATGGATTACTTGACAAGGTGTGGCCCCAGGCAGTGCCACCAGCATTGCCAAGGCTAGAGGGGAGATTGGGGACATCCATTTAAATGTGTGATGGCAGCCAACTAAGATGGGCTTCAAGGGACCACCGAAGAGCTTGACCCACATTTCTGGAAGTTTGGGGAATTAGACAGGTTCAGTGGTGATATGTGAAATATTTAACAACTTGCTACTACACTGACGTTGGCAGACACTGGAGCAGGAACCCTGGGCCCTGTGATGCTGGACAATACCTTTCAATTGCTGTATTGTGGCAAGTGAGGAGACCCATGGAGGAAGGGGTAAGGGTGCGCTGACTTGATTGGAGAACTCAGGGTAACCTACCTATACCAAACTTAGAAGAGTGTGTTCACGTATTAACAATCTGTAAGGTCCTGCCATTCACAAAGGAGCAGCCTTGATTAATACCTGATTCACATGGGCCACACAGAAAGTCAAAAGAAGTGAGTGGGATGCTGTTAATCTGAGCCAATAGCAAAAGAGAGACAAAAAGAGAGAGTGCGTGTGTGTTGAATCTGGAATGAGCACCACTGTCATGCTGGAACCAAGCAGAAAGGAGCGTTAATTTCCAACCTTTGAATTTGATTATTACTCTGGTCTAGACATTTTAATGACTAAAGTGAGGCTGTTCTCTGAAAATTTATTTGAGCTCTTCATTTATCTAAGTGTAATTGAGTAAAAATCTGAGGCAAACCTCAGAATTCATCCGGGGCAAGGAGAAAACTGTCCCGCAGTCCAAATTTAAAAGGTTAGTGGCAGGAAAAGTAAAGTTTGTTTTCTGCGTGCAACTTAATATTCATTCAGTACAAGGATTCCAATCACAATGCATCCAATTGAACTTCAACTGCCATTCGGACAAGGCGGGGCTTTTCAGATCAATCGATGGGAGGGGCCAGGGCACTTTGTGGTATCCTATTTGGTTGGTTTGGGTTTCTTTGGGTCCAGTGCCAGGGAAGAAAAGAATATAGAAAGCCAGAACTGCTCCATACTGATTTATGTGCTCCTGACTGAGGCTTTAGGAGAAAACTTCTGGCAGAAGCCTAAGTAACTGTTTTACACAAGTTTTCCTGAGCCCAGCAGGAGTGGCTCACTTCGTTGAGCATGGTCCTATGCACTGAAAGGTTGCCGGCAAGGGGAGTGTCTTTCCTTTATATAGAGACTGTATTGGTTTTGATAAAGTGAAGATTAACACCACATCAGAACCTCATGCCTGTGCTTTGCAGAGTATAGGAGATGAATTCCTGTCCTGGACTCTGTGGTCCCAGCAGACCCTGGCAGCAGTTATTGGGAGGTATCACCCAAGTGACTCTAAAAGGGCCAGGTGGCAGGACAAGAGGTGAACCCCCAAGAATAAACTAGATCGGCAATTCCTAAACTTGTGGCCCTAGTATCCCTTCACACTCTTAAAAATTATTGAGGATGTCAAAGAGCTTTTGTATATGTGGATTTCATCTACTGATATTTATCATATTAGAAATAAAAATTGAGAAATGTCTTAAATATGTTATTGTCTCCTTAAAGTTATGATGACTACATTATGTTAATATAAATAACATTTTTATGAAAAATAACTATATTTTTTCAAAGCAAAATTAAAAAGTTAAAAGGGTATCATTGTTCCACATTTTCACATATCTCTTTAGTATTCATCTTAATAGGGGACAGTTGGATTCTTATATATGATTATGCATTTAATCTGTTATGATATGTTGCTTTGGTTGAAGTATATAAAGAAAATTCAGCCCTATAGAGATGTGTACTTAGAAAAGGTGGAGTATTTTAGTAGCTGTTTCAGATGATTGATATGGATGTTCTAATTTTAAGTTATTTTATTACACATTATTAAAATTCACATTCATTAATAATACTACTGTATTAGTCAACTCAGACTGCTATAACAAAATATCACAGACTGGGTGGCTTAAACAACACATTCATTTCTCCAATTCTGCAAGTTAGAAAGTCCAAGATCAAGGTGCCATTTAGTTTGGTTCCTGGTTAGACCTCTCTTTCTGGCTTGCCAATCTTCACCTTCTCCCTGTGTTCTCACATAAGCAAGAGAGAAAAGGAAAGGAGTAGTGGGAGAGAAGGAGAGAGAGAGAGGAAGAGCAAGAGAGAGAGAGAGAGAGAGAGAGAGAGAGAGAGAGAGAGAGAATCTAACCCCATCAGGAAGGCTTTATCCACATGACCTCATCTAAACAGCCCCACCTGTAAATACCATCACATTGATGGTTAGGTGAATTTTAGGGCGACAAACATTCATCATAACAACCATAAAGCTTATCAGATTAAGCTTTACATATTGTGAAACTATCAAATAGTAATGAAAAAAGTTTTCCACAGTTCTTATTTTCATTTGAAATCTCCAATTTTATCTTAGCTACAAATACTGTCTTTTATTTTCCTTGAAGTAACAGGCTCACTTAATTTATTTTTGAGAAAATGTCTGTCAAATATTCAAGCCTGAAAATTATAGTTTGTTGACTGTTCTTTAAAATAGGATGAGTGTTCCATAAAAAAACTAGTTCAGTTCATACCTGAAACAATTGCATGTGTATTTTTTCATAGAATCCACCCACTTTATCACCAACATATTAAAAAATGGGTATTAAGATTTTTTCCTGCTTTATCAAAGACATTCACAAGCAAAACTATCAATTTATTTATAATATAGCAACTGTGTCATGATGAAAAATTGAATGCCAACCAGTCCAGTTTTGTGCCATCGTCTTGATTCATGTTAAGGTGCCATCAGTTTTACAATCATTGCTTTTGCACCCTTACTGAAAAAGATATATTAAATCTTAATCCTATATAATAAAAGGCTAACATGCAAATAGACCGAACAGTGGAACAACCAAACAACCAGTCACTATGACGTACGCTGACCACCAGGGGACTTGCGTGGAACATGGCGGGCATTGGCCACAGCAGGATGGTGGAGCAGGTGAGCAGGGGTGCCAGACCAAGGCAGGGTACTGGTCGCTGTCATTGGGGCGAGCCTCTGGTGGTTACTGAAAATTCTTTGCTCCCATGCACCACGGGCCTGCCCAGCGCTTGCACCTGCTGCTGGTGCCGGCCCCACTTACATCCACTGCCAGGACCGGAGCCACCGCTTGCACTCACTGCCAGTGCCCAGTGCTGGCCGTGATCTCTTGGTGCTGTCAGCAGGTGCAAGCAGCGACTGCCAGCCCCAATCACCCCTCAGGGCTTCTCCACCTCACCCTGCTCCTGAAGAGAGATCAGGGCCAGCAGCCACCTCTCGCACCCACTGCCAGTGACGGCTCCACTCGCTCCCACTGCCAGTGCCCGGTGCCAGTCCCAATTGCTCAGCGCTATCAGTGGGTGCGAGTGGCAACTGCCGGCCCTGATTGTCCCTGAGTTTATCCCTGCTCCTGAGGGGTGACTGGGGCAGCAGCTCGCACCCACTGACAGTGCCTGCCCCAATCGCTCGGCACCTTCAGCAGGTGCCTGCAGGGCCAGTGCCATCAGTGTGTGGGAGCGGCAGCAGCAGGAGCGAGGCTACTGGCAGACAGGGGACTGGGGACCAAGCCAGGAGGGACCAGGTGGGGGTGCAGAAGATGGGCCAAGACCCGCCCCTGTGCCTATCACAGCCTCACAGCCCACAGTTCCTTTCAAGGTGTATGAATTCATGCACTGGGCCCCTAGTATTATTATAAAAGGCATTTCTGACCTTGCAGTCCTCCAGAAAGAGTATTGAGAATCTTCTAGGACCTACATACTATATTTAAGATCTCCTGAGCTAGATAATATGGTAGTCAAGGAGAACAAATTTAGTGGCTTATCTGAATGAGAGAGCATCCTGGTGTCTTGAAGTGAACTGGCATAGCAAAGTCACATGGATAGAAGTGACAAAGCCAGCTCTAGAACCCAAGCACCCTGGCTCTGGGTATAGCACTGAATCTTCTAGACCACATTACATTTGTGATTACTTGTTCTATTCCTTATCTCAGTGAGCCTTAGTTAAAGCTACATAGACATAGTCTAACATTCCTTAAAATTGTTCAATATCTTACCAGAAAAAGGGTATCAGATAAGATTATTGTACTGATGTCATCCAAGCACTTGCTTATAAGTGCATTCAAGTAAGGAAATCAATATTCTTCAGGAGAAAAT